>LR990657.1:13356525-14606525 GCA_905147715.2 Xestia xanthographa
TGCGGGACTGAGGAGGAGTCATTTCATGATTTCCCATCCGAAAAAAAAGGGTCCCGGGTTCGAATCCTGGTCGGAGCAAATGTTTGTGTGATGAGCATGGACATTTGTTTCCGAGTCATGGATGTTTATATGTCTAATAAGTATGTATTTACAAACAAAAAGTATCTATGTAGTATATCAACTATCTGGTGTCCACGACAAAACACGACACGTTGCTTAGTGTGGCACTAGATGGCGCTGTGTGTAATGTCCAGCAATATATATTTATTTAATAATAATAAAAAAAAAAATATTAATTTACAGCTAACAAAAATACAACAAAGGCTCAAGCGCTTTTCTTAAACTACATACATACATATTGTTGTTGTTGTTGTACAAGACTGAATGTAGTAAACATAAAAATGCCAATCCCAACAAACACGAAAAATAAAACTAGAAAGAAAAACATACATTTAGTGGCTGCGATTTTCCCACCAGAAAAACCAAACAACAAATAAAAATAAGAAAAAAATCTGGCAAAAAAGCAAAATGGCGCAGACAACAAAACAGTACAAATATAAAACAATAAGCACACGACAAGCATATAAATACATTGTGTTAACTAACAGCTTGTTGGTATTTCAGACGATGTTCGCAAACGTGCCATCTGATCCCCAGTTTGTGCGTCTATCGACCTTGTAGGAGCAGCCTTTAGTGTTGCTACAATCTTTTATGATACTGTAACATTGTGTCTGCTTTTATTTTCAGACGTTCTAGCTGTGGGGAAATCTAATGTTACATTTTCTTTTTTGTTTCCAGTAATAGCATTGTTAGTATCTGCATACTAACCTTCAGTTTCTTTACTAACTTTATCATCATCACCAACTATAGTTTTTTCTTCTTCATTAGGGCCAGCTTCCTCAGGAATGACAGAATTCCAATCAAATGCCATGATTAATTGTCAGTAATACTGATTGGTTTAATATTGATACAAATACATTTACGGTTCGCAGGTTGCAACCGCAATATTACTAATTATATCTACGCCAAACATTTGCTCATTTGCATAGCAAGGAGGTGGTTGATAATTGCGTTGATTGGTAATCATGGAATCTCCGAGTGAATTCTATATAATACCTTAATCTGTTGGTCAACATTAAAACAAAAGTAATTTATTTAAATTCTCAGAAGACTCAGTAGTCTTTTGAGAATTTAAATAAATTAAACACGGAACCCTAAAAACGTCAAAGTAACACAAGACAGTTCCCCAAAACACCCACCCTTCGCCACTTTCTAGGGCATGAGTTGGGGAAAAGAAATGTTAAAAGCAACTGATCAGTCTGTTGAGTTAGAAGAACTTGATTCTTAACAATATTGATATTTAAATTTCAATAGAAATATTTAAAAAATATATTGTACGTTTAAAGAAAGGATGAATAAAGTATTAACATAACAAAACAAAATAAACGATATAATATAGATACAGACTGTATCAATAAAAAATCTAGTAACAGAAAAAACTTTTCCGAGTAGCACTTTCGTAAAAACAAACGTTAAGCTGAACAACGTTACCCCAAGTTACAAAATTAATGCACTCCACCACACACAGTCGCTGAATTGTAAGTCAGAGAAAGGCAACACTACGCCATTCTTATTCCACCATCGTCTTCAAACTAGCGTCGGCAAGTTAATATTGGCTGAACCTTGTCTCGTATCTACCCCGTGCCACCCCTGACTCGGCATGTGTGGATACGAACGTTTGTTGTGTCTTAGAAACGGCAGCTGAATGGTTAAAATCAATGGGGATAGGGTAGGCACATCACATGCATGCTGTTGTTCACTTAGAGATAATGTTGTCTGGGTAAATGTCTTGTTTTGCTACTTAGTCACCTGGCATTATCATTTATGTCTTAAATTGAATAGAATCATCAATTGCAAATTGTCTCAAAATTCCTTGAAATAGTTTTGGTTTTCCAGCTGTACAGGAAATTTTTAATATCTCCAACTTCAGATATTATTTTTTCTTGCCAAAAGAAGTTCAGAGCAAGGATGAGGACGGCCTTTAGCAATTTTCAGTCAAAGAAAACTTTTTACACCATCGTCTCAGCTAAAAGTTCGTAAGACCGTTTGCCATTAGAGGTAACCCAACCATGTGCGTTACAGGAAAAACTTGCTCACTAATGCCTAAGTTTCTGAAGAGCTTCAAATACAATTTGGGGCCGCTCTTTAATGCTCGCTCGCATTATCTTTACAATTTTAGTTCTCCGGCAGGCGAAAGTAGAATCCCCTTTATGTCCGTCTTGTTCAGAGAGACTCGTTAAAAATTTAGAGAGGATTCTCATTTGACAAATGTTGTCATAAAAAGTTTAGGAGTCTAGACTTTATTACTTGTTACTGAATGATACCCTTCAGCTCCTCTTACTTACTACCTACCATCTAATTACAAATTGAAGATTTTGCGTCGTTGGAAGAAAAACAGTTCATTTCACAAAAGTTATTCAGAAATTATGAAGTGAACGCGAATATAATGTTTCACAACGAGAAAGTGGGAGTTCGCAGAGAAAGCCAAACTCAACTATCTTAATTGTCTTAATACCGCTGCACTTCTCATGTGGCAAAGTCAGGAAACTACGACTACAATCTAAGGAGGTAAAACTGTTACTTTGATGATGAAACCTAGAAACTAGTAGCAAAACTGTATATAAATGAAACTTTAGTGTTTCTGAAAATGCAAAATGAATGGGTGTTGATATAAATTTTGTGACTACTATAGTTTGGAGTCAAAAGGGACTAATAATTATAGGAAACACATTTCGACTGCCTCGTTGGTCTAGTGCGGTCGCAAGCGCAACTGCCGAGCACGAGGAGGCATTGGAATATTTGCAATCGAACCGTATCCCAGGTCGGGCAAAGTACATAATATTATTTATTCGGTTTTTTCCATAAAGAATTTCTCAGTAGCAGCCACGAAGTCTGGATCTTTGCACGGTTGATGGAAATAGGTTCACCCCCTATTACACGTAAGAAACATATCTGGCGAAATGTGGGTGTTCTATTAGGTACAACATATAATTCCGTTAAGTAGTAATTGTATCTACGTAAAAAAAGTTTATCAAGAGTTTGTCTCCATCCAAACCTATCAGTCAACATGTAACTAAAGTTAGCACGAAGAGTAATTCAAGTAACTTGTCTTTGATTTCGTTGTCCATGCCCCAGGCTTGATTGGAATTGAGGGTAACTTTATCTGACATTATTGAAAAGATAAATACTTACGAAAAATTACAATTGGTTCTGACAGTATCTTGTTATTGGAATTGAAAAAGGTTAGCAGTAATTTAAGGTGTAATCTATGTTGGAGATTATTGTGATTGTTTTTCATAATAGAAAAGAATGAGAATTTTAAAATAGGAAAGGAACATGCAAAACTGATATTATAATAAGGTAATTTGTAATTCGATCACTAATCTGAACGAATAGCTACGTTCAGGCAATGAAATCTATTTCAAGTCACCTGTATTCAAGTACCCATTTAAAGCGGTCTTTATTTCAACCTGTGGTAAAGGACCCAGTAATGTACCAATTCCTATCTCATTTAAATAAGTATAGGGAAAATCGCAATCGAACCCTTAAACGGGATTTATGAAGCAAATATATAAAATGGGGTAGCACAATTTAATACGGGAAGTTTACCTAAATCGTCGTTGTTGAGTAAATCGAAATTGCTTCTCTTGCCGAATGTAATTGCTTTCCTTCAATGTAGCAATCCAATTATTTTTCTAAACCCTGAAAAGATTTACCCGAGTAATATCGACCAAAGTTTCCCTTCTTATCGGAAAACGATATTGGATGTATGTAGCGGCCATGGCTCTAGAGCTAGAGGTTTAACAACCGCTGTACAATTCTGGGAAATTATTGTTGCTTATTAAATATGAATATATAATCCTTTCGTCGAAAAACGAACGAACACTTCTTGAAAATATAGGCTACTAGCTGACGTCCCGCGGTTTCACCCGCGTAGTTCCCGTTCCCGTGGGAGTACGGGAATAAAATATAGCCTATAGCACTCACGAATAATGTAGCTTTCCACCAGTGAAACAATTTTTAAAATTGGTTCATTACTTCCGGAGATTATCCCCTACATAGAAACTTACAAACAAATGTTACCTCTTTATAATATTAGTATAGACAAATGTTACCTCTTTATAATATTAGTATAGACAAATGTTACCTCTTTATAATATTAGTATAGATTGTCGCGTGAGACGTCCCTGCTAACATTTTGGTTGTAGCTGAGAGTAACGGAAACGTTGGCGTGAAAATATTTTCCGCTATAAAATATCATCGCCGTCCTTACTACTGGTAGTCATAATTACATTTTTTACGGTCCAACTCTTTGCATTGTGAGCGATATGATCGTTAGAAATGTCGACAGCAAGCTTGACCTACTTGTGGCTTGTTAGCACTTTCAGGTAAAATGAAAAAGTTATTGGTTTTCATTGCCGGCGGTATAAAGTTTTCGGAATGTTCTGTGATCAGTATTCTAGGCGGACGCGAATTTTAACTTTGATCACAAACTTCAGTAGATTCGGAACGTTTGTTTCCCCAATTTGGTGTGGCTAATTTGAATAGGACCCGTGGACTGCGTCAAAGTTTAATCTTCCTCCTAATATTGATCCAGAAGGAGTGAAGTTTTTACATTTCTAACGAACCGTGAAACCGTTTGGGGAGCAATGAATCAGCCCCTCTCCAAGCGATGACTAGTTGCTGAACAATGAGAAAGCAATTTGGCTTGAAACTAATCAAAGTCGAATGTTATAAATGTTCTATTGGCTAACGTAATAGCGCCTTCGTGTAATTAACAAATAAAAGTTGTTTCGAGTTGTAACCGTTAAAAGTTGAATTCTCTAGACCCTGAGCTGTAAACATGGAACTTAACATGGAATGGTTAACTTGTTTCTTTTGTAGTTTGGCAACAAATAATTACGTTTTTACGATATATAATAGAAAATATTGAACAAATTGCCCATTATTTTTTCTATGAGTAATATTCACTCCGAGACGCGACGCGACGCGACGCGGCGCTACGGTACTGGAAGATGCTAGTGATTTCGCGCTGCGCCGCGCGCCCGCGCCGCCGCGCGTCGCATTGCAATGAAATGTGTCTTTTCGTGTAGTAAATAAAGTTATATTTTGAGTCGCTCTAATAAAATGTTCGCGCAGCGTCGCGTCGTGTCGCGTCTCGGTGTGAATTGACCGTTACAGTTAATTAAACTAAAACCTGTTAGTACAAATACATCTTTGTTTTAAGGTACTAAACGAACTCGGTTTAGAATTTTAAATTTTATTTTAACCGATATCGAGTTGGCTAGCTGATGAACTAATAACAATAAATCGTCCAGGTACATAAAATAGCTAAAAGTATATTTACGAAGTTCAGTATGTCGGTTTTATCGCTAGGTATCTAGAACTTTTGGCGACAAAACGAGAAAATGTCACGACTAGAAGAAAAATGTGTTTGAACAATTCGGTGTTGCTACACTATGTACATAGTGGATGAAATTCAGGGAACTTGGGAAATAAAGGGGCTGGTTGCGAGACAAAGGTGGAGCTTATTGCAAATTCCTACGCTCACCTTGCGTTGCTATTAAACCTCCTTTGCGATACTGCAATATAATGTTTGTAAATCTCTTCAGTACCGACACGTTGGAGAGGTACGGCACACGTTCGTTTTGTATAATCACTCTCCTTTGTCGAGTTAAGTCTTTGCCTTATTTATGTAATTATTTTATAAATAAGATATCAAAGTGTTTTGGGGACTATACAAAATAATCGTTTTACAACTTCGTTCTTAATTCGTTTTTTTTTTCGGATGGGATATCATCAAATGACTCCTCCTGCTCTGGGCGGAGACACTCCCTGTGTCAGACTTTTACTGACTAAAACCCATCCATGTTCCTTCATCGCCCTTTGTGTTCCGGGGCCACGGTATCTCTTTCGAACAGTCCCGCAACCCCTATCAGCGAATCCTGTACAATTTATTTTTTTGTAACAATAGGTACGATAAAAGACTCTTAATGATACATTCTAGAAATTATAGGTAAAAAAAATTCGTAATAATTATGTAGAATGATGTTGTGCTCAATATACTGAACTAGATTAATGAAGACGTCATGTTGATACAGACAACAACATCGAACATAATTAGAGCATGCAGTAATAGGCAGGTATTTACTCAAATATTTCGTGTACATAATTATAAGTATCTATTAATTAAGCCTTAATTAATATCAGAGCAAAACACTGAAACAATGTGGCTCGAATACGCACATATCGGTTCTACAGGTAATACGTCAGCGGGTAATATTCCTGAAAAGCCTTTCATGTGCGCTTTAAAATGAAAAATAAACTGGCTCTAAACCTTTTCATCATGGGCCAGTCAAAGTTAACGTCAGTGGGCCCGCACGCAGCGCCATTTCGTGCCATAAAAATATTCATACGAAGTATGGAAAAATTCCTACAATCAGTGAAAGCGACCCCCTGAGGCATATTGTGGTACAGAGTTTTCATTAAACACAGAGCTCGGTTTTTGTCCAAAAAAATGCCTACACAGCCCGAGGCGCCTCCCTCGCATATAAGGAATGTTGTCTCTGGGAAATTAGTTCATAAAATTTCGCCCAACTCACAAAATGTACGAAAGTAAGCTACTCTTTTCTACAATCTATGATTATGTTTTCTCTTGTTTTGTTTATCTCGACGTAAAAAATAAATTAGAAAATATTCTGGCTCTGTGACATTTTCGTCTTTTCTGTGTTGAAGATGAAGAATTTTATTTAAGTAGTCGGCCGTTGGTGTTACAAGCAGTTATATTTCCCGCGGGAAACTTAAATTTTATGTAACGTTTTCATTTATTTATATTTTTGTTTTCTATTCATTGTGGGTAGCTTCTTGGAAAATTGCCTATAGACAACTCAAAATGTAAGAGATTCCTTTTTTATGTTTCTAGAACAATGGTCTTTAGAAATCTAGACTTTTTCATTATATCACAAAAAAAAAAAACAGAACAAGCAGCTTAGGGACAACAGAAGCATTATTAATAACGCTCCATCGCCTTTATATTACATTTCAATAACTGTGTAACACGTTATTTGAACAGGGGCAAGTATGGGGCGATATAGGGCGGTATTACGTACAAATAACAGGGGACACTTACGAAAATTGCTTATACAGAAAACTAATATCAGTGTTTGCCAGCCGCCCGCGTATGTTATGATGTAAGTTAAAAGTAAATGGGAGAATTGGACCCCACACTGATTCTGTTACAATATTTCGGAACGTACCGCGCGAGTTTCGTGCCAATTTTGGGTTAGTCCAATATTGGTTCAAAGTTCCTAAACTGTATTTGAATTTTCGATTTTGGAGTTAGAGAAAAATATTGGTGTTGGACGGTTTTAGTTCTATTTGTTAATAGTCTGGCTGTTAATGGATTGCAGGTATGTTATATTACTAGATAATAAAATAAAAACCTTTAAAACCAAACCACCGAATAATCAAACCAAAAACATTGATCCCAGCAAGCCATTTTCGCATTACTAGATTAAAAATAAATGGGTGTTATGTAGAAAAGAAGCTTTTAGTTTAAAAACACGTGTTCACAAATCCGACACACGTGCATTCCATTTGCAATGAGGTATATCCAGAGCCTGATAGAGTTACTAAATTGAACCGCTGTAAACTTTTTGATGAAATTTTTTTTTCACATTTTTTTCGTAAAACCTCATTGTAGATGGCGCGACAATAGCTAGGTCCCAATATGACCAATGAAATCAAGCTATTTTTATATACTAAATGACATTACCAGATTTAGTGACCAGCTGCACGTGCTAGCGAAATTAGTTTCTATACCGTTTAATAGAAAAAAAAAACGTACTTAGTAAAAATCAGTCTATCGAAGAATGTGAGGTATTCCTCGAAGCGCTCCCGTTTTGAAACGCTCCCATCTAAGCGCTCCTGTTTTGTTCCTCCAAGCGCTCCCAAAAGGAGCGCTTGGAGGAACGATTAAAAATATTAAAATTTATTTCCTCGAAGCGCTCCCATGATTAACTTTCGGATAGAGATGGGACTATTTTAAAAATTATCGATATAATTCATTACGTTTACTTCATGCTTTTCCCTATTTTTAAACGTGGGAGCGCTTCGAGGAAATAAATTTTAATATTTTTAGGAACAAAACAGGAGCGCTTAGATGGGAGCGTTTCAAAACGGGAGCGCTTCGAGGAATACCTCAAGAATGTGTATGTATCTTTTTTATAACCTAACATGGATTCTGTATTTTAAGTTATTTTTTGGCGTTTGAGGTAGGGTATAGTGTTGAAAAAATAAGGTACTACAAGTACTATAAGGTAGGTAGGTACTTTAAGTTGATTCTTTTGTTTTTTCCAACCATAACGTACAGTTTTTTTAATTTCGACCATAAAGGCAATTGCAGCTTCAAAGGAATTATGAAAGAAGTTTTTAACTTATAGTCCATCAGTTTGTTGTGAACTTGTTCAGATACTGTGTGTAAGCTTTTCGCTTACCTACAGCACTAGGGATTATTAAAACGAGGAAGGTTTCTCGCCCATGAGGCGGGAATTTGTCCGTAGCGTAGGTATTAGTTCAACTCGAACTGTCATTTGGAAAATTGAAATGAGGTTATTTACACACACCCATGTCATTAGGCAACGCGGATAACACACAGCACAGCACATACTATGTTTTCTCCTTATTTTGTATATTTTTTTTTTAATATTGAGTGTGTGCTTTATTAGCTGACGTCAAATTCTTTTTTTCTATCCTTTTTTCTTTTAGCAGATTGTGAAACGAGCTGGGCAAATCCAACTACCAGTGATCTCATTATAACACACACGTAAACGGGTATTTATGGCGAATTTTACCTTTAATAAGCCCAACGTTTAAAAAAGACAATTACCAGTGATCTACGGTGTTAGCCCAGGATTGACAGGCTATCATGCAAAGTGGCCCTTGTGTAGCAGTAGGGTGATGTTCGCTATAGCCAGGAGATTGGATTATCACAGTATGTAGTATCTACTTGAATATATCTTTGGAGTAAAAGGGATGTTCATGGTGTCCTCATCTAGCCTCCATCCTAGTCTTTTTCCAAGTATGTTGCAGTCTAATCAGATACGGCAAAAAAACAATATTTTATTTAAGTATAGTATCGTAAGTAGTATGTATTTTACAACATAACATCTCGTCTGTATTCCTCGAAGGGTTAGGAAGAACTGTACTTAAGGTGGATGCTCCAATCAGGCCGCGAAATTCAAATTTTCTTAATTTTTTGCAATTTGCAGGCCAGTCCTAGGGTGTATGTTGATTAAAATATTATTTCGTAGTTCGTGGTCCCGCGTCTGGTCGCCGCAGACTGCCGCAAGCAGGGTATTGGGTTGAGTTGATCGCGTTGGTCGCGTCCGCAGCGTCGCGTCGCGTCGTATTCGTCGCTCACGCAGGACATCCCCGTGACCTCCACAGTTGCTGGGTTACATGATACTACTTAGTACCTACATTCCTATTCAGACCGAGTTCTTATTTTCGTACCTCTGTATAAAAACATCTAGCGTTAAATATTTATTCAACATCGTAAAAAATACGACCAGAAATAATAAGAGGTGTATAAATAATGAGATCGTACAAAAATAATCTCGAATGTCTTTAATATTTTCCATCACAATGTTGGATTTTCGGCAATATCAAATTCTAATATCAAGCTACTTGCCACATGTCGACATGGCATCAATAAAAATCCATTCCAATAAAGTTTCTTTTGTGTCGGTGTGAAGGCTCGTCCATATTGGTGCGATTGCGATTCATGTCCCAAAACTCGTAACTGCCTTTTCTGTACTACGAGTATAATACGCCCTCTGTTTAACTCTAGTGCTCATCATATTGAAAGCTGTTTTCAAGCGGTATATTTAGGTAAACGATTTTGATAAAAGACCGTCTTTTGTTTGGGCGCCATGTCCGAGATCTATCAACGTTGCTTAGCACATGACATACTTTTACTAAGGCATGCTAAGTACTGTGCTTTTTAAACGTTTTCACTAGGAATTTCTCCTGTATCGTGGTTGCGTTTACGACCATTTAAACTCACACTTAATGAGCCAGACCCCGAACAACTAACTATATAAGCAATACAAATATTTGTTTTGTGCGGGGATCGAACTTGCGACAAACAGAGCAGCAGCCAGTCGCTCAGCCACTGCGCCAAGCATGCTGTTGACTACGGTGTTCTCGTCTCTATTATGCACTATTTTGATAGTTTTGCTAAATTGGCAGTGTGCAACGCTTAACTAAAGTACGTGTAATAACGTATACAGATCTTATAAGATATCCTCTAATTGTATATCCAAGGACGTTGCTCATTTTTGAGTGAATGACAGGCCTAAAGGCTTCCATTGGCGCTGAATGTACAATGTACAATGTCAATTTTGGGTTGACAGTCTTAAATTATTGCCATATTAAAAGTTCTGAAAATATGTCGTGGACAGCTTTCGTTGGCCAGACTTTAAAGGCACAACTCTATGATAAAATGTTTCAGTTGTTAAAAGTTAGTTAGTAATCTACTTACATTGTACATACCTGGTGAGTATTCATCACTCATGAAGGTGCCTTTATTGGCTCCAGACAACAAAAAATGTGCCCCAATGTGAGCAATGCTTTACTATCATTTATTCATCGCGGACATTGTTCGCAAAGGCAGTTAAAAACTTGAAAGTAATTCGCTTTCCCATAACAACGAAAGATTACATAAAAAATTAAGTACAACATCGTCAGGCTTGGTATTCCCCTAACAAAAATTTAAAATTTACTCAACAAACAGTGATGCCCCAACCTAGTTCTAAGAAATGTTTCAATTTATCGAGAGCTCGTATTTTTCTCGTTTAAAACTGTGTAGTTAGATACGTACCTAAGAAATAATATTTAATATCATAACAAGGATTGTTTTGCTTACCGATCCCCGGGCGAAACGTAATTGGTTGAAGTTCTTTTGGGATGAAACAGAAATGTTATTACAGAAAATGATCCCAGATTCGTACTTTAGAAATAATGGACGACGGTACCGCTCCACGTATCGAAATAGATGTATGAATTGATTGAATTTGTCCTTCAAAGTAATGATGTTGTAGTTCGACATTTTGGCAAACATGTTGCTTTTGATACCGCTGAATTCGGTGGTGTTAAAAACGATCCCAACCCTAAAATGTAAATGAGGGAGGATACAATACAAACTGAACGTATCACTAATTTAATTCCCCAACTCCGTATAAATATGTATGAACAAACAAGTAATGTAATTTCAAAGATTCTGTAAGCCAGTATTTACGTACTTAAACTGAATTAACGTACACAGTGTGGAAGTCAACACGTAGCAAATGTTTCGAATTTGTTTTACATCCTTGTTGCACCGACCAGTGATGCTTTTGCTAGAAAAGGATGGGTAATAGCAATCTTAAACTTGGAAGTTGACTTTGGTAACATATTCAGGGTGCTTCAGACCGCCTCTATTATTATAAAACGGAAAGGTGCTTTAATCCGGCAAAATGAAGATTTGTGGCCACCGCACTCCACTGCAGTTAGGTACATAACTACTTGTTTCTTAATGTTAGTTTCCCCAGTAGAAAAAAAAATATATCCTTAATATAATACACAAAAAAATCTTATTAAAACCTTCAATTGTTTCCCTCATCTTTAATTTCCATTCTGATTTCAGCAAAGGCAAATGGAATATTAATCTCAAAGACTTTTTCAAACAAATAAGTTTATGAATATTGTTTCTTAATTTATTAGTCTTGGTGAAATCTGTCTTTTGTAATGAACTCGGCAGAATTTTAATAAGTTCCTTTAATTACACAAATGGTGACAGCCCTGTTGTAGAAAGGGAATTAATGAAAATTAATGTCGTGTTGCGAAAGCAAAAGAAGATTGTGAAGAAAAGTGATCAGTTTTTTCTATTACTAAGTAGTAGTAGTCTTATATTGTAATGCTCTATGAGGAATATCATTTCACGCTCCTTGCTTTAAATACCCTCTAACATGAGAGCTAACGTCTAAAATAAAGTGACGAGTGATAAGTTGACAAGGAAATTGATGAATTTACATTTTGCTGTGACACGTTGACGGTATATCCACGAACGGCAGGTCACAGGCGTTTTCATAAATGTAAGAATTAGTTGCTTCAAGATGATTTTTTTAACTTATTGATCAGTCTACTTTAAACTCTACCTAAGCAGGACAAGTACTATGTTATATTTCGTATAATCGAAATTGAAAACTAGTTTTATGTCCACCTAAAGTTAGGAAACCAATGCAACAAGCAATGTAAGTTGGTGATGTAATGTAACAGCATTCACTGATTTGGTCTGTTAACCGTTCGATGGCCGATCCGTCCGACCAATAGAATGCAATAGTAATTTTGCACTGTCACTCCAATTTGTGTTCACACGACTACGTTGCGTTACACCATTAGTTACATTGCACGTTGCAAATGTATATTCGCACACAAAGTATCTTGTCGAACCCACAAATACAATTGTCGTATGCATCAGTGTCCTATGAACGGTAATTTTATTTTATTTCCACGTATTCTATTTTTATTCCCTCGTTCGGTACCAAGTTTTATTACGGAGTGTATTTGAGTGAATGGATTGTTAAAAAACGGTGAAGGAAAGTTTAATCTTGGACAGAAGGCAATAAAATAAGGGTGAGAATTTTGTGAGAAGTTGGCGCCAAGCCTGCCAGTTGCAGACAGCCATCGATAGGGTTCCGAATGTAATGGCACCTGTATAGAGTGGGAAATACTTACTCACGATTCTGCAAAATCATTTTGATAACGACGTAGGATTTTCCCTTTTTTGGGATTTTTTCTTTTGACTAGAGTTTCAGACACACGTAATATTGGCAATATAAATTGCAAACGATTATTGCACTTGCACTTTTTTATAGATTCACTGCCTAAAAGTTGAAATTATTTATTTATCAATATAGGTTCACCAACAGCTTCTGTGTACAGCATTCAGGTATACGTAGGTATACCTCTGCTAATGCTGTACACAGAAGCTATAGGTTTCACAGTCTTGGACTTACACAGTCACCAATTACAGGTTAACCAGCATTCACAAAAATAAGTGTTAACATAAGAGAAAAAAAAAAAAAAACAGAATTATATCTTACTAGCGGACGTCACACGGTTTCACCCACGTAGTTCCCGTTCCCGTGGGAGTACGGAGATAAAATATAGCCTATGTTACTCAGGGTGAATGTAGCTTTCTAATGGTGAAAGAATTTTCTATCGAAATCGGCGAAGTAGTTTTTGAGTTTACTCATTACAAACATACACACAACAATACAAATCTTTCCTCTTTACAATATTAGTGTAGATATAATTGTTACATGACAAAAATCTTTTCAAAATTTTAACTTAGCCCATTTAGATTTTCTCCCACAAAACATAAAAAAAGAAAATAACACCGGTATTATCAGCTTCAGATAAATGTAACACAAACCGTTTCTCTCTGTCATAAATTTGAATAGAATCGATTGGTGTCTGCGCCTCTGGGAAAGTTAGATTTCCCCCAGGACTCCCACGACACCTGACCGAACGTAAAATATATTCTCAATTTTTTTCCGACTCCCGAAATGATGGATTAGGAGTATATACGCGATGTTTCATGCTTTAGAAGGCAGGTTTACGTTGAAATATGATGATACTGTTGAGTTTTGAGAACGATTACTTTGCGTTGAGTTGAGTTAGTTGGGTTTTCTTTTCAACCGACTTCCAAAAAGAGGAGGTTCTCAATTCGACTGTATTTTTTTTTTGTGTTTGTTACCTCGGAACTTTCGACTGGGTGAACCGATTTTGAAATTTTTTTTTTTTAAAGCTGATGCTTCTTGTGTGGTCATTTAAAATTGTGAACATCTGATGCTGATCTTCGGAGATACCTATACAATGGAACTTTTCAAAAATAGACGGCAAATCTGCCGTGATTGCTGTAATCGCTTGGATGTTTATTGTTTATACAACATCATGACGTAACATCACGCCTGTATGCTCTGAGGGGGGTACACAGATGTGTACAATACACCCAGATTTCGTCAGTTAGGTATGTTTAGCTCCATTTATTGGGGATAAGACTATTACCATGACATGTATTGTTTACAATGTAAAATAAATTCATGGCAAATATTTGTTTGGGAACAACTAAAAATCGAAAAATAAAAAAAAAATTGCAAAAAATAAAACCTACTTCAAAAAACACAAAAAAGAGAAAAATAACTTTAGCTTCAGAAGTCGGTGGCAAAAAAAAATTAAATAAAGAAACAAGTCACCGACTTCTGAAGCTAAAGTTATTTTTCTCTTTTTTGTGTTTTTTGAAGTCGGTTTTATTCTTTGCAAAAAAGTATTTTTTATTTGGCATTTCAGCACTTGATGTAAGTAGTTAACAAGAATGCAGTGGAAATAACTCTGCGGTATTTTTTTACAGGAAATTATTTTTGAAGCGACTAACAACTTATTAGGCGACTAACTACTTGGTTTAAAAAAAATAACTTAGTAGCGATTAAATATTTTTAGCACAATTATATTATACTAGCGGACGTCACGCAGTTTCACCCGCGTAGTTCCCGTTCCCGTGGGAGTACGGTGATAAAAAATAGCCTATACGGATTCGGAAGAATCCCTCTAAGTAATGGTAAAAGAAATTTTGAAATCGGTCCAGTAGTTTTTGAGCCTATTCAATACAAACATACAAAAATACAAAGGTTTCCTCTTTATAATATTAGTAGGTATAGAAGTATAGATGAGCTACAAAAGGCAAGGATCTATAAAAACTAAATAATGGCTGCTACTATAAGATAGCAAATATATTAAACAGGGCCAATTAAATAATGGTGAGGTAATAAAAATAATGACTGGCGGCTAAAATTGAGCACCAAATTTTAATGAGGTCGATGACAAACTAGTTTTTCCTAGGCCGACTTGGGGCACACGGATAGATTAGGTTAGATTTTGGTTATTTTTTTATAAACCATTCAGACGTAGGAGCCCCGCGGAGTCTCCCTCGACTCGGATGCAAGAGCATAACAGTTCAATTTTTGGTAGTCATTAAGTAAAACTAAAGCTCAGTTAATTTTATAAACAATCTTAGTATAATTTCTGAAAGCCTAGTTTCTACTTTTTATCCGCCGTCAAGTTTTCGTCTAACAATAAATTCAGTTGCCACATCAAAAAATCACCAATTTAATTTTTAAACAAAGCTTACAACTCAAAATAAAGCTGCTACTTTATACTTAAAATGCTACTTCACTGTAGCTGCCAACCTATATTATTTTTGCTACCCATTTTAATTATTTTTAAAACCCAAAATCAGATTAGTTTGTCGCCGCGTTAAATACATGCCTTTTTTACAATAACACTGAAATTGATCAAATAATTAAAATATGATATAATTATTGACTTGGAAGATAAATACACTTCAAAGAAAAACTCCTGAATTGACGCGATTATTTCGTCTCATAGAAGGGAGGCCTGTGTCCCAGCTGTAGGAACATTAATAGGATGACGATCATGATGATTTCATGCACTCCACAATACATAATCCAACAGCTAGCAACAAATAATTTTTTTTTGGAGTAATAATTACACATAATGATCTTTCGCTCTTTTTCGTGTGGTTAGTACTTAACCTGGTGTCAAAGTTTTTGTGCCGCCAATGGGCTTAGCTTTACATGCTGTCGAGAAATATCTTTCAGCACGCTGGTTTTCTCACGATGCTCCTTCTTCTTTCTAAACAAAAAAACTTGAACTTATATTTTCTTTTTTTTTTTTGGTCTCTCATTACACTGCGATCTGTCGCCACAGGGACATTTATCAGTGGGTTGGTTGGGTTTGTTATTGGCATGCTCGGTATGCGACCTGTGTCGCATCCTACTTTACTTCAGTGTTGCGATTTAAGTGTGTCTTGGGGCATCTTCCCTTTCAGTCTGCGGATTGTAGTGTTGTCTGCCATCAAGACGTTGGCCAGGCTGTTCGGGAACTACTTGAACTTATAAGTTCAAGTCAGTTAGTGTGTGTGTGTGTGTGTGTGTGTTTAGTGTTCATTCTATGGAATACAATTTTCTCAGAAAAACTTTTAAACAAAATCTGACCAAGGTTTATAAATGTCTAAGAATATACTTTTTACAAAGCCAGCAAGTATAACAAGGTAAAGCGGAACTCTTTTAATCGTATTTTTATACTTCAACTTGAAGTTTACTGCCTTCAAGCTAGGATCTTTGTTCACCCCGGTATGATGAGGAGGAATTCCTAAAGAAGTCGTTTCTTAAGAAATAATATAATGTTTCTTGTAGCCAAGTTTACGGGAAGAAAAAAAATCGTTCGAGTTTTTAAAATTCATGTTGTTTTTTTTAAGTGAGCGTGTTTTTTGTTGCCGTGTGGTATCCGGCAGAGTAGAATAGAACCAACCCATTACACTCACGGGTGTCGTATAAGGCGACTAATATCTGAGGCAGAATACCTGGCGCCTCCGTAGACCAGAGAATGGGCAGCAGCGTTTTCTGTTAGTCTTTTATTACTGCGATCTCCAATCCGCCTGCCAAGCGTGGATATTACGGCGAATTCCCTCCATCATGGGAGAGGCTTATGTCCAGCAGTGGACATTATGGGCTGTTGTAGTAGCAGTAGTAGTTTTTTGTTGTACATGAAACGTCTTTGAAGGAGGGTTGTGTGCTTGTTTTAATTGATTTATTCTAAATCCACCAATTCCTTTCATCATTTCCCTGTCCATAACCAAATTTATTTGTGGTCTGCGCAGTATGTCTTGTATTACCCATACTTTTCTATTACTTGTCATTTGAGCTGTCCTTTCTTGTCATATAATCCTTCACACAGTCCATCCACCGTTTCTTTGGTCTTCCTCTTCTCTTATATAGCCATTCAAAAATCAATCCGCCAATTTTTATATTGTAAAATATTTAGAATTTATACGGAAACTAGGGGCTATACATCCCTCAAATGGCTTAGCATGATCCTCCGTTACGCCTAAAATATTGCAGCATTAATTTTGAAATAAATATATGGTAAAGTTGAGGATTAATGCTAAGTCCTATTTGTGAAGAAAATACGATTCCATAAACTTTTCTCGATAGAAAAAAAAACCAAAGTTATCTCCAAATCGAACAATAAACCGCCAGTATTCAAAAATTACTTCAAATTAGATCATGAAACTTTGCATACTAACTGAACTAACTATAAAACCTGTTTTATAGTTATTATGTGTTTTATTTTTTTAGTCCAATCAATAGATTTTTTGTAAATCGCAAAAAAACACTCATTGCGCACTATTCGGCCGCAGTGACTGACGTAACAACCGCTTTGTAGTGCAAGCTGATTAGAACATTATTCTAACAGTATTTCAAACGAAGTTTGAACCACCACAAATAGAGTTACTAATTTTAGGGTTAAAAGGGCCTTTAAATCACATGGTTAATTGTTGATCGTTAAAACCATCATAAATTGAAAGGATACATCAAATTTTAATTCTGGTTTGATTGTGTAAATTCAAATGAATGTTTTCATGGCCCAATAACAATTTACCTTACCTAAATGCTACAAAGCGTTTCACCACTATTTCTTGTTACACAACAGCTAGCAATAACGTCTAGGTAGGCTAAAGTGCTCAATGTATTCCCTCACAAACGATTACGAATAGCTAACATAACCCCTGTTCCCCCGACCAAGGTTACTTCTGTTTACCTCATTTTCTTTGCGTTACCCAAACATGAACCTTTCTTTTGGTTCGTCCGCATTTTTACAAGAGGAAAATATTAATAATGTCGCTAAAATAAAAATACATAGTTCAGCTTGTTCCTACAGCTGAACATACGGAATCCCTAATAAGGGAGGCTTATGGCGAATAACATCTGGGCCCCGAGGACGGCAAACACTTGGCAGTAAACACGAGGTTACAGTAAGAAAAATGTTTTTGTTTTCCAAGGCTTTCCTTATATATTGACATAACTTTGTAACGACGTATGACTCATACATAGACAGCAGTGTTTTGTTTCGTACACTACTTTTTTACTTTTATTGCGAGACAGAGTGAAGTTTTTCTTTTGCCGGCCGCTATCTTGGAGTCCGCTTTTGTCAAAGCGAGCTTTTAAATTTTTCGTGCATAAAAAATATGCCTCGCGGATTTTTCTGTCCGTCTCAAGTTATGTTAGCTAAGAAAGTTCTGGTTTTATGCGGGCTTATCTAAGTTGAATTTTCTTGGCAGTGTGACGATATTCAGAGTGACTTGAAAGCTTGTGCGATAAGCATTTGTAAAATAAAATCACCCCTGTCCTGGGGGAGATTTGGTTCCCAGCATTCCTTTGAAGTTTCGCAGTAATAAAGTCTTGGACTTATGTGTTAGGCTTAATCTAAATCTTGCTTAAAATAGAGCTTTGTAACTCTAAGTTCTGACGAACAAGTATTTAAGTAGGCATTGGAATAGTGGTTCGCCGCGTTTTGTCCGCACGGAGCTTGCCTAATTACAGTCGCCGACGTTGCGACAACCTCATATTAAACTTTACAATAACCGCATTGAGCTTATATAAATGCACGCCAGAAGAAAAGTAAATGAAGTTTAACTTTAATTTACGAGTTTTATGGGCCGCCTTTTGTGTAAAAATCGGTTCGCTTTTAACGAATAAGTATAAAGTATATACTCATAGTTACTACGTCAAGTATACGTAATTTTCCTTTTCCCTCTACGGATCCCTCGATAACATAGAAAAAGCGGCCATAAATACCATCCAATATAGGTTCCCGTCTCCCTCAAATAGTCCATTGTGCGTACAAAAGTAATTCAATACATTGTTATTCCTTTTACGTACCCGCAGAACTCTATAAAGTTTCATAATGGTGCCTCTGTCACCTATATTAATGGCACCTACAGCGGTAGCCTACAGCGTTTATCTACAGGACTAAATTAAGAAATACCTTTCGTCGCATAAATCAATAGACGTGTGATATATTGTTATCGTGGAAGGGGTGGCTCCTGGTATTTTATCCTCTCTTGTTCTGCACCCTGCATCACCATTCGGGGCACGCGCCACGTCGGGGGAGCCTAATTCTTCTCCTAATTTCGCACCTTATTGTTGGCGGGTGGTAAGAAAATGGGTATTTTTTGGTATAAATTCAACACCACGTTCACAGGTCTATGAACTTTTATTACCCTTATATTTTGCGAGTATTATTATTACGTTATAATAGACTATAACTAGCTTGGATCATTTTGCGTTGGCAACCCACAACTTATAGGTTTATTATGAAGAAATTGGATTCTAAAAATAAATTGTTAGGCAATTTCTTGATAGGGGTTTATTTTTGTATTAAAGGCTTTGATCGTAGTGTCATCAGACCACATTACTTTACACCATTAACATAAAAAATAAATAAACCACTTTTGGTTAAAAAAACCGGCCAAGAGCGTGTCGGGCCACGCTCAGTGTAGGGTTCCGTAGTTTCCCGTCCGTCACAATAAGTGTTCCCACTTATGAGTTTAAAGGTGGGTATCCATTATGTAAAAATGCTTTCATAAACGAATATACTACAACTTTTTGCCTTTTTTGTACAAAAACTGTTGTTTCCATCAAGTTCTAAATGATTTTCCTAGAAAGTCCTTATAAAGTTCTACTTTTCAGATTTTTTTCATATTTTCTAAACTTATGGTTCAAAAGTTAGAGGGGCCCGGACACATTGTTTTTTACTTATGGAGCGATTATTTCCGAAATTATTGACATTATCAAAAAATTTTAGGAAACCCCTATTTATTTTAAATACCTTTCCAACAATATATCACACGTTAGGGTTGAAATTAAAAAAAAAATCACTTCCCACTTTACATATAGGGGGGCTACCCTAATAAAACATTTTTTTCCAATTTTTATTTTACCACTTTGTTGCGTGATTGATATACATATTGGTACCAAATTTCAGCTTTCTAGTGCTAACGGTCACAGAAATTAAGCGAGGACGGACAGACGGACGGACGGACGGACAGACATGGCAAAACTATAAGGGTTCCTAGTTGACTACGGAACCCTAAAAATGGGTTTAAAACTTTTAAAACCTCATTCAAACCAATATCAATTTTACGTAAAAAAAAGAAGTGCTTTTTTCAATTTCAATTTCAGGGGGAAGTGTGAGATGGTTCCCTACATGCCTCACCCATCAAAATTCTGAGCATCCACGAAATGAAGTTGGTAAAATATCTAAGACATTTGTCAGACGATTACCTGAGGGGGAGAGGGGTGTAGCCCCCCGGCTGATAATATTCACAATTTCGAACCCCTGAAACATCTTACTATGCTTATGAATATAAATTTACTTATCTCTCTTGCACCTTATATTTATTATTGGGAGATAAAAATGTAAAATATGAATATTTTTTCTACTAAATTTTGACGTGAAATTATTATGATGTTATAAAATTCTATTCAAAAAGATTTTCTTGAAAATGTATTTTGTTCAGATAATATAATAACATCACTTTCATCAAACACAATCAGTTTTCAACTTTTACTTTTTCTCTCAGTTACCAGAAATGTTTTAAAAAACTGAACACGACTTCCCAAATTGCTATCACTGACTTTCAGGCTTCCATTCCGAACTACTGAAAGTACAAAGTATCCTCGAAAAATCTAACAAATTCCCGTTTCCTTTCACAAAAAATGAAGTTCACACACCGAAAATGTTCAGAATTCGTTTAATTATAAGCAGCGCCGTACTTTCCCGTTATTTCGTATTTTGATGGGCTCGCTATATTTTGAGATAAAGTTTTCCCGACTTGGGGAAAGAATTTTAATAGGAAAGGAATTGTTAAGAGGCCGGTGGTGGGTCAAAGCGTTCCAGACGAGGAACGCTAACAATACTCGTTATAGTGTAAGCTTGTCTTTAAGTTCCTCCATCGAATACCCCGGGGATTTCATGTTCGAGTGGTTCCCTTTGCTATTTAAATAACGCTGATATTTTCTTAAGAGCTTCGGTGCACCTGAACGGAGGTTCTAGTATAAAATTCAATGTTTTAAATTCAAAAGGTTGTTCGTTCAATGTTTGTTTAACTAACCTTACGTCTGTCTGTGTATTTATGAAATGGATTTTTAGACTGGATTCAATATCACGAGTATGTTGGAGTTTCCTCGTAGAAATTATGATTTTTCTATGTTTGCGTTTCAATATTTATAAAGGAAGGAGTTCACATGTTCAGGAATCAAGAAACTGCGGATTCTCTTTACCATGTATAAAGATATATATTAACCCTGGTATCATAGATACTTAAACTCAAGTAATTACTGTAACTGGACTATAGAGTCCAGTTATAGTAATTACTTGAGTTTAAGTTATTACTCGAGTTTAAGTAATTACAAAAGCAAACATTTTTAAGCACTTAAAGTACTTACGGGATAATATCCGTGATTTTCTTTTGCCTTGATGAGAAAATCACGGATATTATCCCGTAAGTACTTAAAGTGTAATGAAAAACCGTTAAAGTCTAAAACAGTGCATTTTAAGCAGTAGACAAGAATTTAAAAGAAGTAAGAATCGTCAAAGAAAGCAAAGCTAAGAATTCTAACTTTTGACAGTTCTAATTTCAAGCAATTACTAAACTACATAATAAAAATCGTATCGTAAATAATTACTTTTACTCAAGTATAATCACTTTGACTTGTTTATAGATACGGGGGTTAGGGTTTTCCTATATCTGGATATTACATAAAAATACTAGCTTCACTTCTTTACATAAACTTTTAACATTTTCCTATAACATCAGCCCCACCTCGCCAATTAAAAAGTTCATGGCTTGAAGCATCCAGACTCACTATCCAGAGCTCTTTGAAAAGATTCCTCTACTATCGCAGTCTACTTCGGCGCCATAATAGTTTCCTAGTGGTTGAGGCATCCGGCCAGCTACACCGCTCTGAGGGTGAACATCCAAAATTTCCAACTCGCAAAGGATGTGGGAAGCCTGAACGGAAGACATGTGCCGTTGAGAGTATCGGGTAAGTATGGAAACTAACATTTTCATAAATACGTAAGATTGTGGTATAGTTTGCTGAGAGGGTTCAATGGTCTCTCTATAGCAGTGGTTCCCAACCTGCGGTCCGCAAGAGCTTCGAATATGTTCCGCGAAAGGTTAAAATGTTATTCGTACTTTTTACCTTTTTAGGGTTCCGTACCCAAAGGGAAAAAACGGAACCCTATTACTAAGACTTCGCTGTCTGTCCGTCTGTCCGTCTGTCCGTCTGTCCGTCTGTCCGTCTGTCTGTCACCAGGCTGTATCTCATGAACCGTGACAGCTAGACAGTTGAAATTTTCACAGATGATGTATTTCTGTTGCCGCTATAACAACAAATACTAAAAACAGAATAAAATTAATATTTAAGAGGGGCTCCCATACAACAAACGTGATTTTTTTATAATAATTGGTACGGAACCCTTCGTGCGCGAGTCTGACTCGCACTTGGCCGGTTTTTTTTTTTCGGATGGCAAATCATCAAATGACTCCTCCCGCTCTGGGCGCAGCAGGAGGGAGTGTCAGACTTTTACTGACTAAAACCCATCCATGTTCCTTCATCGCCCTTTGTGTTCCGGGGCCACGGTATCTCTTTCGAACAGTCCCGCAACCCCGGCAGGCATCGGCCCTTGCGGACCCCTTCCTATTGCGTACTTTTTTTTTGTACTATTGCGTACTTATTACTTTGCACAGAAGATGCAAGGTCAACCCAACCTAATTGGAAACCTGTCAGAGGCCAGTTGCTAAAATTTTTTGAGCTTGCTTTTTTATTGTTTATTAACTAAAGAAATAAACAAAATGTATACAGAGAAACATAACATCACAAAAACCTCTATAGGTTTGTCCGGATATTGAGACACTTATAAGCTATCAAAATACTATAGTATTATGCTATACTTACGCTTCATATTCATTATTCATAATACTATTTATCATGCATTTTATTTGTTTATATATCTACACTCAGCAAATTGATTTAAATACGATTCTTTAACTTGGAAATAGCTGAAATAAAATGTTATTATAATTTTCATGTTGCGATATTTACGTCAAGCGTCAAATTGTCAAACTGTCAGTTAGTTTTTTAATTCTATTTCTGCTCAGTCTATGGTCTAGCTCTATGATTTCTCTTTTTGGTTTGTATAATTTAAATTATTTTTATCAATATGCCAATGTATTTTATAAATTATTACGATTGTTTAATAACTTAATATTAAATGATTATATTTATAAAATTCTTAACGCACTCATGGATATGTCCTGGCCGACTACACTTGTCAGTTGAGATGATGGCGACACTAAGAAAACTAAGATTTGAAAAAGGAAGACTACTTGGGAAAAACGAGCTGACGGACGGCTGAAAAGAAAGGTGGACTATTGGATCTGATTTGATGAGTATCAGAGAGCAGCTTGGTTTTGGCTGTGAGATTCTAAAACTGCCCAGGGGATCCAACTAAAGATTCTCCTGGGACTTCTACTCCCGTTGTTCGGAGGCTAACTACGAGCCTGTCTGTCTACTGGTCTCGCAGGGGTGTCCTACGTCTGGCCCTGAGTTCTGCACTGCCTTGCTGCTGAGCTGTCCTGGTCAACTCTCTGCCGCCGTTTCTACTGCTTCAGAGCTGAACTTCAAGGTTGCTCCGGCATCGACCTGCTACCCTAACGCCTGCTCCCGTGATTCCTAACTGTGAACTATAAAACTATTGAGTGCGTGGTAGGTAGTTTTTTTATAGAACTAGCTGTTTTTCTTTTCCCCTATTAAATTGTAATTGAACAAGTCTGCTTATCCATTTATTTTAATAGGATCAAGTAGATTTGCTACAATACTAAAGCAAATAATCATTGGTATTATTTATGGTTAACACATAGTTTAAAGCAAATTGTGAGGTAGTTCGTATGTAATAACAAAGAAACTTACTAGTTCCTGTTTCTGTATGAATGGTGGCTAAAAATTTTGAGTTCACTTAGATCGCTCTTGTATCTTTCACTTTCTAAAGGTTCTTTCTCATCACCTTTTTCCATTTCTTGCATTGTGTGAGTTGAAGATTCACCCCCCCTAGCTATAATCCTGCCAGTGTCCATATTTATCTAGGACCTTATGGTCCCTGCTAACAATAAAGTCACCAGAGTGGTCCCTGGTCCAAGAAAGGTTGGGAACCAATGCTCGGTTTAATAATAATTTATTATAGATAATATTTGCATACTTTTTAGTAAAGTTGACTGCCTCGTTAGTCTAGTGGTCGCAACAATAGGCTCGCCCCCTATTACATCGGAATTAAACATAACTAGCGAAATGTGGGTGTACTATTTAGATATACCTTTCCCTAATACTTCTGGGATTACAGACGTGAGTTTTGCTAATAATTAATTACGTTCTATGATAGGTTTTGTTAACTACTAGCTGATGCCCGCGGCTTCCTCCGCCCACAAATTATACACTAAAACCTTCCTCTTGACGAATCACTATCTATTAAAAAAACCAGCAAAAGGAGAGCAGCGGTGGCCCAGTGGTGGCGGCCCCGACTTACGAACAGTAAGTCGTGGGTTCGAACCCAGACAGGCGCATTACTTTGTGAAATTTATTTCATTAACACTGCTCTCAAAAACGGTGAAGGAAAAATTCGTGAGGAAACCGGCATGTCCTAGAATCAAAAAATTCGAAGATATGTGACATCTACCAATCCGCACTGGGCCCGCGTGGTGCCCATTATAGCCCATTCCCTTTCATGGAGAGGAGGCCTGTGTCCCAGCAGTGGGAACATTAATAGGTTGATGATGATGATGATTTAAAAAAAAATCGTAGTTTTAAAGATTTCAGATAACAGACTTTGCGGCGGGCGACTTTGTTTTTATAATTTGTAGTGATGATAGTGATAAGGAAGTTTTGCAAGGCACGATTTGAACTTAAGTAAAGTTGTTCCTGCGCGCCTGAATCGCTGAAGATCACACGACCACTACACCAATGGAGCTATGACGATAATACATTTTGCCTTTTCTATTGTTGGCTGAAGAGAAATCCGCTCAGGGTACCATTTTGGTAAAAATAGATGAAGGTACAAAAGATGGAAGGATTTATCGTGCGCCTACGAAAAGGATTTATCGTGCGTTTGTGAGTGGAAATGCCGGGATCCTAGGAAGAACGTATGGACGTATGGTGTATTTTTGGCCTTCAAAAATATATGTCGGGATGGTCAGGATTTTATTTCACTAGGCTCGAGCTTATGTGGGCAGAAGACGGGTTTGGGTCTATGAAAACACACTGGATGCGATACACTATTTTATTTCGCATTGCACGGTTCGGTATGGTAGTTTCCATGGAGAAGAACCGGCAAGAAACTCCATGGTTACTCTTTTAAAACAGATACACTGAGTCTAACAAATTACTTGACATTATACTTTCACACAATAGCAATGACACCGATGAAACCAATGATACAGTAACACTTTAGTTCAGACAAAAGAGCAACAATATACAGAGAAGCAGAGTAACAATAATTAAGAGTAATACAACCTGTGCACCGGGCCACGCCTGAAGTCAGAATGTCCATTCTGACGATGGAATTCGCAGCGCCCCCGCCAGGGGGCGCGGCAGGCGGTTTCAGGGCTATTCCCTCTGACCGCGGAGGCCATACCTCGGTCCGTCAAAACGGACCCGTCCTTAGGTTGGACACTGTCCATGGGCTATTTGACGCATGTAAACATGCGCCCATATGTGTGGTTGCTGTGTTGTAACTGTAGGCGCGCCACAGCGCTGTTGCACAGCGCTGCTTTCTTCACAGTGCCCCGGCGGTCCGTCTCCGCCAGGTGAGATCCCCGGTTACCCGAGGGAAGCCCAGCGGAAGACAACCAGCGGCAGAGGCACCGACTTACAGCGCACCTACAGTGGATGTGTGTTTCCCGCCCGCCCCACTAACCAGAGCTAGCCGGCAGTGGTACGGGCTGCAGAAACGACGTGTGTGTGTGGGCGGTATTGTATGTGTAACACCGCCCATGTATGCGTTTTCCGCGGGCCCGAGGGCCGCGTCCACGCGTGTGTCTACGTGCTTGTAGAGGAGTGCATGTGTGGTTATGGCTGCGCGCCCTGCCTATATTAACTTAGAACAAGTCGCGCAGCCGGGTGTGCGTAATGTGTGTGGAGTCGTATTGTGCAGGTAAGCTGCGTGTAGCGAGGAACAGCTTACCTGGGTCCATCCGGTGGTGAAGGCGGCGGAGGGGGGGCGACCATGCTTTGCCGGTCGCGGACGCTCCCGAGTCGTCCTTGACGGTCTATCCACTTTACAAAGAACGTAGGCCAGCCAGGCCGTCAAGGACGACCAGTTGCACGTCCCGACCCTGCCTGATGGCACCAATCAGGTCCATCAACAGCTGGATGGCGCGGGCTGTAAACTCCTTCTTCTCGGCTTCTGAGCCGGCAGCTGGGCCGGCGCTGGTGGTGCCTCTGTTGGCACGGAGTCGATCTTTTGGTTGGGCCGCGGGCCGCGCCATGCCGGCGCCAGCTGTCGGCCCAACGGACTTCCTGTCTTCGGGCTGCGTTGGGGCTGCAGCCGGTGTTACAGCCCGCACCAGGGTCGGAGGCTGGTCGCCCGGTTGTTCTCCCTCAGGTGCGGAGGGGGGCACGGGTGCCTTACCTTTGCCCCCCCGCTTCCTCTTCTTTCCCCTCCGCCGCTTCGAGGAGGGGGAGCTTCTCCCCTGTTGGTGGGCCCGTTGGCCGCCGCCATCAGCGACTCACCTTGGGCCTCAGTGGAGGCCACGTCTGTTGGCCTCTCCGGGACCGTTGCTGGTCGTCGTGAGGCGGTAATGGCGGCGACTGTACCCGCTCGCCTGTTGGCCCTTATCTCTGCTTGGAAGGAAGGGCACTTGATGTTATTGGCGGGATGCTCGTCCCCGCAGTTAACGCACGTAGCTGGTACGTCACGTGGGCGGGGGCAGTCCGGCGCTGTGTGCCCCTCTCCGCAGCGGACACAGGCGAGCGGCCGGTGGCAGTGGTGCGACGAGTGCCTCCATTTCTGGCACCGGTGGCACTGGGCGGGCCCACGCTTGCCCCGCCAGGCTTCGATCTTGACACCTCTCATGTATAGGAACACGGAGGTGTCAAATATCCTGCGTACGTCAGGCGTCCTCTTCAGTACGGCGTGGAATACGCAGCCGGGTCGTCCCTGGCTCGCCTTGATGTGGCGAACGTAAGTTCACACAGTTCCGTATTTTTGGTCGAGAAAGGTAAAACAGTTGAACAGTTTGACCACTTTAAGTGTGCAGTTCATGGCTTGTCATGAAAATTTGCAACGATATGTCAAACTTGGTACATTTATTTTAGTTCTGCGTTTTCCTGCACACATAAATTGGTTGAAGTGTACAGATAAATTGCACACTGGCGGACACTGTCAGATACGATTTGTTAGCATAATATAGGTACTTCAGTTTAATGTCTGGTGTACCTACGGAGTAAGTCCGTACCTATTTGACTGAACCTTAAGAGTGATCAAGAAGATTCTAGTTCTTTGAATAAAGTATCAGTTGACAAACACGTGTCGCTAGTAAATAGGATCCGGAAACTTGAGTACACATTAGTGTTCTGAAAATGTTACTGTTGCGAAGACCTGCTCTCTTGAATAAATAAGTATACCTCGTGAAAACCTTTTATTACTTTTATTTTTGTTATTCGTATCAGACAAGAGGACCTAGCGTAGTACGAGCGCGTGGTGTAAACGTAAGGTAAATATGTTGATTTTTGAATCGAAAATCCAATTATCCAATAGTATTTTGGACAACTACGCAGTCAGTATCATCCTTTGGTACGAATCAATTCTTAAAATTTTAAAAATATTATGCAGGAGGACCTCGTGGCTAAATAATAACAGCCGCTCGGGTCGATCGTTAGGTTAAGCCGTGCTTGCCTAGGTTGGTCTGTGGATGGGTGACCGCGCATTACATGCCGAGTTTCCTCCGTGTCTCGGAAAGCACGTTAAGCCGTTGGTCCCGGCTGTCATTTGTAGATATTTGACAGTCATTAGGTAGTCAGAAGCCCAAAAAGTCTGACAACCAGTCTTACCAAGGGGTATCGTATTACCCGGTACTAACTGGGTTGTGGAGGTCAGATAGGCAGTCGCTCCATGTAAAATACTGGTATTCAGCTGCATCCAGTAAAAACTGGAAGCCGACCCCAACATAGTTGGGAAAAGGCTAGGCAGATGATGATAAAAATATTATGCAGGGTGTAAGCAGACCCTTCACAAAGCCGTCAACCAAGCATTCTGTACATCAAACTAAGTAACCCTACGCAAAAATTATTGCTAGGAACGACTTTTTTTGGGTGAAAAATCACATCTTACGGTAAAACTCAATGTGACGCACTCAAAATATTGTGCTGATGGATGCTTTGAATACTAAACGGGTCATGGAGATAACTTAAGTGAAATTATAACCATAAAAAGTAGTATACTTAAAAAAAAAACACTTGAAAAAGTTAAAAAAAAAACACTTTTGAAAAAATGTGAACTTTGACACCATGGTGCAGAACAAAAAAATGACGCAATGACGTGGAGAAAAAGTGTCTTTCGGCTTCGTTAAGCGTCTTTTTACAACCTTTATGTGAAACGAGTCTTTTTAATTTTAAAGTCGACGTATTCGTTTTCGTCTGAAATATTTTTTTTTATTAACCGTTACGTTTACAGCACACGCCCGTGTAATAATAAAATAAAAGTAAATAAAGTAATAACCCGCAAGTCTGACAATCAGTCTCACAAAGGTGTATCTGGTAACTGAGTTGCGGAGGGCAGATAAGACAGTCGCTCCATGTAGGTAAAGTACTGGCTTTCAGCTGCTTTTGGTTAGACTGAAAGCCGACCCCAACAGGGTTAGTTTTCAATGACCAGCCAAAATTTAAAATTAAGATCTAGATATCAAACCAAAAATGCAATTTAAATATTATCTTCGAAAAATATGAAATAAAATTTAAAAGCATTCATTTGAAAATGTCCTGAAAATTATCTAAATCATAAACCTAGTGGGAATCAGTGCACTTGTGTGCGTGCATGCACCGCCAAATTTATGTGTGTGCTAACTGCTACCTATCTAGGTTGTTGAACTGAATTCTGCTGTTGCTATATCCACACGTTCGTTTTTTACTGGTGGTCAATGATAGACAGATGAAATTTTATTTAAAAAAATGTTGTTTTTTTTTTTAAATTATATCGAAAATATTATCGATTCTAAACCATCTCTGATGATTTGGCCGGTTATTAGAAACTAACCCTATACAGGATGTAAAACACCTCTTAAGGGCAGGTAGTCCCAATTTTCCCAATTTTACATAACTTTGATTCAATAGTAAACAAAGAAATAGTGATTTTTAAAGCCAAAAAAAATAGATATTATAGTTGACTATATTTACTAAGATAATTTGTGGTTCAAAACATGATATCAAAAACTTCACTCGATGAAAAAAAAATCCGAACAGGAGCCTAATTCGAATATTTTTTTATGTTTTTCTTATTTTACTTGGAGAATATGAAAGTTTTACTTCCAAAAAAAATATCTAAGCAAAGTTAATAACATATAGAACAATTATTTGTGGTTAAATTTTTCAAAACAATTTAATCCTTTTAATAATAAATTATTATATAAGAAAACGGCTTGCGTACGTGGATTCAGTCGCCCGCCAGGCCTTGACGAGGTAGGACCTATGTCCCTTTTGCTGGCGCACGGCTGTCCCGTCGATTTATCGAACGATTTATTTAAAGAACGTAGTGTAATTATAACAGTACAGTCTTTTTTAACCGACTTAAAAAAAGGAGGAGGTTTCACGATTTGACCGTAGGATAACTTCGTCGTTTATGAACCGATTTAGATGATTCTTTTTTTGTTGGAAAGAAGATATTCCAAGAGTAGTACCATGACCATGAAACTGGGATCTGATGATGGCATCTCAGAGAAATCGAGGGGAACCTTTGAACATCGTAGTGCGACTAGTGCGTTTGTTTTTTTGTTCATTGAGTATTTTAGAGCACTACTATTTAAAGAAAGTCTGGACTCGATCTGATGATGGAACCCGAAGACAGTCGAGGGCACTCCTCAACGATTCACAATAATTACCTGGTGTTTGGGCTTGATTAATTTGTATTGATGAGAACTTTACACCTAAATGGGTTGTGGTCATCTTTAGGGGTCTGATGATAAAGACGAAGGACAGTCAAAGGAACTCCTCAACGTTTTACAGTAGCTACCTTGTGTTTGGATTTAATTCATTTCTATTGATGAGAACTTTGCACCCATATGGGTTGTAAGTGCCATTGGTCTGATGATGGAGACCATAGACAGTCGAGGGAATTCCTCAACGAACGAGTTTACAATCTCACGAGATAGATTATAATCTAACGGTATTTACAATTTTACGGTGACACATACAACAAATAAAGCATGTGTCTCTTCGTGAGATAAAAACAATGTAAGAAACCTAGTCACATTGTTCGCGACAAGTGTCTAAAACAGTGTTTTTATATAGTCTATAGAAAGAACGTTCGAGAAAGTACGCTATTGCCGTGTTTGTGATTCTTTGTCGAGTACTTTCTGTTATTATTAGTTTTAAAAGTAAGTAGGTACAAATACCCTCGAGAATAGTCTCGTCACAGGTGCGCGTACGCAAACTACTTATAAAAAACATCGAGAAATGTTAATTTAATTTCGACCGTACGCCGAGAGCGTAAAGTACCTACTTCCTTCTTCCGTTCGAGTTATTTATTATCCTTTTGCTTATAGTTTCCTTTGTATTTTTTTGTTCATGTTTTTTGTTCATGCTTTTTGTATGAATTAAAAGATTGTCTAGCGAACAAATACTACACACCGCTAGAGGATTCGCGAATATTTTTTGTGTGTCTGCTAATAGTATGAAAGCACAGCGCAGGCACCGCATAGTAAGTTTTGTTTTCGACATTGGAACAGTCAGTTTTGTTTACGATATTCAAGCAGTCAGTTTCGTTTCGATATCCGAATAGTTAACAGTTCTTTCCGATTATAGTTTCAGCTCAGTTTTTCCAGTATTGTCTGCTTGTAGTGTCTTACCATAGTCAAATAGTGTTTCATTTCTTCTCCATCTACAATAATAGTGCAGTATTTTCCAAACCCACCTCTCCGTTCCACGAAGCTAACGTTTACACCCGGAACTTTCGGTACAGGGCGGTTAGTGGCTCAGATTTGGTTCCGTTATAGTTTTTGAATTTCCAAACACGAGTCCACCCGTCTGGTACACAAATAATTGAATAAATTACGACTTGCAGCAATTTGTATTTACAATATCTATTCAAATTAATTTATTACATTTAAATGTTAGGTTTTCGCAATTACTACCTATTATAATAAATCAAGCTGACAATTTAATAAAATAAGTTGACCTACTGCCTACACGACACGCTTACCTATACTGTGACACTTCGCTCAGCTTTGGGTTCAAGTCGGCGACGCGTGTGCACGACTCGTTTCGCGTAAAGGGTGGTAGCGTTAAATACCTACTTTGCTTGGCGTAGACGGCCTTAACGAAGCCAAAAGGCACATGTTCTCCTCGTCATTGCGATCATTTTTTTTGTTCTACAACATACCTGGGAACCTTCTAGATACGGAGATATTGGGGGTGAAAGTTCCAACTTTTTGACAAGTTTTTTTTTTAATACAAGTTTTTAATGTATGATTTTTACTTTAAACACCTCCACGACCCCCGTACTATTCAATCCATCCATCAGCACTTACCACAAAACATGATATTTCACCCCAAAAAAAAAAAACTCGTTTCCCAGCAACAATTTTTGCGTAAAGATACTTAGTTTGACGTACAGAATGCTTAGTTGACGGCTTCGTGATGAGGTCTTTTATTACATCCTGTATAAGGTGTATCTGTTAGGCGAAAAAATTCAATTGTTCCCTACAATTATGTTCGCATTAACTCGTCAAAATGTACGGAACAGCTGATTTTTTATTCGCGATTCAGATTTTGGTCCTTTAATAGACTGATTTCGTGTATAAACAGATACACCTTACAGTTGTAAAAAGGCTAGGCATAATAGTGAGACCAGATAAATAACATAAAAAAGAAGTAAATTGAACCCATAAAACTAAAATCCGAATTACTCCGAAGTCTTTCGCATAAATAAAGGGTGTTTAAAATTCGTACATCCCGCAATCAGTGGCAATTGCTACTTGTAAGTCGTATCTTTCAATTGTGTTTTACAACTCACGTATAAAGACAAATAGCTAATGCTAGCTATCTTGGAAACAATTTGCGTTTAATGCTGCGAATCCTGGAAGCAATTTATTCGTTAAATAAAACTGCAGTGAAGTATTTAGAGGAGGTAATTTTGAAGTGAAAGTTCTAAGGCTTGCATTCCTGTCACGCTTACGGTCAGTCGCACACAGTCGGTCGCGTATGTTAGCGAGAAAAAGAATAGCACATACCCGCCGCTGACGTTAGCGTCGCAATATGGTGCTATATATGTAGAACACAATGTAGGTATACTCGTACGCGCGACCGACGCACGCGACCGACGTCAGCGAAGCGACCAGCGTCAGGAATTCAGGTCTAAGGTGTGTAATCCTCATCTAGAGGGAGTCGTTAAAAGAAACTACAATACTGTATCGGCACCCTAAGTAACGATTCCAGAATTAAACACACACGCATCAGAGAAGATGCTATCAAAGAACAGCCCATGATGGCATCACCCAGCGACAGAATCCTGAAGACCCACTGCTTTCAAAAACACTACAACATAGAGCTCACAGCGGAGTTGTATGACTACTCAGGTACGAAAGAGCTAAGAATCTACACTGATGGATCAAAAACCGACGACGGGACAGGTTTCGGGGTGTTCTCCGACGACCTAAACATTAAAATAGCCAAACCCCTTGGAGTACTCAACTCTGTTTATCAAGCAGAGTGTGTGGGTATCATCCAAGCGGCACACGCCATAGAGGCCAGGGAGGTTACGGATACCAATATTCGAATACTATCCGACAGTGCCTCAGTTCTTCAATCCTTAAAGAGTAATCAGATAACGTCGAGATTGATACTAGAATGCCATAATGCCCTAGAACGAATCACGGTACTAAACCATAACACGGTAACACTACAATGGATCAAAGGACACAGTGGATCACTTGGGAACGATGCGGCTGATGAACTTGCCAGAAGAGGATCCAGCACAAAACCCTACGGACCCGAGCCCATTATGCCTATTCCTTTCAAGCAACTAAGAAGCTGGTTAAAGGAACACACTCGAATACAAGCGGAGAAATGGTGGACCTCGGCACCAGGGTGTAGGCAATCCAAGGAAGCTATGCCATCCCTGGACACAAAGCTGACCAGGCGCCTTCTGCGCCTGGACAGAGATAGCCTACGACTGGTGGCGGGGACCATCACTGGACACTGTTCACTAAATAAACACTTCCACACCCTGGGAATCACTGACAGTCCCCTGTGCAGAGCATGCATGGAGGCGGAGGGAACGGTGGCGCATGTGCTCCTCGAGTGCACTGGCGTTACCAAGATTCGCGAGGAGACCCTGGGAACACCAAGATCCCTTGCGGACGCCCTGAGAAGACCGGGAAGTTTGATCTGCTTCTGGAGGGAGGTGGGCTGGTTGGAGTGAACGGCCACCACGGCTCACGCACAATGGTCCACTTTAGGGACTAAGTGCGGAAACCAAAACCCCATGATAGATACTGTATCGGCAAGACGTGCAGCACTCTGTAGTCGCTTTTCAGGTCTTATAAAATGATATACCTAACCATACATGTGTAGGTATGTGTAAGTCTATTGTGCATGTTTTTTTTTCCTCCATTCTCCTCAGCCAACAGCCTCAGCCAAGACACGCTATCATTTACTCCTTTTGATGATGTGATGTGAACCGATCTATACTATAATCTATTATCTATCTATACTAATATTATAAAGAGGTAACATTTGTTTGTAAGTTTGTATGTAGGGGGTAATCTCCGGAAGTAATGAACCGATTTCAAAAATTCTTTCACCATTAGAAAGCTACATTTACCCTGAGTAACATAGGCTATATTTTATCCCCGTACTCCCACGGGAACGGGAACTACGCAGGTGAACCCGTGGGACGTCCGCTAGTTAATAATATATCTATATTTCTCCAGTTGTCTTTAACTTCCAAGTAATTGGGGGCTAAGCTAATGCCATCAACGGGGCTCGAATCCCAACAGCAAGCTACTGCTGTGAAATTCCTGATGGATAAACCAATTACAAAAGTGTCTGCGAAATCTTAACGTATCTGTGTAATGTACAGTCAACAAAACAGTTAGGTATGCAGGCTAGCAATCTTCTTACTACTATTATAAATGCGAAAGGGTTATAATCAATCTGTTTAAAATTTCTTCCAAATCCGTTCAGTAGTTTCTGCGTGAAAGAATAACAAAAAAAATAAAAATAATAATAATAATGATATACCTTAGACGCTTCAACATTTTATTATATGTATAATAATAATCATTACTGACAGGACTATTGTCGCCAATAAGCCTGACATAGTGATGATGGACCGATCAGCGCGCCGCGTAATGATAATCGATGTTACCATTCCGCATGACGAGAACCTCGTGAAAGCTGAGAAACAAAAACAAATAAAATGTCTCGACTTGCCACACGAGGTTCGCGGCATGTGGAATATGAACTCGGTTATCATTGTGCCGATTGTCGTGACGGCCAATGGCCTTATAGCCAAGAGCTTCGATGACCATCTATCGAAGCTCTCTTTAGGCGGTTGGATCGAGGGCCTGATTCAGAAGGCAGTACTCCTCGATGCGGCTCGCATTGTGAGGAGGTTCCTGTCTCTGCAGCCCTAACCACCGGTGGCTTGGACCCTGCTCCCGACACCGGCGGACTACTATTTTTTTAATATTTTTAAGTGTTTTTTTTTGTATAGTTTTATTGAAATACTTAAAAATGTAAATAGATAAGGATGTAAATGAATAAACGGAATAATAATAATCTGTGGTCTGAGTGTCAAACTGACAAGATAAAAAATTTTCCCGTTCCGAATTTTAATTTATTATATACAATTTTAAACCAGATAAGTATATACAATGATAAGAAGAAAAAAAAAACTCAAATATACTGGACAACTGGATGTTTATAAAAATGGAGCCCATGGAACACGTTAAAATCACATCGAAATAGTTGAAATGTCACCTATGTTGACAAGGCACCGGGCCAAATTACAAAAAGAGGCACACCCACCATCTCCGGGCTCGTCGCTCAGCTCCGCCTCGCAGCCGCCGGGACGCGCCACACCCGTGAGCATCGTGTCACTGCAGTTGCGTCGAGCTCGAGCGACGAGTTTTTCTCCCCGCCGTCGACACCACCACCACCACCAAGAGGACGACGACGAGGAAGAGGACGGCCACCAGCGGGCTTGGGACCTCGAGGCCAACAGGCCCCGAGCAGGGTCCCCGCTGCCGGTGGAAATGTGTCGCGCATGCGATGGACTCAGTCCATGAATGAAAACGTCATGCGCGCATATTATGGGGCTACTGAGGGGGGAAGCAACTTGACTGCGTACTGTAGTCGGATGCTCTCTCTGTTTCAGGTACTTGAGCCGGCTGTCAGCGTAGAGGCACAACGACTGTCGGATCAGGTACGGGTCATCCAACGTAACCATATGTTGGATGACACCGTACTTGATCGACTACGCTCCGAATCACGGAGTAACCTAGTTACGCCTGCTTCGCCAATGATCGCAGTCCAGCAGCAAAATATTCCCAGTGCGCCGCTCCGATCCGACTACGATGGTGAAGAGGATCGTGACGAAGTTATATCCGTGAGTACCCAGTGCAACGCCCAATTGAGGAGCGCTTTGGAAGGTGCGTTCCGGGAGTATCGTTCCACACCGCCTGAACTTAGGCCACGTTTGCCTCGTTTGCCTATGCACAATAAAAACAAGGCGCTGATGTGTGCTTTATATTCGCAGCTGTCAAATTGCTTTGACAGTAGCAAAGACCTCGCCGATACCCACTCAATATTGTACTGTGGAGCTGTAGCGGCATGTCGTGTAGCTCACGTCAAATTCCCCAACAACGACAGAGCTACACGACCAAAATGAGCTGTTCCAGCTTGGCAGTGCAGGATTGAGCGGCGTATCGGTGAGGCTAGGGCACTCATCGGCAAGTTAATCTGCTTCAGGGAGGGCAATACTCGCCCTAGAGTGATGCGCTTTGTGAGGCGGGCGTTTTCGGGAACTGATATTAGTTTCCGAGATTACTTGGCCCGCGTCACAGAGCGTATCGACTCCCTGAAGCAGAAGATCTGTGCATGGGCAAGCCGTATTCGTCGGTACAAGCGGCGAGTGGAACGGTACACTCAGAGTCGCACATTCCAAAGCGATGAAAGGTGGGTATATAGGGCTTGGGAGCGACCGGACCAAGGTGTGACTGACACGCGTCTGCCGGATGATAGCGCCATGTATTCATTTTGGCGCAACATCTGGTCGGTGCCTGTCAGTCACACTGAGGGCGATTGGACCCGGGAGGTTGAACAAGCGTGTGATCCTATACCAGAAATGGGGGCAATCATCATCAGCCCCCAAGACGTAGCTCGTGCAGTCCGTCCGTTGCCTAACTGGAAATCTCCAGGGCCGGACGGACTGCACAACTTCTGGATCAAGTGGTTCCAAAGATCACACGCTCGTTTGGCGTCTCAGTTTCAATCAGCCTTAGAGTCAGGGTCGCTGCCCCAGTTCCTGACGACAGGAATTACCCACCTGCTCCATAAATCAGGTAGTGTTGCGGAGCCCAAAAATTATAGACCAATCACTTGTTTACCAACGGTCTATAAAGTTCTTACATCCATTTTGAGAGCTAAAATCAACCAACATATTGATAGTAATTCTATTATGTCTGCCTCTCAGAATGGATGTAAGAACGGGTCCCGCGGCACTAAGGAGCTGCTCCTCATTGATATGGCAATTAGCCAACAGGTTCACCGCTCCCGAAAGAATCTGTCTACATGTTGGATAGATTATAAGAAGGCCTACGACTCTGTGCCTCATACATGGCTCATGAAGGTGCTGGAGTTGTATAAAATAGATGCAACTCTACGTACCTTCCTGATGTCATGTATGGGACACTGGAGAACGGTTCTTCGCTATCCAGGATGTCGACAGATCCAGGGGAACAGCGAACCGATAAGGATCGAGCGTGGTATATTCCAGGGTGATAGTCTGAGTCCATTGTGGTTTTGTCTAGCCTTGAACCCTCTCAGCACACTGCTGGAGCGTTCAGGTCTAGGCTATCTGTTGAGGAGAGGTGGTCAGGTCATATCTCACCTTCTTTACATGGATGATCTGAAACTCTTTGCCCCCAACAATTTGCAACTGATGAAGCTACTGAAGGTAACAGAAACATTCAGTAGCGCCATCAGGATGGAATTTGGTGTGGACAAATGTGCAGTCATGCATGTGAAGCGAGGGGAGATTATGGAATCCGTGGGAACTCAACTCTCGGATTCCATACACCTTAGATCCCTCTCCTCAACAGAAACTTACAAGTATTTGGGTATGTCGGAGGCATTAGGTATCAATACTGCAGACGTGAAACAATCGTTGAAGGAGCGCTTCTTTGGCCGCCTGAATAAGGTGCTAGGCAGTCTTTTGTCAGGCGGAAACAAGGTGCGCGCCTTCAACGGTTGGGTCATGCCGGTTTTGATGTATTCCTTCGGCATACTCAAATGGACTCAGACGGAACTTGATGCCCTGGATAGGAGGGTCCGCACACTGCTGACCGCAAATCGAATGCATCACCCACGGTCGTCGGTGATGAGACTGTATATCCCACGGAATTGCGGGGGTCGTGGCTTCTTAAATGCTAAGACCCTACACAAACGTGAGGTGTGCAGTCTCAGGGAATACTTCCTAGAAGCCGACGGGGAGATGCACCGAGATGTGGTCTCAGTGGACAAGGGCCTCACCCCGCTCTTCCTGGCTAACGAGAACTGGCGCAAACCTAAAGTATTAGACACTAATGACCGCAAGGTGGAATGGCAGGGCAAGGAGCTTCACGGACGCTTTTACCGGGCCCTACATGGCCCCGATGTAGATTTTTTACCGTCCGTATCCTGGCTGCGCTTTGGTGACCTCTTCGGGGAAACAGAAGGTTTTATCTGTGCAATAATGGACGAAGTTATGATGACGAATAACTACCGGAAATACATTGTGAAAGATGGCACGGTTGACATATGTCGGGCATGCCACCGTCCGGGAGAATCGATCCGACACATTATTTCTGGGTGTTCTAGTCTGGCTAACGGAGAGTATTTGCATAGACACAACCTTGTTGCCAGGATAATCCACCAGCAACTTGCTTTGAAATACAACCTTGTGGAATCAGAAGTGCCATACTATAAGTATGCGCCCGACCCAGTTCTCGACAATGGTCATATCACGTTGTATTGGGATCGACCTATCACCACTGACAGGACTGTTGTTGCCAATAGGCCTGACATTGTGGTGATAGATCGATTGGAGCGTCGCACAATGATTGTTGATATAACGATCCCGCATGACGAGAACCTCGTGAAAGCAGAGAAAGATAAACAATTCAAATATCTAGATCTGGCTCGCGAGGTTGTCGACATGTGGGACGTGAGTACAGCAGTCATTGTGCCAATAGTCGTGTCGGCCAATGGCTTAATAGCCAAGAGCCTCGACCAACATCTTAGGAGGCTCTCGCTTGGCAGCTGGATCAAGGGCTTGATTCAGAAAGCAGTACTTCTGGACACGGCACGTATCGTTAGGAGGTTCCTCTCTCAAGAGCCCTGACCACCGGCAGCTCGGACCCTGTTCCCAGCGCTGGTGGGCTACTATTTTTTATATTTTTAAATGTTTTTTTTATAGTATTTTGTATAGAAATATTTAAAAATGTAAAAGATATGTAATGTAATGAATAAAGGAAATAATAATAATAAAAAAAAAAACGATCCTCACAAACTTTCTCATGCTGCAATCTTATTACTATTCTAATAGTAGTAATAAGATTGCTAGCCTGCATAACTAACTCTATAATTGACTGTACCTCCCTATATTCCAAGGCAGCATTAAGTACGCATAACTTTTATGTGGTCTTCGAAAATTACTAGTGGACATATAAATAACCGTAAATAAATATTATGTACACTACACATAGAAATTTGTTTATTTAAGTTTTCAATTTCAGTAATCACCAGGTTGGTAGTTCATTCAGCAGGGTAAATGCTATACATGGCGGCGCATTAATCTTAGTAAATAATCATCTTAAATTTAAAGACCGCAAGGATATTGTCAGCCTATCTGTTGAGCGAACAGTTGAAATAGCCTGTATAGAATTGGAGCAGTTTATTATATTAAGTGTGTATAGACCTCCTTCAGGGTTGTATGATTGTTTTGAAAAGGTAATGGATGAAGTGTTGAATAAAATCTGTAGTTCTAAGAAGTCAATAATCATTTGTGGTGATTTCAATATTAATTTTTTAGAAAATTCTGGGTTAAGTACTAAAATTATAAGCCTCTTTCAGTCATACAATCTTGAAAACAAATTTCTCGAGCCCACCAGAATAACCCCAACTAGTGCTACTTGCCTAGATAATATTTACACTGATATTATACCCACCCAAAAAGCAATTATTAACTTAATAGATTCAGATCATTGTGGGCAATTGATCACAATTCCAAATGTAAGCAAGAAAGTAACTAAAAAGGATATCATCGTTAATCCAAAAAGTAAAAACCGCCTGGAAACTTTTAAAACTAAACTTTTATCCAAACTACCACTTTTGTCAGATAATGATGATCCAAATCAACAATATAACGATTTTTTCAGTATGTATTGCACACAATTTGAAAACACATTTGTCCCTAAGACAATATCTGTAAATAGTAACGCTTCTTTCAACGACTGGGCCACCATTGGTATTCATAAGAGTCGAAAACGTCTTTATGAGCTGTATGAAGAGCGGACTTATGTAAAAACTGTAGAATTTAATTTGTATGTTAAGAATTATTCAAAATTATTTAAAAAAGTTTGTTTTATAGCAAAGTCACGTTACTTGAGTTCAAAAATTAAAAATAGTAGTAATGTGGTTAAAATGACATGGAACATTATTAATCGCGAAACGGGAAGGTCTTGCAACCGAAATAGTGACTACAGCCTTGCTATTGGCGATAATGTTTTAAATTCAGATACTCAAGTTGCCACAGCCTTTGAAAATTTCTTTGCGGATATTCCCGTATCAACTACTAAATCGCTAAACTCGTCACCTACTGCTGCCGAGTCTTTACTAAGGGAAAACGTTTCAGTCTGTGAATCCGAATTTAATTTTCAATATGTCACCTGTAAAGATATAATTAAAACTTTTCACACCATAAATGTTAAAAAGACCGCCGATCTATGGGGTCATTCTGTAGACGTTGCTAAATCCATTATAAATATTGTAGCTCCTTCATTAGCTGTAATATTTAACGATTGTATTGACCGTGGTGAGTTTCCTGATCTGATGAAATATAGTAAAATAATACCATTGTTTAAATCGGGTAGTACATCAGACCCCACTAATTATAGACCCATTTCAGTACTACCCACCTTTAGTAAAATTTTTGAAAAATTAATTTTGGCACAAATGCAAAGTTTTTTCAATAAACATAAGTTATTGCATAAAAATCAGTTCGGGTTCACAAGGGGTCGTTCAACTACTGATGATTATTGTCATTTTGCCTTTATTTACATTCTTTTTGAATAGAACTTGTTATGAATTTTATATGATTATTGTGAATGTGGGGACCATGTGGGTCACATTTATTTTTTTTGTTTATTTTTTCCCACAACTGTCTGACAGTTTGCGTACTCTAAGCGACCTACCCAAATGTCCTTTCTTTGGTATTTTTCGTCGTTTCGTTGAGCTCCTTGAGTTATAAGTCGAGCTACACGTTAACTGACAAATGCTTGCACTGACTGGACAGGTCCACTCAAAACTGTATGGTTCTTTTTTCAAAAGACCATATCAGACACTAATCTGCATAGTCCTCATGTGAATTGAGCAAGATTGTCTGGACTTTAAAAGAGACTATGACCTCTGAGTTTGTTTCGGCTGTTTCTTCTCAGAGTAGTCAGGTACGAAACACCGGCCCCATCTAGTTTTAAAAAATGACGTGTAAAAGTGTTTGTAAAAACCTACTTGCAAAATAAACATCATTTATCATTTATCTTCGACGAAGCTTCGGACTTCGCTTGTTTGTTATTTATTCCTTTCTTTTCCTTTTTTTATTTTTCTTTTCCTTTTTTTATACACTCTGACATTTAATGTTTTGACATGTATTTTATTATTTTTTACTTTATTATTTTTTATTATTTTATTTGACATTTACTGATTTGACATGAATACTTATTTTGTTAAGTATTCTACTTTTTTTATCATCATTGTGACTTTTAATGATTTTTGTGATTTTTATTTACATTCTTTTGAATAGAATTTGTTATGAATTTTATATGATTATTGTGAACGTGGGGACCATGTGGGTCACATTTATATTTTTTTTGTTTATTTTTTCCCACAACTGTCTGGCAGTTTGAGTACTCTAAGCGACCTACCCAAATGTCCTTTCTTTGGTATTGTTCGTCGTTTCGTTGAGCTCCTTGAGTTATAAGTCGAGCTACACGTTAACTGACAAATGCTTGTACTGACTGGACAGGTCCACTCAAATCTGTATGGTTCTTTCTTCAAAAGACCATCTCAGACACTAATCTGCATAGTCCTCATGTGAATTGAGCAAGATTGTCTGGACTTTAAAAGAGACTATGACCTCTGAGTTTGTTTCGGCTGTTTCTTCTCAGAGTAGTCAGGTACGAAACACCGGCCCCATCTAGTTTTAAAAAATGACGTGTAAAAGTGTTTGTAAAAACCTACTTGCAAAATAAACATCATTTATCATTTATCATAAGTAACAATATAACCATCTTAAAATAATTAGACTGTCAAAATAACCATAAATAAATTGTAACATTTATTTTTACAACAGTCAAACAAATTGAGTTACAGTTCAGATACAGTATAGTAAGAAATCAACTACAAATTACAAGTTGACACTAATGACTAATTTGTTATGATCTATTGCGCCTTTGAAGTAAAAAACAACTTTTGTATTATGATTCTGTGATACTATTATAAATAATTTCCAAATAAAAAACGTAAAGTCGCTATGGTTGAAATTAATAGACTAATAAACAAATGAGCTAGATTTAAATAGGGTTTTGAGCAAATAATAACGATATATTTTGACACAGTACTTTTGCATAACCCTTCGCGACGAACTGACTTGATGCGGTTTTGTTATGAAAGACATCAAAATAAAAAAAAAATACTTATGATACGTAACCTAGTTGCATGTTTCGAATTGGTTTTTCCTACAGAGATTATTCTCTCCAGAGCAAGGAAAGACAATGTAAAAACCAAAAGTAAAATAAAGTAGGTGTTTAGGACTAATTATAATGTACTGGCGGACGTCACGCGGTTTCACCCGCGTAGTTCCCGTTCCCGTGGGAGTACGGGGATAAAATATAGCATATGTTACTCAGGGTGAATGTAGCTTTCTAATAGTGAAAGAATTTTTGAAATCGGTTCATTACTTCCGGAGATTACCCCCTACATACAAACAAATGTTACCTCTTTATAATATTAGTATAGATTATTCAAAATAATGATGATGTAAGTACATACATCTTAAAACTATTATTAATGCCAAAGTTTGTGAGGTTGTATGAATATTTGTTCCTTTTTCACGGAAAAACGGTTGAACGGATTTGGGTACAAATTTGGCATACAGATACTTTAACCTGGATTAACACAGGATAATTTTTATACCGGTAGTAAGATGTTGAGGTGGATGTGTGGTGTGATAAGAATGGATAAAATAAGCAATGAGTATAATTAGAGTAAGTTTGAAAGTTGCGCCAGTTACAGAAAAGTTGAAAGGAAATCGACTGTCTTGGTATAGGCATGTGATGAGGAGGGAAGAATCGCATGTGACTAAGAGAGTTATGAATATAAATGTGGATGATGGATGGAGAGGGAGAGGATGACCAAGGAAACAATGGATGGATTGTGTGAGGAATGATTTGAGGGAAAAAGGTTAAAATGATTGCGTGACGGTTGACGGTTCTTCCATTCTCCCCGAATGGAAGAAAAAAACGTGTTGCGCCGACCACAAGTAACATGTCATAAGGGCAGGAAGATTATGAGTAAGATCCCGTGGGATAATTACCGAACACAGCGCGAGCGAACCCGCGGGCACACATCACATCACTTCAGCCGAAAGACGTCCACTGCTGGACATAGGCCTCCCCCAAAAGGTTTTGCCATAATCGCCACGCTTAGCAGGCGGGTTGGCGATCGAAGTACGGTTGTTACAAAGGCACAGAGAACGCTGCTGCCCATTCTCTGGTAAGTCCCTTAGTCGCCTCTTACGACACCCACGCACTGAAAAAAAAGGTTTGTTGGATTTACCAAATTAGCAAAGGTTGGTTGAATTACAAGGAAACTACGATAAATATAACAAAACCTCGCTATTGAACTTACAAAACTAAAAAGGTTGAAGTTGGTACCAGATTTTTGATGTAAATCAACAAAGAGTATTGTACATTTTACCAAACAAATGTCAACAATTAAGTCTGGTTGATTTTATCATAAGAATATGATAAATATAACAAGACTTCGCGGTTGAACTTACTAAACTACATAGGTTGCGATCAAAATATAGTCCCTATCAGAGTTTACGGTGTAAATTAACAAAGAATATTGTACATTTTACCAAACAAATCTCAACAATTTAGTCTGGTTGATTTTATCATAAAAATATGATAAATATAACAAGACCTTGCGGTTGAACTTACAAAACTACATAGGTTGCCATCAAAATATAGTCCCTACCAGAGTTTATGGTGTAAATTAACAAAGAATATTGTACATTTTACCAAACAAAACTTAACAATTTAGTCTAGTTGATTTTATAATAAAAATATGATAAATATAACAAAACCTCGCTATTGAACTTACAAAACTAACAAAGGTTGAATTTGGTACCAGAGTTTTGATGTAAATCAACAACAAAAAGTATTGTACATTTTACCAAACAAATGTCAACAATTAAGTCTGGTTGATTTTATCATAAAAATGTGGTAAATATAACAAGACCTTGCGGTTGAATTTACAAAACTACATAGGTTGCCATCAAAATATAGTCCCTACCAGAGTTTACGGTGTAAATTAACAAAGGATATTGTACATTTTACCAAACAAATCTTAACAATTTAGTCTGGTTGATTTTATAACAAAAATATGATAAATATAACAAAACCTCGCTATTGAACTTACAAAACTAACAAAGGTTGAAGTTGGTACCAGAGTTTTGATGTAAATCAACAACAAAGAGTATTGTTCATTTTACCAAACAAATCTTAACAATTTAGTCTGGTTGATTTTATAACAAAAATATGATAAATATAACAAAACCTCGCTATTGAACTTACAAAACTAACAAAGGTTGAAGTTGGTACCAGAGTTTTGATGTAAATCAACAACAAAGAGTATTGTTCATTTTACCAAACAAATGTCAACAATTTAGTCTGGTTGATTTTACCATAAAAATATGATAAATATAACAAGACCTCGCGGTGGAACCTACAGAACTAAAAAGTTTCAGGTCAAAATATTGTTTCTACCAGAGTTCATAGTGCAAATTAACAAAGAATAATGTACATTTTATTACACGAAGGACGATGACCAAATTAGTATGAAGTATGAACGCGTGCCCTGTCAAAAATTGCCGATTACAAAGTTAATTTATAGTTTATTTTATAGTCCATTGGACGTAGATTGAGCTTTATTTTATTTATTTCATTGAAAGCTGTATGTCTTTATAGTGTCTTGTATTTTTTAATTAAAAAAATACACCTTTTACATTAATAAGTTCTCACACGTTACAGTGTTTTTGCCGCTACTTTTTTTTTAGGCGTCTTTATGAATAATCGGTTCCATTAGAACAGTTTTCTTAGAAAAAAAATCGATAAATGAAAGGCGATTTGATGCCTCTAAGCAGTGAAATGCAAATAGTAGAAGGAAGATTGCCTCAGACATAGCAGTAGTAGATTTTCCTTTTGAGGCAGTACTGGTTGGATCGCTAATGTGCCCAAACAATTTGCGAATTCTTTCTAGACAAAAGGTTGAGAGCCACCTGAATAACCCACAGACTTTAATGTTGTAGGTAGACTGCGGATTAGCCGTTTTTGTTCACAGAATAGACGTTTACATAGTCAACAAATTATAAACCCATTTCTTTCATATTTTCATGTAAAGAGATTTACCTAACCTATATTAGTCCCCTAAAAATATGTTTGAATAATTTTCACTATTAATTGCAAACCGGAAACGCGTTAATTATGTTTTATCAGTGAATAATAAACCGCAGCTTTAATTAGTTTTACATGTATCCCAAAAATCAAAATGGAAATAATTAAGGATGCCGACTATTTGAATTTACTGTAATCGTTAATTTTTGCATACATATGTTACATATCTTATTTATCATCATATATTATTTATTTTACATATATTATATTTATATCAGGGCAAAAATTGTTACCGTCCTTTCAAAAAATTGGTTTGGTTGATTACCTATATCATAAAATATGATAAATATAACAAGAACTCGCGGTTGAACTTACAAAACAAAAAAGGTTGAGGTCAAAATATAGTCCCTACCAGAGTTCATGGTGTAAATTAACAAAGAATATTGTACATTTTACCAAACAAATGTCAACAATTTGGTTTGGCTGATTTTATCATAAACATAATATGATAAATGTAACAAGACCTCGCAGTTGAACCTACAAAGCTAAAAAGGTTGAGGTCAAAATATAGTCCCTACAAGAGTTCATAGTGTAAATTATCAAAGAATATTGTACATTTAACTGAACAAGTCACAACCATTCGGTTGACTGTATCATTGTTACTATGTTAGTTTCAATTCAATTTATAGTTACATTTACCGGGGCAGTTGGTAATGAGTAGCAGACTCATTTCATAAAAAAAATATTCGGTTAAGGTGAATGTTACGACCAGCCCGCAAAATTCAAATTTTCTTACGTTTTTTGCAATTTGCAGGCCAATGCTAGGTTGTATGTTGATTAAAATATTGTTCGCGATTGTAAGACGTATGTAGTTACAGAATTATAATCATCCAAATCATCATACAACCCTCAAAGCTCATAAAGGTCTAGCAATGACTTTGACCTTGAAAAAATCGTTTCTCGACCTTTATGAACTTGGAGGGTTGTATTGACGATTTGCCGGTTTTTATTGAAATTTTAGGATTCGGTAAATAGAAACCTTTACCAAATCCTAAAATTTCAATAAAAACCCACTTTTTTTTTAATGTATGTTACCTGATTTCTCTCCCATTTGTGGACCGATTCTCAAAATTCTTTTTTCATTTGAAAAAGTATACTCCTGAGGTGGTCCCATTTTAATTTGGTGAAGATCTGATGTTGATCTTCGGAGATATACTATGGAACTCTTCAAAAATAGACGGCAAATTTGTTGTGATAGCTCCAATCGTATGACGTAACATCACGCCTGTATGCTCTGAGGGGGTACGCAGATGTGTAAAATACACCCAGATTTCGACAGTTAGGTATGTTTGCGGATGGATGGAATAAGATTTGATTGGCCTGTCAGAAGTATTGTGAGAGAAATTTATGAATGTGACAACCTGTACTTTGTTATTTTGTATATTTTAATTTTATGTTTTCTCTTACTCTTTTAGTTCTAGTTTTGGTTACAGTTATTGGTTTAATTGAAAGAGTATACTCCTGAGGTGGTTCCATTTTAATTTGGTGAAGATTTGATGCTGACATTCGGAGATAAACAATGGAACTCTTCAAAAATAGACGGTAAATCGGTCGTGATTGCTGTAATCGCTTGGATGTTTATTGTTTATACAACATCATGACGTAACATTACGCCTGTATGTTCTGAGGGGTACGTAAATGTGTACAGTACACCCAGATTTCGAAAGTTATGCATGTTATGTTCCATTTATTGGGGATAAGCCTATTACCATGACATGTATTTTTAACAATGTACAATTGATGCATAGCAAATATTTGTAAGTATAGGATATTACAACTAAAAATGGAAAAATAAAATAAAACGGTCGTAAATAAAATAAGTCGGTGACAAAAACATTAAATCAATCAAACAAAGGTCACCGACTTCGAAGCTCGACCTTTGTTTGATTGATTTGGTATTTTTTTCACCGGCTTCTGTAACTAAAGTTATTTTTCACTTTTTTGTGTTTTTCTTTTAGTGTTTTTCTTTTTGTGTTTTTTTGTTTGTTTTTTTTTTGAAGTCGGTTTTATTTTTTTATACTGACTGACAGTGATTTGATCTCAGATTGTATAGCAAAGGTTTAAAGACATTGATTCCCATATAAGACATTATACCTTGGTAGGTACATTACTTCCATGAGAACAATAATTACATTATTACTAAGCACGAAGCCGTCAACCGAGCATTCTGTACATCAATCTAAGTAACTTTACGCGAAAATTATTGCTGGAAAACCTTTTTTTTTTGGGGTGAAAAATCATGTTTTGTGGTAGAACTTAATGTAACGCAATGAAAACATTGTGCTGATGGATAGATTGATATTACTGGGGTCGTAGAGGTGTTTAAAGAAAAATAAACTTTCATTAAACAACTCGTATTTAAAAAAAAACTTGTCAAAAGGTTGGAACAATATCAATATCTCCGTAACTAGAAGGTCCCTAGGTATGGTCACGGTAATATTATAATATGGTACTCTAACTTCATACAAACGAACGAAACGCGAGCTATACCTACGCGCCTCGATCTCGGGGTGCGATTGGGGCGCAGACAGTCACGGCTGTACCGCAGTGTCGAACGGACGGTATGTTGTTTTTTTAACAATAACCACGCCATTGTTTCTCTAAAAATCAGTTAATATGACGAGTAGGAAATATTGTGCTGTTTTTGGTTGTATGAATTCGTCATAACGCATCCAGACATAATTTTTTTTAAATTACCTGGAAACTCTGAAAGGTAAGACTATAAATAACTATTACTTACTAGTAGGTAGGTACATAATGTGTGTCTTTTTAATGGATAAGTATTTCCTTTTATCTCACGAAAAAAAAGGTGTTTGGATTAATAAATAAAGCGAATAGAGTAACGGAAAGTTATTGAGACGAGTGAAATAGGTAGTTATATGCGGTTCTGAATTATCACTCAATATACAAAGTATTTCATTTATTCATATAAAAAGGATATTTACAATCACAAAACTAAATAGAAACAGAAAGTAGGCAAATGTAATGAAAATGCTGGAGACGGGCAGCCCTATAACGCATGTTTACGTTACGCGCGGCTGTAGGCATTTATTTCTATCATGCGGCTGAGTTACACTACTGTATTATAATATTACCGTGCTATGGTGTAGAACAAAAAAATGATCGCAATGACGAGGAGAACAAGTTCCTTTCAGCTTCGCTAAGAGGTGTTTTACACCCTTTATAAGTTTATTAAGATCAGTTCGTCGGTAAAAGTTAACAGTTAGTAAGTAAGTAGGTACATTTGTTCATTAATATACGAATTAGCTGTGTTCCCGGAACCGCTGCCGCGCTTGAAAAAGGGTAGGTATGTATCGCATTTTTATTTTTTGTTTGTTTTTCCCACAACTGTCTGGCAGTTTGAGTACCTACTTTAAGCGACTTACCCAAATGTCCTTTCTTTGGTATTGTTCGTCGTTTCGTTGAGCTCCTTGAGTTATAAGTCGAGCTACACGATAAAAACATCTGACAAATGCTTGCACCGACCGGACAGGTCCACTCAAATCTGTATGATTCTTTCGTCAAAAGACCATCTCAGGCACTAATCTGCATAGTCCTCATGTGAATTGAGCAAGAATAAATGTCTGGACTTTAAAAGAGACTATGACCTCTGAGTTTGTTTCGGCTGTTTCTTCTCAGAGTAGTCAGGTACGAAACACCGGCCCCATCTAGTTTAAAAAAATGATGTGTAAAAGTGTAAAAACCTACTTGCAAATAAACATCATTTATCATTTCTATCAGCTGGTTTTTTACACTTTCGAAAGTGTAACTTGTGAGTCCAAATTGACACTACATACCTACATACTTATTTATGAAAAATATAAACATTACTCTTGAATCACTTATCTATTATGTATAAAAAAAACACATCAAAATCGTTGCGTAGTTAGATCTAAGCATACCTACCTAATTACTTACATAGGACAGACAGCGGGAAGATGAAGATTAAAATAGTTACGAGTTGGCACACTTTGTCACTTGTTTCGCACGTCTTTTGTTTAGTTGTCGAAATGGGAAAGTTACGAGATGGGCCGGAGCCATTTTATACTATGTAGTGAATAATGAATCGTTTTGTATTTACTTGTCGGTGATTAAGTTTCTGTCAAAAAAATATTTTGTTGTGACAAGCTTTTATAGCCAAATGTACTTTTCTATAAACATCCAGCAATTGCTCACCAAGACGATTCTGAAGAGCCCAAACTCGGTACCTACGATTGTTTTATTTATTACAGAGTTCCTAGGGCCACCTTCCGGCTCCATCATCAGACCAGCCCCATGGTACCATATTATTGTATTGCCATATTTCAGCTCAATCGGTTGAGGATATCTACCTACTTCAAAATTGAGTTGCAAGATTCCACCCGAAGAAACATACATAGGTACATAGGTACATTGCAAATTAAATTAATGAAAAGCTTGTAAGTACATAATAACATTCTATCTTGCTTTGGTTATTACAACCTTTCACGCCGCACAAAGTCATATTATTTTCTCCAACAACCATATAAACGAAACAGTAACTAACATAAGTACCTACTTGTCGCTGTGGTTAAAAAATGTTAAAATTACTAAACAGTATCGTAGAATTTACAAAACCATTAGAGGTAGTTCCATTTCCATCCTACCTACTCAATTTATGCGACTATTTCCGAGTATTTCCCCCTTCCGCACTGCCCCGCGGAGCTGTCGTTTGCGGCCACTGCCGTAGGGTTGCCACCTTTTTCTTTGACGGATAAAATATTCTGATCTGGAAGTGAAGTTGTTAATTTCGTCAATTTTTGATTGGTGCAGTTATAGTTTTTGTAGTTATTTATTTCCTCGCAAATGTGATGAAAAATTCGTGAAAAATTTTTACTATATTTGTTTCATACAAATTTTATTTTTCAGCCTAATAACAATTTCGTATCTGCTTTAAATATATTTATGGCATCTCAAATAATTGCGTATATAAGCTTAATGGAAGCTTTATTTTTGTCGTCACGCCACTTCGCATTAATTACAGAAAACACCTTTTCTGTAAATTCTGAAGTGGCGGGAACGCACAGTAATCGTGACACCACTTTATGCATGTTCGGAAAAGTATTTCCTCGAAAAAATAAAACCGGCCAAGTGCGAGTCTGACTCGCGCACCTAGGGTTCCGTACAAACTTTCACTTATTCCATCTTAAATTGGCCGAGTTGAGTTAAGTACGCACCTGAAATGTATGACGCCGCATAAAAACTAGGTGCTTAATGCAATTGAGTTCTCCAAATATGATGTTTAAAAAGGACTAAATTTATTATGATGTAATTACAAATGTATAGTTTTCAGATTTTTCTAAGTACTTGTAGTATGTGACGATATTTCATAGTTCTAGGTCAACGGGAAGTACCCTATCATTTTGATTCCCTCGAGAGTGTTGAAATGTGTGTGTTTTGCGACATAAACGGCCGTATCTTTTTTTTTTAAATTAACGTAGAAGTATGCTTTTTTACACAGCTTCAAGGGACCGTAGACTTGAGTACATATATGGTTAAAATTTTAACTCGATACTACACGTTCTCGAGATAAAGAGTCTTGACAGACAGACAGACGGACGGACGGACAGCAAAGTGATCTTAGAAGGGTTCCGTTTTTTCCGATTAAGGTGCGGGACCCTAAAAATAGATTGCCAGTCCTTCGCTGCACAGGAATTTTTAGTGGTACTACTATAGATTTTTTCCCTTATTTCATTTTTAAAGATTACTTATTTCATTGTTGATATCCAGCACTTTTGATCCAGGGGTATTCCGCTTCCCACAGCGGCTTATAGTTTTGCATTCGTTTTCTTTTCCTATTACCCCTGCTACTACTGGTACTGCTAGCATTAGCGTCAATAACGTCATCTGTTTTGAAATTATTTTCACTTTATAATAAAGTACGGTTGGCAACCCTAGGCCTCGCGTCGCCGCGCCGCCACCGCGCCTGCGCACGGGGCGCTGCTGAGCATTAGGCGCGCGGCCGTGACGTGCGTCTGCGTTCATCGTTCATTTCATTTTGCGCCGGCCGGCTAGTAAGTAGTCGCTTTGCTTGTCGCTTCGCTCGCAATGGAAAGTGAAGAAGAAGAGTTAAACGTGGTGGTCGCCGAATATTTAACAGAATGGGGACTATCTGAAGACACTATAACAAACTTTGAAGGTGAGTGCCTATTTTGATCAATATTACCTATATACCGGTAAAACTGAAGCCGACCCCAACATAGTTTGGGAAAAGGCTCGGCAGATGATGAGGTGATGATTACCTATATACCTATATTGTTATTAGTGGTTTGTTTAGCCGTGTATCAAGATGGTGCCATGCCTTTACGTGTATTGTTCACTATATTAATTTTGGTTGTTCAGTGTGTAATATTGATAGCGTAATGTGCAGTGAACTAACGATTGAGTGGATGGTTAATGAAGAATTCAACTTGAAACGGATATAGCCCCTCTTTTGTCAAAGTCCGATAATCCACGTGTTTTTTTGTAAATCGCTAGTCACTACAAAAAGCAAGAAAGTTATCGAGTACTTTAATGTGACTTTAATGAATTCTACATTTATTTGTGTTCCGGTTTTGCCGCCAACGGGTCAGAGTATAGGAAAGGGGGGCCTTTTATATAGGATACCTAGATATTGAGCTAGAAATAGTGGTTAGGTAGGTACCTACTTAGCTATTTTACTTTGTTAAGTTTACAAAACGAACTTTAGTAAATTTTACAGATTGGTTTTGTTGGCATACATTTCATTCATTCAAGTCAACCTACGTTGTTAAACGGCCGCGACTATAATTGTAAAAAACCCGCTAGCTAATGTTACTTAATCAAATTGATGGTTAACTACCGATAATATGCGGTTATTAACGGTTGATTATCCAACTGCGACCGAGAAAAGAGTACAGTTCTGCAAAGTATATAATGGGCATCGACTAACTTCGTGTTCCCGAATATGACCGACCGAAACTAGACAACTGGATGACAGCGCTATAGTAAAATAGCGAGACAGCGAAAATGTTTACGAGGTTCAAATGTATGACGAAACCTCGCACAGCTCTGGTGGAAGAGGGAAGAGGGGGGGGGTGGTAAAAAAATTTCAACTGTCTAACTATCACGGTTCATGAGATACTAGCTCGTGACAGACGGACGAACGGACGGACAGCAGAGTCTTATTAATAGGATTCCGTTTTACCCTTTGGGTACGGAACCCTAAAAACTATCAATTCCATGTTGTTAAGTTATTCATGACAGAAACACTTAATGGTTATTTCAAAATAACCATTAAGTGTTTCCTTGATTTTCATGCTTAGTTCCTTATAATTTGTTTTGATTTCTATAGGAGACATACTACCATTCCAAGCCAAAAGTTTGGAAAAAATAAATATATTCCAGCAAGGGGAATACTTGTTGATAAATATAACAATCAGAAACATTTGCTGTGGAAGAGTGGGGTAATAATAAACGAAAGGAGAGCCCATGCACACCAGCACCAACGATGTTCTGGCTGACACAGCTGTAGCAGATGAAAATCAAAGTGGTATAAATTTGAACTTTGAACATAAATATATTATACAAGGCTAACGGTTAATAAGGCTGAAGCTAGACTAAACTTGATCTATTGTTTACCAGTATCTAATGAAGAATATGAAGAGTTAAAAGTTTGGCTGAAATATAACAAGGTGCCAGCCCGAAGTAATCGAGAATTGGAGGAAAACATCCACAAATGCGCCTGAAGGAACTACAATCCGAAAAATATGCAAAGACACATGACATCGTGAACGATTGGCCATCGTATAAATTGAGTTTCGGATATAAGTTGGTAAGTTGTGACCCTTTTTACAAGCTTTTTATTAGCTTGACCCTGTATATTTGTTTGTTTCAGTCTTGTGAGCAATATTTGAAAATATATAAAGGGTGTAAAACACCTCTCAACGAAGCCGAAAGGCACTTGTTCTCCTTGTCATTGCGATCATTTTTTTGTTCTACACAATACCTGGGAACCTTCTAGTTACGGAGATATTGGGGGTCAAAATTCCAACTTTTTGACAAGTTTTTCATATAAGGTTTTTACTTTAAACACCTCCACGACCCCGTACTATTTAATCTATCCATCAGCACAATGTTTTGAGTGCGTTACATTGAGTTCTACCCACAAAACATGATTTTTCACTCCAAAAAAAAAAGTCGTTTTCCAGCAATATTTTTTGCGCAAAGTTACTTAGTTTGATGTACAGAATGCTTGGTTGACGGCTTCGTGATGAGGTCTTTTACACCCTGTATATTTACTTAAAATCGTTACTTTTTTTTTCAGATTGAACTGGATTTTGAATCCAAGTTTAAAGGATCAGAGCTCTGACTGTTCAAAAAATGGCGCATCTTTTTAGAGAAAACTCTTAATCTTTTGAAAACAATTGAAGCTGCTTCTGTCTACATTAAATTGATTGAAGAAAACCCAAGTGAAGGTTGGTTATTAAATATACCTACTTGTATTGATCAAAACTTTCACGAATTTTACACTTAAAGCGAACTCAAAGTTTTGGTTTTTGTGTGAAATTAGTGAAAGTTCTGATAATAAAACTATTTATATTTATTATGTATATTTAAAGTGTATTTTTTTAATAGCACTAGTATTTTCGGATATTTAGCAAAAAAATCTCTGATAACCAGTTATCTGGTTAAATTTCTTAATAAAATTTATACTATTAACTTAAACTAATTAAGTCAACGAATATGCATCATAACGTATTCCATTTTTATTTTTCAGATGTTAGAGACTTCTGTTATTGCGCGGCAATTGGATATAAAATAGTTCCAACTGAGAATACAGTGCCAAGATACAGCTGGCAAAAAAAAACCATAAAGCCAAGCATTCAAGAAGCTATGAACAGTTTCATTCTTCATGCAAAGGTATGTATAACTTCACTTTTAAGACTATTGTGAGATGACGACTTCCCATACTAACGACGATTTCCACCCCTAAGCGTTAACCGATTTTGTCACATTTTTTATATACCGTCAGTCGGACCAAAATCTAAGTTTGTACTTGATCTAGTTAATTAAATATCAATAAACACTAAAACAGGAATATAATGAAATCTATTGATGATACTGAAATAAAGCATGACGTACAAAGTTAGTATTGTAGATAGACAGTTTTACTAAATAAAGACATCGTTTTGATTTTAAAAACAATTTGAACTGCATTCAAAGATTTTTGAATAATCGCCTATCTGAACCGGGAATCGAACCCGCCAAATTGTAAAAAAAAATCCCGTAATTTTAAGACACCGATCAAAAGGCTCAATCGGAAGCTTAATTTTTTTCCAAGTAACATATTTTACATTTAATTAAAATACCTAATTACATTTTGCTTAAAATTAATTTAATTTAGCAAATGCCCAAAATGTGTCCCCTGTTCATTTATTTTTCAAGTGGGTACTTGTTAGTAATACTTAAAATGATAAATTCAGTATTTAAAGCGCAGCACAGTCAAAGAAAAGGCTAAGTATGTATTAATTTTCCTGAAATTAAAAGTAAAATTTCATGATCTTCCTTTTATTTATGATGCTATGCTAAGTGGAAAAAAATAAAAGCTTCCGATTGAGTCTTGTGATCGGTGTCGCAAAATTACGGTTTTTTTTACAATTTGACGGGTTCGATTCCCGGTTCAGATAGGCGATTATTCAAAAATCTTTGAATGCGGTTCAAATTGTTTTTAAAATCAAAATTATGTCTTCTTTCAGTAAAACCGTCTATCTACAATACTTAAGATATCATCCCTCCATGTGGCATAGCCTTGGAACAGCCTGTATAAGTACACTTCTTGCTTGAGAGCTTCGCACAGACTAATCATAAGTGTGAATTACGTTCCGAACCCCTTTAAATAAATATAATTGCAATACCTACCTAAATGCCTAGCAATAAAAAATGCTCAGTGTCAATACTGACTAGGAATTATAAAAAAATATGGTTAAAAGTAAACAATTCATTCTAATTTCCAGAACCAAAGCGAAGTCCCTACCCAGCTGGACTATTGGCCAAAAGCCCAAACTGCTAAGGGTCTACGGTGCCAACCCATCATTACTGCTGTCGGACCAACCATCGATGCCCTAAAGGATTTTTATGTTGCGTATGATAACATCTTTTATAAAATAGACTCGTTCTTGAAAGCGCTGGATGTATGCTTCAAAACTTTTCACTGCCTGGACGCAGAATATCCCACAGAAGCCTTTCACATTTGGCTATTTCTGCAAAAATGTTTTTATAACATTGACACAAAATCAGACAAAAAGCTTTCGCGAGTCTCGTCTTTTGTCTCTTCTTCGACTTGGAATAAGTGATTTATTTGCTAAATTTAATCAAAATGTTTGTTTGTTTCAAATGTCTCGAATCCTATACGGATATAATTTTAAGATGAGTGATCTAGTGATAATATAATTGTATTTATGATTGGTAAAATAAATTTTCTGATATGTTCCAAAAATCTGTTTATTTTTCTTTAAACCACTGTTTTTATTAAGCCCATATTAAATAAGGTTACTGGTAATTCGATGTATTCTAGAAACTGCTGATTTTCGGCTAGCTTACATGACCTTTTTAACTGCAATTAGTGAACTTTACTACATATCTCAATTAAAAGGAATATGTTGAATTACCAATAATCCTGTATATTTTTGAAGTGTTTGTCAAACAGTCTTTAAACCTTTTTTTTTTCAGACCCTGTATTTCTTGTAAGGTTTTTTCTTCTATATTTTTAGCGTGTGCCATAAAAGGGGTGTGGTATCATTGAAAATTAGAAACTTACTAGCTTATCTGCAATATTGCTGACATGGTACACACGTACTTTCGTGGTCACTGCTGGCCACGAAAGTACGTGTGTGTAGTACGGTGGTTTGAAAATCATAACTGCAATATGATTTTACTCTCATACCATATCAGCAATATTGCAGATTAGCTACTAAGTTCCTAATTTTTAATGATACCACACCCTATTAATATTCTGGAAATCAATGTTTGGTAATATATACCAAAAAGTTGTGTACATTTTACTAGTGTTAGTTTGATAAATTAACCAAACAACACCAGTAAAATTTACACTATTTATTTGGTATGTTTTACTAAACTAAGACCGGTACAATCAGACAAGCACTGATAAAATATTGGTAGATATTACCAGTTAAATTTTGGTAATAACTACAGCATAAATCTGTTAGATATTACCAAACAAATGTTAGGAAAAAATACGAAACAAACATGATAGATAATACTTAATTGTATTCGATAAAATCTACGATACACTTCTGGTAGATAATACAATATTATCTCTGATAAAAAGCACGATACACATCTGATAGATTCTATTAAACTAACTTTGATGAGAACTGCATTACCCATCTGGTAAATATTACCAAACAAATTTGAGGAAAAAATACGAAACACATGATAGATAATACTTAATTATATTTGATAAAATCTGCGATATACGTCTGGTAGACAATACAATATTATCTCTGATTAAAAGAACGATATACATCTGATAGATATTACCAAACAACCTTTGGTAGTAACTAAAATTAAATCTGGTAATTATTACCAAACTAACGCTGATAAAATACACCGAACATGATTAGTAAATACTGCTAAATATTGTTTGTTAGAGTTTACCAAATAAAATAGATTATACTTACGAGTTAAGTTTAGTTTTCTCTATCAAACTAATTTAATACATTCTACCATATAATAAGTGCTATCTACCAAATTTTTGTTGTAGATTTTACCAAATACCTTTGAATTTTCTATTAAACTACCTTCGGTAATTTGTACCACAAAAGGTAACAGTAGAACATACAAAATGTATTTGGTAAAAAAAAACAAGTATGTTGGGTAAAATATACAATATCTTTTTGGTAGATTGCAGCAAACTAAATTGTACTTTTTTACCAAAGTACTTTGATGAAAACGTTACAACAGTACTTTGGTAGAAAATCTACTAAAGTACTATGGTAAAAAATGTTACTAAAGTACTTTGGTGAAAAATGTTACTAAAGTATTTTGGTAAAAATTATACTAAAGTACTTTGGTGAGAAATGTTACTAAATTACTTTAGTAAAAATTTTACTAAAGTACTTTGGTGAAAAATGTTACTAAAGTATTTTGGTAAAAAAATATACTAAAGTACTTTGGTGAGAAATGTTACTAAATTAGTTTGGTAAAAAATGTACAAATTAAAGGTGTAATCTACCAAATAAATTTGGTACAACACCAACTTAATATGTTTGGTAAAATCAACAAAAATTCGTGATAGGACCGAAATCAACCGCAAACTTTAGTTACATTTACGCAAAATCTGTTAAATTCAACCTAACATTTTTTTCAGTGCGGGAAGATATGGGATGGTGCTATTCTTTACGTCCAACACCATACAGACACAACCCGCGGGCACAAGTAAGCTAGTAAATAATAAACGTATTTTACAAACACATTTGAATTATCGATTGTTTGACAGTACCTCATAGACAAAAGTTGAGATGAGTCAGTATGACCAGTGTGTATTTCTAGTTACTCATCCTACTTAGTATGCTGAAACTGGCCTACTTATATAATTCGTTTATGCTTGTTTAGATAAAAGTTGCCTATTTTCGTATTGGTTAATCATCCGATCCATTTCAGGCCATCTGTCTTCATCAGACGGCTGGATGTAAGCCCAATGAAGCTTTTAGGCGCTAGGTCGCGTTTTATTTCTATTACGGCGATATTGAGGCTAAAGTGATGTATGGTATATTTCTTGCAATAAAAATATGAACATTCTGCCAGTTACAAATAACATCACATCTCTTTCAAGAAGGTTTAGGCAGAGGAATTATGTTTAAGTCCTTTGTAATAGGGGGTGAACCTATTGCCAAAAACCGGGCAGCTATCCAGATTCCGTTACTGTTACTGACGAATTCCTGATAGCCAAATCCAGTAATACTTTCTCCGACCTGAGAACCGAAACCAGGACCTGATGCTAAGCACTTGCAACCATAAGACCAACGAGGCAGTCAAGAGAGGTTTTCTTTTTGAGGTATTAAAAAAAAACAGTTTCCAAGAACTCTGTAGATGGCGTTGAATTGACTACGTTACTAGGTGCAAAAGCCAAAACGCTTGGAAATAAAACATTGCGTCACGTCACATACTCTCGTTTACTGACATTTTTGTTTGCTTAAAGCTTCCGAATTTATTCTAGTTTTCTCGCGCTTTGTTAAAATCAGTTGTTTTACGTTCCGTAACTTACCAAGTTCAGCGTCATCTATCCAGTGACTAGGGAAGAGTTAAAAAGAAAATCCCTCATTACAATAACGACCTTTTTACAATAACTTACTTTTACTCTTTTTTTTTGTTTCTTTTTCTGTCTTCATCTTGTCACTGCTTTTAATGCAACTCTCAAATTCAACGGAAACCTTTTATTTTTAAAATAACTCTGGATAAATCCCTCATCATGGTAAACGACCTTTTTTGGCGAAAGGATCAGCATTGACACCCAATGTGGCAATGCTGCCAGCCTTCTGAGCATTTTTTCCGTTTACAGTGACGCGGATGAATTTTTTGGCACCCTATAATAAAAAGGAACTAAATTTATAAGGAAAGAAATACATCTAAATTGAATGCCGGTAACATGAAGTTTCAATAAGCGGCAGATATAACCATTCGTTTCATAAAGAATAACTGTCAATAACTGTCAAGTTGGTACACATCAAGTAGAAGAATAGTCTATTGTTTGAAAAACCCGTAAAAGGAAGGGAAGCGCTAGCACCAAAGTTTAACGATGACATCGAACACCGCACACGAACTTTTCGAAAGGAAACTTTGGCACGTGTCGTGTAAGTAAAAAAGGAAAAAAAGATGTGCGTAATAAAATTACATAGAAAGTCGTAATATTCCTAAGAATTTCCCGAACCCAATATAACTGCTCACGGCTCACGCCTTTTGAGCCAAATGTTTTACCAAATTGACGTTCGACATGAGATCATGCATTCTTTTGATATGGTAATACGGCCCAACCCTCGGGCAATAATCGATTATTAAATATGTAGAAATCGGCAGATCAGGGGTGCCTTATCTACTGTAAGATTCTTAAGAGGATTCCTTTATGACATGAAAGGTCGAACGGTCGTTGTTGAACAGGGAATCATTTTTTGATAAATTATTTTTGACTGCCTTGGTGTTCCATTGGTCGCTAGCATTACTTACTGCTGATCTTGAGATCCTAGGTTTAATATTCAGGACGGGAAAAGTGTTATTGCGTTTTTTCATCACGAATTTCTCAGTAGCAGCTCAGAATGAGGATATGTGCGGGGATGTCAAGCATGACGCTATACTCCGTGATATTATTGGAATCAAATATAATAGCTCACAACTTAGGACTCATTAATTATATATTTACGTACTTATTCGTGGTGCTAGGCAACTGGGCCTATCCCAGTTGTGTCGTCCCTTTGTGCCTATTGGCCTTGTTTCGTTCTGTATCCTGCTGTTAAGGAGGGAAGTGGAAATTATGGTTTTTTCCTACTCCTCCGCTATACTTTTCTGATTATTTTGGTCGCGAGATCCAAGACAGATAAATTATTTCTCTGGGACTTCGACGAGTTTCATTGTCTCGGGGCTTTTCTGGTGGTCGCCACTGTTGATTTTGACTTTTAGGAGTTACAGTGGTTTGGGAATAGTGTGGCGGGCTTGTCCAAAAAACTCAGTTACTTTTGTTTCGGGAACCTATCTGTGTACAATGAGTTGCCGCAAGGAGATATCTTGGGTCCTGTTTGTATTTTCTTACACGCAAATGAACTTGTTTGCTAGTGATCACTTTGAATAAAATTGTTACAAATTAGGTTGCGGATTTCCATATAGCGGAGGCGGAGGTGGTTACTGGTATGGAAATATTGGCGTGACGTCACGATTAGATACAGAACAGTGAAACGAGGATGAAATTTGAATAGCTATATGAATGGCATATGTGGTGTAAAAAAAGGCAGGAACAAGTACCTAATGTGTGTACAATAGGCTGTACTGATTTTATGTTCAAATTTGAGGAATAAATAGTACCTATCTATATAGGTACTATTTATTCCTCAAAATTTCCTCAAGATTTTAGTATTCATTACTATTAATGAATACTAAAATTATTACGACGTGCTCATTTTTGAGTGTTAGCACGGTTTCAAAATAGCATATTATTCTGCACGTATAAGCTCGTATCAGCTTCCGCGCTTACACGCACGCTACATTTTACGCTTCAAAAAACCGGATCAGTCAGTATCTATCGCGGCTCGCGCTTGTAAGCGCGTTAACGTTCGTAAGAGTTGCTCGTGTGGCAAATACGTGTATACGCGCTTACACGCGCTTTCATGAATGAGTTTACACGAGCCGAAAATACGCCGAACTGTCAGTGAACGACCGTAGATTTAAAATAATGCGCTTAAAAATTCGAATTTTAAATATCGCCTCTATTTTAATTCTTACTCAAAATTAAGATGTTTTACATAAGTTTATTTTAATATAAAAGTTAAGAAAAGACTTATTAATCTCCCGATAGGTACTTACTATTTAAAATGAGCTCTCTTTTGAACGTCTTAAGCAAGTTTCTAGTGGAGTTATAATACTGGATTTTCTTGAGAATTAAATAAACTTTTATTGTTGAAGCCAAGAAAGCTCTCGAGTCCCTTACTTCATTTCTAAACTCATAAACAATTTAGGTTTATTATTTTTGTGTAAGTTGTTGTTTTGTAGACAGCAGTGGCGCCGTTGGCGGGAAAGTTAGGAGTATCTACCATAAAAAATGTAATGTTATTGTAACAAATTCAATTAAGTGGTTTTCTCGTTTGTAAGCAGTGGAATCGTTTAAAAAGTGACACTTAGGCTGAGGCTACATTAGGCCGCGACGCGACCTGCGACACATGAGCGATTAAAAGTAAATGCTCACGTAGGTATATGGCTACACCGTACATCAAATATTACTACCGATCTTTGATTTCTTTATGCGATAGGAACAACATTACTGAAATCACGGCATCGGCTACATCACCATATGAGCGAAATTGAAGCGAATTTATTAGAAAATTTCTCACTTGCACGACTAGTTCAATAGTGCTGCTAAATATGCGTGTGGCTACATTATGCGTATAGTAAACCGCGATGGATGATTTGATCGCATTCTAAGAAAACGACCGATTCAAATGAGTCATTGTTATGATAGCGGCTACATTACAACTGTACTTCAGAGCGTAAAAAACAAATGCTCGTCAGTTATATTAAATGGCTACATTATTTGAGCGAATTTAAATGAATGAGCGATTAATTTTGCGAGAAGTTCAAAGTTACTGTTTTAGTGGGTCCGCTGTCAAGTGGATCACGCTACGGACATGACATGACTCGGCGCTCGCTCATGACAGTGCGACACGTTCAAACCGGTTTGTTTTGATCGCTCATCTAAAGAGGTTTGTCTATGAATCTACGATGGACGTTGAGTTGTTTGTATCCGAAATTCAAGCACGTCCTGCAATGGTGAAAATTATGAAATTCTCCATATTTACTGCGCTCTTTATTTATTTCGTGAATCCAACATAATCTCTTTTTCAAAAATAGTTCGTACTCGAGGTAAGAGCTTTCAAGCAAAAATACAAGGTTTGGTTTGACAAAGCCATTGAAAATAATACACGTTACGTTTACACAAAGCTACAGCAACCTTTCGACTGTGTGAATGCCGCGAACTAAACAACCTCCCCTCGCGTCCCGCGCGCGTCGCATGTGTCGCCTGTGTGTGCTCCCTCTATGTAGCCATCTTGACACGGAGTCGGCGCGAATGTTTTAAAATCATTAAAATGCGATGAACTAGCGAATTCTCAGCGAAATCGCTGTTTTTCTCTTTTTATAGTGTAGCCGCATGAATCGCTCTTGCTAATTCGTTGTTGAGCATGTGTACTGTAGCCATGTCATCGCCGAATATACGCCGGAATTTCGCTTGTAATGTAGCCATACCATGTTTTTCTCTTTTCGCTCTTCCAGTCGCATCGCAAATTGCTCCCTACTGTAGCCTCAGCCTTAAACTTATTTTATACTAGCACTTCGCTCGCGACTTCGTCCGCGAAAATTGTGATTGCTCGGCTAATTGCATGATATCAATACAATTTATAGTCTATGTCATTATCATCATTTCAGCCGAAAGACGTCCACTGCTGGACATAGGCCTCCCCGGGTGTGGCTACATTGACCGGTCCCGTGTGACTCGCATCCAACGAATTCCCGCAACCTTCACCAGGTCATCGGTCCACCTAGTGGGAGGTCTTCCAACGCATCGTCTTCCGGTTCGCGGTCGCCACTCCAGAAGTTTACTTTACTTTACTTTTCTATGTCACTCAGTGATAATGTAGCTTTCTAACGCATTAAGCTTACCGACAGTCGACAGAGCCGCGCCGATATGAACTGCATAGATAGGTTGGTAACACGATGTGCATACCGATTAATCACATAAAATTTTGTCTTCTACTTTTATGACCTACTATAGCTGCATCAACGTTCCTAACAAACCTCTGTGGTTTTCTGGAACGTATAATTTTGTCAATTGTAATTTTAATAAGTTTCTTGATAATATCAATAAAAAAAAAAACCGGCCAAGTGCGAGTCGGACTCGCGCACGAAGGGTTCCGTACCATTATCTATACATTAGACAAAACGGCAAAAAAATCACGTTTGTTGTACGGGATGGGAGCCCCCCTTAAATATTAATTTATTCTGTTTTTAGTATTTGTTGTTATAGCGGCAACAGAAATACATCATCTGTGAAAATTTCAACTGTCTAGCTGTCACGGTTCATGAGATACAGCCTGGTGACAGACAGACGGACAGACGGACAGACAGACGGACAGACAGCGCAGTCTTAGTAATAGGGTTCCGTTTTTACCCTTTGGGTACGGAACCCTAAAAACGGCAAAAGAATTTTTGGAATCGGTCCAGTAGTTTTTAAGTTTATTCGTATCATACAAAAATACAAATCATTCCTCTATAAAGTATTATTAGTGCTACACAAGACATCAGTCAAAGTGTCATTAATTATTTTGTAGTTATAGATCATAATAAATAATAAGATAGACTATACAAGAATCATCCCCAGGTAGGTAAAATCAAGTAATATCACGCACATCATCCATAAACCAAGATTTAATTATCCGAAAAGATAAATAAACAAAAGTTCAAAAGTCAAAATATTTACCCAACTGTCGTTTGCTAAAGCGAGTCCGTCATAATGAACGTTAGATAAGATGAAGTAAGCTCAATAAGGCTTACAACAAATACTTTAAGTGCCTCCCTGGGAAACAAACAGGCTTTAATTTCCTTTTACAAAAAAGAAAACGCTCAAACGTCTTTGAACGTTTGCATTGCTGATGATTAATTCTTATCTTTTAATCAAAATAAAAGACGAATAAAATTCTTTTTTCGGATTTAACATTGTCAATAGGGTGATAAGATAATAATTAAATAATTTTATATATCCAATAATTTTTGAAGGCGCGACTGCTGATCTGTCCTTTTTTTTTTCAGATGGGAAGTCATCAATTGACTCCTCCCGCTGGGCGGAGCAGGAGGGAGTGTCAGACTTTTACTGACTCAAACCCATCCATGTTCTTTCATTGCCCTTTGTGTTCCGGGGCTACGGTATCTCTTTCGAACAGTCCCGCAACCCCGGCAGGTGCTGATCTGTCCTGGGTTCGATTTCCAGGTCGGACAAAGTGTTATTGGGGTTTTCCTTCAGCAATTTCTCAGTAGCAGCCACGGAGTCTGGATTTGTGCGTGGTTGATGGCAATAGGCTCGCCCCCTTTTACATGGGGCTTAACGTGGGTATACTATTAGGTACACCTCTGCCTAACCCTTCGGTGATTACAGGCGTGATGTTATGTTTTATGTTTAATTTCTCAAAAAACTGAACGCTTAGTATAATGTGGATGTGGAAACTGCATAGAATCGGCACTCTCTCACAAATGCACGATTGCTTTTGAAAGACAAAGCGACTCCTAGAAAGGCGAAAAAAACGAAACTGAAAGAGTTGAGGCAAGTGCCACGTCATCTTTTTTCTACGAAAACGAAAAAAGCTGTGATGAGAGAGATGACGAAAGCATCGCGTCTCTTTTATTTTAATAATTTTTTAATGCAAGGTTGTGAACTCTGCCAGTTGTAGGTACGGTCGACCAATGTATTTGGTTTAAATTTTACAATTTAATGTTAAAATTTAAACCTAATAGCTCGATATCTACCAGAGAAAAAAGGGTACCTATACCTATCATATAAATATTTAATACCAACATTTTAATAATAACTATACGGACTCCCTATACTCACTCCTTGCGGGATAGCCCGTCGTTAGATGTGTTCAAGAAAAGAATAAAAGAACATTTCCTGTCTACATGATTATAGCTTGTAAATAGTTAAGTGTATATATATATATATATTGCATGTATTGCGTATATTATATTGCATGTATTAGTTTAGTGTATAAAATAAGTTAATTTAAGTTTTTAACTGTATTGTTTGTGCACATAAGTTTATCCTCTTCTGCAAATTTCGCAACTGAAGTAAGGTTTGCTGTAAGAAAACCCAATTCTCGGTTAAGCTCGCCGTTGTACATAAGTTATATATTTTAATTTGTGTGTATACTCTTTTAATTTTGTGTGCAATAAAGAATAAGAATAAGAATATACGCTGGATGTATTTACTGCATTTCCTGTCGGTATCGTTTAATACTTAAATATGCTTAAAATAAAACTTAAGACGACAGATGATATCCAATACATTTTAAACTTAACTTCATTACCAGTGTTTCGATATTCCTTTTAATATCGTATCGTTAATCGACTTATCGATCAATGTTAATTACTTTTTACAAAGTAACTGATATGTGTGCAGGCGACAGGTCACTGGCCACTTGAGACACGCCGTCAGATCGTATCTGAAGGCTGTGCAAGGAGGATATGACGACTTTACTTTTTGCAGAAATAAAAAAAAAACTTCGAAAGATGTCTGAAGAGCGAGGCGACGCCGCTCCGAGCCGCGCCGAAAAAAATGCATAACGATGCTTTGACACCATCACTTTGATGGTGCGAGTCGAAAATAGAAGGTTTTCACTAAGAATAATTGCTAAAAATTTTAATTACGAGTAACGAATTGCTGGGGACAAGTAGCAAAATTCGCACCCCCGGTATTTTATGCAAATAGAGGTGGTTTCGTCAGAAATCCATTTTAGTGAAAAATACATGTGCGCGAAAAGAAAAGTTATTTGGGGAAAAATATGGAAATTCGGTATAACTACAGAATTGCATCGACCCAACGTACTTCTGACGCTTTCCATATAAAACACTGAAAATTTCTAGCCAAGAACTGACCCGCGAGTCCTGAACTGATATAATATTCGTACACTCTATCCTTTGACGTAGTTCCACAAAAAAACACGTACCCACTCCACAGCGTTCAAACACATACTTTTCCAACTACGACTTCAAAATAAATTCGTGCCTAGTGGAATACATAAAAGAAAATAAACAAACAGTGACGAAGCGTCGGAAGAAGCGTCCTGTCTGATCGGAAATTCCGTTATTCGCAGAGGGAATCGACTAGTGGTTCATTCAGTCGGTTTGAACTCCAAGAGTTTGCAGTACGAACGCCATAGCCCAACTGCATGTGATTGGATTCCGAACGTATAAAAGTTTAGGTTTAAAGAGCATAGTTTACATGCACAGGCTATCCTGTGCATGTAAACTATGCTCTTTAAACCATGTTCGCCATGAGGAACGCGGGTCGTGTTACAAAGTTCTGAAATCTAAATGTCTTTGGGAGTTTGCATGTAAGATAGAAATAGATAATAACTATTTGGAGTGTTATGGTAGCCTGGTACCTGTTTCGCTTTGCTGCATGAGTTTAGGAGTTGGAAATTGCTTCATCTTTGGGAAATACCTAGGTTGTATCGCAAGTATGAACAAATTAAGTGTTTTCACTTACACTTAACGACATATAAGTATATAAATTCTCGTTCACAAGAAGTTAGTTTTTTGGACATTATTTTGTACCCTATCACTATGTTTCCCTATTTAACCCAAAGGTTGACTGGTAGAGAATGCCTTGTGGCATTAAGTCCGCTGTAGATACCACTATTGTACATGAAGTTTAAATAAATAAATGTAACCAACATAACTGGTGCTGATGTGAAAACACAGAACTAATAAATGTACCAAGTTGACATATCGATGCAAATTTTCTTGACAAGCAACGCCACCTTAAAATGTACACTTAAAGTGGTAATACTATAAATGAATGTCTAAATTATTTAGTTATTAATTAGATTACATAATTACAAACTTTAAACAAACTAAATAATAAAAAAGTATAATAGTTTTTATAATAGTAGAAAGGAAAAAAGAAGTCTGCTTCGCTTTCAACGGGAACAGTGCCCAGAATGGGATGGCAAACATTATAGAACTTTTGGAATTTCAACTCTATCTCGTTTCGGTTTAGGCATTTATTTAGGTGACGAAAATAAGTATTTTCCTTGATAAGACTACGACGTTTCTTTCTAAAAACCATTAACTAAGTAATACAAAAATTGCTCCATTACCCCGCCAACAAACGACCGCTCAACTACTCTACTTCAGGCGTTCCCTCCGATTAATTCCCGCAAAAATAATTACAAATAATAACGTCGCGTTATGTAGAGCAACGTGTTAATCATACTGCTATCGTGTGAGTTTGCTGTCGAAGAAAATTGCTCAATCACAGGCCTAGCCAGGTCAAGCGTGACTTAAGTCATAACAATGTAATAACCGACCAACCAACAGCTTATTGACCTATTAGCTTTTCACTACTTGAATATTTATAGTCACTGATAACATTTCAAAGTACTCGCCTATAATTATACAGGTTGTTAGTTTGACGTTATTTTTAGTTAGTTGTTGTACAAAATATTTTACAGGAAGCCGGCAAATATTGTGACCGAAATTGTTGAGCTTTATTTTTTGCCTGTAGTTTGAAATTAGTTTTATACAAACTGGCATGATATGTGAATTTATAGTTTTAGGTTAAGCTTTAATTAAAAATACCTAGGTCACTACTTATGTTACCTATAGTCGGAAAATTATAAATGCAATGTTCTTCACGCTAACCTGAGGCTGAGAGTAAAATGATAAGCAGAGGAACCCAGGCCAGTCCTATGGAACCAGCTTGCTTGAGAGCAAAAACCATCTCGAAGGACCCCATTCACTGAAGACACAGTTATTGAGAACTCAAGGATCTACGTGAGTCTCTTATTGTGCACAAATATACTGTCCTCTTCATTCAGTTTTACTTTTCCAAGTGGGCGATGATTTCCCAAGAGATAAGATCCCACTTCATAAAGTTAGCCCCACTTTACAAGGTTACCTACGTCTTCCGTCCCTCGATAGAGTGTAGATGTGGACTTGTGTCCCTGTCCAGTGTACTTATCCCAAAACATGCACTCAAAGTGACCACCGGCGAAAACCAGTGGCGAAGATTTGCGTCAACCAAATCTAAAACATCGTCTCCTTCGTGCCATGGACACGAAGAAGAAGAAGACTCATCATAATCAGTTCCTAGCCTTTTCTCAACTATGTTGAGTTCGGTTTCCAGTTTAACCGGATGCAGCTGAGTACGACTGGCTATCTGATCTCCACTATCCAGTTAGTACTAGGTAATACGATACCCCTTGATAAGACTGGTTGTCAGACTTTCGGGCCACTGACTACGTGTAACGACTGTCAAAGATCTAAAAAATGACAGCCGAGAGTCAAGACCAACGCAAACGGTTTAAAGTGCTTTCCCAGGAATGGGGGAAACTCGGTATGTGATGTGTGGTCACACACCCACGGACCAACCTCCACGAATTGACCCGAGCGACTGTTATTAGTGAGTCACGAGCTTCTCCAAGAAGAAGACTGAATTAATAAAACTAATATACCATAATAAACATTCCTAGCAAAATTCCACAATATACCGTAACGTATCAGTATTGTTACAGCTGGTTTCTTCTGTAGCATAATGAATAGAGGAAAGTTTACTTAAGTCTGAGTTCCCCACGGCTACGCTAGCGGGTACAACAATGTTTAGATGAAAGAACACCTGCCTACAGTGGCGCAGTGGCTACATGCATTATGTGAACACGTTTTGTTTCATATTTTTCAAGAAAACGGACTATTGTTTGGATCTAGGTCTTGAGGGAAAGAAAAATAAAGTTGTTTTTCGCAATTGAGTGGAAATGCGATAATTTTCTATTGTTACTAAAAAGGTAGCTTGAAGCATGTGCATAAGCGGTTCAGTACTTAGTAAAACTATTGAAAGAAAGGAAGAAAAATATTAATTTCACATCAATTATTAAAGCACACACAAATAAAAAAAGATACAAAATAAAGAGGAAATCATAGTATGTGCTGTGAGCCTCACGGCTGCGCCAAAAAAGTCCATTTCAGAATTCATGCCAGACAGGTGATGCTGTCTGACGCTGGTCTTTTAATAAACCTTGAGGTATTGCGGTTAAGTGTACCTTTAAGCCGTGTAGTATCCGGCAGGGTAGAATAGAACCAACCCATTACACTCACGGGTGTCGTATAAGGCGACTAATGCCTGAGGCAGAACACTTTGCGCTTCCGTGACCAGAGAATGGGCAGCAGCGTTTTCTGTTAGTCTTTCATCACTGCGATCTCCAATCCGCCTGCCAAGCGTGGAGATTACGGCAAATTCCTCCCAACATGGGAGAGGCTTATGTCCAGCAGTGGACGTTATGGGCTGTTGTTGTACCTTTATGCTAAAGCGGTTTCTCTTCTTAGCGAGTCACTGGCAATCTAAATTGAGTCGCCCCAGGACCAGAGCCTTCAGTAACGTCAATTCATCAGTTCCTGTAGTGAACAAGAGGACACGCAGATCACGATGTACTGTGCCCCATAGTTTGTACATCCCGCGATTGTAAGTTGATTAGAAGACTCAGTTTACGGCGTTAAAGTGTGACGTGTACCTATATTTCAATTTCATCTTGAAAGAACTCAATTTATTGAAAACGAAAATAGTTGGATCTACTTTTCGTTGTAAATACATTGGAAAAAGTCTGATCTACTCAGACTTAGAGACACTTCAATGAATACAAATTACCCGAGTCAATTTGAAATATTGAGCGTCAACTTGTTCAATTTACAGAAAGAACTACGTACTTACGAAAGATTCAGTAAAGCTTTTAAAACTTAAAGGTCAAGAAGTTAAGAAAAACTAGATATCAAAGTCACAGAGATCTTCTTCATAAAGATTTCTTGACCAACTGGACCTTTCAGTGTTTTCATTAACCTATGTAATTTACTTGTATAAATGTAAATGAAAGCAACTGATCCCATCAGTGACAAGAATAACATTAGTAATGATGTCTGTAGTGAGCACGAGATAATGGTCGAAGAAGTAAAACTTAATTGTACATTTATTTGCTCTGACACAGCTAACCCACAGATATAGAAATACCTAGATAGCGCAAGTATCACGATCCGTATGAAAACAAAGCGTGCCCTTTTATGACTACCTACTATGACGTCTAAGGCGCGAATTACACAGAAAAGGCATACGGTGAAGACGCGGCGCAGGCGCAGAGCAGGCGTGGAACAGATAAGGCACGGACGCGATTTAAATTATATCAAAGAGGCGAAGAGACGCCGCAACTAGTCATTATACAGGATGACTTTATCGTGATAGAATGTCTTCCTCTTCAGACGACGAAGATGCGCTTGCTTTGCTGCAACTCATTAACGTGCAGAGACACCGAAGATATTGGGTGCCCCCTATGTGGAAAATGTCACTAGAGCATAGATATTTTAAAATAATGGAAAAAATATGCGAATATCCTGATGACATTTTATACACTGTAAACGAAATACAGAAAACATTCTGTATTTCGTTTACAGTGTATAAAATGTCACTAGAATGTTTCCACATTCTATTGTCGAAAGTAAAACACGGTCTTCATTTTTCTGCACCTACTGTACATAAGTCGTGCTGCTTGCGCGCCTCTCCAGTCGCGACTGCTAGCGACGCGGAACAGGCGACGAAACGACGTGCCTGCGCCACGCCGCTTGAGTATAATTCACATCGTGTCGCCTACCTACATTTTGTATTGAAACGTTTTGAAGCGGCAAGATGCCTGCCCCGCGCCTTCGCCTTACGCCGTTTCTGTATAATTCGCGCCTTAAGCACTATTTAGTTACTATGAAAATACGATACTATTCAAAATAGATTATGTTATTGATCTTTTGTTTGTAACTAAGTTCTTGAAACGTTTGTAACGTTGTTGTTTTAAACAAATTAGCTTGCTATGACAGTAGCGACGTTAAGCATAAAATGCATAAGCCGGTCACGCAAAGTAGGTGCTCTTGCGTTATCTAGGTATATCTATATCTGTGGTATAACCAAATAGATACTAGATACGATCGCTGTCTTATCTGCTAATGTTATGAGGAGTTGAGACTGTTTGATTGGCTATTCGGTGGGCTTTATATCTTGACGTATCTTTAACGGTAGGTATGTTTTTTTTGGTTCTTGTTCCACGTAGGATAACATGATATCACGCCTGTAATACCTGTGAAGGGTTTAGCAGATACACTCATGTTTCAGGGGATTTTTGTTTCTAGTCTATTGTTACTAATAGATAATGCGTTATGTTCATAATTTTTAGTATTGACGAAGATCAAATATGACATTTTTACTTTACCTATTACTTTCTCATTAAAAAAAATCTATTTTGATTATTTGACACAATGCGATATGTCATTAAAAAATAAACATTTATTTCTAGTTAAAATGAAAAAAAAAAAATATTGAAGAAATGCTGTTAACTTTTGTTTGACCTTCAATGACATCATAAAATACGCTCAAGCCTGCGTTCATACAAGGCGGGAACCGCACGGTTTCAGAAATCGCGCGCTACACCGTATACAACCGTACAACAACTGTACAACAACCGTATACGTCACTCAACTGCTAGGTAACCTTATCTTGAGGTGCCCGTGCGATTTGAACTTCACAATAAGAGTAGTTCCTTAAAATACTATAATCTAACTAAAAAAAATATACATACAGGTACGCAGGCTAGATATTTTTGGACCATGGTGAACTTATTATTTTGTCTAAGTATTACCAATCGTAGGTAAATTTTACCAACACATTGACTTGAGCATATTGGCCACAAACGTTGACCCAGATTACCATAAAATCGAAACCAAGACTAGAGGAATAACAAAAACATTCAACTAGTGTGGCAGTAGTAATAACTGCGTAAGGACGAAGTTGAGTAATAAGGGATACCAGTTCTCCATAACAATTACGCTACTCGGAAGTAATAAAAGTTCTTTTTTCTGCGTACGTGACGTAGAAATCAACCGACTCCTAAGGACGTGTTCGGCATAGCTTACATACTCCGTTTTGCCGTTTTATTTTCTTTCTGTTTTCTCCTATTCTTACCTCTTTTGCTCCTTATTAAGGAATGACTCCATAAAGTTGCGATTTGATGATTTTAGCGTTTATTCTTATTTTATATTGTAGTATGTTAGGATTGTAGCAGGTGGCGTTTGGACATTTTGCGAATTGGACATTTTGCGAATTGGACATTTTGCAAAATAGACATTTTGCGAAATGGACATTTTGCGAAATGGACATTTTGTGATTGGAATGTCCAATCACAAAATGTCCATTGCGAATAGGACATTTTTTGGCCGCTGGACATTATGCGTCTTAACGTTTCTGTTGTTTCTGCCTATCCTTATTTGAAAAAGGCGTGGGTCTGTGAATCTATTTTTCTCTTACGATCTGATTGTCGCTGACTATTTTCATTTTTTTTTCTCAATTAATGACAAGCCGTGGACGCGGCTCGGCCAGGTGAAGCCTAATTTGCCTAGGTTGATTTGTGGATCGAATCGCTACGCCGCCGTTGGTCCCGGCTGTCATTTGTAGATTTTTGACAGTCGGTACAGGTAGTCAGTGGCCCAAAAAGTCTGACAACCAGTCTTACCAAGTGGTATCGTATAAACCAGTACTAACTGGTTTCCATTTTGGTTTAGGACCTTTACCAGCATGTTCTGAACCTTAATCTTGAAAAGACGGACATATTGATGCTTTAGCATTCATCTTAAGAATGTTAATTTCGACTTATATTACCTACACTTCAAATGTTATGTTTAAAAATGTAATTGCTTTTATAATTTAGGTAAATTCAGTCAAATAAGTCGCCTGTAATACCAAAAGGAGGTGTACCTTTAGCCCCGTATGTACCCAGCCGTTCCCGAAGGGGAACGGTGCATTGTTATTTTAATTGTGTCTATAATTGCAGGTATCTAAGAGTTAATAAAATCACATGTCACAGTCACAGTGTCAAATAAAGGAAACTGCAAATAAATCTCAGAGCCAAACTATGATTGTTATTTGTACCAAACCTGCGAAACGAAAAATATCGCATAAGCACCAGTGCAACCTATGTAACTAATTTATTAACTCAACACGTGGCTGTGAGAGTTTTGAGCAATGTAGTGCTACTCTGTCGTGTGCAGTGCTAACATAAAATGTGAATGTATTTCAAATACTTACATTAGGATCGTGAGGGGTAGATTACACTTACCTACATCGGCGGAATCACGTGGAACGCTGGTTTGACAGAACTATTTTTCTTGTTTTGAATGAATGAATGAATGATTGAATGAATGAATGAATGATTGAATGAATGAATGAATGATACATTTATTTGCAAGAATATAGGTAGTTAACATAGGTAAATTCTTAATATCTATTGGTTTCACTATATTCGGCATTTCGGCCATACAAATATTGAGTTTTTTTTTAATTAAATGAAATTAGATTTGATCTACCTGTAATAATTTATCGACGAAAGGTTTCTGGTATTAATAATTTTGTTAGGTAGATGAATGTTTGATTAATAAAGCCGATAGTCCCGACTGTCATTTGTTGATTTTTTACAGTACTAGTCAGTGGCCCGAAAGTCTGACAATCAGTCTTACCAGGGGTATCGTATTACCTAGTACTAACTGGGTTGTGGAGATCAGATAATAGGCAGGATACTGGTATTCAGCTGCATCAAGATAGACTGGAACCCAACCCCAACATGTTTGGGAAAGGGCTAAGCAGATGATGACTTTACTTTTGTATATCTTAACGAAAAAAAATCAAAGCAAATCTTGAATTTCTCAACCCTCTCTCATAATTTCTCCATCAACGATTTTGTATCTATTTTCACCGTCTTTTGTGATCAAATAAACAGTACGATCACCATTCTCGGTAAACGAGTTTCGTTTCCCTTCGCACGTGAAAATCGGTTTTGTTTAATTTATTACTTTGTCTCGAAACAGAGAAATGCTACGGTTACTTAGTTCGCGACACCTCACTGTTCTAATAGGATATCTAGGAGGATTTAAATGGAATTCTGTAGCAGGGCGCTCAAATGTATTTAAGTCTTCGTTGCTGAAAATCTTAATGGAGCATTTTGGTGGTTTAAAGAGTCTAATAAGTCATTGTCGTGGAAAGTGAAATAAGGTATGGGAGCTTGTTGAATATTGAAAAGTTATTAGCAATTAAGAATTTTTTATAACTGAAGTTTTCTTAGGATAAGTTTGCTAGATACACACTCCTTTACAATACAATATCTGGAGGCTTTGGAATTGAATTTAATGGATTATTTGTTCATTTTAACTTTACACATCATTGTATAGTATCTGATTCTTCTAACAGACAGATTTGTTGCCGTTTCGACACTTTCGCGTGGGCATTTGCGGCGGAGAACATCGTGGAATACGTGCGTCAGAAGACCAAGTACGTGGCGAGAGTGCAGCTGTTAGAGTCGCGCCGCAACGTCAACTTTAAGGCGTTCGTGGTGCGAATACCAACGTGTTATCTGCACCTCGTCTTGGAGGAGGACTTTTGGGCGCAGGGAGTGGTGTTCCATCGCTTCCACGGGCAAGTGCCACATGAACGCACGTTGATATAGTGCACAAGTGAAGTGAAACTAACATAGTTTTAAGGTCCTTTATACTAACACGGTTTGCATTTTATCATATCTATCTATGGGCCAAAGTTGCCTGGAAATAAATGAATGTTGTTGTTGTTATATGGCGGGATTTTTGTAAACATGTGAAACTGATTATCAGCCTAATTTGAATAAAAAGCTTTTTCAATAAGTGTATTGAAAAAGCTTTTTATTGAGGAAGTGTCCTCGAAAACTAGTCCATATAACGCACTACGATTAGGTACAGCATGCAATGTATTTCACACGCGTGCGATTTTCTCCACTTTCCCGCACGTGTGCGGGAATGAAAATTGCCACAGATAACGAAGTCCAAATTGGTTCTATGCCTCTAGTCTGAGGTGAATGTTTTTTTTTTAATTTTGGCAAAGCACTACGCGTCTTTACGGCATAAATATTTTTTGAATATTAAAATTGTGTTAATAAATAGACTATCATAGATAAACATGATTATTAAAAACTTATAGTTACTTTTATACACAAATTAACATTTATTTGTGTTCTGAATTCAATAATATAAAATAAATCTATTGTTTATATTAGGCTATTTAACGGCTTCATACCTTTGCCTGTCCTTCAACCTGGCGAAACCAATGCGCGGAAAAAAAAAGAAAATTAAAATCATGGTTTCATAGTTCGTGACAAACATATTTTTCGTTATTTTATATTATTTCTTCAAAAGTGTATTGAAAAACGTTGTTTGACATTGTGTTGTTGACGCTGTGTTCTTGTCGTGTTGTCGTCGTTTGACGTTGTTTGACGTCGTGGACATTTGTTATTGCAATTCTCGGCTCAAAAACACCCTCGCCTACGGCTCGGGTGTTATAATTCCGCCTCGAATGCAATAACAAACTTTCTCCACTTGTATCAAAATGTACTATTCTCCTACACAGAATTTTCGTTTCTGGAAAAATCAGATGAGCAAATAATAAAGTATGACAAATCTATTTCCAATAAAGTTGAAAAGTTTGTAGTTTAGCTAGCACATCAAGTTACTATAATCTGTCGAATTTATTTAATAGATTTTCAACTTTATTGCTAAAACATTAGGTTCGAGGTTTGAAAGTTTCAGGTAGGTAGTTAGTACATGTAAAAAAGGGTTGTCGAATCCATCTGTTCATCCCCATCTTAGTTCATTCCCCTTTCGTCAACAGAAAATCCACCTCAATACACCTCCCACTACGTCAGCTGTAGTTTTTAATAAAAAGCAAAAGTAGAAATGTATTTAATTTACCCTCACAATGTATCAAGACAAGACAAGGGTGCAAAAGGGCTGACTCCGGAACGAAAATAAACGTTGAACGATCACTTAGACCCCTCAGTTTGACCTGACGGCCGAAACAAAGGAGCTTGTGTGAAATACCTATGTAATTACGTAGAGGGACTAAACATCTATTACGTAAATAGCAATTTTCTACGTCCTAGATTTTTAGGCTTGTTGCCAGAGATCATTTTGTGTAGAGGAACTTTAGCTATGCGCCTCGTTTGGGTTGTTACTCATCATCAGCTCACACTTTTTTGGCTCTTTAGCTTCTTATCTAAATAGATGGAAAATACTCGTATATTGCGTGGAGTGACACCCATCTGAGGCCCTGGCAGAAGTTTTGATGTTTTTCGTAGCGTAAATACGTTTTTGAATCGAAAATACGTCATATCCTACATTATTTTAGTTAAATTGTTTGCAACAAGCACAATCACTATCTTCCATAGATATGAATAAATTCTTAAAATTACGAATATACAGGATCTAAACAGACCTTTCACAAAGCCGTCAACTAAGCATTATGTATGCACATCAAACTAAGTAACTTTACGCAAAATATTGGGAAACGCCTTTTTTTGGGGTGAAAAATCATGTTTTTCGGTAAGACTCAATGATACGCACTCAAAACACTATGCTGATGCATGGATTGAATAGTCGTGGAAGTGTTTAAAGTAAAGTTCTTACATTAAAATCATGTTTAAAAAATCTTGTGAAAAATTTTGAACTTTGACCCCCAATATCTCCGTAACATAGAAGGTTCCCAGATATGGTCTAGTCTAGAACACAAAAAAATGATCGCAATAATGGGGAAAATAAGTAGTCTTTCGGCTTCGTTAAACGTCTATTTACACCCTTTATTATTTGTGAAACGAGTATTTTTAATTTAAAAATCGACCTATTTACGTTACGAAAAACGTCAAAACTCGTGCTAGGGCCTCTGAACTCCTTAGTAAAACTCTTTAAGGTGCACAACTGCTTCTAGTAGGTACTCCTATTTTTCAGTACTCCTGTAACCCTCATAGGTAAGGGTTTATCCTGCATCAGACGGAGGGGTCTCGATGGGGATGTAAAGACACCAATCTTAATCCGCGTTAACACACTGTTATACTTTGCAGGTAGGTTAAAGTAGGCTGTCTATGCAGGGCATGCCGACGACCGGCTGGAGGCGCGCGGTGGCTGAGAGGGCGCGCGGGCTGCGGCAGCAGCATCGGGCGCCGGCGGCGGCTGAGGGGCGCGCGGGTGGCGGCAGCGTGAGCGCGGTCGCGCGCGCCGACCATCGCCTCACTTCTAAATTTTACCACGACGAAGACACTGCTTGTAAATCTTGTACCTTGGATTACACCAGATCAAACAGTCCACGTATTTTTATTTCTCTTCTACTCTATTCTTTGCTCCTGTAACTGAGCACAAGGCGTAAACGCGCCAACATATGGTCCTTCGAGCCGGATTCTATACAGTTATTTTAGAGCTTATTTCGTTTGTTGCATTTTTACCGGTTTTTATTTTAACCGTTATTTTAAAATTTTAATTTTTCTGCTGAGTAATTATTACAAAATGGCGGATAAATTGATAAAGAAACGTAGTTCCATGAAGGCCAAGCTTACAAACTTTGCTGCTTATTTAAATGTGCTTAAAAGCTGCGACAATCTTTCCAACTTGCAATTAATCGAGCTAGAAACCCGTTTCGACAAATTTGAAGCCATGTACACCGAGTTTGACGTATTGCAGACGGAGATCGAGGTGTCGTCGGACACGCCGGACGAGGCCTACGCAGCGAGAGGCCACTTTGAGCAGCAGTACTACTTGCTGTTAGCGCTGGCGCGGAGTTTGCTATCCGGACCGGGTGGCAAGCGTCGCCGTAGTGACTCCGCAGGTTCCGTGGCAGGGTCAGAGACAACAATGCCAGGTGGGACTAAACATAATTTTGTTAGATTACCTAAAATAGATTTACCACGCTTTGACGGCAGTTATCAGTGTTGGCTTGAGTTTAGGGACACTTTTATATCTTTAATTCACGATTGTCCTTCTATCGACAGCATAAATAAGTTCCATTATTTACGCGCTTCTTTGAAAGGCCAGGCAGCCGAAGAGATTAAAAACATTGATTTTAAGGCGGATCACTATCAATTAGCATGGGACTTATTGTGTGAAAGGTACAATAACAGTCGTCTTCTCGTAGATAAACATCTGCAGGCTTTATTTGATGTGGAACCAGTCACTACTGAATCTAGTGTTGTTTTGCGTCATCTTGTGGGTGTAACTAATAAAAATATAAGAGCGCTCAAGTCACTGGATGAGCCTACTCAGCATTGGAACTCTATCATAATACACATGATGTCAAGCAAACTAGATTCAAATACTAGTAGATATTGGGAGGAATATCGAAAGACAGTATCAGGTCCTCTTACACTTGCTCAATTTACTACATTTATAAACAACAAGGCTGAATTACTGGAAACGCTGGAAGATAATAATAAGCACAGTAATAAAGCAAACAATAACAATAAATCTAAAAGTTTTGCAATAGTTTCACAGAATTTAACAAATAAAGGTAACAACAACACTAATTCTAGCTCAGAGAAGAAGAAGTTCAAATGTCCTATGTGTTCTGGTGATCATTTTCTATACATTTGTGAGTCTTTTAAAAAGTTAACAATAGAAGAACGTAATAAAAAGGCTAAGGAACTCAAAGTTTGCTTAAACTGCTTAAGGTTGGGGCATAATGAAAAAAGGTGCAGAATAACCCACTGTAGGTACTGTGCAGGTAGGCATAACACCCTATTGCACATGTAACGCACAGATACCCCTCCCCCATTAAACCCGATGCCTAGTACTTCCGAAAGTGTTGCTCTTTCTGCTAACGCTTCAGCTAATATGCAACCATATACTCGCTCTTGTGTTTTGCTTTCCACAGCGCTGGTGAAGGCAGTGAGTGCCAACGGTGAGAAGTGTGACGCAAGAATCCTACTGGACAGCGGTAGCACAGCTAATTTCATTACCGAGAACTTATGTGGTAAGCTGCGTTTGTCCCGAAACGGCACGGGCTCCACTATAACGGGTATTGGCAACCAAACTTGCACTAGTGCACAATCTTGTAGCCTAACAATCGAGTCTAATTGCGGGGACTATTCGGTTAACATTGACTGTTTAATTTTACCAGAAATTACACATCTTTTACCTTCAGCTCCAATTAGTTTAAAACAAATAACCATACCTGTGGGTATACAGCTGGCGGATCCAACATTTAATATTCCATCAGCTGTAGATATATTGGTTGGTGTGGATGTTTTTTGGAGAATCATATCAGCCAACCACATAAAACTTGGCAAAAACCAACCGAGACTATGTGAGAGTAGACTAGGATGGTTAGTTTCAGGCTCAGTAAGCTGTAACTCACGTACGTCCCACTCACATTTCTGTAATCTGGCTAAAACTAAGCCCAGTACAGACTTATCAAAATTTTGGGAACTGGACACAGTGTCTGAAAAGCACTCTCTTTCTTCGGAAGAAAGGGCTTGCGAAGATAGTTTTTATAAGAACACAGAACGTAAGGATGACGGTCGTTTTGTGGTCACAATTCCTTTTAAGTCTGATCCTTCTGTGTTAGGAGATTCATACGGTATCGCAAAACGCCGTTTTTTATCTTTAGAGAAAAGATTTCAACGTGAGCCTAAGTTCAAGTCAATGTATTTAGAATTTATGTCAGAGTATGAGAGTCTAGGTCATATGTCGGAAAATGATTCTAGGTCAAAGCCAGCAGGTGAGGTCAAATATTTTTTGCCACACCATGGGGTCCTGCGCGAGTCTAGTGCTACTACTAAGTTACGCACCGTATTTGATGCATCTGCAAAAACAACAACAGGTGTATCTCTCAATGACTTGCAATTTGTAGGGCCGACCGTTCAGGACGATTTGCTTTCTATTTTATTACGGTTTCGACAACATAAATTCGTGATCTCGGCAGATATCGAAAAAATGTATCGGGCTATTGAAGTAAATCCTATCCAAAGGTCACTACAACAAATCATTTTTCGTAAAAATCCTACAGAACCGTTAAAAACATACACATTAAACACGGTTACTTACGGTACAGCGTCAGCTCCATATTTGGCTACTAAGTGTTTAGTGAGCTTAGCTGATAAAGCATCGAATCCTTTAGTTAAGCGTTCTATTCAGCATGACTTTTATGTAGACGATTACCTTAGTGGTTCAAACACAATTACAGGTGCACTAGATTTGTGTAAAGAGACGCAGGCTATCATGGCTTCCGCTAAATTTAATTTAAGAAAGTGGCAATCGAATAGCCCAGAAATTTTAAAAGAATTAGGCAGTTCATGTAACTCAAGTCGTGTAATGTTAGACCTTTCAGACAACAATACTCCTTCTAAAACCTTAGGTGTACATTGGTTATGCGATTCTGATAAGTTAGGATTTTCTATTAATATCGAATCCTCCAATAGCAAAATAACAAAACGACATATTTTATCTGTAATTAGTCATCTATTCGACCCATTAGGCTTAGTCGGTCCCTGCATTGTCGAAGCAAAAATATTAATGCAAAGACTATGGAAAGATAAATGTGAGTGGGACGATGAAGTGTCACAGGAGGTTACAGACTCATGGCTGACATTTGCAAGTACTTTTCCGTGTTTAAATCACATAAAAATTCCGCGATGGATTTCATGTGATAACTCTATAACCCATGAGATTCACGTATTTACAGATGTGTCTGAAAGGGCGTATGGCGCATGCCTATACATTCGTTCGGTAACTAGTTCAGGTACAGTCGCTGTTCACCTGTTAACTTCCAAGAGCCGTGTGGCACCAATCAAGCCTACTACCATTCCACGGTTAGAACTATGTGGGGCTCTGTTAGGTTCCAGGTTGTGCACAAAGGTAAGAGATTCTCTCACGTTACCAATACACCGGTTTCACTATTGGTGTGATTCCACAATAGTGCTAGGATGGTTGTCTACACCGGCCCAGCAACTTAAGCCTTTCGTTAGGAACCGTGTTAACGAGATTCAAGAGAGTAGCTCGGGTACTAAGTGGAGATACGTGCCGTCTAAGGATAATCCGGCGGATCTTGTCTCTCGTGGGCTGAAGGCTGATCTCATCAGCGGTTCTGCGCTTTGGTGGTCAGGCCCTCGGTTTTTATTAGATAATGAACGTGTGTGGCCACAACAGCCAAATAAACACGTGAAACAAGATCTACCAGAAGTAATTTCCAACTTGGTAGATAGTCATAACAGTAATTCTAGTTCTAACCTGACATGTAGTTCAATCATACAACATTTAATACACAAATATTCTAACTTTAATTATTTACAACGCGTCGTAGCTTACATTCTAAGATTAATTCACAATTTAGGCACTAATCATCCTAAAACAATAGGTTCCCTTTCTGCTGATGAACTTAGAAAAGCTTTGTCTCTTATATTACGTGTAGCTCAATCTGAAATGTTCCCAGATGAGTACACTGTCCTTAAATCCGGGAAGTCATTGTCACTTAAAAATAGGTTAATTTCTTTGACTCCCTTTTTAGACTGTGACAATATTATTCGTGTAGGGGGCAGACTAGATAACTCCCCGTACGAATACGACGTAAAACATCCAATACTACTCTGCAGTAAGCACCACTTCACGAAATTACTACATATTTCGTGCTGGTCCACAATCGCTTCTATCGACTATTCGTCAAACTTATTGGCCCTTGGGGGGCAGAAATCTTGCTAAGTTAACAGTAAACAAATGCATGAAATGTTTCAGATATAAAGCTCAAAATGTGCAGCCAATCATGGGACAATTACCAAACACTAGAAGCACTTTAGAGTTTCCTTTTATTAATAGTAGCGTCGACTATGCTGGGCCTATACTGATATCTGACCGGAAAGGTCGGGGATCTAGATTGATAAAGTCCTACCTGTGCATTTTTGTATGCATGGCTACCAAGGCTGCGCATCTCGAGCTTGTCACGGACCTCTCTAAAGAGGCCTACAGGGCTGCTTTAAATTGTTTTGTCGCACGTCGTGGCAGGCCCCGTACGATCTTGTCCGATAATGGCACAAACTTTGTCGGAGCATGTAACGAGTTGACTAAATTTTTACAGGACTCTGATGTTGCAAGCGAAATAGCTCAGGAGGGAATACAATTCAGGTTTGCACCAGCGTACTCTCCACATTTTAACGGCCTTGCTGAGGCTGCGGTTCGGTCAACCAAATTTCATTTAAACCGACTCTTGCAGCTCACTCACTTTACTTATGAGGAAATGGCTACGTGCCTTACTCAAATAGAGGCAATATTAAACTCTAGACCCCTCACTCCTCTATCCACTAACCCTCTAGACCTCTCTGCCCTTACTCCTTCGCACTTCCTTATTGGACGCTCACTAATGTCGGTTCCAAATCCACAGGTCACGGATGCCAACATCAATCGTTTGGAGCGCTACCAACGTGTCGAGAGCATCAGACAACATTTTTGGAACAGATTTAACACAGAGTACATTTCTAACCTCCAGCAAAAAACGAAGTGGCCGGCCTCTACCAACGGCGATATAGCGTTGGGTACGCTTGTTCTTGTAAAGGACAAGGCGCTCCCGCCACTTTGCTGGTTGCTGGGGCGCGTCGTCCAAGTGTATCCTGGCAGCGACGGCGTCACGAGAGTCGCCGATCTGAAGACTAAGAGAGGGACGATTCGGCGCGGCTTCAACAATATCTGCCCGCTTCCTCTTTGAAGTCCACTTCAACCCGGGGAGCATGTCTATGCAGGGCATGCCGACGACCGGCTGGAGGCGCGCGGTGGCTGAGAGGGCGCGCGGGCTGCGGCAGCAGCATCGGGCGCCGGCGACGGCTGAGGGGCGCGCGGGTGGCGGCAGCGTGAGCGCGGTCGCGCGCGCCGACCATTGCCTCACTTCTAAATTTTACCACGACGAAGACACTGCTTGTAAATCTTGTACCTTGGATTACACCAGATCAAACAGTCCACGTATTTTTATTTCTCTTCTACTCTATTCTTTGCTCCTGTAGCTGAGCACAAGGCGTAAACGCTCCAACAAGGCTGAAGCTGAACATGAACTGTTTGAAAATAGGTCGTGAATTTGAGATGGAACCTACGTACGATTGTCATAATCGACGAAAATGAATACATTCCATGTATTCAAGTATAAAAATAAAATAATATATTTAAAAACAAAAGCTTCAGGCATTCTAACCGGATTGACGACAATCTCCAAAGAAAATAAAAGTAATTTTGTACCAAGAAATTGGATTAAAACATTCATTATTTATGCGATTAAAAAAGATTGAACATTTTTTTGTAATAAAAATGAAAAAGACAGAAGAACAAAGGACCTTAATTACATCTCCAATAATAACACTCATTTAAAGATAATAATTATGTTCGGCCTAATTAAAATGAAAGTGGATATTAACGTTATTTTCTATGAAAATATTTTGCATTTATAAATGTTTTGGAGTTGCCTCCGTGATTTTAAATGAAAATTGGTATCGAAATTGTTTTGCGTTTACAAACTTGTGTATTTTAAAACAATAACAACAATGTTTTAACCTTCGTTATAAGCAAACTTAATAGTGAAAAAAATATTGACTTTAATGTTTACGTCGAATGCGATTTTTTGTAAATTTTATATTCGTATAAGTAATATTCTGTTTAATGTAATTTTTTTACTTGATTGTGACAATACCAGAACACATAACCCATAACTTTTCGTTTTTTTTGTTTGCTGGCCATACGGTTACATCATAATCTATACATATAGTAAATCTGTAGAAAAGTCATTTATGTACATTGAAGAAATTGAAACAAAAAATAGCCAGCGTGTGAAAAGATAAGTAACAGAACCCATTTCCATCATTTTTGAAATTTTTGTCTGTTTGTCTGTTTGTTTGTGCGCACATCACGTAAAATCTACGAATTCAATGCTGACAATGTTTATACATAAAAATTGTGTGTAACTTGGGGTAGGATTTAGTGTTTCTTTCATTGAAATCGGTTAATTCTATCAAAAGATATATGAACTTAAAGTTTTCAAGAAGAACTAATCATCAAATGTAAGATACATACATGCAGCGACATCTGTTGAACTAAAATGATACCAATGACTAAAAATGTGCTCACCACAGTCATAACTTTTAAATCGACTGACCAGCTTTAAAAAAAAATTATAGCATAGGTAATACTTTAGCAGTTTAACATTTTGGTCGATAGACGGCGTTGTTTATTTCACTCCATTTTCTGAATTGAATGACCCTCGCCCGTGTCAGTTGCCTATTTTTTGTTTTTTTTTTTTCGGATGGGAAATCATCAAATGACTCCTCCTGCTCTGGGTGGAGCAGGAGGGAGTGTCAGACTTTTACTGACTAAAACCCAGCCATGTTCCTTCATCGCCCTTTTGTTCCGGGGCCACGGTATCTCTTTCGAACAGTCCCGCAACCCCGGCAGACATCGGTCCTTGCGGATCGGCCCTTCCTTTTTGCTGACTCTCTTTTAGGCGCGCGTGGAACACGAACGCGCCGTCGACACGGCCTGTTGTCATGAGACGGACGGACGGCGAGCTAGCCCATAGCCCACCGTCCACAGGCCCGCGCCTACGGTGGCCGGGGGCCACGTGGTTGCCCCGGAAGCCCGGGGCGTCTGCCGCGGCGGCCGGGACGTTGAGAGGTTCTCTCCCTCTCACGTTCCGCCACCTCTTTCTCTAGCATTACTGCTTCGCAGAAAGAGGTGACGGCGTCCCATTCCGTCTCGCTCCGGACCATGGCTTGCACCAGGGCCGGACGCGAGAGGTCGCCGCCGCAAACGTGTAAATTGCCTCAAGATTGGTTTTTTTACCGACGAAACAAAAAGAAGGCAGTTCTCAATTCGACGCGTATTTTTTTTATATATGACCACGGATAACTTTTACAGAGAAGTCCGTACATGGTCCTTTTGTTTGTAAAAAGCGTAGGTACATCTCAAAGTTGGTCCCATTTATAATTGAAAAGTCGTGTTTGGGCTAATTTCTTGCACCTTTGATGAGAACTTTCGACCTAGCTGGAGTATGACTGTCATCGAGTGTCTAAGGATGAAGGAGGTGGCGGAACGTGAGAGGGAGAGAACCTCTAAACGTCCCGGCCGCCGCGGGAGACGCCCCGGGCGTCCGGGGCCACCACGTGGCCCCCGGCCACCGTACGCGCGGGCCTGTGGACGGTGGGCTATGGGCTAGCTCGCCGTCCGTCTGTCTCATGACGACAGGCCGTGTCGACGGCACGTTCGTGTTCGACGCGCGCCTCAAAGAGAGTCAGCAATAGGAAGGGGTCCGCAAGGGCCGACGCCTGCCGGGGTTGCGGGACTGTTCTAAAGAGATACCGTGGCCCCGGAACACAAAGGGCGATGAAGGAACATGGATGGGTTTAGTCAATAAAAGTATGACACTGCCTCCTGGTCCGCCCAGAGCGGGAGGAGTCATTTGATGATTTCCCATCCGAAAAAAAAAAGGCTGTCGAGGTGTGAGGTTTTCCCTTTTTTGGAAAAACATAAGTAGATTATTTTAGCGATTAATGCAAATATATCGAAGAAATTAAATTGTTACCCACTTTGATCTACGTAGGTATATATCTACTAATATTATAAAGCTAAAGAGATTTTGGTTGGTTGAACGCGCTAATTACAGGAAAACTTTTAGTGTTGAATAGTTATCGAGGATGGCTATAGGTTATCTAACATCACGCTATAATTAAAAGGAGCGGAGCATCAATGATAAATGTTGCAAAAACAAGGAAAATTTATTTCTTTCGAGAGCTTCCTTTGCGGGCGCTGCATAAACGGTTAAAGTTGCGCAACAATCATGTATTAGGGAATTGTTCGTTTTAAAGCGTTCTAAAAAAAACCGCGATAGCATTATGTCTATCTTTCAAGGTTGACTCCACTCTCTCTATCCCTCTCTCTCTCATGTGACGCAGACGAAGTTGCGCGGGTCAGCTAGTACATAATATGTTTTGGTAAGTCATCAGGTTTGTGTATTGTGTAGAAAGTTTTGTTATTGTCAGTCAGAATTTCAAAGATTCACAACCCGTTTTTCCATAGAGTTTCGTGTAATCCAGTAAGTATTAAGGTTGTGGAGGACATGTAGACAAAATCTCTATGTAAAATAATGGTATTCAACTGCATCCAGTTAGATTGGCGGCTAATCCCAACATATTTGGGAAAAGGCTAGACAGATAAAGAGGAGTTAAAACAAAATGCTTTCTTTCTTTTACTACAATTACAGAAAACATTTAATCAATTATAGTTATATAGTACAACAATAAAGGGTGAGATCCAAATACGGCGATCGACAAAATTGAATGCAATATGCATAATACGTCAATAGCGCAATCCGTCATGACATATGTATGCAAAACGAGCATTTAGCATATCGACGACACGTAATATGTGCGTATCAGTCCTGCCAATCTGTCGTAACGTCTTACTTTACTTCGTATGCGGAGACAACATTTAATTTTGATGGGTGGAATGGTTGAGTTTTTGGATTTTGCGCTACGTGGAACAGGTTCAAATCCTAGATGAAAGAATTAATATTTGTAGGGCTTGCAGTTTTATTTGATTTGATACTCCCCCAATAAAATCAAACAAAAATAGTATTAAAGGGCTGTTTCGAGGAGGCACGGGAAAAGAGATATTGGAAGGAATTGTGGAAGGCCTTTGCACTGCAGCAGTACAGACTAATAAAAATAAATAAAAAAGTACAAAATAGACATGTTTACAAAAAGGTGGCCTTGACCTCTTTAAAATTCCCTATATAATATTATTTATCAAACATTTACTACATTTCATGAAACACCTCGACAAAAATCCGTTTAGCACCTTTCAGAAGAATCAGCACAGGTCACTCAATAATCCCACAGCAAAACAGTTACAAAACTTGTACCGCAAACACATTATCGGCTCCATTGTAATAATACTATGTCAAGCCGGGTTCACAGCCATCAAATCCCGCTCTTTCCTACTACATAAAATCGTGTCACACCACTATAAAATAAAACGTCGCATGTTTACAAAACATAGACCTTAACCCGTCAGGTGTTCGCGGTTATAATTTTTCCCCTTTCGAACCAGACCGTTATCGCGCTTCCCTGACCTTTCATTCACTGTTACAGCGAGCAATTTCTGTGCAAATGTCTCAATTAACACAGAAAATGGTGATAAAAGCGACAGGGAATAAATTGGTGCCAATTTTGCACCTAACGACAATTCAGTGGCTGAGCTAAAATCACGCCACGCAGACCTTTATTATAGTCTATTAGGAAAATAATCGACGTTGAAATACCACTGCTCCCCATCTGGCTAATGAAAAAAGTAAATAACGCCTTTGAGTTATGGTACGCAAATTCTGCTGAGTAGTTGCGCCCAAAGAATTGTTTACAGTTACTGTTTTCTAAACTTTTTTCTTCAAAATTCGCGTTGAGTTTGCTTTGCGTATTTCTTTTGCATTCTAACAAGCAATTTTTTTTTTTTGAAAATGTTTGCAGATTGATCTCTTGAAACACTGTTTTGAAAAAGGTTTCTTGAAAGAAAAAGTTTGCAGCAGCTTGGTTTATTCGATAGTACCTACTGTTAACACTACGAAAATGTATAACCCGGTCCGACAAAGCAATTATTTTAATTTAAAGCACTTGACGGCAACTTTTGGAGACAATAATGCGCTGGAAATGCATTTTATGTTCACTGTACCTGTTCGCAGTTTACTTCTCAGCCGACTGTTTATGGGCGATAAATCTTCAAATAATTGCGACTGAGGCACTTGCATACTAGCCGTAAATAAAACGAAGTATTAACGTAGACAGACATCAATGTTATTTGATTGATTACTTTTCAATTCAATTCATATAAAATAGCATGATTGCTCAACATTTCTGGCTCGTAAGACAATGATTAACTTAGTCACCACGGTAATTATCTACCTTAAATTATTTTGCTGAAAATCAATGTGCTCGAATACCACCTGATTAAACCGATACTGGTTTATACAAAGAGAATACGCGGTAGTAATCGCTTGAAAATTAATTACGTGAATACGAGCAACGAACCACTAAAACGAGTGTGACATTCTTCATTTAGTCGGCAGTTCGCTGAATTTTCCGTGTAAAAGTCGTGAAATGTGTGTAATATCTGAAAGCAGGAACACTCAAAGCGGAACAGTTGGAAACTTCCTCGAATATGTGTCTAATTACACGCATTTTATACTTGTAGCCGTTTGTGCAGACGCATTAAAACTGTTTGTTTGCTCGCCTCAAATGTATCACAGCTACAACGATTGGGACCGCTAGGAACTGCAGTTTATCCACACAGAACGACGCACACAATCTCAAGTGCCCATTCTATACGTCGTCAAGCCTTAATGGGCAACAACAAATGGTGCTATTTATCGTAAAATCGACACTAAAAACAGACTAACACATCGTTTCGGGAAAACGCGTAGTAAATTTTATACGCCCCCTTGTATAGGAGTCGGATGTACGTTTTGTAGACATTTTAAGGTTCTGAAAATTGAAAAGTTGATTCCATGCCGAGTCCCAATGCAGGTTGATCGGCGATAAACTAGGTAGGAGTGACCTTAGATGTTTATTTTCATCCTAACTCTCAGGCCGTAAAAGTGGACTTAACTGAAAGCCATATCAATCTAACCTTTAAGTATAGATACTGGGCGTCGTGAAACATCCATTCTGGTCTAATAAAATATTTACTGCTAGAGTTGCACCTTGCAATTCAAGTTCATCTGGGAGTATGGTTGCTACTTTTGCTAGACATTTTCTTTTTTTGACTTCTTCACCCGTTCACGTGTCCTGAGTCCGAATGACTTTTGGCTAGTTAAATACAAGAAAATACTATACCAGTTATAGCAATGATAATATAATTTTCAGTTCTTTTGTCATAAATGTTATTCCAATCTCACCAATTGCCGCATTTTACAGCAATTTTCGTATGTTATAGCTTTTTTACGACAATCTTGAGAGTACGGCGTTGTCATTAAACATACGGGTTGATCGTGGAGGAAATTGCTCAACAAAACGCCACAAAAATGGGATAAAAGCCCTAAAATTTATGTCGGGGGCTCATCGAGGCCATTAACACGTAGCAGCGTTGTGCATAAAACATTAAAATGTCGTGACACACCGCCTGCACTGTTATTTACGTACCGTATTAGCAATTTTCAATTATTTCAGCGTAGTTTTAGAAGCGCAGCTGCTCTTTGCTGTGTGAAAAGATCGGCGGCGTTTTTTTTTTTAGAAAAACGTTTATTGTCATAATTTAAACGTATAATAATGGAATTTGAAAATGTTGTTTCAATAAATATTTACCTACATTAAAGTTAACTTGTTGCAAAACTTATTTTATTTTATGCACCATTTTCTTACCCCATCATCTTTTTCATTACGTTACTAAATGTTTTATCGAAGTTACGTGGAAACTACACTTTGATAAAGTCGTTTGTATAATAAAAGAAAATTACAGGATTTTTTAATCTTTTTAAAATCACGTAAATCATAATGTCAGAGCTAATTTGAATACTACACCAAAAACTTCAGTGGCACACGTGGCTCGTAAAATAAAATAATAAGTATTGCCGTAGATTGATGTCGAAGCTCGCGGTGTTCGGGTGGTCCAACTAAGGCTGTCGACACAGTCGCGTTATGCGCGACAATCGACGCGACACGACTTTGAATAATTAGCTAATAATCTCATTGTTGTCTATTCAAGCGTTCACAACTTTCTTGCTTAGTCATTATGCAAGTTCGGACCAACATGAAAGAGTCCTTTGTTACACGATATTAAAAGAAATAATATGAGATTTGTCGCTTGCACTTGCTCTTAAACAATACTTATGTTAAGTTTTGTACTTGCGATTTGTAGAACAGGGTATAAACATTATGTCTAATGAATGCGAAGTGCTTTCCTAACATTTTAGTGTCCAATTTAAATGTTAAATTGGTACTTCGAAGTGTAACGAATAGACTGATGAATTAATGATGAACCATAAAGTCTAACTTGAGTGAAATTCTTGATATTATTCATAATCTTGACACTTTGCACCTTGCTTTTGGAGTTTTTGTGGAAAGAACATCCATTTTTAAAACTGCTGAGCGAGAGTATTCAAAAAATCGGGGTTTTCGCTTTGTCTTCGTTATGAAGCAGTCTTTAGTTGCACCTGGCAGGCAGGTCACGACCCGGCCTCGGCCCTCGGGCCTCAAGATCGAGAACAGAGCTAAGATTCATTGATATCGGAATACCGTCCGAACATTCTCTCAGTTTCAAAGGTTTTGCTATAAATTGGAGACGGTATAAATTGGGAAACTATTCCAAAGGTATTAGATCCAGTTGAAGTATGTGTGCTCATTATTTCCACTGAAGACATTTCTTGGTTGAGGTTCAAAGTTCTAAGTAATATAAGTTTAACTGCCTTTGAAACTTTTATTTCTTTGATTTTCACACGAAACAATTTTTTTTTTGTAGTCGAGGTTTGAGTTTAGCGGGTGTCCAGCAGTGAAATATTATGTTCCTGAAATATGTCTCAAAAAGTGCAGGACACATGTAAAAAAATCTTAGAAATAAAATTGGACCCACTTCCCGGTTTTAGAATTAGCTGCAATTTTGCATACTTACATGTTTAATTTGGAGGGCAATGCATGATTAGCTAAGTGACAATATTCTAAATCCAATATGGTGGACTCCCAAACATGGCTTACGACTTATTTTTTATGCCTTCCCATGATATGGGTATCAAATGAAAGGGTTTGTTTGTTGCTAAGAAGAATACAAGGAATAAAATTACGCTAATGCATGTTTTTTTTAAGTATAACATTTTATTTGTATTTAATTTAGGGGTAGTTCTGGAGTGGCGACCGCGAACCGGAAGGCGTTGCGTTGGAAGGCCTCCCACTAGGTGGACCGATGACCTGGTGAAGGTTGCAGGAATCCGCTGGATGCGTGTCGCACGGGACCGGTCAATGTGGCGACACTTGAGGGAGGCCTATGTCCAGCAGTGAACGTCTTTCGGCTGAAATGATGATGATGATGATGATGATGATGATGAATTTAGGGTTAACTTCTCTAATGAAGATCTATGAGATCAATGCATCTAAACTGCGTCCAGACGCTGTCAATATCATCATTGCTATGAAACAATGACGCTGCCAGTCCTTGAACGCGATTTAGATACTGATTGCGTTCAGTTTCTTTGGTGAATTACGCCACAGAAGTAAATTCCTTTTGTTGTAAGCTACAGTTCTTTTTACAGAAACGTGCCTGTTTAAAGTTTATTATCAGAGATCTACTTACTCTACCAAATAATCTCCTCAAATAGTTTCATAAGATCTTACTCACCACTAATTACAAAGACCTACAGCTAGATACCTATCTATAATGCCTACCAAAACAAGTCTATTGAAATGTCCCGAAGATAGTGAAGTCTTTTACCAATCGAGTCACGCCTCATTCTAATGAAGTGAGGAGTTTGTCACGTAACTCCTGGGGTAGCATTCGGAATCGCGATAAAAGGAAAATTTATTGCCGCCCTAAATACTTGTAAGTACCTATACATTCTTTAGGAGCTTAAGAATTAGGTGTTCGTGTGATTAGTTGTTTGACATTTCGAGGTTACTTAGGTTTTTGGAAAAATCGCTATTATTTTTGGCCTGCTACTACTCAAATTTTGTCTCTGAAAGATGAACGTGAACGTAGTGTAACGATTCTTAAAGTGCATGGTAGGTGGATGTGTCCTAGTATTGTACTTGTACAGTCAGTCTAAAAAAATGTTATAAAAAGACAAAGAAAATCTTCAACCATCATCACCTGCTTAGCCGTTTCCCAACTATGTTGGGATCGGCCCCCAGTCTAACCGGATTCAGCTGAATACCAGTATTTTACATGGAGCGACTGCCTATCTAGTACTTACTGGGTAATATTGTACCCCAAAATCTTCAACCATTGTTTCATAATTTTATTGTGTATCAATCCATAGTTACATGTGTATACAATAATTTTGTGGAACGTTACGGACAATAAAATGAGTTTTTGTCCGTATATTGGTACATATTTTTGGCAGGGCTGTTCATAATAGGCAAAGGTTATACATCTGTCATTAGAAGGCATGCATTGGCATTAGAAGGCATGCATGGCTATGCATTATGACAGGCATGAGATCGGCTCATTTTGTGTGATTTTTTTTAACAACGCATTGTTATTGCTAATCTTAAAGCAAAACTTTAAAATGCATTTAGACACGGTTTTTGTTTAACAGAGTCGTATATATTTAAGTACAGTACATATACTTAAAGTACTTACGGGATAATATCCGTGATTTTCTTTATTTATGAGCTCCCGATATTCCGACGCTGTGCACTGTGCGCTGTACGCTGTGTGCTTTAAGTGTAGTGAAAAACCGTGAAAGTCTAAAACAGTTATGAAATTAATGACATACATATATATCACGGCAGGGAAAGCTTAGAGGAACACTCTGCCCAAATTTTGGGGCCATCTGCCGCCAATCCGCCTTTGTCTTTCAGTCTCTACTTCTCTAGCCATCACATCGACGTGCGACACCTACAATTCTTAATTGTTGGTAGATAGGTAGGTGGGTATTTGAAATCACACACAGCACTTGACTCAAATTCCAAACGTTTATTTCTATGAAACCATTTAGGTACAGAAACTGATTAACTTTTAACGTTCACTTCATTAAACACTTATAATAACATAGTATTTCAATTGTTTTTGCTAATCATAGGATAACGTGACTGCTCGTTGCTCACGCGTCCATTCTGAGTGGGCGGAAGTCCTCCACACAGTACAGGTAACTCATTACATAATAAGTTCATTAAAACTTACGAACAATACTAGAGTAATTCATAATTAATCATTTTAATAATTAAACAATACCAATATTCACAAATGCAAAGTTTTTATCAAGTTAAAGCTAATTAGTCGCTTCAATACTTTTTACAACAATATTCAATCTTGTTTTAAAGCCATTTCCGGCAAATCAAAGTATTTAGTACAAAGAACACCTACGAAGTCTTTCACTAATAAATTGTTCTGTAAAATAATCTTGTTACTTTTTAGTTTGTAATTTAGTTAGATAATCTGATTTAGTTGTAGTTTCAAATTATTAATTGAGTTATTGATCCAAATCGTATTCGGCCTGTGGTGTTGCCCCATAAACAATCTTGTGTCAAAATGAACAATAATAATTACAAATCCAATGTCATAAAATACTTGCTTATCATAATTTTGACTATAGATCTAGCTAAAGACTTACTGAGAGTCTTTAGCTAGACTTTTGGTTAATAAATTACTATTTGAAACCACGAACTATCTAAGTACTAGGTAAGCCAATAGATGGCGCTTAATTTATCTGTCAATTAATTAAGTTGTATATATATCTATGTAATAATTGTACTGCCAAGCAGAGATGGCAGGTTCACCAGTTTTATCATGGAATAGAATTATGAGTGCTATTAATTAGATTAAATCTTAGCAGATAGAGCCTCTTGCGGCGACACGGCCATTCTGATCGGCGGTGCACGCTCTGCACCTGCCGATGTCGTCACTATGTGGAGTTTCGTGGTTGTTATCTGAAATAGTGGAGATAAATTTTGGCGGCAGATTATTGTTACTTTTATTATTATCCTACAATGTTCATTGAATTGTAGGATTTGGTAACAGAGTTTCAGTCAACGTAGAAATCTTGTAATAGATCTGACATCTACTCAGTTTTCCTTGTATTCAAAATTAAATGCGTTTATGTATCACCGAGACACATACACACAGTCACAGAGTTAATCTGCTTGAAATTTTTGTTTAAATTTTTAGTAGTGCTTAGATCGAAGCTGGTATGAGCTGTTAGCTGAATAAAATGTTGTAGCCTGAATTATCAAATAACATTAATTGTATTAAGGTCATTGATATTGTTTAATCAGCTATTAGCTGAATAGAATATTGTTGCTTCAATTGTCCAACAATATTCGTTGAATTGTTGTGTTTAGTATCAGTTAGTTTGCAAGCAGTTCTGCAACTTTTATTTGAGTTTTTTTTTTTTTTAATCCTAAATGCTATTTGTTACAAATAACAATGTCGCTTGAGCTATTCAACATAATTATTCATAATATTGTTAAGCTTGGTAGGAGGTAGGTTTTTAGTCAACTTTAGAACCTTGTAACCTACTATCTACTAGATTCGTCTTAAATAAAATTATTGATTGCTTTAGATATTCTGTAATTTGTATTTGGTAAGTGTAGTGTAAGTAGCATGTTTTTATCTGTTCATTCTCACGGGAAGGTAATGCTCTGTGATAGACACAAAGTCTTGGATTTGACAGGATAAAAGGGTAAGGTGTTTAGGACCATTGCTCCGTGACAGGCACGAAGTCTTTGATTTGACAGGATATACGGAACCAGGCTCTGGGCGTTAGTACGCCGTGGACCCAGCAGGATAACATGAGAGTATTATTTATTAGATGCCTCCACGGCCGCTAATAGTTAGTTATTTTCTTTATCAGTTGCCTCCACGGCTGCTGATAGGATAATTTGTAGTGTTCATTATCAGTGGCCTCCACGGCTGCTGATAGGATTGTTTGTAATTTGTTGTGTGTGTTTGTATTACTCATTGAGCTTGTTGTTTCCTCCACGGATACCAATAGCTTGTGAGTTTTATTTTTATTTTATTAGTTACTGTTAGGAGTACTCATATTTTGTTATTATTTTTGTAAATAGTTGCTTCCAACTGGCAGGATTATAAAAACCATAATAATCAATGTGGAAACATGATACTCATTACACATGAGCATCATTTAGGTAGGTTGATTGGGCTATTGCATTAAGTCTACTGTTGTAACACTGTAGGTATCAGTGGGGAAGTGTAAGAAGTAGTTTGAAAACTCCTCACCTTTTATGTTAGTTTATGATGTGAAGACACTGTAACAGTCATCCCTGGTTGGCTGTTCTCATGCTGTTCCCCATTTTATAGCTCCATAGCTGGCGACACGGTCATCTGTTCACCAGGCTGCAGTCCATGAAGTTGTTCGTTTTTGAAATTGTTGAGTCACATTTTTAAGTGACCTTGCTCCATTATAATTTGCTGAGGACTTCATTGAAGTTTGTCTGGTTGTATTGGTCGGCTAAACCAATTTTATTGTGATATGCATTGGTTAGCTAGCTTATTTTTATCAACCGTGGTCTATACTTCCACACTAATTGATGTCATCACTATCTTGGAGTGACGGGGTGCATAGAGTTTTGGAAGAACTTGAGTCTTCTTTATTTGCTCTCGATTTTGTTTCAATTTCTTTGATAGAAGTTATCATTTCTTCTATGATAAGACAATTTGCCTGGAACCTGAAATGTGAGAAGTCATGCAGGTAAATAACATAACATCACGCATGTTGTCCTTGAAAGGTTAGGCAGAGGTGTACCTAATAGTATGCCCACATTTATTTTTAAGTCCCATGTAATAGGGGCCAAGCTTTATTGCCCTCAACCAGGCACAAATCTGCACTTTGTGGCTGCTACAGAGGAATTCCTAATGGAAAAACCGAACAACACTTTGCCTGACCTGGGAATCAAACCCAGGGCCTTATGCTCAACAGTCACGCTTGCAACCGCTAGACCCACAAGGCAGTCAGTGCAGGTAAATATTAATAATAGTGTAATGCCTACACTAATCGTGTGGTGTGTAGGTACACAACATCACACCTGCAATCTCTGAGGGGTTAGGCAGAGGTGAAAATAATAAATCCACACTTTGCCTAAGCCTCTAGTTTAGCGATATGGCTATTTGCCATTCATATGATTCTCTGGCCTGCTACTGAGAAATTCCTGATGGAAAAACCCAATAACACTCTGCCAGGCCTGGGAATCGAATCCAGGTCCTCATGCTTTAATAACAGGGCTCATGTCCACTGGACCAACAAAGCAGTCCTACTATTGTTAAAATTAGTTGGAGTGATAAGTTTTATAGTCGGTAATAAGTTGTTTTGAAATAGTTGTTTACTTAGATTAAGTTAATTAAACTAAGATGGGAAAGTTAAACTGATCAGAACTACTTTAAAAACACTGTTGGTTGTGTAGTTGCACTGACAAAACATTCACATTTTATTAACACAACGAAAGTTTTGCTTCGTTGATATCACACGCTAAGATTTCATTGTCATAACTTGTTGAACTGAAATTTGTTTGACATTTCATAAGTCGTCTTGTTTTATAAATCAGTTTCATAACAAAGTTTTTTTGTATGAATCTTGCAACATGTTGTCCATTACAAAAGTTTTCAAATTTGCATAATTATTTGAAAAGCCCTCAACTTTGCATTTAACGCAAACAATATCTGATTGCGAGGTTTAAACCTATAGTGTGAATGAAAAGTCAATAACAACAAGTTTTAAATTTGTTACTACTCAGTTATTTATTTAGTAGTAATTAAAAAGTTAAATCTAATTCATGAGTTTAGTTTCTGACACATCATTACTGGTTATATTTCAAAATAACATTGAACGCATAGTGAGTGAATTAAATGGAGTGTTTTTATTTCACTTATTCGGGTGTCAAGTTACCCTAACCAGCATGGGATGTGTTAAGATAAAATAATGTTAACTGTAAATATTCTCTACAGTAACAAAATACTAAAATAAAAAAAACAATATACTTCCCGGGATTGATGATTCATTAGCAGGTTTATTTATTGATAATTTTGCTTTCCCGGAGTCCAATCTTTGTTTATTCTGCTTCGGTCATTCTGTGCTGTACATGTTTTGAGTGCAATAAATGAAGTTTTCCATCACATACAACTACCTACATTGTTTGTTTACCACTGTAAATTGCATTTTCATTATGTGTTCTTATGATTTGTTTTGGGTCAAGTGTTGTAATAAATTATCATGTTGGTATCTGTCAGCCACTTGGATGAAAATGCAGCCAACTCTTTGGCTATCTTAGTCTTCCTAAGTATCTTCTTGTTTATCAGTTCATTGCCACTTAACACTGTATATTGGCTGTGGCAGCATAATAAGTCGCTCTCTCTTGAAAAGCTTCATGGTGACCACTTCGGTGAAAAATTTGGTTAAAATTTAGTATCGTGCGGCACGCGGAGGGGGGAGGGGGCGTGGGGAGGGGGGGGTCCCTCCTGGCCCCTGGTACCACTCCCATGATTAGGAAATGTACAGTTCCTGAGAAAAACCGATTAATGTAACCTAACCTCAAAACACTATAGTCTCCTAAAAAGTGCTCAAAGTGGCGCGGTCGAGGGAAAGCCGGTCAACGGAGCCCCGCTCCGCGGGGCTCCTACTTCTGAGTGGTTTTAAAAAAAATAAGCACGAAGGGTATGGCGGGGTCGAATGAGCGAGCGAAGCGAGCGAATAGACCCCGCCGAATAGACCCCGCTTCTAACCTAATCTATCCGTGTCGGGGTGCCCCAAGTCTGGACTGGAGCGAAGCAAGCTCTGGAGCTTAAAGTCGTCAAATACAGCCACAAGAAAAACACCACGAAACACAGAGAACACATTCACGCAACTCGAGGAGAAACGGAATGAACAAACAACATGACAGTGACACAATAACATACTTTTTTTGTTTTTTACGTTCCGTTTTGCAGATTTTTCACGTCATTTTGCACCATAGACAATATGTGAAACAGATTTGGTTGTCAATCGCCCATTTTAACGTTCCGTTTTCGCTATGAAGCTGATTTGAGGTTAGAAAAATTTTCTCGAAAATATGCATTACCTAGTAATAGGAGTGATAGCATTATAATCGGGGACCCAATCCCTACCAGCTTTAACCCATTTTACGCCCCTCCGCGTGCCGCACGATTCTAAAGCGCAGCCAAAAATTTTTTGCCACGCCTTCGGCCATGGTCACGAAAGCAAGGGTTCTAGTTCGGTAGTTCCTTGTAATTGTTCTGGATGTCCGGCACTGTGAGCAGCGCGCAAGAGCTATCACCTCTTCTGATATCACGGCAGGGAAAGCTTAGAGGAACACTCTGCCCAAATTTTGGCGCCATCCGCCGCCAATCCGCCTTTGTCTTTCAGTATCTACTTCTCTAGCCATCACATCGACGTGCGACACCTACAATTCTTAATTGTTGGTAGATAGGTAGGTGGGTATTTGAAATCACACACAGCACTTGACTCAAATTCCAAACGTTTATTTCTATGAAACCATTTAGGTACAGAAACTGATTAACTTTTAACGTTCACTTCATTAAACACTTATAATTACATAGTATTTCAATTGTTTTTGCTAATCGTAGGATAACGTGACTGCTCGTTGCTCACGCGCATAGATAATACACTATATAATACAAGACTCACGCGTCCATTCTGAGTGGGCGGAAGTCCTCCACACAGTACAGGTAACTCATTACATAATAAGTTCATTAAAACTTACAAACAATACGAGAGTAATTCATAATTAATCATTTTAATAATTAAACAATACCAATATTCACAAATGCAAAGGTTTTATCAAGTTAAAGCTAATTAGTCGCTTCAATACTTTTTACAACAATATTCAATCTTGTTTTAAATCCATTTCCGGCAAATCAAAGTATTTAGTACAAAGAACACCTACGAAGTCTTTCACTAATAAATTGTTCTGTAAAATAATCTTGTTACTTTTTAGTTTGTAATTTAGTTAGATAATCTGATTTAGTTGTAGTTTCAAATTATTAATTGAGTTATTGATCCAAATCGTATTCGGCCTGTGGTGTTGCCTCATAAACAATCTTGTGTTAAAATGAACAATAATAATTACAAATCCAATGTCATAAAATACTTGCTTATCATAATTTTAACTATAGATCTAGCTAAAGACTTACTGAGAGTGTTTAGCTACACTTTTGGTTAATAAATTACTATTTGAAACCACGAACTATCTAAGTACTAGGTAAGCCAATAGATGGCGCTTAATTTATCTGTCAATTAATTAAGTTCTATGTAATAATTGTACTGCCAAGCAGAGATGGCAGGTTCACCAGTTTTATCATGGAATAGAATTATGAGTGCTATTAATTAGATTAAATCTTAGCAGATAGAGCCTCTTGCGGCGACATATATTATGTATTTAACAGTTTTCATAAAGAGTTTAAAAAATCGGGTGAAAAAAGTAGTTTTAAACCGTACCTTAAGGTTCGAACATTCAAAACCAGAAATGCAAAAGCTTTCCGCTTTTAGTTTTTATTAAACAAATTGAATACTTCAAAACGTTAGCTGCATTTGCACAACACAAACTGAAACGCACAGGAAAACTGGAAAATCCAACAAAATCTTCTATCGCAAATTGTATTTGATATAGCAAAGCGCGAGATGGGAGCGGCCGGTCGAATCTAGATAATGCAAATACGGGGCTGCAGCGTCCGATGTACGGAACTCTTTTGACCGCGAGCTCCGAATAACATTTCGTTTGTATAGGGTTACCAGGTGGGTTTCAATTTTTGAATTTTCTGTCTTTTCTACCTTTTGGTGTCGTTTGGTTTTTAAAATTGGAAATGAATTTGTTTTTTTTTTTTCGTTTTAATAAGTTTCATGCAAGATTAGATGTATTTGTGTTTATTGGTGATAAGAAAAGCCTTTAAAATAATGCGAACGTCACCATGCTGAACTGGCGACCGTAGTAGATAAGAAAGTAAACAATGGTGTTTCAACATTTTTGACGACCCGATTGGCGCAGCGGTAGTGAGGCTGCCTTATGTTCTTAGAGTCCCGAGTTCGAATCCCGGTCGGAGCAAATGTTTGTGTGATGAGCATGGACATTTGTTTCCGAGTCATGGATGTATAAATGTATAATAAATAAGTATGTATTTACAAACAAAAAATATTTATGTAGTATATCAACTATCTGGTGTCCACGACACAATCCTCGTAGCTTAGTGTGGCACTAGATGGCGCTGTGTGTAATGTCTAGCAATACTTTTTATTTATTTATTTTATTATTTATTTGTATCTATTTTTATTGAGAATTATTGTTTGCTGAGCACTGAATTTAAAAAAAACCGTTGATGATGAAAACCAAAATAATAATAGTTCGATTAGAAAAAAACACTAATTTTGCACTATCTCATCTCAGAAAATGTTTAAATACGTTTCTGTTTTATTATTCTTAATATTTGAGTTCCAATTTTCCAGTTTTTTCCAGTTTTTTGTCCTGACTTGTAAACCAATGATGGTGACCGTACTTATATCAAATACCGGGCCAAAAGCGGCGGCCGAGCGGTCACGGTGAATGTTGTTTTAATAAAATGACACTGATTTAATCTGTGCTCACTCGGAAATTAGAATTTTTCACAAGGGTTTTTTTCAGGATCCATACGAAATTGTGAATTACGTCATATCTGCAGTAATAAAAGAGTGCTGGGTATATAAAACGTGCGTATTTTTCTGTTTATTTATTAAAATGGAAGCAAAATGTCTGAAATCCAGTTATTTTCTCCTGGTCTATCCAGACCGGAGTAAATAATACAGGGTGTAAAAGACCTCATCACGAAGCCGTTAACCAAGCATTCTGTACATCAAACTAAGTAACTTATTAAGTAAGTACTTAAAAATTATTGCTGGGAAACGACTTTTTTTTTGGGGTGTAAAATCATGTCTTGTGGTAGAACCCAATGTAACGCACTCAAAACATTGTGCTGATGGATGGATTGAATAGTGCGGGGGTCGTAAAAATTGTATTTAAAAAAAAAAAACTTGACAAAAAGTTGGAACTTTGACCCCCAATATCTCCGTAACGAGAAGGTTCCCAGATATGGTGTAGAACAAGAAAAATATCACAATGACGAGGAGAACAAGTTTCTTTCGGCTTCTATAAAAGGTGTTTTACACCCTTTATAGTTTATTATTTTGTTTGGATATTACTTTGGTTTTCAAACGACGAATATGAACGTGGACTAAGCAAAGGGAGTATGTAAAAATCACAGCAGGTGACACTCTGTAGTTTCTGCTCACCCCCACAGGAAATAGGCGTGAGTTTATGGATGTATGGTAGGTAACAAGCTTTGATCCTAAATAAAAATCCATACCACGATCTGTCTCAATACAAACAACAAACCAGATAATTTTTGGAAAATTCCATTCCTATATTTTCCAAAATAAAAGCATAATTTCATGTTACTATAAAATTCTTCGATTTAATAAATTATAACGCAATTTCTGGTTTCCACTTTCATGTTTTATTCAGGCGGTGAGTACGTGTTAACGGTTGCGATGAATTTTTGACAGCCATTCCTTGGCTAAAGTTTTAAATAAAATTTTGATATAGACAGCATTGAGGCATCAGCGATTCTGAGTGGTTACTGAGGATTCGAAAATTCGAAATGGAATTTATTATGAATATTTTTCAAAGTGCTAAGTTACCTCCTTTGGGATTAATTTATTTTGAGTGTTTTTTTTGGGAAACATTTATTGAGATAAAAGTATGAAATCTTTGAACTTACATCTAGGTACTGTGTCCTTCACGTTCGCGCCGAAAAGTATAAAATAGATAGAAAGGTAACTAGACTACTTAAGTAAAGGTTGAAAAGAACTGTCCAATATAACGTGGAGGTCTTTTGAAATAATCAACGAAAAAATAATCGCCAAAGACTATCCATACTACAACAGCCCATAACGTCCACTGCTGGACATAAGCCTCTCCCATGATGGGAGGATTTGCCGTAATCTCCACGCTTGGCAGGCGGATTGGAGATCGCAGTGATGAAAGACTAACAGAAAACGCTGCTACCCATTCTCTGGTACGGATGCGCAAGGTGTTCTGCCTCAGACATTAGTCGCCTTATACGACACCCGTGAGTGTAATAGGTTGGTTCTACTCTACTCTTCTAAAGACTATCCATAATACTTACTTATTTTCAGTGAAAACAGAAACACAAAGTCATATTTTGAACATATACTTTTGAAATGAATACGATTGCTCTATCAGGCATCGTGAAGTAACGCCGTATCCCGTTTAATATCCACACAATAAGAGTAATCCATTCATGTCAGTGAACAAAAGCAATATTGCCAATGAAAACTAGTATTCGTTAAGCATCCTTTATCCTTTGTAAAGTATTGAAAATATTTCGATAATATTTCATGAATCTCTTTCCGCTTGCAAAGTTCCGTGCATCGTAAAATACCATTTTTTGGAATGAAATTCGATCTGGAAGTTTTTTTTGTTATTGTTTTGGTTCGCTTTGGTATGTGGGAGTATGTGTTTATATGATAAGTATTTCGGATATTTGTGAGAAGTAACAGGTGCATTAAATTGGTGGGCATTGCGATCTGTTGCTCTTTAAGTAAGTAACTGTTTCACCTCATCATCTGCTTACCTTTTTTCAACAATGTTGGGGTCGGCTGCCAGTCGAACTGGATGCAGCTGAATACCAGATTTTTACACAGAGTGACTGCCTATCTGACCTCCGCAACCCAGTATTACTAGGTTGGGTTGTGGTGATAAGTAATTAACTACTACACTTATCTGAACATAGTTCTTACAACATAGTTCTTGTGACTGAAAGGCTACACGTTAGGGAAACCAACTACAAATTATCAGACACTATAGCTTTCGCTCGCGGCTTCACGTTCGCCCGCAAGATGGTCGAAAACTATCCCAATTGCAAAGAAATAACGGGTGAAAAAGTATTCTTCATATGGTCCTTACCCAGTTCAAGTCCACTAACTTATCAGCCAAATAACCAATTGCTTAAAAAGATAACAGACATACAGATAGTTCTAGCACCATTCACTTTATAATATAGATTACGGTACGAAGTGCCAAATGGCCCATTTAAATAGCATCTGTATAAAATAACTGAACCAAAAGAACAGACGACCCACTAATTATTATTCCACCACCATTAAAACGATCATATTTTTTGGCCAACATTGGACAATATTATGTCCAAAATCTGCAGGCATTGTTCATCATAAAATGCAAATTCGTGTAAGTAGGGTAGGAAAGCTCACGAGTGGCCAATAAATAAGAAATCAGTCACAGGCATAATGGGACCATTCCTCAGCGCCAAGAAGTTGGGAGTTGGCTGTAGTTCAACTAAAGTTCTTGGTCCTGCGTTGTTGGGTGTAGTGAGGTAGGTAGCCGTCAGCTGCTGCTCCGATCGAAATTTATTTGAGGTCGGCGTGGCATTTCTTCTTCTCCCATCATTCTCTTTTACTCCACATTTCTGTAGACACTTCTCTTTTAGCCATATCACCCTTCACACAGTCCATCCATGGTTAGGTAGCAGTTAAAATTAACGAGATTTATGATGATTCTATTGATGATTTTTACTGAATCGTTTTCTGATGGAGTAATTTTGGTGGTAAATATGAGATCAAACAAAATCAGATAAAAAATATTGAATTGTTGCTTGTTGTTGTGTTGTTGTTGTTGTATTGAATATTGTATTGAATTGTTGTGTGTTTTTTTATTATTGTTTTTTTTTTACCTCTTGCAGTTAAAATTGACATTGATCCAATCTCTCTTACGGACAGCTGTAGCAGCCTTACCCTAGGTTATAAGTAAGGCTTATGTATAGCTTAGCAGGACTGGTTCTGCCATGACGTAAGTTAACAAGAAAATGCGATACCCGGTATCAGTAGCTATCGATATCAAATCTCATGGTGAAATTAATACCACGAATCAAATACAAAAGTAAGGGTCTAAAATCTCGGGCGTCTTATGACGACAGGCCGTGTCGACGGCACGTTTGTGTCCCACGCGCGCCTCAAAGAGATGTCAGCAAAAGGAAAGGGTCTGCAAGGGCCGATGCCTGCCGGGGCTGCGGCACTGTTCGAAAGAGATCCCGCGGCCCTGGAACACAAAGGGCAATGAAGGTACATGGATGGGTTTTAGTCAGTAAAAGTCTGACACTCCCTTCTGCTCCGCCCAGAGCGGGAGGGGTCATTTGATGAAAAAAAAAAAAACATCTAAGTCTAAAATCTAATCTGATCAGGGTACAACTTACCATAAGGCGCTCTGTACACTCGTATATGAAATATTCAGTCAAATACATCGCGATCGCAGCCCGTCGCCGAACGTTCCACTGGAAACTGGACCAGGGCTGATATTGTTTCACAGAACGACAAAGCCCAGTACAAAAAGAAATTTGAATAAAATACAGGAAAATGTTATGACTTTTTCATTAGTTTTCAACTGTAAACGCCAAGTTTTTCGTGGAATTGAACTGTGTTAAATCTCCGAAATAACGTTTTTCAAAAAAATATCATATGCATTGATATTTGCGAATGGATATCCTGATTGAAATATTAAAAAAAAAACTGTTGCACACGGTAGCTCGTTTTTAGTAAAAGGCAGTTATTATAGTGAGATGTATTTTTACCAATTGAATAGCCAATTAAATGTAGTGCGGCGACCCCAAATGAACTGGGATAAGCATAAGAGAATGGTAATGATGTAAATAGCCGTGCAGTAATCATGGACTTAAAAATAATATTAAAAAAATTAAAAAACCCGAATGCGTAAAAAATAACTAATAATTTTATATAAAACCTGAAATGAATAAAACAAGTTCAGCAGACAGGACATATTGACTGCAACAGTCGGGACCCATCAAATAATCTAGACTAAAATCATTACATGTATCCAATATGGGTCCCGATATTTTTATTTTACACTTTTTATTTACTTAGATATTATACCATTTTAAAATCCTCATGATGAGCCCTTTTTCAAGCCGTTCAGGCTGCAGAGCGTGCCAAACATTTGAATTTGGGCCCAGAAATCCGCCATTTTGCTTTTTTTATATTTTGATATAACCAGTGTCACTCTCACAGTAAATACGAATCTAACGACACCTCTCGAGGTAAAATCCATGGAGCCGTTCAGGCCACATATCGTGCCAAACAATTATACATACACACATACATACATACATTACATATATACATATATACACATAAATTACATTTTATTCCAGGTGCCTGGGGATCCTTCACACAGGGTATCCTAGTATGGACGCCAGTCTCTCACAAAGGAATATATATTAAGCATTATGTTAAGAAGTCATTGTTACAACTATATTTAAGAAAACTATGTGAACCTTTGTGAAGAGAAAAAATAAAGACATTGTATTGTATTGTATATACATACATACTCTCGAAAAACACAACCAACCTTCTGGCGCAGTCGGGTAAAAATAGCGTATTGTTTAAATTACTTTTTGTTTACAGGCGTGATGTTATAAGTTATGTCACTTTTGGTTTAGACTGGTGACCGTTTGTGGTTGTAAAAACTGCACTGACAATATCCTTCGAGTCCTATTTCAAAAACCGGCCAAGAGCGTGTCGGGCCACGCTCGGTGTAGGGTTCCATAGTTTCCCGTCCGTCACAATAAGTGTTCCCAACTTATGAGTTTAAAGGTGGGTATCCATTATGTAAAAATGCTTGCATATACGAATATACTACAAACTTAGTCCAGAAATTATTTTGTACAACTTTTTGTCTTTTTTGTACAAAAACTGTTGTTTCCATCAAGTTCAAAATGATTTTCCTAGAAAGTCCTTATAAAGTTCTACTTTACAGATTTTTTTCATATTTTCTAAACTTATGGTTCAAAAGTTAGAGAGGGGGGGACACATTGTTTTTTACTTTTGGAGCGATTATTTCCGAAATTATTGACATTATCAAAAAATGGTTTTAGGAAACCCCTATTAATTTTTAAATACCTTTCCAACAATATATCACACGTTAGGGTTGAAATTACTACCCTACTAAAACATTTCTTTCCAATTTTTATTTTACCACTTTGTCGGCGTGATTGATATACATATTAGTACCAAATTTCAGCTTTCTAGTGCTAACGGTCACAGAGATTAAGCGAGGACGGACGGACGGACAGACATGGCGAAACTATAAGGGTTCCTAGTTGACTACGGAACGCTAAAAATGACAGTAAAAACCTTTAACTAGAATTAATTAATTTCACTTGAAACCCGCTTAATATCTTTCAAGAATTAAATTCTAATCCAGACTTACAACTTTAAATTACCTTCAACGAATCCGTTGTAATGAAATGAAAATTTCTTCATAAGAAGTTAGATGTAAGAATTAGCTTCGGCACACGACCCGGCGTTGCCTGCCTCAGTCTACAAATGCTCGCGTTGATCCTCTGAAATTGAAATTTAAGACCTTATGAAATCTTATCTGGTAAAAGTTTTACCTCGTGTCTAGAACATGTACGTACGATACGAATTAAGTTATGTTGTAGCTAGATTATGTATTTGTTATTAGAATATTTATTAGCTGTACACCTTAAAATAAAGGTGAGCAACTCTATTAGCAACTCTATTTGTGGTGGTTCAAACTTCGATTGAAATACTGTTAGAATAAAGTTCTAATCAGCTTGCGCTACAAAGTGGTTGTTACGTCAGTCACTGCGGGCCGAATAGAGCGAAATGAGTGGTTTCAATCGATTCAAAAAAAATCTATTGACTGGACTAAAAAAATACAACATTATGATGCTAATATGTTGCTTGGAGAATTATTTGCCAAAAAATCAGAATGATCGCATGTATTTTAGTATGGTTTTTACTTGTTAAAAGAAATTTTTAGAAATAAGTTCCTGATTTTTTCTATCGAATAAAATTAATTGTATTATGTTTTCAAAAAACTATCATACTAGCATATATCCTGAAGAATATCATATATTTTTCTGATTTTGTTTATTGCAGTGAATCATATACTTTCAGGCATTATAAAACTCGCGTTTAGCTCCTGTAGTCGCCTTAAGTAAATATCTCATGAGATTTCCCGAAACTGATCCTTCAGAGGCAGAGGGTAGAATCACGAAATAATTTAAAAGGGTTTTGCCTCCGACAGTACACACATAAAAAAAAGTTTGCGATCACTTTGAAAAATCGAAATCTTTTTTGTTACGATAGATTATGTTATGATTTCTTCTTCTTTTTAGATTCTTTATTTATAATATAGATTTTTATTTTTTAATTTCAAACAGGGTATTTCTATTAAACAACACACATATTAGACACTTATTATTTACTAAAAAAACACACAACAAAGATTTTTTCTTGATAAAGTTCAATTAAAAAAATTATATCAGCTTATGCTAGTGATCACAAACTTTTTTTGATGTGTGTATATGTTTGTATACTTTATTTTAATCATATTTTTATATTTATATTGAAACACAAAAATTAAAATTATTACAAAATTAAATCAAATTAAAACACAAATCATGTCCAATAATTTAAGCCGGTTTATAAAAAACCTTAAGTCATGAGAAGTCCTGTTCCCGGCGCAAAGGAGCCCATGACACTTGCAGCGTTTCCGCGCTGAATTGCCAGGGCTAGCCTCTGCACCAGGAAATGGTATATGTTTTATTTATAGTGTAAGTAGTTAAGTATTGTTTGTATAATGTTTGATGATTATTATTTACTAAAAAAACACAACAAAGATTTTTTCTTGATAAAGTTCAATTAAAAAAATTATATCAGCTTATGCTAGTGATCACAAACTTTTTTTAATGTGTGTATATGTTTGTATACTTTATTTTAATCATATTTTTATATTTATATTGAAACACAAAAATTAAAATTATTACAAAATTAAATCAAATTAAAACACAAATCATGTCCAATAATTTAAGCCGGTTTATAAAAAACCTTAAGTCATGAGAAGTCCTGTTCCCGGCGCAAAGGAGCCCATGACACTTGCAGCGTTTCCGCGCTGAATTGCCAGGGCTAGCCTCTGCACCAGGAAATGGTATATGTTTTATTTATAGTGTAAGTAGTTAAGTATTGTTTGTATAATGTTTGATGATTATTATTTACTAAAAAAACACACAAATATTTTTTCTTGTTATAGTTCAATTAAAAAAATTATATCAGCTTCTGCTAGTGATCACAAACTTTTATTGATGTGTGTATGTCTTTTATTTAAATAGTGTAGTTAAGTTAAGTTTTGTTTCTTTATTGTTTGATGATCTAACATCGTATAAGGAACGTTTTTTAAATTCATTATTTTTGTGTACGTAATGGCATCTTCAGGTGTTGCAATATCCAACAGTAAGATAAGTTGTAGAAGGACAAGCGTTTTGGGTGACTGTCTCACGAGGTTAGGTATGATATTCAAAAAATGCTGATTACCAGCCTAGTTTGAATAAATACCCTTTGGTTTAGTACCCATAGAGACAACAGAGCCCACTGTGTAAAATAATTTAAATACAACAAAATGTTTGACGTTTTACAAAAAGACCTATCTATGTTACCTCCAAGTAACATTATTCTTGTCCTTTACAATGGTAATAGGAGACTCCTAAGGTGCCTTTAAGGCCCCATGGTTTGTAGGGTCGCACTTAACAGTGATGTATTACCATCATTTCATACGAACACCATAAGATACTTACCCGTTGGCTATTTGTCCTGATTTGCCCAAAGAGATAAACTGATATGGAGGTTTGCTTTTAGTTACTAAATACCTACCTTTTTTCCGACATTTGCACTGATAAATACTTACCCGTGTTTTCTTGAAATCGCTATTAAATCGTTTTTGACAAGTATTTTTAGTTCCTACCTAATAGTAAAGTATTATAAGTACATATTACTTTATAAAGTAGATCAGTAAATATGAAAATACTTGAGAAACAGTTTTTTGACGATAGTGCCTAATTTATTTACTTATACCTATCATCTGGAAATTAATAAAAAGGTAATAAATGTAATATTAGGACCTTTTTATTTATAGATTTTCCCTATAGTCCTCCAGAATAGAGGTAATTTACTTGAGTAGCAAAAAAACTTTATCCGCACGTTTGCTCTTAGCTCTACCGGGGTTAATAAAATGTTTTTCAAATGTGTACCTACCTATTCGTTCCGATATTAATGTACCTACCTACCTGTGTTTCATCATGGGTATATTTTTAGGGAGGTAAATTGGATAACTTGAACGTAAGTATGAAATATTGCCGTTTGCTTTGTGTATTCGGTTGTAATAGATAGACGATCGGAATAAATTCCGTAGGGAGTAGAAAAAGGCTAAGTTAAGTGTTGATATCGCGAAGATGTGAACACTGAACATGCGTTTTTCCGGATTTTTGACCCCTTCCTAAATAGATGCCCCGTCTTTTGACCCCTTCCTAAATAGATGCCCCGTCTTTTGACCCCTTCCTAAATAGATGCCCCGTCTTTAGACCCCTTCCTAAATAGATGCCCCGTCTTTAGACCCCTTCCTAAATAGATGCCCCGTCTTTTGACCCCTTCCTAAATAGATGCCCCGTCTTTAGACCCCTTCCTAAATAGATGCCCCGTCTTTTGACCCCTTCCTAAATAGATGCCCCGTCTTTAGACCCCTTCCTAAATAGACGCGCCGTCTTTAGACCCCTTCCTAAATAGATGCCCCGTCTTTAGACCCCTTCCTAAATAGATGCCCCGTGTTTTGACCCCTTCCTAAATAGATGCCCCGTCTTTTGACCCCTTCCTAAATAGATGCCCCGTGTTTTGACCCCTTCCTAAATAGATGCCCCGCCTTTAGACCCCTTCCTAAATAGATGCCCCGTGTTTTGACCCCTTCCTAAATAGATGCCCCGTCTTTTGACCCCTTCCTAAATAGATGCCCCGTCTTTTGACCCCTTCCTAAATAGATGCCCCGTCTTTTTTGGTCACAAGTGCGACTACAGAGCGTGGGGTCCTGGGTTCGATTCCCGCGGGTCGGGCAAAAAGTGCCATTGGGTTTTTCATTGGAGATTTCTTAATTTTGAAGTTGGCAGTATGATACGCCCGTGACCGTATGCAACGCGGAGTCGCGGACACCTGCCCGTTAGACCTCGGACGCGAAGTCAACGGCGAAGGCGAGGAGCGGTCGGTGAGTGGCTTACGACCGGCGAGCGGCGTACGAGCGGTGCCCGCGCGTCTGCATTGACGTAAGTATTTACATCTTATTTTGCCCACAATAAATACAACTTTAGGAAGGGATTCGAATTAAAAAGATGTTGTCGTCGCTGTTTAGACATTTTGTTCGCGAACAAATATACTATTGTTTCGTAACACAACACTACGCTGGTCTAGCGCCTCGCGATCTGCCCGCTGGCTTCAAAACCGGGTACAGCGTTTCCGCACCGCTCCCCGCGCTGCCACCGCTGTCCCGCTCCCGCTGACTTCGTATACGAGGCCTAATACAATACCTACAGAAACACGCGCCTCACAAACCGTTATACATAGTGTTCATTGACTACCAAAAAGCTTTCGATACCATAATTCACTCAGCGATATGGGAAGCTCTGCACTCTCAGAAATTAGAAATGGAATACATTAGAGTTTTGAAATGCCTTTATGACAACTCTACGAGTAGAATAAAACTGGAAACCACAGGACCACCTATACATATAAAGCGAGGAGTCAGACAAGGGGATCCTCTATCTCCCACCATCTTCATAGCGGTGCTAGAGTCAATCATTGGCAAACTAGACTGGAGCAAACTCGGCTTATATATAAATGGTAAGTATATAAACCATTTGAGATTTGCGGACGACATAGTCTTGCTATCAGAAAATGCACAACAGCTGCAGTCAATGATAAATTCACTTTACGAAGAAAGTAAAAAGGCAGATTTAGAGATAAACCTAAATAAAACAAACATAATGACAAATCACATCGAAACCACCATATACGTTGAAAATACTCCCCTAACTTATGCCAACAGCTATATTTACCTGGGCAAACAGATTTCTTTTGACAGGCAAAATAATGAAATGGAAGTCGACAGAAGAGTTAAAAACACGTGGGAAAAACTTTTGGAGTCTTAAAGAAATACTCAAAAGTGATATTGCCTCTAAAAACAAAGAAAAGAGTTATGGATACCTGCCTACTCCCCTCACTAACATATGCGTGCCAGACATGGAAATTTACCCGGAGAGTAAAAAGCAAAATAAGGTCATGCCAAAGGAGCATGGAAAGGAGTGTCATGAAGATACGTAAAATACAAAAGATACCACATACTCGTATACGACTTAAAACAAAAGTCATAGACGCTCTCCACTACTCGCATAAGCTGAAATGGCGATGGGCTGGACATTTAGCCAGACTTAACGACGACCGCTGGACTACAAGGGTGACGTCATGGCCAGGCCCATCAGGCCAAAGAAAAAGAGGAAGACCTATAGCACGCTGGGCACGTGAGATTGTACAGATCGCAGGTACTAGTTGGATGCGAATAGCTAAAGATAGAGATCGCTGGTCATCTCTGGAGGAGGCCTTCACCTTCTACTAAGAGGGGTTCTTGCAAAAATTACAAGTTACAATCATACATTTCTTATCAATATTATCTCACAATTATTCTAATTTTAATCGTAATTCACAATTCTTAATAAATTAATTCCTAATAAATTAATAACAATTGAAATTGTTATTAATTTATTAGGAATTAATTTGTTATGTTCTCAACAAAACGATTTTATGATTGCATGCATTACTGATTTTTATTAATTCTTTTGTACTGCAAGAAATAAAAGGCTTTTTTATTTTTATTCTTTTATTTATTTATTTATACTAATTGCAACTGTAACTCACGATTAATGAGGGATTTTCTTTTTAGCTCTTCCCAAGTCACTGGATAGATGGCGCTAGGAGTTAGTATGATAATGCAAGGAACGGAACCTAAAAAAAACTGATTTTAACAAAGCGCGAGAAAACTAGGTTATATTCGGAAGGTTAAGCAAATGAAAGTGTCAGTCAACGAGAGTATGTGACGTGACACAATGTTTTTTTTTCCAAGCGTTTTGGCTTTGGCACCAACTATCATAGTAAGTTCAACGCCATCTGTAGAGTTCTTGGAAACTAAGTTTTTTTTTAATACCCCAAAAAGAAAACCTCTCAATAAGATTTGAATATTTTAAGTAGCAACTTAGGATCTTATTTCTTAGTAGTTGGAGGTAGAATGATTATTAAATGTTTCATGCTTGCCTAATCTAGGGAAAATATTGTAAATCGAACAACGTCGTCGTCGTCGTCGTCGTTTGTGTTGTATATTTTATTTATTTATTTAAACTTCATGTACAAGGGTGGTACATAGGCGGACTTAATGCCACAAGGCATTCTCTACCAGTCAACCTTTGGGTCAAATAGGATAGTACTGTGATAGAGTACAATAAAAATAAATAAGAAAAATACCATTTTGTAAGCATCAATTAAAAACACATAAATGGGTACCTACATACTAATACATATAATATTTATGCTAAAATAAACTAATATATATTTAAATACATACAAATAGTCCAAAATACAAGAAATCTTATAATAATAGCTACGACATTATTAATGACTAGAAAGTAATTTAGTCTGACTTTAAATAGAACTTCCGAACTGCTCTTTTGAAAGCCAATTTGCTTTCAGCTTTTTTAATGCCAAGGGGTAGCGCGTTCCAGAGTTTTATAGAGGAGATATCATAAGAAGAGGACATAAAACCAGTACGGTGAGAGGGAATTAGGTTATTGGAAGCTCGAAGGTTGCGACTGTGAGAACTGCCCAACACCTTGAAAAAAGGTTTTAGGTACTCGGGAGCACATGGATCATTCATAATGGTGAAAAGCATGCAGAGAGATCTGAGGGACCTCCTGAGTCTGATAGGCAGCCATTTAAGCTGAGAACGATACGAAGAGATGTGATCGTATTTACGAAGGCCAAAAATGAAACGAATGCAATTGTTCAGAAGACGATCCAATTTGTTAAGAAGTTCTTGGGTTAGATCAGAGTAACAAACATCAGCATAGTCGATAATGGGGAGCACAAGCGACTGAACTAAAGTTGTTTTAGTGCTAGATGGGAGAAAATGTTTAAATCTATAGAGAGACCGCAGTGAGTAAGTGACTTTCTGGCTAACCTGAGCTACCTGCTTATTCCAACTGAAAGTGTCGTCAATGTACAGGCCCAAGTCCTTTACGTGTGGTGAGAGAGGTATAACAGAGTTGTCGAACATAAGCGGCGCTAGTCGGCTAGTGTCCAAATTTCTCAGGTAGTACGAACTACCAATGAGGATGGCTTGGCATTTCCCGACGTTGACAGCAACCCCAAATTTGCCAGACCATTCTCCGATAGCTCGGAGATCAGCGTTAAGTGACGAGATGCAATTATCAAGGTTGGCAATGTCCGATTGAGCGTAAAGTTGCAGGTCATCAGCATACAGATGGTAAGAGCACTTGAGAATAGTGGTAATAGAATTTATAAATAACGAAAATAAGAGAGGAGAGAGTATACCGCCTTGTGGAACACCAGTTACCAGGTCGCACCATTCGGAGTAAACCTGATCAGCACGCACCGCCTGCTGGCGACCACGAAGATATGATGAGAACCAATCACGTGACAACGAAGAAGCCCCAATTTGAGATAGTATGGCGAGGAGGATATCGTGGTCAACGGTGTTAAAAGCATTGGAAAAATCTATTAAAACCAACACCGTAACCCTCGAATTCTCCAAGCCATCTCTAACATCTTCTGTAACCTTAAGCAAGGCCGTGGCTGTGCTGTGGCCGGGCCGAAAACCAGATTGGAACTTGGACAACAGGCTATTCTTAAGAACGTGGGAAGTTATTTGTCTAAGAGCAGCTGCTTCAAGGATCTTGGAAAGGAAAGGAAGAATGGAGATCGGTCTGTAGTGATTTGGCAAACTGGGACTGGGAATCTTTGGAAGAGGGATAATGTAAGCCTTACGCCACAAAGCTGGGAACACACCAGTATACAGAGAAAAATTTATGATATGGGTAACAATAGGAATTAAGTTATCAATCACAAAAGATAACATTGCCCTGCTGATCCCATCACAGCCCACAGCCTTAGACTTAATTGACTTGAAAAATTTAGAGACCTCAACGTCAGTCACAGGGGAGAAAGAGAAAGAGTCAGGAGGTAACAATGGCTTGGAAGTAATGTCGTGAATAGTTTGGTTCCTAACATCAACTGACAGCGAAGCTGACGTTGAGAAATGGTTGTTAAGAACGTTTAAGGACAAACTAGAAGGTAAAATGCTAGAGGAGGGCTTTGTTATGCCAAGTGATTTTAGAAACTTCCAAATATCGGCCGGTGAAGAATTGTGGACATTTTCACAAATGTATCGGCGTTATATTGTTGTATTTGAGTTGTGTTTTGTGTATTTGTATTGTGTATCTGAAGTTTACACTATGTTGTTATACGTAATAAAATAAACTTTTAATGACGTTATTGGTACTTTAAAGTATACAATAGAATTATTGACAAGACGTTACTCGACAGTGGCGCCATCTGGTGAGCTCAAAAACGAAAGCCCTCATTGGCTTGTTACTTCGATAACTGCTCTCTGGGAACTAGATGCGTCCTATCATAGTGCAATTATTTACCTAAGTACTATAGAAATCACAATAAAAGGTGTAAACGGAGGATCCGTCTACACCACAAAGCCGTCAACCAAGCATTCAGTCTGTTTATCAAACGACGTCTCAGCAAAAAAGATTGCTGGAAAATAACTTTTTTTTTGGAGTGAAATGTCACGTTTTTAGATAGGACTCAGCGTAGCGTACTCAATACATTATGCTGATGGAGGCATTGAATATTACAGGGGCCATAGAGTTATTTAAAGTTGTAACATTAAAAAGTTGTATTTCTAAAAAAAACTTGGTTCTGAAAAAGTTTGGAGTTTGACCTCCAATATCTCTGTAACTATTCTGTATGTTCCAGAACTAAAAAAATATCGCAATGACGGGAACACGAACAAGTGCCAGAATAGAAGAATAGAATTGCTTCGTTCAGGGTATTTTTACGCCCAGTAAGGTTGTAGTGATATTGTTTTTTAGGGTTCCGCACCTCAAAAGGTAAAAAAAAGGAACCCTTATAAGATCACTTTCTTGTCCGTCTGTCACCACCGATTTTCTCAGGAACGGGTGGACCTAGCAAGTTGAAATTTATATCAGACTAGCGGACGTCCCGCGGTTTCACCCGCGTTGTTCCCGTTCCCGTGGGAGTACGGGGATGAAATATAGCCTATGTTACTCGTGGATAATGTAGCTTTCGAATGGTGAAAGAATTTTTGAAATCGGTCCAGTAGTTTTTGAGCCTATTCATTACAAACAAACAAACAAACAAACAAAGTTTTCCTCTTTATAATATTAGTATAGATACTGAGGTCTATAGTCCCTATTTTGTGTGTAAAAAGGTCAAGGTCCTGAGTCAACATGTGAAAAAGATATGGACAAATTTAGATTTTCGCGAAAACTTGTAAATACCAAAATTTACCTTAATTTTCAACATTTTTTTTTATTTTTCGGATTTTTTCCTTTACTTGCGCTGTAAGACCTTGCTTTTAACCAAAATTGACAGTTTTACGTCAACTGAAAGTACCCTATAGGTTTTGGGTCAAAAACCTAAATGGTAGTTCCCGTTGACCTAGACTCACGAAATTTGGCGAGAAGCAATGTCTTACAGCACATGTAAAGAAAAATCTGAAAACCGTAAATATGTAGTTTAATAAAAAAAAAGCGATTTTACTATTACAAACTTATTATTTGCGGTTGGTGCAATAGACGTTTTATGGGATCAAACAGTAAAGTTTGTCCTTTAAAAAGTTTGTACGGAACCCTCGGTGCGCAAGTCGGTCGCTCTTGGCCGGTTTTTTTTTACCAGGAATTTCTCAGTGGCAGCTTAGAGTGTGTGACCCGGTTATAAGGTAGAGACTGGCCTCCTTTTACAAGGGACTTAAACGTTACCGGGGAAATGTAAGTATACTTCTTTAAGATACTTACACCACTGCCAAATCCTTCATGTATAATGGGTTATGTGATACAATCACAGAATCAGCCGAAAAAGCTGACTTTAAAACTGTCACTTTTCGTCAATAATTATACAGGGTGTAAAAGACCTCATCACGAAGCCGTCAACCAAGCATTCTGTTGAGCATCAAACTAAGTAACTTTACGCAAAAATTATTGCTGGGAAACGACTTTTTTTTTGGGGTGAAAAATCATGTTTTGTGGTAGAACTCAATGTAACGCACTCAATACATTGTGCTGGTGGATGGATTAAATAGTACGGGGGTCGTGGAGGTGTTTAAAGTAAAATTTTAAATCAAAAACTTGTATTTAAAAAAAAAACTTATCAAGAAGTTGGATTTTTGACCCCCAATATCTCCGTAACTGGATGGTTCCCAGGTATAGTGTAGAACAAAAAATATATCGCAATGATGGCGAGAACAAGTGCATTTCAGCTTCGTTAAGAGATATATGATAAACCAAAACCCTTTATGATTTAAAACAAAAATGTATTCAAACCCGAAATTCAGTACTGCACACTGGAAGACATAAAACCGAAACGCCTCCCCCATTAACGCCACACAAACTTTCCCGCGAAAATTAACAATTTAAAAAGCTAAACAACAATCATGTCGTAAACTCTGCTCAAATACTGGCTCAGCTATAAAGCAGAAAAGTAAAACAGCAGAATTTTAATTACGAACAAGCTGGCGAAGGTCACAATAAAACGTAATGAATTTTCGTTGTCATTAATACACAGTGGCGTTTAGTGGCCATTCGTATTCACACACACGTCTGCCATACTGCCATGTTTGTTCACACGTGTATGTAAAAACATGGTGCAAGGGTGGGAGGTGACGTCATTGGTCCAACGCGCACCCTTCCACTTCGTTCGAGTGCAGTATATGAGTACGAGTAGTGCTAGTGCACTGGCGGTTCAGCGCTTTGTTTCTATGTGCGTCGTTTGAATATGTTAGAGGAGTATGTACTTAGTGACGTGTTGAGAAGACTTTAAAATGCCTTGAGCTGTTCGTAGTTAGGGTGCTATAAATGAGTCTGGATTTTTTTAAATTATAGTTTATGTTAGTTCGTTGAGTAGTCATACTTTAAACGTAGTCTACTGCTGGTATTGATGATTCAGATTATTATGCAATTATTATTCAAAAATAATTAAAAACTTTTCTTAATCTTTGAAATCGTTAACAAAATGCACGTGCCTTAGTACATTTGGTTCAGAGGGTTGGCAAATATGCTATGTCTGGTCGTGTATTAAAATTGTAGACACGTACATTTACCAACCAAGTAACTCGCAACCAAGGCAAGAAAATCAAATAAATATTGACCTTGTTACTTACGAGTTCATCGCATTCATAAGGATTGTTTTCATTGATTTAGGGGTGATATAAGAACAGACAGTAAACTATAACATTTTATTCCGATAAAATGAACTAAGGGACTTACCAGAGAATGGGCAGCAGTGTTCTCTGTGCTTTTGTAACAACCGACTGCGATCGCCAACCCGCCTGCCAAGCGTGGCGATTATGGCAAAACCGGGGGGTTTTGCCATAATCGCCACGCTTGGCAGGCGGGTTTATTGGGGGAGGCCCATGTCCAGCAGTGGACGTCTTTCGGCTAAATGATGATGATGATGATGAAATGAACGAATATCCAGCTACCTACTCATATATTTAGAAGCCAATTGATTTCTGTCTACCAAACGCTAATGATAATAATCTCATAGTCACGTAGCACACCAGAGAGGATAATAAGCAAGAAAACACAAAAGAATCAAACACAGCGTCTACTGATTTTATCCCTAATAACAAATGAACGGTAATCAAGTCTGGGGGTATTTGTATCTCAAAGAAAACATGTGAAGTGTGAGTCGAACAGAGAGGAAAAAGAGTTCAGACAAAGAATATGAATCAATTGCTTGCTTTAAAGACGTCATCATTGGACTGTTCCAGTGATGTTTGCCAGTGCACTTGTAGGGGAGTTATTATGCCATTAGATTTCTTTTTTTTTTAAAGTGAAAACTTCTTTAGGCGCATTGAGCACTTTTTGGGTGAAGGAATAATATTGAACTCATCGTTACTTGACGTAACGTGCGGTCACGCTTCCTAGCACTCGTAGGCGATCCGCTACGGCGTAGCACAACATAGGCATGCGTGGGGCATAACCCCTAGCCAAGTTGACAATCTACAATCGTTAACGCTAGTAGAAAACTATTCAAATTAATGGGAATGACATCATCTCAACGTTAAATCACGTGACCAACACAAACGAATAGAAAATTCGTAGACAAGTTTACATCGTTCAAAATGATAGAATAGAATGCTATCGTTTCTACAATGTTGATCGCTAAACTCTTTGGTAGGAACGCTCACAATACCTAAAGTGCAGGTTTTTTTCTACAGACATTAGAGAACGAGCGATCGACTCAGTCGTGTCAACTTGGCTACCAATTTAGCGCTTTCTACAATCGCTTACGCCGAGGCGTTTACGATTCAAGAAAGAGAATCGATACGAAACGTTTGTAACTTGGCTAGGGGTACTGTCCTACGACTGGGGAGGGGCCTGTGTACTTTTGTTTTCACTTCTATCGGCAGTCCCCGGCAGTTCCCTTGTTTTTTTTTGATATGCAATCCATTAAATATTTTTAACAATTGCAACAGCAACTAGAGAAAGCTACCCAAGAAAAGTTACTAAAATTTATATGGGACCACCACGCGAGCCTCCTCTACCAAATGCCAAAAGAAGTAATCACAGAGAAATCGCTGTACAAACATGAAAAAAGATGCTGGCAGAATACACAACTTCCTCCATTTTTAGAAGTCGGTTAAAAAGATACGATGATATGATTCATCATCATTTCAGCCGAAAGACGTCCACTGCTGGACATGGGCCTCCCCCAAAGGGGGTTTTTGCCATAATCGCCACGCTTGGCAGGCGGGTTGGCGATCGCAGTCTGGTTGTTACAAAAGCACAGAGAACGCTGCTGCCCATTCTCTGGTAAGTCCCTTAGTCGCCTCTTACGACACCCACGGGAAGATATGGGATGGTGCTATTCTTTACGTCCGACACCATACAAAACTTTACGTCCGACACCATACAGAACATATGGTGATATGATTATGACCAACTTATTCCAACATGTTTGTTAAAGACAGACTGAAGTTGTAATAATTAATGTTTCGGTGGGTTTTTCCCACCGAAACATTAATTATTACAACAGAACCCTAAAAAACAGCGCAAGATAATCAGAACCGAGATAGCAAGATCTTATTTATTCAAAGCAAACTCGTGGCTTCGCTGTACCATATTGAGTATTACGTAACTGCCTAATACTGTCCTAGGAACGCGGGTCTTAAAAAATCTAATATAAGCAATATCGTTTGGAAGTACCCTATATAATAAATCCGGTACATTATTATACGTATTGTTGTCTTTATGTAAGTATTCCGGGAACATGGGAAAGGTTGTTCCTTTCACATATTAAGTAGAGTTTAATATTGTCGGAGTCAAAGAACATGTTATGAAATTATTTGGCCGTATTTTTAATGTGGAAGTGAATGTTTTATTTTGTGGAACTAAATAGTATCAGTATATTTTTAGCAAGCTTTTTTTCCTTAAAAGGCCTCCCACATAGCATGAAGAGAAGAGTGGAAGCACTCTTCTCTATCTTTTTCTCTTCTCTTCGGTTTTCTCCGGTCAATTTCGCACAAACGCCTCTAAGTCCTCACGCCAGAGTTTTCTGGACCTCTCTCGTCAACGAAGCCCGTCTTCTGGCACCCACTGTGTGACGACTCTCGACTCCCAAACCATAATAGACTTTAATAAATACTACTTTGAGATGACTGTTGAACTGTTCACTAGGGGATGGCTATGGGGATGTCCAGGTTGGTCTGAGATGCATCCAAAACTTCAATACGTCTCTGCTATTTTCGACATTACAGAAAAAAACCGCTTTCAGATTTTTAACCCATCCTTTCAGCCAGCCCCTGTATTTTGAACGCATGTGTCAATTTATCACAATTCATTCAAATATTTGATGCATGAAAATTTAAAATTGTACGCAAGCGGCCGTAACGATACGACTAAAGGTCTATGTATAACAATGGCGGCTTTTAGCAAGCATAATAATAATGAATATAAGCATAGTATAATGAAGGTTTGTTAAACTTAACTTGGGGTACAAATAGCCTATACTTTGTCAAGAACTAATACCAGTTTAATTTTATGACCAATACTGAAGACCTAAGCAAACACTTTGAACTGTGGCTCAGGTACCCGTACAAGTAAATTTCAACTTAGTACCCGCATAAATGTTTCATAGAACGTTTATGTTTCCAAGTTTCCAATATCACTAAATAACCAAGCATCGCCACTTGAAATTACACTGTGCTTGTAATGATTTCCAAACTGAAGGTATTAACATAGATAGATACAGAAGGTCAGCTCCAAACAGCGACCAAAAAATTTGCTTCAAGTACGTATACAGTAAGTGCAAGTGCACTCACGATATTGTGGCTGTACTCTCTCGTCGAGACACTCCGAGGTAGGGCGAGTGCGAGAGAATAAGTACAGCCAAGCGAAGAATACCGAGGCTAGATGAGCTCTCTTATACACAATCTCGCCCTCGTCGTGCCAGGGAGTGTCTCGGCGGGAGTGTAAAGCCACCTCCTTTACACTTTCAAAAGTGGCCACAACGCTACAGATGATTTCTATGCAGCTATACAGAAACGATTTTGTAGAAATGTAGATGATGATATCACCACCTGACGCTGTGGTCGTGCGGCGACCGCAGACCGTAAACCAGTAGTACTCAACGAAATGCATCGATAAGTCAAACTTGGTACATATATTTTAATTCTAGGTTTTCCCGCTTGCACTGACTGGTTCTCACTGACATGGTGACAGGACGTACTTTTTGTTTGAGAAATGATTACCTATCCAGAATCTGAAGAAGGAAAATGCTGTTTCTGTCAAAGTGGAAATTTTGGGTTCGTAATTGAAATCACAGCAGTGTTGTCGCTTGCAGTTATTGTCAACCACAAAGCCGCTGTCGCCTTGTCTATTGCGATCTAAAGAAAATCTTTAGATATACCGATATCGTATGGAGCGGTACTTCTGTATCTTTTTATCAGGTGCTGAAAGTCCGTTAGTTATCGACAAGTTAAGACTTGATGTGCTTATGTATTCCAGTGATACCTACCTACACTTGAGAAGGGATTTGAACAAGTTAGTTACTAGTTGGTGAGAACCCTTTGAAGTAACATAGAAGATAGTTAACACCTTGTCGGAGGCCGGAGCCTAAAGTGGCCAACTATAGGAAATTGTGCATTTAGTTTTGATTAAATGGCACAAAGTAGTTGGTAGTCACTAGTCATGGTTATGTGATGCGGAGAAATGAGGTTCATGATCAGAGGCAAGTCTGGAGTATCAGTATCAGTATCTGGATTTAACAGTTAGGGAATGACCGAAGATGACATTATGGATGCAGCTTCTGAAAGACGAATAAATGTTTCGTATCATCATTTCAGCCGAAAGACGTCCATTGCTGGACATAGGCCTCCCCCAATTGTCGCCACATGTTAAAACTTATTGGATTGTACTTAAACTGATTCACAGTAAATGAATGTTAGTAAATATTCAGTTGAATCTATTAAGTTTTAGGAAAATATGCACTATCTAACGATATCGCTAAAAAGGGGGTGACAACTGACTTGACAATCTATAGAGAATTATGTATGAAGAAGACATAAGTACTGCGTCAACCCAAAATTGTAATAAGAGCGAGATGTATTTAAAATCGTTAATAAGCTCTCGACAAAAATCTTATTTATTTCCAAGAAGAACCGTTTCATGTTTTTGTCGAAATACAACGCCATGTAACATATTCACATGGAAACGTATGTCGTCGTTCACAATAAGAGCAAATTACTGTCTATACGGATGGAAAATACGACGCAAGGATTTTTCAAACGAGCTGTAGGGAAAACTTTTTGATATTGATCCTACTTTTATACGTAATACTAGCACTTCACTCGCGACTTTGTCCGTAAAAGTTGTGATAGCACGGCTAATACGCATGACATACATTTAATTTATAGCCTCTATCACCCACGAATAATGTAGCTTTCTGCTAGTGAAAGAATTTTAAGAATTGAATCATTTGTTCCAGAGATTACACACTACATACAAAATAAGAAACTTACAAACAAATTTTATCTCTTTATAATATTAGTATAGATTTTTAGTTACGTTGTAAAGGAAGATATATACCGGAAAGAGCATCAACATTGAAAGAATACAAACTTTTGAGCCCTAATCCACATGCCATGACATCGCAAAATACAGGCCATATAAGGTAGACCAGACATAAAGAAAAATCAACAAAAAACAAGCCAATTGATGCAGGAGAACGTCCTTGAGACGATGACGCGAGCTTAAAAGAGGTCGGAGTACCAACGAGTAACCAACGGAAATGATGCTTGAGAATTTTTGATGATGCCAATCAAACGTAGACTTGACTAGCTCAACAATGGGGTGATGAAGATGAACATTACAAGTAACACATAACAAAATACATTATGGTTGCTGGATCAGAGTCGATGTAGAAGACGAAGAGCTGGGTGTTATAGCGCAGTTTAGGAGATGTATATGCTTACCAGTTGACTGTAATAGGCGGAGTTAATTGTTTGATTTGAGAGATGAATTTAAGAGGATATAATAGCTTATGTAGGGTAAACGAGACAATGAATAAACAATAAGCTCAATGGAACTTGAAGAAGACTTTAGAAGAAGCTACAGTAGCTACAATATAACAAAAATCCATCTACAGATTTGAATATCAATGACAAACATAAGACAAAGTGATAAAACATACGAATATAACAAATAAGACAATCTCAACAAATAGTGGAGTGTCTGGGGGTTTTGACCTCAGACTTTTGTTACAGTGAATGAATTTAAATGGTCGAGGGGGGGTTTTCTTTTTTATACTATGAAGTGTAAAGTTTACCCAAAATTTTTTTGTGCTTTTGATTTTTTTATTATTTAAACAAAAACTATAAAAAATTAATACTTGAGCATGTAATTTTATTTGAAGTAATTTTTTTTTCGTATCTATACGTTGAATAATACCTAAATAGACATAAATGAATATTTTTTTTAAATGTTGGAGCGTATGAAGGGTCATAACGACCTTGGACAGGTAGTAGAACGTGGAGAGGGGAGAACGGCAACACCAGCTGCTCCAAAACTAAACGACATTTTTCTAGCTACTTTTTAGTTATAAATGACACGTGTTCTGCGCATGTTGTATATACACACATCAAAAGTGTCTAGGGATCAAGCATTTTTATGCGGATTTCTTGAGATTGAGATGTGGCTTTGTAATAAATTTATGATTTTATAAATTTATATGGATCCTTTTTGGTGCATTTCATAATTTGAATCAGGAACTCTCAATCAAATTCGAGTAAAAGATGAAAATAAGCTGTCAATATTTTCCCTATAAAAACATACAACGCATTGAAGACATTATTAGTGCTACTGTTTCCCTACTACTGATTAAAACCAACGTTATTATGGAGCGGCGACGTCATTTAAGCAGGGAAGAAATGCTCAGAGCCGTGGGAATGATAGAAGCTGGTTCCCGGCAACGTACTGTAGCTTTAGCTCTGAATACAAGTCAGAGTGTTATCAGTCGACTTTGGACACGTTACCGAAGCACTGGTACCGTGGCTGAGCGCCATGGAGGACGGTATCGCTGCACCACACGGAGACAAGACCGATACATTCAAATCTTAACTCGAAGAGCTCCAACAATACCCGCCATGATGTTAGCCGTGAGGCTTCATCACTCTTCAGGGAACTTAATTAGCGACCAAACAGTCAGAAACCGCTTGCATGAAGTGAACCTTCATTCCCGAAGACCGCTACGGGTACCACCTATAGCAATGCACAATCGTAGGATTCGATATCAATGGGCTCTTGAACACAGAAATTGGGCAGAAGAACAATGGCGTTTCGTGTGCTTTTCTGATGAGTCTCGTTTTGGTATGAGACCGGATACAAGACGTATACGACACTGGAGAACCCCTGGACGCCAACAGCGATTAAAATCCTGCCAGGAAGTCCATCCTTATAGTGGTGGAACCATCATGGTATGGGCGGGTATTTGGATTGGCGGAAGAACTGAGTTGATTTGGATCAGAGGCAACCTCAACGCTCAAATTTATGCTGAGACGATTGTATCAGACGTCATCGTTCCTCTACAAGTGCAAATCGGTCCCTTATTTCAGTTAATGCATGATAATGCACGACCGCACACCGCAAGAGTTGTAAGACAGACTCTCGCCGCAGCTAACATCAATGTCCTGCCCTGGCCTGCTCAGTCGCCAGACTTGAACCCGATTGAGCATGCATGGGATATGCTACAGAGAAGAGCTCTGCCGAATATGGAGGGTATCCAGTCGCAAGAAGACCTTTTTTTGTTGTTGCAACGAACATGGGCGGCCATTCCACAGCGTGATTTGGATGAACTCATTTTGAGTATGCCAAACCGATGTTCTTGTGTTGTTAGTGTTCGCGGTAGAAACACGGATTATTAATTGTTTAAGTTACCCAATAAAATTTTAAAGAAAACTGTGTTTTCAGTCATTTTTTCGAACTTTAATGTTAGTGGTTCAAATGTCAAAAATCCCTTTATTAGGAAAATGGCAAATTTCTTTATTAATGCAAAGGTGACTTGGTTTATCGTTACTGTGACAAACGAAAACACTTTATTTGATGAATCCTTAAAGAAAATTTTAATTAATATCAATCAGGAGAAAAGTTATTGCAAAAATATATGTTGATCCCTAGATACTTTTGATGTGTGTATTTGAGAGTAAAAGTTGTGTATTTTGTTGTTTATTTCTGATAAAAGTTTTATTGAAGACGTTTTTTTTCTATCGAATTTCTATGTTAGATTTTTTATTTGTTCATTTGGTAAGTAATCTCATTAAAAATCTGCAGTTTATTATATGATCATGATGGTTATAATATGACCATAATGATTATTAAATAATAGGTACATAGACAATTAAAGATGAATTTAAGTAAAAGAAAAAAAAATGTAATAAATTAATCATTTCATGTATTCAATTGTTTTCTATCACAGTTTTCTAACAATGGATGAATCAAGGACCAGTAGTACAAGTAATGAGCACAGCTGCCTTATCTGTGAAAAATGGGGTTCATCTTCCGAAACCAATTCAGATTTAGGTGTTATTAAAAAAATAAATAAAGGAATGACAACGTTACGAGCTGCTTCAAGCGAACGAAAGGATGGCTTGTTACCTTATCTTGAAACTGAATTCATTTACGCTCATACAGGTTGTCGCCAAAAATATATCCATAAAAAATATATTGAAATATATAAGAAGAGGTCTAATGAAACTCCATTTTCGCCTCCGAAAAAGAAACTCCGAAGTAGCACTGATTTATCGAGCTTTGAGTGGGAAAAAAACTGTTTCATCTGTGGCCAAGAAGCTAATAAAGAAAAAGAAGCAAAATTAAATAAAAAACGACGAAGACAAATCTCATATATTAATACTCCAACTTTAAGTGACTCCATTGTACACTTTATAGCTGTACAGAAGAATGATTATTGTCGAGAAATTCATAAAAGAATTGCTGGTATAGCAGATTTACAAACAGTCCAAGCAAAATATCATGCTGATTGTTATAATTCTCTTAAGAATTCCATTCATCTGAGCTCTGCTGAGAAGAAAGTTGGTTCGAGAATTTCGATGATAGATGCAGCAATGGAGCAAATATACAAATATATAGAAGAGAATGACGACTGCCAATTTTCTATGCAAGAGTTGAAAGATACCATCACCTCACAGTATACTCCGGATGAAAAAACTATTAGAAAACGACTAATAGACCGCTATTATGATAATATTGTTTTATCAAGTAAATTTGGAACTAATACTATTATATGTTTTAAAAAAACTAATCATAATGTATTAAAAGAAAGTTGGTACAATCAACAAAATAATAGTAAAGAAGAACAGGAGTTACATATATTAGAAGCAGCTAGTGAGATTATTAGGAGGGATATAAGAGCTCAAGTTTACGATAATGAAAAGTATACACCAAGTGACAGAATGCTTGAAGATATTGATGAATCTATTCCAAAATCTTTAAATTTTTTACTATCACAAATAATACTGAAAGATAAAAAAAATAATACAGAAGCAATTCCTTGTTATGAAAAGAAATGTAAATCTATCGCACATGCTATAATATCAGCTGTACGACCACGATCATTTCTATCACCTTTGCATGTTACTTTGGCTGTGATGTTTCATAGAAAATTTTGTTCTAAAAAAAATATAAATATCTGTCACTCCTTAGGCTTCTGTGCTTCATATAAAGAAGCTACATTGTACGAAGCTTCAGCTACTTTTGCAACTCCACCACAAATAGAACCTGGCAGCTTTGTTCAATTTGTGCATGATAATGCTGACTTCAATATCAACACTATTGATGGAAAAGGAACGTTTCATTATATGGGAAGTATTCAAATAGTTACTCCAGCTGATGGTATACAACCTCGACAACCTATTAAACGCTTGAAGATTCTACCACCTGAATCTCATAATTCTCAAAATGTCATAATTTTTTTTTCTAATCGAGATCACAATTTTTTAATAGGTAAACTTTTTTGTATATATTATAAGCTAAACATTCCCCTTTGAATTATAAAATTTCATTCACTGTAACAGAAATCCTAGGTTTTCATGTTTTTAACGCCCCAGGCGCTCCACTAAAATGCCAAAATCCTTTACATACCAAAACACGAGTCCCCAGAGCAAATTACTGCCTATGTAAGGAAAACACGACACAAAGAATAAGTGATAAAAAACAAGTCATTTGATGCACGAGACAGCCCCTGAGACAATGGGGCACACTTAATGCCCGTATCATGTACAAGCGTGTGATACAGATGTTCCTGTAATTAGCAGAGCAGCGATGAGTAAGTTAAGACCTAGTTAATGAGCGGACAGTCTGAACATTTTTGTAAATATTTAATTTCGTGGTCGTTACGGTTTTTTAGGACAGGTCAGTGTGTCTCGTTGGTGTGGAGGCTTGAATGGCAGCTGAAGTTGACCGCTCTTTTGGATGTTCCAGTAATGTTTATAGCTATATTTTGGAAGAGGTTTTACTATTGTAAAAAACATGTAAGGAATTGGTAGAGGTCTTTGCCCAGCAGTGACGCAGTACAGGTTACCAAACAAAAAAAAAAAGGTTTGTTGCATGTTTAGAAAGGAATTGCAGTGCCCAACCTGAAAATCTCTTAACCGTTTGCGGGCCTAGGTTGCCTGCTGTAGAAGTAATCTAAACAATGGGGTATCATCGACCCGTCCAAAATACACTGCCAGTGTAGAGCCCCTCTGCAGAGTATGCCCCATCTCCTTTCTTGCCCATCCTGTACAGCCACCTGCACCTTCCAGGATTTAAACAACGAAAGAGTTGTGCAGGTGGGCATATACTGGTCGGTTATTGAGTCCATCGACACGCAAAGAAGAAGAACAAGTTTAGATGGAATGCATTACATATAATGCGATGAATTGCTTAAAGTTGATCGTTGGTATCTACGAGTAAGTAGCAATATGTTAAACAAAAGCGATACAATACTCCACCTTTTAGCGAAGTCTCGATTAAACATTTACAAATATATTTTATTTACCCACGCATACACGAGGATATCGACATAGGACAAAGAAATAAAGAAAAAAAAATACAATCTAACCCTTTAATCCTCAAGGAGGCACTAGAAGTGTGCTTCGGTACTTATTTATGAAATAAAATATAGAATTATTTATGTTGGCAACTTTAGCTCACACTTCGCTACAATGGCGTGTTTGTTTATGATTTCCCTTGAGTACCCCTACACCTATTTGTAGAAGCCTTGAAGGGCGATAGAACGTTTTCATTACCCACGTTATGAGTTGTTGTTGAGAAAATTATGTCGCAACATATCAAACTTTGTGCTTAGAGTATTCCTGTTAGCGCTATTGCTGGATTCCCTAAAGTGAAGCTTATAACGTTTTGTTTATGGTTTATTAGCTCTATATGTAAAAGAGGACGAGACCACAATTGGCTCAGTATTAGACGATGTTCGAATCCTGAAATAAAGTTTCAGTTCATTGCTAAAAAGTACGGGTCTACGCAAATTGTGGATTAGTAAATTTTGAAAGAGGCGTGTGTGGCTTTAGCTGCCTGCAAAAAAAAAAGTAACGGGGAATACAAACTTTAAATGGAAACCCTGATTGTGATTTTCAAAATGCATTTTTGCGTGATTTAAATTCTAGAACCGTTTTGTAAATTCGTTCTGAAACCAAAACAATCGAAGGCAAATAACATCCGCTTATCTGTGTCTGTGTGGTGAAGCTGTGTCTCATCATTGGGAATATTGTAGACTAATTACTCAACTACTAGGTACTTACTAAAATAAGAAGTTACGAGGCAAAAATAACACAAAATTTAAAAAATATTTTTCCTTGATAATGCAGAAATGTCTTCCTCTTAACAACTCGTTGTTAATTGTAGAAGGTAAGAGCTCTTTTGTAGCTAGCTGATGCCTTCTTTTTTTAAAGCAAATAAAATAAAAAGCTGTAGGCTTCCGCCTCTGATATTCCTGTAAGTTTCATTCTTATGTAATCTATTGTGGGATGAGAGTGCTGCAATTGTATCAAACCACTTTTAGAAATACTATTTCGCTTGATAGTTTGTATTTTAATTTTATAAAAACTTTGTGAATGTTTTGAATGTTGATTTGAGGTTCTTGGTATTCTATTCGAATAAACTATGTGTTATTATTGCAATATGTTTTGCGCTCCTAAAAAATCGTCAAATAAAGATTGTGAAAAGTTGTAACTTGTGGGATTAGACCATATCTATGTGCTTTTTTATTTTGTTCGGCAGGCGCGGACATTCCGAGGGTGACTTACGGAATTACGGTTTCTCGAATAAATGAGTGACATGATCGCGCCTCTCGTGTATATATGCATGACCACTCACTTTGGTTATCTTCGTTGAATAAAAAGTATCTTCGCTGCCTATGACACGAAATAAAAAATAACCTCCTTTTAGGATAGTCACAGCACCGAATCAGCATCAAATTAAATTGAAGGCTCATTAAAATGTATCTGTCATTAAACCACAAAAGCTTACTGATTGTAAAATAAAACCCTTCAAAGCCGGATATTAATTTGCAAACCATAATTTCATATCACAATCCACACAACAATGTCAACCTGTCCACCGCAATATCTAATCATATTATCGGTTAATTACAATACTAATTAACAGAGGATTACATAATTATTGGTAAATTAGGCTAGGTTACGTGCAAGCCACACTTAGAATACAAACATGATTACCGAAAACTATTATTGTTGTGATCTCAGCATTAATTGAATTTACTCCGAAGTTTATACAGATGAGGTTACTACAGGCAATCGCTGGCTCTTTGATTAAACTAAACAATGTTTGTTGCCTTACAATTATTCATGATACGGTCTCTCTGTTTAATTTAGTAGGTACAGTCGGGGTCTTTTCCGCCAGACCATTTTATTTTTTTTTTCGCTTAAAACATGTGGAGGCGCCGAGCCACGCCCCCTTAAAGTTTGGGCCTATTAGGAAAGCCTCAACTTTGGCGCGCAAAATAACAGTAGCTCTCATTTGGCGTGCGCCGTCAGTGCGCTCGTCCGATTCGGTATCTTTTCATTCATTATTTCTATACAAAGTCAACGGGGGGGGGGAGAGAGCGTTTCTATGTTGCGAGTGCAAGCAAAAATAAGCTTAGTGGTGGTCAGGCGGGAGTGTCCTCGATAGTACATACTTTAAGTTGGCTCCAATAGTTGTGGCTAGTTTTAACCGTAACTTTGTACCTAATAAAATATACATGGCCCGTATAACCCTAGTATTTTGTAATAAATAGGCCTCATTTTAATTTCTGGGAGTAAACCGAAGAGTTATTACTGGGTCTTGTATCTTTGTGTGAATTCGGAGCAAGTAATTTTCTTATTAGGGAAGTAGAGGTATATTTTAACCAGTAAATATTAATGTCGTAAAATATACGTCTGTCTTTACAATTTTCTTTAAAAACTTTCTTTCTTAAAATTAAAGGTTTTTTTGCAGCTGTTTAAGAATAATCTAAACATGGGAGTTTTGTTTAAATTGGCAACATTTATAGTTTTGTTTAGTTTTTAAGTACTGGCAACATTAGTAGTTAAGAATTTTTACTCGCTCTCGGTGTCAAGTAACTTTGGCTCGTGTAATTTTAATTAATAATTTGGAAATACAGCGAACTAAAACAAAATCTAGCATTTTATTATACAGCAGCTTTGCACTACGTATTTTGGTCGAAAAGCTTTTAAAAAAGTTGCCTTATAAATGCGAGAGACGTATTATCATGCAAATTACACACAATTAAGTAAGTAGAAGAATCCCGAAATAAGCTGAGTAAAAGAAAGAAAATATTAAAATTCCATCAACATTCTAAGAAGATTTCAACGCTTGGCTTGGGTTATAGGACACGAAATTAAACAAGATATAATTAAAAGCATAATTTAATGTTAAAACAATGTTGAGTCAAGGCAACTTTCAACTAGATAAATAAAACCGGCCAAGTGTGAGTCGGACACGCGTATGAAGGGTTCCATACCATTATTGTAGTAGAAGAGCCCCCTTTATTTTTGAAAGTATTTTTATTACTAGCTGATGCCCGCCGCTTCGTCCGCCCGCAAATTATATACTAAAACCTTCCTCTTAAATCACTCTATCTATTAAGAGCCTATACTACCTCAGATTAGCAACTCTATTTGTGGTGGTTCAAACTTTGTTTGTAAAACTGTAAGAATAACGTTCTAATCAGCTTGCACTACAAAGCGATTGTTACGTCAGTCACTGCGGCCGAATAGTGCGAAATGAGTGGTTTTTATTCTTTATAAAATCAAAAATTCATCTTTTGGAAAAAATAAAAACATCAGACCTGCTTTATAGTTAGTTCAGTTAGTATGCAAAGTTTCATAATCTAATTTGAAGTACTTTTTGAATACCAGCGGTTTATTTTTCAATTTGGAGGTAACTTTAGGATTTTTTTCTATCGAGAAAATTTTATGAAATCGTATTTTCGCCAAACATGAGACCTAAAATGAATCCTCAACTTTACCATATTTATATTTCAAAATTAATGCTACGGTATTTTAGGCGTAACGGAGGATCATGCCAAGCCATTTGAGGTAGTATAGGTCCTTAAAAAACCCGCATCAAAAACCGTTGTGTGGTTTTAAAGATCTCAGCATACATAGGTACAGAAGCGGCGGGGGACTTCGTTTTATAATATGTAGTGATTTGTTGTTATAGCGGCAACAGAAAGATACATTTTGTGGTTTAATGAAATGTTTGAATTTCAACTGTCTACCTATTACGGATCATGAGATACAGCCCGCTAACAGACCGATGGACGAACGGACGAACAGCGGAGGCTTAGTAATAGGCCCCGCTGGATCCCGCTGGTTACCCTTCAAGCGCGGAACCCTAAAAATTAATATTTCCACGTGTAGTACGCAAATCATAACTCATAGTAACCTACTTGAATTAATTTAACAAATATTAATTTGCCGACATACCATGTAATCTAGGCACGTTGTTAATTTACGCAATAAGGTTAAACAAGAGCGTATCTCTCCAAATATTTATACATAATGGAAAAGATGAAACGTGGGCTCATTGCCTTTGTTGAATAATTTATATTTTATTTCTCATACAAGCTCGCTCTGACGTCCTTAAATGCGAGTCTATGAGCCCCGGGCAGTATTCATTTTTTAGTCATATTAGAGTTTCATGCGAATAATGAACAAAGAAAAATTGAGGGAAAATTTTATTATTTTTGTGATTACAATGTATTATTTCGACGTTTGTCAAATGTTAAGATTGTACAGAATTAGAATGGTACCCTAACATCTTTCAATGAGTAGTGTATTATTTTTATTAGTTTTCTTTATGGCTGCCTCGTTGGTTCTAGGTACGATTCCCAGGTTGAGAAAAATGTTATTGGATTTTTCAATAAGGAATTTCTCAGTAACAGCCATGGAGTCTAGGGAGGCTAAATCAATGAGACTAAAACGTGGGTGTACTAAAACATTAGTTACACCTCTGCCCAACAATTTTGGGATTACAGTCGTGATATTATGTTAGGTTTTACGGGAATTTATAATTTTAATTAATGTATTATGTAACTACTTTTCGATTTAATTAAATTTGTGTTTAGCGAATTGCAAATAGCGCCTTTTAAAAATGAAGAAAAATTTGGTTTTGAATACTGAATAGCTTCTAAAATAGTCAAGAAATACTTTCAATACCGATCAGTAATATAAAATGACCAAGTAACAAAATTAAATAAATTTTGTTGTGCCCATCCTATCACATCTAGCGTTTCAGTTTAGGGTAAGCTCACACTGAGACGCGACGCGACGCGTCGCTGTGCGCATAGCGACTCAAAATATAACTTTATTTACTATACGAAAAGATACACATTTAATTGTGAGAATTCAGAATACGTTGTTCCATGCAGCACTGCGCCTCGACAGTGAAATGTGTCACGTCGCGTGGCGTCTCGGTTTGAACTGACCATAAAGAAGAACATCATTGACAGTAGTTGGAACTTTCATAAAAGATTCGTTAAAGTGCTGCATGGTTACTTTGGCGTGGTCATCGTCCACGCCGCCATCTTGTTTTTTCAATACAATTTCCACAGACAATTTTACATAATACTAGGGTTCGTAATTATCATGATAAATTGATAATTATCTATTATTATTGGATAATTATCAGATAATTATCCATGCTGATTCATAACTTGATCTCTTTAATTTTTGACTTATACCGCTTTTCTTGTTTCAACGCACTCGAATTCAGTCCAAATTGGGTACTTATTTTTCGGTATTTTCGTAAGTACACCTTTTTTTTAAATTTTCCGGATGGGAAATCATCAAATGACTCCTCCCGCTCTGGGCGGAGCAGGAGGGAGTGTCAAACTTTTACTGACTAAAAGCCATCCATGTTCCTTCATCGCCCTTTGTGTTCCGGGGCCACGGTATCTCTTTCGAACAGTCCCGCAACCCCTGCAGGTCGTAACTACCCCTCTGGTCCTAAATAATGAATCTTCAATAAACAAACCTAACCATAAAGTATAAAAAAATCGGTTTATTAATAAAATATAACTTTTTTTTAAATTTGGTACTCGTTCAGATACGCTTGGAAGCGGTAAATCGCGTTCGGATAAACATAATATATATTATATATATTTATATTGTTAATAATGATTTTTATTATTATCAAGATAATGTTCAAGGTCTATTTATCAATGATAATTATCACGTTGATCCCTGCAAAATACTAACAGCACCTTTCTGTCAATGTCATGCCAAAATAAATGTAATGATATTTAGGTATCTAGTAGCATGGAATTTTCTTATCCCTTTTTTTCAAGTCAGCCCATTACTTAATACTTAAACTGCAGTATCATGAAACTCTAATAAGCAACAACAATACCAGGATCGCAGCGAACAAAAGAGCGTTTCTTAAATTTTCAATTTGGAGTCTGAACGAGGGTTGGGGAATAGCAGACGCTCATAATGCCGCTCTCGACACGAGGACTGACCGCGGCTACTTCGACAGCTTCACATTTAAGTGGCTGGTGGAAGTTAGTAACTGATAGTGAGCGGTTTTTGTTATATGAAGTTAGAATTTTCCCTTTTCATACCTATTTTGTTAAAGCAGAGTTGTTACCATGACGTCGTAAAGCAGGATCGTTTTAATGTCACTCCAGTGTGAGAAAGTGACGGAGCTATAGAGGACGTCTAGCGCCATCTCTTTCTCACTCTGGAATACGATTAAAACAGTCCTGCTTTAACAGCCACACTCAGAGTCGTTCATTAAATTAGTCATAATGAATACTTAAATAATGAGGGATTTTCTTTTTAGCTCTTCCCTAGTCGCTGGATAGATGGCGCTAGGTGTAAGTATGATAATGCAAGGAACGGAACCTAAAAAAACTGATTTTAACAAAGCGCGAGAAATGTTGGTTATATTCGGAAGGTTAAGCAAATGAAAGTGTCAGTCAACGAGAGTATGTGACGTGACACAATGGTTTTTTTTCAAGCGTTTTGGCTCTGGCATAGTAACTTCAACGCCATCTATAGAGTTCTTGGAAACTAAGTTTTTTTTTAAAACCTCAAAAGGAAAACCTCTCATTATCATTAAATCCGTTAATCAATGCTACATCCCAGAGACATAATTTAACGGTTAATTAGCTAATGACAGATTTAAGTATACCAATTTAAGTATATATCCTAAAATCATCTTATCGATTGCATATCGATAAAGTCCTGGTGTAGCCACATTTAAAAAGTGTTGATATTAAATCACATTTAAGTTTATTTATAAACGTAGAAAATTATTATTCAGAGTAATATAAATGATAATCAGTTACTTTACTGTAAGTTTTTACTAAATTGCAAAGGGGAACAGCTATTTTCATTGCAATAAAATAAAGCGATTGCGATTTTTTTTTCTATAGCATCACTGCTGTCAACTGTCAATGTCAAGTAGTATTTACCGGGCGGGAAAGTTTGTGTTGTGAACAATGATATTCTATTACACAGATATGTTGTGTGAGCGCGCAATCGCGAAGACTCGAAAACAGTCCAATTGGCCTGTTTTTCCTTTATTCTGCGTCACTGCGTGTATGTGAGCTGGCTCTTCCCCGCGGCACACTGTTTTCTGTGGTTTTGTAGGTGTATAACATATCTGTTTATTACAATATCATTGGTTGTGAATTTAAATTTCATCTGTATTAATTTACGTTATGGTAAGTATAATAAGTACTTTCAGTGAATTGTGATTCAACGACACACACCTTGTATCCTCGAAGAACTTCCATTCATATTTCTGTTTCAATTAATTCTATGATAGGTAAGTATCTGCTAACCGTGCCTCCCTGTAGCGAAGTACCGTAATTTTAGTAGTAACATTATTTCCGGTGCAAATGGTAATCCTCTTTTCGTTGGTTTCCCGAGGTCGGATGCCAACAACGGCAATATAACACTTTACAGATTCAGGTGTAAATCTATAACTTGCCTGAAATTCCTGAATAGAATAGTTTGTAAAGGGATCAGAATAATCTCGTAAATTCCGCCTTTGTTCCACTTCTCTATATCTTCTGGCATAATCTAAAAACTCAATGAAGTCTGCCAAATCAGACATTATTCCTTTTTGATTAATAAACGTTTAGTATAAAATCGAATTCGCGGGTAAAAATATAACCCAAGGCCGAAACGTAGATGTCAAAATCAGACATTAAATATTTAAGTAAAGGTTTTGCTTTACTTAACTTTAATTGTCATTAGGGGACGCTAATGAACCGTTACCTGACTCTGAGGGTGAACTTTTTTTAATTTTTACTAAGGAACCGCTTAAGTAACCATTAACTGACTCTGAGTGTGGCTGTAAGACGTCATGGTAGGCCACCAGTACTTATATTTCACTAAAGATATTTTCAATCATGTCTCTGTATGTCTTCATTAGTTCTTGGTACTGTTCACTATTGACTTATTGGATTGACTATTAATAGAGAAATAGGTATGGAATAAGACCTCAAATACATTAAAATAAGGGCAGGTTAATTATTATTATTATTTATGTATTTGCCAGACTACAGAGAGGTCCACTGTGTTAGTAACAATATAACTTAGCCTATGTTAGTACTTAATAACTAAAACAGATCGGGTGCGATTAGTTAGCGCCCACAAGACAGGCCGCTGCACCGTTAGGCTACTTATTTCTGTGACAAATGGTCTAAAATAGCCGTTCTATTCTATGGCATGTTATGACAGTTGTCAGTTGTCACACATTTGAAGAATGTTGTTGAATTAATGAACATAATGCAATATTGCTCACCCCCCTAAGTTATTAGCGCGATAATATATAGCCTATGTGTTATTCCAGATTGTAATCTATCTCTGTACCAAATTTCATCCAGATCCGTTCAGCCGTACTGGCGTGATTGAGTAACAAACATCCATACATCCATTCAAACTTTCGCATGGAGTATGTAGTTAGAAGTAGTAGGTCGAAGTTAGTAGATGAACTAAGCTGACGTCGCAACGTAGTAGTCTAGTAGTACGCTAGCCTCAGCTAAGCTAGCTACGTACGCTAGCTAAGCTACGTAGCCTCCGTACCTACTCTACCTACCTAGCTACCTACCGTAGCTAGCTACCGTAGCTACATTACCGTAGCGTACGTAGCTCGTACTATCCTAAGCTAAGTAGCCGTACCGTAGCTACCGTACCGTACCGTAACCTACGTAACGTAACGTACGTCTTCCTAACCGTACCGTACCAGAAAGAAGACCGTACCTACTACCTACCGTACGTCAGACGAAGCTACCGACCTCGTACCTACCGTCACTCTACTACCTACCTACTACCTACCTACTACCTACCTACTACCTACCTACTACCTACCTACTACCTACCTACTACCTACCTACTACCTACCTACTACCTACCTACTACCTACCTACTACCTACCTACTACCTACCTACTACCTACCTACTACCTACCTACTACCTACCTACTACCTACCTACTACCTACCTACTACCTACCTACTACCTACCTACTACCTACCTACTACCTACCTACTACCTACCTACTACCTACCTACTACCTACCTACTACCTACCTACTACCTACCTACTACCTACCTACTACCTACCTACTACCTACCTACTACCTACCTACTACCTACCTACTACCTACCTACTACCTACCTACTACCTACCTACTACCTACCTACTACCTACCTACTACCTACCTACTACCTACCTACTACCTACCTACTACCTACCTACTACCTACCTACTACCTACCTACTACCTACCTACTACCTACCTACTACCTACCTACTACCTACCTACTACCTACCTACTACCTACCTACTACCTACCTACTACCTACCTACTACCTACCTACTACCTACCTACTACCTACCTACTACCTACCTACTACCTACCTACTACCTACCTACTACCTACCTACTACCTACCTACTACCTACCTACTACCTACCTACTACCTACCTACTACCTACCTACTACCTACCTACTACCTACCTACTACCTACCTACTACCTACCTACTACCTACCTACTACCTACCTACTACCTACCTACTACCTACCTACTACCTACCTACTACCTACCTACTACCTACCTACTACCTACCTACTACCTACCTACTACCTACCTACTACCTACCTACTACCTACCTACTACCTACCTACTACCTACCTACTACCTACCTACTACCTACCTACTACCTACCTACTACCTACCTACTACCTACCTACTACCTACCTACTACCTACCTACTACCTACCTACTACCTACCTACTACCTACCTACTACCTACCACCTACCTACCTACCTACTACCTCTTCTATTTAAATCTGCTTAATACACTTTTCAACCTTTTTAATTGATTAAAAAAAAATACAGACAAAAGTTTACTCACCCTTTTTAAACAGTTTACACAAAATACATTTCTGAACGCATGCATAAATGTTAATCACAGTATTTGACAGGATGCCACGGATGACAGGAGGAAAAGAAATGTTTGACAGGTACGAAACAAAGTAACATAATTAAATGGAAAATGATTCATTTTCATAATTATGTATTCGTCAAGTTTTCATTGTTTTTAAAATGTATTCTGCTATTCAGGGCGGAGACAAATCCAACGAAACAAAAACCATGAAAATTGATTCAGCAGATCTCGAGTTATAAGTGTTGTAACAAACCCGTCTTTGTTTTATATATATAGATACGAGTAATTCATTTTAATTCAAACCAATCATTCATATTTAAAGCTCACTACTTCACGTAAGGGTGTTTTTTTACGTTAATAATCGCGACTTTGCCTAATTATTTTGTATGAAAAATGAAAAAAAAAGGATGATTGAAACATAATTCATAATATGCCAGTTGATTCTTTGATATGGTCTCAATCATACCCAGAGTTATGGGATATAAAAAAAAACAAATTGTATAATAAATTGTAGGTTATATTAGGTACGGACGCACACACCGAGGCAACGGAAGAGAGTACTTGACAATGTTGCCAAACCCAAATTTTATAATATTTTTGTTGGTGTTGCCAACAGACAGATTTTTTAATATTTCTATCTCTTGTAACTTCCACCACACCCTAGGTTTACTCATTCAACCTCTTACAACTGGCCACTGAATGAAACGTCAATTTTAAGCTCAAAGTAGCCTTTTAAAAATGTCTAGTGCGTTTAAAAGTATGTTCATTTCGGTTCAACTCGAGTGCAACAAGAAAAGTTTGCGTTTTTTATTATGGTTTGTTCTTTACATTGTATTACCAGTTACATTGTTTCAAATATTTCTGTTTAATTAACTATTTTAAAATTCTGTATAATTTATGAATATTGAAGCTGGATATAAGTTACAGCTCCACTAGCTGTAACTTGTCGAGTGCACGTTTCACAGACTGGCTGAGTGCAGGCGTTTTTTTTTTTCGTTCGAGTTTTTAAAAAAAAAACCTCAGAAAAGCTTTGTTCAAAGCGATGCTAGGTGGTCTCATATACATTTTAGCTCGACGCTGAGCAACCTCTATTGACCTTTTCAGTCTTACGAGTTCAAAATGTAAATACCTTTTTTACCCGACTGCGGCGAAGCCCAAAAGGAGGGTAATGTGTTTGACCTGTATGTCAAAACTAATAACTTTAAATTAAAAAAAAAACTGAAAAGAATAAAACAAGTTCAGGAGACAGGACATAATGACTGCAACAGTCGGGACCCACTAAATAATCTAGACTAAAATCATTACATCCAATATGGGTCCCGACTGTTGCTGTCAATATGTCCTGTCTCCTGAACTTGCTTCATTCTATTCAGTTTTTTTATTTAAAGTTATGTTATTTTTTACGCAGTCGGGCTTTTTAATTTTTTCGTTATTTTTTACCTTACTTATCTACTATGGAGTACAATGCCGCCTGATCACCACTAAGCTAATTTTTGCTTGCACTAACAATGTAAAAACGCTCTCTAGCCCCGCTTCATTGACTTTGTATAGAAATACTGAATGAAAAGAATGAAGCAAGTTCAGGAGACAGGACATATTGACTACAACAGTCGGGACCCATTAAATTACATCCAATATGGGTCCCGACTGTTGCAGTCAATATGTCCTGTCTCCTGAACTTGTATTATTCTTTTCAGTTTTTTTATTTGAAGTTATGTTATTTTTTACGCAGTCGGGCTTTTTAATTTTTTCGTTATTTTTTACCTTACTTATCTAATATGGAGTACAATGCCGCCTGATAACCACTAGGCTAATTTTTGCTTGCACTAACAACGTAAAAACGCTCTCTAGCCCCGCTTCATTAACTTTGTATAGTAATAATGAATTAAAAGATGCCGATCGGCCGACGCACTGACGACGCACGCCAAACGAGAGTTATTGTTATTTGCGCGCCAAAGTTGACACTTTCCTATAATAGGCCTAAACTTTAAGGGGGCGTGGCTCGCGCCTCCGGATGTTTGTAGCCAAAAAAAAATTAACTGATCAGTCGGAAAAGACCATGCCTGTACCTATAGGTACTTAATATGAGTTTCGTGGTAAACAAGTAATATAATAGATAGGCTGTATAATATATATGTATATATACATAGCTGTTTACTGGTGTGCTAAAATCTATACCAAGTTCAGATAGGCAGTCATGTATATTAGATATACAAACAACGCGACAATCACCAATTCAAATAATCTTCCATATTAATCCCAGATTCAAGTCCTTCAAGATATCTGAAAACAATAGCGACTTCGCTTCAGCAACAGATTGGCCCCAAACTCAAAGCGACCCACCCTTAGACCCAGGTCTTATTCACAATCTCAATATCCTAGTACCCGGGGACCTCGTTAAATTGGGATACCGTACGTTTACCGCCATTGTATCGGGGTAGACGGCATTCTTCACACCCTTGGCTCGTAAAAGGGAATGCCGAGATATAGGCGAGTCTGTGAAGGGTCATTGGCGCCCTTATTAGGAACGTCTTTAGTGTCGTATTTCTTAAGGGAAGGTCAGGTTTGGCGAGCAGTATAAATTATTCGGAGCATATGGAGCGGTTGTGGTTTGAGGGCAGAGCTCAGATATATATGTGCCTATGTATACTTGTATAGAATATGTCTTTGTTAAGTTTTGTTTGCCGAGATTTTAGTGTTGTGTGTTCATTATCTCTGTTTCTTCGTTTGTTATGTTGGAATAGGGATGATGATTGACAAAAAAATATATAATTCTGTTTAGTAAGTCAACCAGATTATCGAAAAATATTGAATAGGTGTTTTTTGTTTTATCAAATTAATAAAAATTGACGAAGTTAAAACGAGTCATAGATTATTAGTGGGGGTTTCTGACGTCACACGAGTTTTTGACACACTGTATCGTCTTAATTTATGGTTTACGTGAAAAAAGGAAAAATATGTGTCCAATATTTTTTGGAAATCTACCTGACGGACTAATTCCATTTTTATTGTTGTAATGCTATACCTATAGAGCAGAGTTTTGTTTGTCAATCATGAAATTCTTCTTCTTAATTGACATGAAATTTCTATGTACAAATGTCGATACTTTGTGCTGGAATATGCCGTTTTGATAAACAAAAACCGTTTTTTTTCTGACAACATTTTAAGTCCATATTCGAAACTTGATTTCACCTGACTCATTTACCTGAAACGTTTCAGAGTACAGGCACATGTTAACCGTAGATTTTCCCCGTCATGTAAAAGTTATGTTTTCATCTTGTATAAACCACAACACCCAATATTCATATCTTGACGCTCCTGCATCGTAAAAATATACGACAATGTTATATGTTAAAAGAATCGTAACTTTGCCGCGTTGATGTTTCAATATTTCTTTCAAAATTTACAAGGCTCTGTGTTTTACGATAAGAAAATATGAAATTATTAATGCTTGTGTGCTTTTATAGCTCGCACATGTTTCATATCAACAATCAGGGTATGGAAGTAAATAAGGAATCAGACAGACTATATTGTATACTTACAAATGCGTTGCTCATGGTTATATAAATTTTACTACAACCAATCCTCTTCTGATGTTAGGAACGAAATTAATATTTTTTCCTAATAAGATTAATATACCATAGTGTAGTCGCAACAGTATGGCCAAAGCATGGAACAATTTTCAACCTGCAAACACGATCAAATGCAACATTTTTTGTTATTTTATTTTATTGTATATATATATATTGTATGTATTGCGTATATTAAATTGTATGTATTAGTTTAGTGTATAAAATAAGTTAATTTAAGTTTTTAACTGTATTTTTTGTGCACATAAGTATAGTATATCCTCTTCTGCAAATCACGCAACAGAAATAAGGTTTGCTGTAAGAAAACCCAATTCTGGGTTAAGCTTGCCGTTGTACATAAGCTATATAGGTATTTTAATTTTGTGTATATTTTTTAATTGTGTGCGCAATAAAGAATAAGAATAAGAATTGCCATTTACTTCAAGATCGGCGCTAGAGAAATTAAATAAATAATTTGTAATTCAACCGCAAAATCCTTTAGATATTAGATCTGTAATGAGATAACTACTAAGCCCAAAGTTAAGCTAAGACCTTTCGTATTGAACTTTTCTGAACAAAAAGATAATTGGATTAGCTTTTTATTCACTACTAGTCGATGCCCGCGGCTTCGCCCGCGTGGATGTCGGTTATCTCGCTGCCAGACGGCTTATTTTTTTCCGACACCTCCAACAAATATCATTATTGTTAGCCAATGTATACAAAAACTTGACAAATTATATACTTAAACCTTCCTCGAGAACCACTCTATCCATTGGTGAAAACAGCATGAAAATCGGTGCAGTAGTTTTTGAGTTTATCGCGAACAGACAGACACGCGGCGGAGGATTTTGTTTAGTAATATGTAGTGATTATTTTTTTATAATCAAGATTCTAAGCTCGTTTAGAATGTTAATATTAAGGTTTCCATTCTAAATGTAATCGAATATGTAGCTTTAGTAATCATAATTTTAAAGGTTTTTATAAAATGCTGACATAACGTTGCAGACGATATTAATTTAAATGGAAAATGTAATTGTGCGCAGTCAACATTATCTACAGGCGTCGTTCAAGGATAAAAAGAAGAGTTACTTTTGAAAAATAAAGTAATACTCTCTTCGTTGAATGTTTCAACAAGAATCATATTAAAATACATGCAGTATTTTGAAGTTTATTTATCTGATTCTCTTTGATTTGGTTTGACTGAAGGTTGGAGAGCCATCAATCAAAGAATTTCTTTATTTTTTTAGTGTGAAATTCGCTATTTTGACTTGTGTGGACAACGAATTTATATTGTTACTCTCTGAGATATCTTGCTGCATTTTATATTTATCAATATTTTCCATAAAAATAATTATAATATTATAAAGGCTTCCTCTACTACGATAATATGTACCAACATCAACAAAAGCTGTTATTCCCTGCAAGTTTTGCTACGTAACATCAGCTGTCACGTCGAGCGCAACATCACTGTACGCCACTGTACTCCACTCTACGCGATAGTACCCGGCTTTCTAGCGTTCATTACAATGATTGAGATTCGATTATGCATTTCTGATTACCCACAGGATATGTGGAAGCGTGATGACACTTCATCATCATTATCATCTGCCTAGCCTTTTCCCAACTATGTTGGGGTCGGCTTCCAGTCTAACCGGATGCAGCTGAATACCAGTATTTTACATGGAGCGACTGCCTATCTGACCTCCACAACCCAGTTAGTACCGGGTAATACGATACCCCTTGGTAAGACTGGTTGTCAGACTTTTTGGGTCTCTGACTACCTAACGACTATCAAAGATCTACAAATGACAGCCGGGACCAACAGCTTAACGTGCTTTCCGAGGCACGGAGGAAACTCGGTATGTAATGGGTGGTCACCCATCCACAGACCAACCTAGGCAAGCACGGCTTAACCTAACGATTGATCCGAGCGGCTGTTATTATTTAGCCACGAGCTCCTCTCGAAGCGTGATGACACTTCTGTCAGTAAAAAAGTGCATGGATGTGTAAGAATCGTGGATTGAAATATAGAGAATAATGCTTCTAAAGTTGTTGTGTTGTAACGTGGCAAAAGCAGTCATTGACCCCACCTACATTTATTGCCATTCTTCATTTAAAAATAGAAACATGTAAAGGCTATAAGCTTACTGCTTACTTAATTTATATTGATCCTCAACATTTTTACACCAATGAAAAACGATATAGGTGGTGGTATTGTTTTGGTTCAAGCGAAAAAATATTAGGGAAAGGGCAACGACCAAAATAGTTATCGAAATGCAACGTCTATGGTAGTTTGAGAACTAATTATTTTCTATTTGAAGAATGGAGTAGATAAGATTTGTAATAACTTCTGAAAATATTTGTAATGTAATGGTATACTTATATTATCTATACTAATTATAAAGAGGTAACATTTGTTTGTAAGTTTGTAATTTTGTATATAGGGGGTAATCTCCGGAAGTAACGAACCAATTTAAAAAATTGTTTCACTGGTAGAAAGCTACATTATTCGTGAGTGCTATAGGCTAAATTTTATTCCCGTACTCCCACGGGAACGGGAACTACGCGGGTGAAACCGCGGGACGTCAGCTTGTAGTTTATATTCTTGTAATAAGCCACGTCTATTAAAGTTCAAGATCTAGATCTGAAGGCATGCAAAGATTTGAAGATATTCAATTTGACGAACATTTTGTGAATTTTTTAACTCCGTTTTTAGCTGTAGAATTATTTACTTCAAAAAATAAATCAAAGTTAGAAATAAAGATTCTAGGAATTTTATTCTTTAGTTGTCTTTTCACAGATTTTCATCAGTTGAATAAATATGAATGAGCTATCACTTTTCAGGAGCAAATTCTTAGTTATTTTTCGTGTAATCCTAATTTGAACTCTAACACTATGTTTAAACAATTCCCAAGTGCAATTTTTCTTAGCCGTATGTATGGCTAGAACCTTCAGTACGATTAACCAGACGTGACCCCTACATAATAAAACTAGTTATTACAAGGGTTCGTTGGCATTTTGTTTTTACTTTTTTAACTATATTAGAATTCTTTCTTCGTCTTCCATTGGATAAATGACGTCAAATTAAAGAGAATATTCTGGATTTTTAAAGAGCAATGCTGCGTGACATGTCTCGACAAACGAGAGACAGGGGTCGTGTTTTTTAATGTGACTGTCTTGTTTTATTCGATTTAAATATACTAAAAAGAATTTTGCTATAAGACTGAAGATCACTCATCATCATCAACCTATTATTGTCCCCACTGCTAGGACACAGGCCTCCTCTCAATGAGAGGGAATGGGCTATAATAATCCACCACGCGGGTCCAGTGCGGATTGGTAGATGTCACATATTGTCTTCGAATTTTTTGGTTATAGGACATGCCGGTTTCCTCACGATGTTTTCCTTCACCGTTTTGAGAGCAGCGGTGATGAAATAAATTACACAAAGTAATGCGCCTTCCTGGGTTCGAACCCATGATTTACTGTTCGTAAGTCGGAGCCGCCACCACTGGGCCACCGCTGCTCTCAACATCACCTAATAGGCATTAAAAAGGAAGTTGGAGCTAGGACAAATCAAAGCTGAGCTGTAATCGCCACTAACTATAAGCTTGGAATTCCTGCGCAATCGTCCGGATATATAGTGTGATCCGCAGGAAGCCTCATATGCTGGATGTGGGAAGCACAGGATCGGTCGACGTGGCGACGCTTAAGAAGGCCTTTGTCCAGTAGAGATCTTTCGGCTAATATGATGTAGAAACAGACTTTTCTCTTCAAGACCTTTCTTTTCAATAGATTTGTCTGAAATCTCAGGTCGACTTATTCCATTTACATGAAATTAGCACAAAATTGGGATTAAAAACTTGGTCTATTACAAATAGTGGATTTGTCATCTTGGAAATATCCCGGAGTTGCGTTTTCTCAATACTGCAATGAATCACGTTTAGTCGATTGCTTACGTACAGCTGTTTAGTAATTAGATATTCATTTAAATTATGCCTGAAGCCCACACCCATCGCTTTGGCTATCTCCAGCAAGAATTATAGTACCTATTTAAGGTGGATGCTCAAGGGTAGCCCGCGAAATTCAAATTTTCTTACGTTTTTTGCAATTTGCAGGCCAGTGCTAGGTTGTATGTTGATTAAAATCTTGTTTGCGACTGTTAGACGTATGTAGTTACAGAATTATATTCATCAAAATCATCAATACAACCCTCCAAGTTCATAAAGGTGCAAGAATGATATTGACCTTGGAAAAGTAATTTTTCCACCTTTATGAACTTTGAGGGTTGTATTGATGATTTTGATGAATATAATTCTGTAACTACATACGTCTAACAGTCGCAAACAAAATTTTAATCAACATACAACCTAGCACTGGCCTGCAAATTGCAAAAAACGTAAGAAAATTTGAATTTCGCGGGCTACCCTTGAGCATCCACCTTAATTTAAATTTGAAACAGCACCACCGCATAATCGCTCTGAATATTACAGCGCAATACATTGTGTGAGCATTCCATTCGTCTATAACACTGGCAATAAAGTCGTAACTTCAAATCCGACCATCAAAGTACAATTAGAACGTGCCCAGAGACCGTTTTGTCCCACAGCAATGTCTTGAATAATATCCATTACCAACACATAAGCTTAACCCTTCATAAGATATTAACATCTAAGGCATTATTAACACGTAATCCTTCAGAGGAGAGGTGACCCAAGCTTTCATATGTTAATTCTGACCTATTAAAACGCCGCATAATCTTGACTCAGTTGATGTTGTGAATGGATGTGAATGTATGACGAAATTGCTGTATAAGTACGTCTCCTGGTATGTTAGTAGTTCTATGGGGATTTGACTTGACTGAGTGGTTTTGTGAATGTGTAGTTTTTTTTTGTGTTGAAGAAGAAAAGGAGAGTTGTACTCCAGTTGGGGACGACCAATTATATTGTTATTTACAGGCTATTACCGTTCAAAGAAGACACGATATTTGCTCTCTTCTTATTATTACTATAATAATAATCCATTTATTTCAGTTAACAAAGACCTTAGAAGCCCTAATCATCGAAACCTTAACGTAAATATACGGTACTAATAACATTTTTGTTAGAACACTTCACTTACTCGATGTTTTGTGCTATATAGAGTGAGACCAAAGTGTGTTCCAAATCGCAACAGACTAGGTCCCTAAACTCATTGGATATTTAAATGCCTTTGACCTATAAGTACCTACTAATGTTAACTAGTACACCTGATGATTTTCCATTCGAAATCTATCCATGAGGCGTAAAGTGTTACTTCGTGCTTTAGTGCCTATTACAGCTCAGCACTTCATACGTCCTAGCTCCATTTTTTTTCAGGTTCTAAATTCGATATTTAGAATGACATTTCAAACGAGTTTTTTATTCACATCGATTTATAACAGTCACATTTATTAGTTAGTTAACAAAAAACATTAATACGGTTAACCCCGAAAGATCAGGCAGAAGTGTACCTAAAAGTACGTATCCACTCATCTCGCCAGTCGTATCTAAGTGCCATTAATTAGGATGCGAGCCTATTGCCATCAACCGGGGCACAGGTCCAGAATATGTCGCTGCTACTGAAAAATTTCTGAAGGAAAAACCCAATGACACTGACCGACCTGTGAACTAAAGGAACTTTCCTTGATATTATTGGAGATGTTAGAAGTCCTGACCTGAAAAAAAAAATACCTAATAAAAAATAAAAATAAAGTTGCTTCAACTTCAATAACTTATTCTATAGTTGGTGCCAGTTAAGATGGGAATAGCGGTCATTGCCCTTTCCCTAATATCTCTTCGTACGTACCAAAAAAAAAAAAAAATGTATCGTTTTTCATTACAAAAAATGTTGAAGATCACGATAGATGATGATTCAAGACTTGAACAGGCTTATTTTTGGTTTTCAAAGTTAAGAAGTTTAATAAATATGGGTGGGTCAATGACCGCTATAATATTCACATCTTATCTGGCTCCAACTAAAGTTACAATGGGGAGAATCCATTTAAGCAAATAGTATGATTGTTTTAGGATGCTCCGCCCCTTCCCAGGTTATGAAATTATATAATATTTAAGTTATTGAACCTGATCAAGATATAAAATGAACTTATACAAATAAAATAATACAACGTTATTTGAATATTCATTACTAAATATATAAAAAATACTAAAATAAAGACATAGTCGTAACACAGCTTTTTCGTAAAACAAATCCATAGAAAAGAAACAAGGCTGTTTCCTGAACGTGACAAAATGTTGGTTATTAGGCGACCCTAGTTACTAACTAAACTAGTTTGCCTTTCCGAAAATAATATCACAGAAAATCGAGGTTTTTCCGAAACAGGCTGATAGAAAATACCTGGATTGGGACATTCCATTAACATTGGGACTTCTTTGGTAAGTTTCGAACATGTTACGTATTTCTTTGTGACAGTAGGATCTTGTTAGAAACTAACTGGAGAAACATATCCACGATACAGAACAAAAAATGGGCCTTTGATATCCTTACTTACCGTTAACCTCAATATTCATAGCTCTAAAATTGGTTGGTTTCTGACCCATGGAACACCAAAGTGGTTCACCTAGGTGTTCCATCGATAACTTTTTGTACCCCTGGTTCACCTAGGTGTTCCACGGTTAACTTTCTGTGCCTCTAGTTCACCTAGGTGTTCCACGGTTAAATTTCTGTACCCCTGGTTTACCTAATGAGTGAACCATGGGTATTTATACAAAATAATGTACCTGTAGTTCACCTAATTGGTGAACTCAGAATGATTATATAAAATATTGTACCCATGGTTCACCTAACTGGGAAACCTCCGTAAATTATTAAAAATATCATAATTTCAAAAATTAAAAACTTAAATTGTTGAAATAAGAGTTCTTCGGGGCAAAACAAGAAAAAATAAATAAAAAAAATGCTGTATTAATGTATCAATTTAATTCCAAAAAAACATCTTTGTGGAAATGAATACCTCCACAATTATGTATTATTCGTTTTTGCCAGTGACTTGGCCGGCTCATTCCCCCCCCCCCCAATCCCCATCTTATAGCCTGGTCCAGTCGTTTTTGAGTTTATTCGTTACAAACATAAAAAAATACTAACTATTCCTCTTTATTATATTAGTAAAGATAAATTTGCTCTTAGCGCAAATGTTAACACATTTATACTTCAAAACAATGAACTAATGAGAAAAAACTTCATCATCATCCCTCTAGCCTTTTCCCAACTATTTTGGGGTCGGCTTCTAGTCTAACCGGATGCAGCTGAGTACCAGTATTTTACATGGAGCGACTGCCTATCTGACTACCACAACCCAGTTTATACTGGGTAATATACGATACCACTTTGGTATTACTGGTTGTCAGACTTTTTGGCCACTGACTACCTGTAACGACTATCAAAGATGGAAAAATGACAGCCGGGACCAACAGCGTGACAACCGTGCCGACCAACGTGCTTTCCGAGACATGGAGGAAACGTGTCCGTTTCGACCGCGCGGCCACGGCGTTTTTTTTTAAAAAAAAAAACTATGCCAAGATATTGTAAAAGTTTGTAAAAGTTGATTCCCAAAACCATAAATTTGTCAAAGTTATGGTTAAAAAGTTATAAGGGTTTGAACGTGGCCTCGCCATCGAAACGCGGAGAACCGCGCGGCCACGGAGATCTTTAAAACTAAGCGTTGCAGAGACCTGAAATTTAATTTTAATTTTTGTACAATGAACACCGCCACATTTGTTGTCCATTTTATAGTCCTTACGCTTATAATATTGATTATAAGTCCTCCTTTTATATAAATAAAAATAAGTTGTTCGTTTTGTTCGGCAGACGTACTATATTAATATTATTTAAGTTTATAAAATAACAAGGTTTAGAGGCAAAGATGACAATGTGAATATAATAACGCTAAACCTGACATAATGAGGAAATAAATATTCTAAGTGGCCGTTAGTTATTGAAAGAGGATGGTGGTTATCTTTGTACCTATTTATAAAAATAAATTGTACAGGCTACTTAGGAGTAATCCAACAGACTGTAATATTCAGAAGTACGGGACACAGAAAGTTAACTGTGAAACACTTTGGTGAACCAAAGGTACAGAAAGTTAACCGTGGTACACCTAGGTGAACTAGGGGGAAAGAAAATTAACGGTGGAATACCTAGGTAAACCAGGGGTACAGAAAATTAACCGTGGAACACCTTGGTGAACCAGGGATACGGAAAGTTAACCGTGGAACACCTAGGTGAACCAGGGGTACAGAAAGTTAACCGTGGAACACCTAGGTGAACCAGTTTGGTGTTCCACGGGTCAGAAAGGAATTGGTTTAGCATATTTTATAATTGTATTTCACCCTTTTAGTTTCGACAGTTTCTAACCAAAACCAATAAGGGTAATGGCGACTAATAATTTTGTGTTTTTGTTCTTAACTTTTTTATGCGTTATGATTAGCGCAAATAAATGTATTAAATTTCTTTCTTTTATACCAGGAAAAAACATTAAACAAATCCATATAAAATTATCTCAAAACACGAATTTCCTCCCATCCTTAACCACGCAAATAACCATTCAAACATAATTTCGCAAAATACCACCATAAACATAACGGTCCCACGACCATTGCATAGCAGGTGGTACAGCCCTTGGCCAACGACGGCCATCGTGGGCCATGTTCACCCACTTCCGTTAATTAATTATATACGACTTAAAGATACTCGTTAGTAGTTAGCTTATTGGAGCAATAGTAGCATAATGCAGGAGCTTCTAACCGCTTCCGTGCACAGCAAGTAATTATTATAATTATTGCCATTTTTTTTGCATTGCCGGATATTGTATTATAATATCTCTTTTATTCACTCTCTTTGCACAGCTATAACATTTTTAAATAGTTCATAAAAAAAAAATTTTTGAATATGAAAAAAATGTGGTCCGCCGGTGTCGGGAGCAGGGTCCAAGCTACCGGTGGTTAGGGCTCCAGAGACAGTAACCTCCACACAATGCGGGCCGCATCAAGGAGTTCTGCCTTCTGAATTAAGCCCTTGATCCAACAGCCTAGGGACAGCGTCGACAGATGGTCGTCGAGGCTCTTGGCCATTATTATGTTACTGTGATTTACCTGCGTGGAAGTCGGAAATTAGGGGAAGGTTGCTATGAATGGACCACATAACTTTACGACCTCAAATCTCAAAAAGTATAAGTGTTAAAATGAAAGTAGTTTATTATTTTTATTTCGTAAGAACTTTATTTGTAGTAATCAAACGCACAAACAATTCAGGCTAACACTTTTTTGTATAAACGAAGAAAACTAAATCTTAGGCTGTTGCCTTCTTTGGACCATGAGCACCTTCATTGAACCACCAAGTTGCCATCAATGGACTTCGAAAAATTTGTTCTAGAGGTCCAATCGAGGCAACCAATTATAGGTAATATCTATATTACTAAATAAATTAAAATTATTTTAATGTCTGTAGAAGTAATGCCGTACAAGCAACTTGCCACCTCAAGAACGTGTTATAGCTTCTGCTCTAATTCTGGTGGAAGGTCACTTACGGAACCCGGAATTTGGACGTGTTCTTTAGTTTTTCGCTTTACATATTTCATGCAAAGTACTTTCTTTTATTTGAGGACATTCTGGAATTTTAAATAAGTATTAATTATTATGACCTTAAAAATACAAAAAAAAGTTGCTATGATCGGACCGGTCCAACGGTGGATCTCTATTGAGGTCCATTGATGGCAACTAGCTACTGGTTAAGAAAAACTAAACTAAAATATGCACGGTCATGATTAGACAAAATTGAATAATACTCATGGAATCTCAAATAAACTGTCCAATATTTCATAACAGTGCACGCAGACAAATATGAATACAATGATAGTTACGTCAAATTGTCCTGAGTGACATAAGATTTTGACAGCCGCAAACACTACTACACGCGTTACTCCTCGCTACGTGCCGCAGCGGCACTGGGGTAAGAGGGGGTTGCAACTGAGCCACCACGGACTCGTTTCGGCTAGTTTGGGTGGTGTTAGCCTGCACAGTTTTGGAAATACCTTGGTGGTCCAATGAAAGAGCTAGTCCAATGATCGCAACCTTCCGTATGCCACGGTAACGTACTGCCGAGATAAAGTGTATCTTAAGTCCTAATTGAAGTCTTATCTGTGTGCCAAACTTCATCCAAATAGGTTGCATTAGGGCGCGAAGATGTAACAAACAAACTCACACTCACATTTAGAAACTTACTTTACATAATAAATGTTAGCATTGTCCACAAGAAATTAAAGGCAACCAAACAGTTGGTTTATTTATCTCGGGTGCCTACTGGCTACACTGCTGAATATACCGCCCAGTCCAAGGGTAATATGTTATCACCGTTGTGGTTAAGTAAATGTCTCCAAATTCAATGAAAAGCAACTTGCAATAAACTAAACTCCATCTAAACACTATCCTCATTAAAATCACCCTACACTTTTTACCCAAAACATTGACCGAACATTTAAAGCACAATTTGCGAGCAGTCGCAAGTAATTTATAATGCATAATCAAGCTAAAAGCTTGCAGCTGGGTCGACAACAACTGGACATACGTTTACGAAGCCAACACAGCTTTTCAGTAACACTAAGCAACACCAATATAAATGCCTAAGTGTAAATGCATTTTGGATTTTCAACTCTCAAAGCTAAGTATAGAGTTGGAAATCGAACAGTGTACTTTTGTTTGGTAAGAATCGCCTAGTGTCAGTGGACACAAGAGCCAGTTGCTTAGCAATTTAGAGGGTAGTTTCGGATGTAACGGCAGCTACTTAGTATAGGAACGGTTAATATGATTAGTACTGTCTTGCTCCTTAGTTGTTTAACATTCTCTTTGTGAAACTTGTGTGAATAATGCATGCTACTGTCCTTAGTTTAGCAGTTTGGAGTTTAGAGGTGTGAATGTGTGGAGGTATGACGAGGTATTAGTTTGAAACAGTGTTGTGGGTTGCAAGAATATGTAGTAGGTACACATACGTATAATCTATTTTTGGGGTCTGCAATTTGTTCACCTTATAAAATGAGTATCTCACGTCAATTTTCTATAGACAATTCTGCTATTCCCTGGATGAATTCATGGATTCAGGATTGCATTGTTGGTTACTAGTTATAGATATTAGTATCAATTAAGTTAGGATTCAATAAAGCGCATTTGTTGCATTGGGCATAATACTGTAATAGTAAATGCAAGTAGATAAAAAAAATAAAAACTCTCTGACAGATTTCTAATTTCAACAGTGCAATCATGTAGGCAGTTATATTTTTGGTGTTGCTTATAAAAACGGCCATAGGTACAGTAACAGTCAGAAGTCGACTGCCAATCTCGCAACACAATGGCAAAGCAATATTGGTGGTACTTATGACCTTCTTCTATAAGAACGTTTGACAACACTTACACATTAGCAACTTGTTGCCCGCTTAAGATTGTTATTACAAATTTCAATGAGTTGTGTAAGTGTTAAGGTGGCCAAATTGGTTGTTAGCGTTGGAACATCACTCACACGGATAAATATGCGTATGTGTGTATAGGCGCCGCCGCCCGTATAGCGCAAACGATAATGTGCATTGCGGTGGAAGTGGAATTTTGACCTTTGACTGTACATACTGAAAATGTATCCTGTAGGTATTTGAGTAACGTAGATTTCATAGCTTTATTTATGTATTTCATAGAGCATTATTCTTACAGTAGGGCGTTGTCTACATAGTGTTAGATTCCTGACTTTGACGCAAAGTGTAGTGTTCATCCCATAACACGCTTAGTTCTCATAGCGCAATATAGCCTTTACAGTGTAGGTAATTGTAAAAAGTCCAGTACCTGTATTTTGTTATTTTCTCAGGCTGTACCAATAAAAACACAACAACATCAAAATAAGCTCTCCCAACCCAATCACGACAAACGAGCATAAAGCTATTAAGTAAATGAATTTTAATTATCACATTATGTTTTTGGCACACAAACGGCCATAATCTGGCACATAAAATATTGGCGTTTCGTCAATAGCCGGATAGCCATCGGACATTTTAACCGTATAATCCTGCTTACAAACATCAACTCAATCCCACAAACGCATTGCGGGGCTTACGTTGTACGAAAAGCACATCGGAACGCGTCATCACAATTGATGAAATAGTACACGGAGCTCCGAAAACGCGGCCCATAGGATAGGAAGACTATTGAGTTGTATTTTGCGTATGTTAAAACGGTTGTAAGATGGAGATCCAGTGACAAAACTGAAAATTAGTGGAAGATTAATTCAATCAAAATCAAAATATTTTATTAAAAAAAAAAAAACTCAACACTCAAACATCGAAAAAGGTGCACGGTTCGGGTTGGTCGTTTCCATGGAGAAGAACCAAAAGAAGAAAAAGCGTAACTCAAGGGGGTGACGACAAAAAGAGAGTCAGCAATAGGAAGTGGTCCCGCAAGGGCCGATGCCTGCCGGGGTTGCGGGACTGTTCGAAAGAGATACCGTGGCCACGGAACACAAAGGGCGATGAAGGAACATGGATGAGTTTTAGTCAGTAAAAGTCTGACACTCCCTCCTGCGCCGCCCAGAGCAGGAGGAGTTATTTGATGATTTCCCATCAGAAAAAAAAAAGAAGAACCGGCAAGAAACTTCATGGTTACTCTTTTCAAATCATTTGGTATTACAATATTATGATGTTACAGCATTAGTACTTAAGTGTGGGGGGCAGCGTAGGCCCGACAATAGGTCGTTGCTTACTATACAAAAAACGTGAAACAAGATAAATTATTAACAAAAGTTAAAGCATGCATCTGGGAATCACACATTCACAAATAATAGGTAAAAAAAATAATCTATACAAAGGTACTTCAATATTTCATGTGCTAAAATTGATTATATTTTCTTATTGCAAGTTTGTCACAATTTCCTTATTACCTTTGAACGCAAAGCAATCTGTTCCAATATTAATAGGGTCAGAATAATACCCAAATTGTTCTGACCTAGGACATTGGATACACAATCAGAACACAGTCTTAATCCACGTGCTGTTTATGTAATTATGCTCCAGATCAAACTATCAAGCCGAGACCTTAATCAACATAGGCATTGTATTGTATGCCTACCATAGGTTACTATACGCGTAGGCTTAATTACTTGGTGTTTATAGGCCTACTTCTGACCATCATAGAATTATCTCTAATGAGAGAATAATCTCCGCAGAATTACTGCAGAAATTCTCCAACAATAACCACAGTTTATGCTTTTATTCCCAGAAATATTCTGCATTGTATATTTTAACGAGCGTAATTCTATAATTCCGGTGGGTAAATTACTTAATAGTACAATTTAGGGCTATTCTTAATTTTGCTCTAGATTACCTATAGTATTAAATCTTGATGATGTGTTATAAAAAATCAGTTTTTATTTTAGCTATTAAGTTAGTCATTCATGGATCCACGGTTATGTCCATTATACAAAATGGAAGCGCAGGATTTCAAGTTCATTAGACTTCGCATCTCGTTAGCGTATAGTCGAGTGCTTTTCCAATATTGGTCTTCTGGACAATACGTAGGTATAAGTTCATGATTTACATTCATGCATTAGCTATTTATGTAGGCTTTATAACAAGAGTAAATCAACTGGTTGGACGACTAAATAAACGTAGTCACTGGATGTAAGAATGAAGTTTAACAAATGTTTATTTTATGGATTATACTTTAGAATTAAAACTCTATGTTGGTTAGACCAGACCAGAGCATTCCAAAATTGACGTTACATTTATAGGTAAAAAAAAAAAAAAAGATTTACCTTGAGTGCGCTGGCGAAAAAGCGACCATCGCGTAGATGTATTTGTGGCTACAAATACATACTGTTAATTCGGATTTCAAAGAAATGAAATCCAGGACTTTTATTTTTATAATATCTAAATAGGAAGCGGATATCATTCGCGGAAGCAACATAGCTCCGAACAAGTCCAATGCTGCACTCCAAGCTAGTTTTGTTTTGGAAAAATAGCAACAGCGAAATGAAAACTTTTTTCAGAATAAAAGCTATATCCTGGCTACTTTTTCTGGGTGCTCTTATTATTTATAAATATACTGTGTTTTATGTTTATGGCCGTGATATTACGTACATTACTTTACTTTTCGCTTGAAAAGATTACGAGCATTTACCCTTTGGTATTTACCCTTGTAAATTATACCTATCTGAAATGACACATGTCTGGCTGTTTTAGGTTTCTATGACTTGGGTAACCTTTAGTTTATGAGTTGGTAATATAATGGCTTTGTGACTATCACATTTTGCCACTCCACTCTCAGATTTCAACAACTTCCATAGAAACGATCTCTCTGTGTGTCTGTTTGCTACAACTCGAAACACCACACCGCTTATAACTCGAAAAATGATAGGCCATTTGTGTGATATGATTCTTAGTATTAACAGACTGCTATTCCCTTTCTTTTCCTTTTCTATAATGGCCATCAACAATTGTTTACGTTATAAATGTAAAGTAATTATCTACCATAATCTAAGGTGTGTAAAGCCACATATTTTGACTAAGGTGTAGTTTGTGAAGTTAGACCTTGTAAAGTTAGAAGCTTGAAAGTTATCAGATCTCATGTAGTCATGAGATCTGATAACTTTTTGACAGTGCTAGTCGGGTCTCGTCATGGCAACATTTTACATATAAATGTTTTTGGTGGTTAACTTATTTTACAAAACAAACTAATCTGTGATTAGAACAAAATATATGCAATATGATAGGGTTAAGGGCCTATACTACCTCAAATGGCTTAGCATGATGCTCCGTTACGCCTAAAATACTGCAGCATTAATTTTGAAATAAATATATGGTAAAGTTGAGGATTAATGTTAGGTCTTATGTTTGGCGAAAACAAACAAAAAAAAAGCAATAAAATTTTCTCGATAGAAAAAAATCCCAAAGTTACCTCGAAATCGAACAATAAACCGCTTGTATTCAAAAAGTACTTCAAATTAGATCATGAAACTTTGCATACTAACCGAACTAACTATAAAGCAGGTCTTATGTTTTTTATTTTTTCCAAAAGACGAAAATTTGATTTTTTAAAGAATAAAAACCACTCCTTTCGCACTATTCGGCCGCAGTGACTGACGTAACAACCGCTTTGTAGTGCAAGCTGATTAGAACTTTATTCTAACAGTATTACAGACGAAGTTTGAACCACCACAAATAGAGTTGCTAATCTGAGGTAGTATAGGCTCTTAATAGGTACTGGTTCATGCAAGCAGAGTTGTAGGCAATACTAGTATGTAACATATTCTGTTTTCTATTCACAACACAGGTCCCAAGCCAATAACTTAATATTACGTCACGGTCAAATAGTCCTCTTGTAACTTTAAGCGATTTCTGCGGTCAAAGCAATTTGTGTGGACAATGATTTAACAGCCATCGTAATTAGTGTGCCGAGGAATTAATGCAATTATAATGGAACGGCATGGAATTCCGGCCGGCCGTGTTTGTGCTAATGTGTATGTACCTCGGTATCTACATATTTTGGAGAGGTATATGTGCTGAGATTATTATATTTTGAGGCTGAAATTGTGGAGCTTAGTGGTGCTAAGTTAAAGATAAAGGCGATAGAAAATATATTGTATTATTATATTTATGTAAGTATATAGTACGTCTTATGTATGTACATATTGTATATACAGGGTGTAAAAGACCTCATCACGAAGCCGTCAACCAAGCATTCTGTACATCAAACTAAGTAACTTTACGCAAAAATTATTGCTGGGAAACGATTTTTTTTTGGGGTGAAAAATCATGTTTTGTGGGAGAACTCAATGTAACGCACACAAAACATTGTGCTGATGGATGGATTGAATAGTACGGGGGTCGTGGAGGTGTTTAAAGTAAAAATGTTACATTAAAAACTTGTATTAAAAAAAAAACTTGTCAAAGAATTGTAACTTTGACCCCCAATATCTCCGTAACTAGAAGGTTCCCAGGTATGGTGTAGAACAAAAAAATGATCGCAATGACGGGGAGAACAAGCGCCTTTCGGCTTCGTTATGAGGTGTTTTACACCCTTTATGTAAATGGTACACCACAGGCTACTTACAGTATTGTCTCTCCTTCCCCCTTAAATCCAATACTCAATAGGTACTTTATTGCATTCCACATGTAGGTACTTAGGTGATAAAAACTTATAATTCGATCACATGGACCCTGTCGGGCACAGCAAGATAAGTGAGTTAGGAGAGAGGAAGCAATTCTCAACAAATAACATTATAATTCTTTCTTGGGTACTTTCTAGGATAAATTAATTAATAGTATAAAATTATTATTAGTTAAGTATGTATAGATAATGTATAATTATTATGGCAGCTTATTTATCCATCCAAAGGTTGTTTTTAAAAGATCGCTTTTAGCGATAAGACCGCCCATTGTGTCACCCCTTGTAACTTGTTTTACATTTGTATCTGTAATTTTTATGGTGTACATAATAAAGAGAATTCTATCATATTCTATATACGTAGATATCTATTCTAAAATAAATGTTACAACAACACTATCATTATTTCTTGAATCGATTTAAAATAGGTAGTTATATTTTCAGGAAAATAAATATTTTTGTTCATCACCATTCTTTTGTCCTAATCCCAATTTATTAAATGTTTGGGGTAGGCACAGCATGTCTTTCTCCCATACTTCTCAATTACTCGTCATTTTATCAGATATTTCCTTTTTTTTTGGATGGGAAATCATCAAATGATCCCGCTCTGAAATACTGCTCTGGGTGGAGCAGAAGGGAGTGTCAAACTTTTACTGACCAAAATCCATCCATATTCCTTCATCGCCCTTTGTGTTCCGGGGCTACGGTATCTCTTTCGGATAGTCCCGCAGTACAGGCATGCAGGATCAGACACCTCCTTTCTTGCTATATCATCCTTCACACAGTCCACCCATCGTTTCTTTGGTCTTCCTCTGCTCTTTTACCTATATTAACAAAAAGAAAAAGCTTTTTGTCCCACTGTAGTTATAGTAGTAACTGAAAATCTATTTACCGGATCTAAGGCAAAGCTTAGGTCAAGATGAATTACAAAATCATGCTAGAAAGCATTTACAAAATGTATGTTTAAGTACCTAAAGCTCAAATAAACCTAAAAAATCCCCATAATTGATTGACAAGGCACTTACAAAAACCTGTTTTCTAGTAGAAATAATTTCAACATTACAAACGGAATCCGAAAGAGCCACCGCTGCCTCAAGTAAAATCCCGTAAGTAGGCACAAAACGTTTTTAATCTGAACCATTTAAATATTCACTTGTGTTTTTATTTCTCTTTTAAACAAAACAGTATTCTTTTGTGGACGTCTAATGAGAATGTTGGCGATGTTCACGGGCCAGGGGTCAAAGTGGCCTCAACTTAGAAACTTGAAACAATCTCAGCAACGTTCGTTATCTCGCAAGAAAATTGAACTTGCCAACATTGTCATCGTAATGAAATTCCTCTCGGATAATGCCACATTGCTGCCCTTCCCAGTTTGCATTTTGTTTAGTGGAAAAAATCTAGTTATTTCTTGGTATTCTTGAAAATGTTATTAAGATTTTTTCCCAGATATAAGATGATAATTTAACGAGATAGTCTAACCACGAACGCTGGAAGGTACTGAGCTAGAAACAGGTGCTTTTGAGCTGAATTTCAACCCTTCACTGAGTCTAAATGAAAATTCACAAGACCCTTATTTTTCTCAGACTTGAGATAAGATCTCGAGTCTCTAGACGAAAATGTTATGGATCCCTAGACGAAAATGGTATGAAACCCTTAATAAAAAAATGGTAATTGTATCTAATTCTTGGATGAGACCCACACCCCATTGTCATATTATTGAGCCCTCATAAATCAACTTGACACAATAAAAATATGCATTTTCACCCTCAATATTGTGTGCAGTTAATCGTTTCCCTCTCTTTGTTGAATGGATACTAATTGGAGCAAACTGTGTCAGTACACCTACACACTACGGCAAGGTCTGACCGCCAATAGTCGATATATGAAGGAATTACAGAGGATTACAAACGAGCGAACGAGCAGTGGGTCAAAGGTTTTGTATGAAGAGCTACTACTCTGTGACTCATTCTTATAGAAGTATTGTCGTAATGCGAACTCTAATAGCTAATATGTTATGATTGATGGTCGAACCAACTGCTAAGGGGACGCTAAATTCATTTGCGAATTGATCCGTCATTTATTATTAATTTGTTAGTATTGAAATGTTAATTAAATGAAATGACAGGCGGGATGATCATAATTGACTTGTATGGGCTGTACCAAACCGTTGAAGTTAATCTGATATCTTTATAGCTCCGTCGAACACTTTATTTCGAAAAGTAGCTATATATTACTACAATAATTATGTACTAAGCAGCTTATGCCGTAATTATACGTTATCCGAACTTGTGAATATTAACACCAGTTATTAGGGTTCAAAGCTTCGTGCAAGATGGCGGGTAGACGAGGATTAAAATTAAAATAAATTGCTTTACACTTTAATTGTATTTAAGGATAATTTTCCGTGCTCCTGAATTCTAGAGTTGCTAGCTGATGGTATGAAGATATGGAGACATTGAGTGGTGTGGAGGAGATCAACACTGAATAATAAATGTTGAACTTCCGACTTGGAAATGGTTTATACATGCAACGTGATGAAAGAAAACCAGCAGTGGAATATGGAGAGCAAATGGAAAATATGAACAGATTTTAAATAAATGCAACAAGAGGTATTCCAAGGCATTCGGTCGAGGAGACAGGACATATTGACTGCAACAGTCGGGACCCATATTGGATGTAATGAATTTAGTCTAGGACTGTTGTAGTCAAATTGTCCTGTCTCCTGACCTTGTTTTATTCTTTTCAATTTTTATTTAAAGTTATTAATTATTTTTTACGCAGTCGGGTTTTTATTTTTTTTAAATCCTTATCATGTAACATTTTTCTACCACATTGTATCGTCCTGCCTAAAAGTAATTAAAAGTTTCTCTTTTCAATACTTGCACTTCAGAAAGATTAATAAAAATGGACTTTGAAATTACATACCTACTTCTTTTCGTGTCGATAGACACAAATTTACCCCACCAGTATCTAGTTACCTTTAGATAGGTACCTACTGAAAATAAGGGCTTCGAAAAAATCTTCAGAACGAAAGTCTGCTCCACAGCCTTCCTTTTCCATTCGGCATACTCTAAATTTCATTAGGCGTTTAAGTCGAGCCACCGCCGTCGTGTAATTGCTCATTTTCCTCGTCATCTCCTGGAAAAAACCTTACAGGCTAATAGTATTTTGGTTTTAAATTGTACTGATAAAATAATAGTTGTCGTGGCTGTGTTTTGGTGCAGCTCTGGTGGCTATTTCTTTTATTTTGAGTTTAGCGAAGAAAAGACAAAGAATATGAGGACTATTTCTAAAGAAGCCATGTAAATTGTGTTAGTATTCATGTTTTCATATAGGTAGGTTGATATACGTATGAAAATAAATTATCTAATTTTAAGCTTTGATGGGGAATCACTTCACATCTTTTGTACCGAATTATATATCGGCGGACACTGTATTAATTATTGCATGCAAAACGGAAACGGAATCTAATCATCAACATCATCATTAGCCTATTAATGTTCCCACTGCTGGGACACAGGCCTCCTCTCTATGAGAGGTAATGGGCTATAATCCACCACGCGGGTCCAGTGCGGATTGGTAGATGTCACATGTCTTCGAATTTTTGGTTCTAGGACATGCCGGTTTCCTCACGATGGCTTCCTTCACCATTTTGAGAGCAGTGGTGATGAAATAAATTACACAAAGTAATGCGCCTGTCTGGGTTCGAACCCACGACTTACTGTTCGTAAGTCGGGGCCGCCACCACCGGGCCACCGCTGCTCTCGCAATCTAATAGAATGTTTCAATTATTTTAGTTTTGTAACAGCTACCTATTATAAATTTACATTCAACGCATAAACCCTACTTCTTTATTTAATTCACCCCCTACAAATGTTTTTTCATTTTCGGTTAAGGAACGGATTTGTTCGCCCAAATAAAACAATCTTTATCTGATTTTAAAATGGCGGCGGCGGCGGTGGCACTTACAAACTAAGCTATAGTAAAATGCGTACTAAACCATTATAAAAGTTACGATACGACAAAAAAGGTTTAAATCCTAAGCCGAACACATTTTTATACGATCCCATAAAAATCGGTAATCCGGTCCCGAGTGCCGTTCGCACAAAACGCGAAAGCGAAAACAATTTGTCCCCGAATAAACAAAAGCGAATGGAATTAAAACAGTGGGCAAATGGCTTTTTGCAACTACTTACAAATTGTACAACACTTAGAACATTTTCATAACTATATTTTTCCTGAGATTGTTGACAACGCTCATTCAGATTTTGTCAACTCGAAATATGCGCAAAATCCCAAAAAGTGCTACAACAAATCATGTCAATTGAATTCAGACTTCCTTTTTCTTTCATTAAATTTTGAAATTTATTATTTAAATTAGTAGTAGTATTATTAGTAGATACACACATCAAAAGTATCTAGGGATCAACATATATTTTTGCAATAACTTTTCTCCTGATTGATATTAATTAAAATTTTCTTTAAGGATTCATCAAATAAAGTGTTTTCGTTTGTCACAGTAACGATAAACCAAGTCACCTTTGCATTAATAAAGAAATTTGCCATTTTCCTAATAAAGGGATTTTTGACATTTGAACCACTAACATTAAAGTTCGAAAAAATGACTGAAAACACAGTTTTCTTTAAAATTTTATTGGGTAACTTAAACAATTAATAATCCGTGTTTCTACCGCGAACACTAACAACACAAGAACATCGGTTTGGCATACTCAAAATGAGTTCATCCAAATCACGCTGTGGAATGGCCGCCCATGTTCGTTGCAACAACAAAAAAAGGTCTTCTTGCGACTGGATACCCTCCATATTCGGCAGAGCTCTTCTCTGTAGCATATCCCATGCATGCTCAATCGGGTTCAAGTCTGGCGACTGAGCAGGCCAGGGCAGGACATTGATGTTAGCTGCGGCGAGAGTCTGTCTTACAACTCTTGCGGTGTGCGGTCGTGCATTATCATGCATTAACTGAAATAAGGGACCGATTTGCACTTGTAGAGGAACGATGACGTCTGATACAATCGTCTCAGCATAAATTTGAGCGTTGAGGTTGCCTCTGATCCAAATCAACTCAGTTCTTCCGCCGATCCAAATACCCGCCCATACCATGATGGTTCCACCACTATAAGGATGGACTTCCTGGCAGGATTTTAATCGCTGTTGGCGTCCAGGGGTTCTCCAGTGTCGTATACGTCTTGTATCCGGTCTCATACCAAAACGAGACTCATCAGAAAAGCACACGAAACGCCATTGTTCTTCTGCCCAATTTCTGTGTTCAAGAGCCCATTGATATCGAATCCTACGATTGTGCATTGCTATAGGTGGTACCCGTAGCGGTCTTCGGGAATGAAGGTTCACTTCATGCAAGCGGTTTCTGACTGTTTGGTCGCTAATTAAGTTCCCTGAAGAGTGATGAAGCCTCACGGCTAACATCATGGCGGTTATTGTTGGAGCTCTTCGAGTTAAGATTTGAATGTATCGGTCTTGTCTCCGTGTGGTGCAGCGATACCGTCCTCCATGACGCTCAGCCACGGTACCAGTGCTTCGGTAACGTGTCCAAAGTCGACTGATAACACTCTGACTTGTATTCAGAGCTAAAGCTACAGTACGTTGCCGGGAACCAGCTTCTATCATTCCCACGGCTCTGAGCATTTCTTCCCTGCTTAAATGACGTCGCCGCTCCATAATAACGTTGGTTTTAATCAGTAGTAGGGAAACAGTAGCACTAATAATATCTTCAATGCGTTGTATGTTTTTATAGGGAAAATATTGACAGCTTATTTTCATCTTTTACTCGAATTTGATTGAGAGTTCCTGATTCAAATTATGAAATGCACCAAAAAGGATCCATATAAATTTATAAAATCATAAATTTATTACAAAGCCACATCTCAATCTCAAGAAATCCGCATAAAAATGCTTGATCCCTAGACACTTTTGATGTGTGTACTTTTATACCACCATCTTTGAAAACCACTGTACCAATTACAAAAATAACCTACAAACCTACCTTCATATTTTTTTTTTTAATTTACCCTAAATATATCCTCCGCTAAATATATTTAAATGCGTTCCCATAAAAATCTCTGATCCGGTCTCGCAAAATCGAACACAAATCGTCCCGAAACAAACAAAAGGAGACCGAATTATGAAAAAAAACTCATTACTTTAAAGCGATATCAATGAAGTGCATTCCACCTTTACCGAGGCCGCCAGGAATTGAATTAAAAAAAAAGTGCACTTGCAATTACGCCATTCAAATGCCCCTCTCGCGTTTCAATCTTTTATAGCAGCCTCTATGAATCCGAATGGAGTGCAATATGAGATGAGAGGGCCAATAATGAAATATAAAAACAGAAATAAGCACTCCTTTCTCCGGCTATGGACCGTCGAGTATTCTCCATTATTCCCATTCAGTAGATTTGCTTTGACGAGTGTCCTTACGGAGCGTTTAAATTATTTCACTTATTTTTCGTTGAGGAAGGTAACGCTTAGAAACATGAGTGGATTCGATCTCGTGCCGTCAACAATTTTATTTACATGGAAATAAATCTTGATGTTCTGGAAAAAATATCTTTAAAACCACGACCAATGACTGACTGAATTACTTTTTTAACATTGTTTTTAAAATTTCATTCGAAAACCAATTTTGTAGGTACACGAATACCGAACATATGATTGAGATTTTCCAATGAAAATCTCAATCATACTACTACGTACTTCAATGTATGTTGTTATGACAATTCATAACAACATACATTGAAGTACAAAAATAGACCAAACGAACACCGAATCTGCACCAATAATGATGCAGCAATCGAAACCTGCAAGTGTCTATCAGATTCCCTTCTATAGATACTTCGAATTTTCGAGGAGCACTCCACCTCAGCGACATTCGTGACGGAAGCCAATGTTCAGTTGTTTAAAATTACCAGACTATGCACCAAAAATGCATTCAAATCGCAACTGTTTTTTTTTATTAAGTTGAAGCAGTTTTTTTTGTTTTATTGTTATGAAGAATTTCTGAAGACAGTTGCATAATAACGATAATGTTCAGTGTTTTGTGTACTACATTGTCAAATTAAAATCAAGCTTTCGTTTTGTAACGAAAAATTGTTTTTTTTTTGTTTTTCTCAACCCCACTTCCCTCGACAAATAAGATAATTATCTTCACTCAACTGTTATTCAGGAATCACGTCGACCTTTTCGGAATCACCCACCATATTTCACTTCAACATCTCTCGACCATTGTACCTAGATCCAAGATACATTAATCTAAACTGTACCAAAATGAACTAAAAGACGTATTCATTCAATGTCGTCGACGAAACACGCAACGCACGCGAAACGCACAAAATAGAAAAAGAAAAATGTCACCGCATCGCTAGTTGGAGCAAATAAAATTGTTTCCTGTACCAGAGACATCTACAGTGATGACAAAAGGTGTCCAGACAATGTAATTGTTCATTTTATTTCGGGATTTTTGTACAAAATGTGTTTCTTACAGCTGAAGTGCTGATGTTGTAGAAAGTTCAGTATTGTCAGGTTTTACAGTGGAGAAAAGTTTATTTGAGAATCGTTTCATCTGACTTAAAAGCTCGCTGCGTTTTACAAAGGTATCGTACTTACTGATTGATCTCGATCTTTTTTAAAGTTCTTGGTGTTCAAATACTTAGTTACCTAGGTTTTTTTTTATATTACTTACAAAACTTAAGATTCGCATTTTCTGAGAGCCTTTATTTTATGTTTCTGGGAGCAACTTGAGCAACTAAAATGACTTGTGAAACTAGTTCGCCAAAGACATGGTTTTAATAAGTATCTACTGCAATTTTAAGAATCCTAGTTCGCGTTATGAAACCATTGAGGAGGCAACAAATCACTGAGTGGCCTAGCTGCAAGTGATTGTTAGGCGCACATTAAACGACGCGTGCGAAATAGAACAAAACGCGACGTCTGTAACCGGCCTGTGTGCGCATTGAGATTCTGGACCTGTAGGGAGAGCGCAGACGATCTACGTTATTAGTCTACAGAACAATCGGTTTCTTATTGATTGGTCGTTTCTTTCTTCTCACAATAGGTATTTAAAGACTACACGTATTGCAGAATAAAATAACTGTTGCTATACTTACGTGCTACGATGTATCTTGCTATAGTATTCGACAAAAAAAAATTGGAACAATCGGTGAAAGTCTGTCTAACAGCAGTCGATTTAAAACTACAACCGTAAGCGCGAATTGGATAAAAGGATAAAACATACGAGTGAACACGCATTAATGCAGGACGTGTGCGATGAGTCGATAGAAATCGGACTATGTTACCGCCAGGAGTTGGCAATGTCGGACACGATTCGATGACCGATAAAAATCGTCCGTATGCACGAGGCCTAAAGGAGAGAGTTTCCAATTTAGACGAACAATTTCTTTTCACTTTAGAATGTAATCTATTCCATGTAGTTCAGCAATGTAAAATGACATTAACGTTTAACGAGATACTAAATGTGGAGAACAAGACATTTAATTGAATAATCGGTTCTCTATTTTGTGCTGGTGTTGACTGTTAAACTGGGATTATTTTCTGGAATTAATTTGCTGCTTGATTTTATTTTTACATAGAAAATGTCATTAAATGTTGGAAACGTTTATAGTTTCCCGGATCTATCTACTCACTTACTAACTCGGAACGATCTAATCATGCTCTTGACTATAAATTAGAAGAGAAAGGACTGCATTCTTAAATATCTAAGGTTACAAGACGATTAACAATTTCAGAATCTTATCTAGAACCTAATTTTGTTCCGCAGATGAAAATTTTTGTTTTAAAAAGCTATAAATATCATAACAGTCTTGCTGTTCGGTTCATCAAATCGTAACTAGGTTTACACCATAACTCAATTTATTTCATGACTTCATAAACACAAGATAAATCCACAGCTTTCAGTTTGTTAAAATATTCATTCTATTCTACGAGTAGACCGCCCTAAAGGAACTTCGGCATATAGTTGTGGCTTTACCAAGCCGGGGTTGAATTAATTGTGAAATTAGTCAAGTTACATAATGCCCCGATGATGGGGCTCAAGCGCCTTTACTTAAGGTTTAGTACTTAATAACCTGTTCTTAGCCGGCTGGGATTAAACGTTTCGTGTCAACAAAGCCTAACTTGATGAATCACAAGGATTTTGGTACAAAGTGCTCTTATATTAAAGTTCATACTTTATAAGTCTTACTTATGGGATATTGGGTACTCGGAACTTATTGGAGATCGTGGAAAATTTGAGGAGTATCGTTCTCAAACATGTTAGGGGACACAAAAATTGGCAAGGTTGGAGAACATCAAGAAAGCGGGCACCAGCATCTTTCAGTGCAGCGAATGAACGTACTATGATGCATCTGGAGTCTCTCGACTGTTCCACGTAGATTATTGTATATTTTTTTTATCGTCATTTTGCTTGTTTCAAAACAGCCCAGCGAACATTTGAATTACGAACAGTTGTTGCCAGCCACAATGTTTAAAAATGCAAATTACACGGAAACATAGACCACATCATGTTGTGGTATACAATACAAAATATCGCAAAGCCAAATAATGTGTGTTGTGGTTCTATTGATAAATCAACCACATCGTGGCCTGCCAATGAGTACTGTACCGTTATATTCTCGATCAAGCCTGAGGCAGTAGCCTAGTTAGGTCCCTGGTTACTGGCGAAGTGGACACGCTAGCTTGAAGTTCATCAGTGTAGTCCGATGCTGTTCTTATATCTGTCGGGTCTATACCTTCGGGGATTACTTCCGCCAAGCCTGGTCAACTAGATTGTAAATCATTGTTGTATATTACAATATTTATCTGATAGCAAAAAAGGGACAAGTCTATTATTACTTTAGCTGGTTAACGAATTTCAATTACTTGATCTTCTTAATCTTTACGTATAGACTTTTCAAAGGCAAATGCAATATACATTCTGAAAGTATTAACTTAAAAAAAATGCTAAAAATAAACATTCAGTAATAACCATTAATAACTTTACCATGTTATAGTATCTGGCAATCGTCATTGAGCTTCAAAGAAGCCCGCTTCGACATCGAAGCACCTGCCGGTCGGAATTAGATTGATGGTGTAATTAATACGTTGTGGCACTTCTCCTTTGAGTGAGACCGTTGTGGTCATCCGCTTGAAACCACAAGAAGCTTCGGCGCACTTTCCGTCCAATCCCAGCCTTGAGCTGTCGACGACTTTTTGTACAACCAACAAGGCCACATTAAGACGAACATTTGACAAAAGAATCTTTGTATTTTCCATTCTGGAACAAGTTTCTTCGAGTCAAAGAAAGGCATTAATTAATCCGAGATATTATAGATGCTATTCAAATAGCGCTAGACCTTAATATTAAATCAGAATTTCTGCGTCCTTTGTCCTCAATCCTCAAAGCGGTTCCTATCGGCATACCAATCATTCATCTAGGATATAAATCTTTTGCTAGCGTCTGCCGACAGAAGGTCGATTTGGGATTCCTGTTTTTGCTCAAGGGTCGAGTGAGTTGTTACAAAAAAGACGTTCCGTCATCAGAACCCCATGAGATAGACAACATTGCGAAATAGTAGGGCGATTCCCAAACTAATCTTAACTAATCTTCTTCGTATCACATTTTTCTTTATTACCCGACTACGACGAAGCCAAATGGAAAGGTTTATAATTTTAGCATTCTCTGTAACTATGTACTCGTATAAATTATCTTTGTATTTATTTGTTTGTTTGTCTAAATGCGTTGTATGTCTATTGTTTGTTTTTCCTAATAACTGTTGTATGCACGTCATGTCCTTGCGACGAATGAATATTTTTTCTTTCTTTCTTACCTCCCCGTAGCGCCTAAACTGTTCATTCGATTTTGACGAATACGGTGTCAGTCGATTCGTTTTTATGGCTTGGGTAATATAGGCTACATTTCAACCAACTTCAACAGTAGGAGGAGACGATTTTACCTTGTAAACCCCAAATTTGATTAGAGCGTGTTTTTCAAAAGTCAAGATTTTTTATACCACACAAATTCTTGTTTTCCTTGTAAAAACTATGAGAGCTAAGTAGTTACTAAGTCTAGACTAATTAAACAACTCAGCTACAATTAATCAAAAAGTTGTTTCGAAACATATTAAATTAACGTGTTCATATAACAATAGCCTTGACATAATGGTAGAGAGTTTCCGTGAGAGCAACGAATTTGTAACTCAATCACCTAATTAGAGTTTGTTTGGAACAACTCCAGACTGTACGCGAGTAATTAATAGGCTTTGTAATCTGAAATGTAATGAGAAGAAAACAACACAAATACTGAACAAAAAATATGACGCTGAATAGCTGTTAATTCTTATATATAACAGCTTTGTGCTTGCTGTTGTTTTCAGGTGCATGTGAAAAAATAATTGGAAAAAAGTTAGGTTATAATCATCTGGCATATTAAATATTCAAAAAACACAAAATATGAAAAATTAAGTCATTTTGATTTTGCTAAGGGTTCCGTAACGATTACTAAGTCTCCGCCGTTCGTCTGTCTGTCAGCGGACTGTATCTCATGATCCGTAATAGGTAGACAGTTGAAATTTTCACAGAATGTATAATTTCACAAATAACAATAAATAATAAAAATAACTTTAAAATTAAAGGGGGCTAGCCTACTACGATGGTACATGCGCGAGTCTGACTTGCCTTGGCTGGTTTTTTATATTCATGTGAAGGTAATTGTTCATCAGCATCATCATCATTCCAGCCGAAAGTTGTCCACTGCTGGACATAGGCCTCCCCCAATTGTCGCCACATTGATCGGTCCCGTGCGACTCGCATACGCATCGTCTTTCGGTCACGGTCGCTACTCCAGAACTTTCGGCGCCATCGGCCATCCATTCTGGGAGCAATGTGCCCTGCCCACTGCCACTTAAGTTTGGCAATTCTTCGGGCTATGTCGGTTATCTTGGTTGCGGTTGTCTTTCTTGGTTCTCAATGTATTCATTTCTGATTCGATCACACAAGAAAACTCCGAGCATAGCCCTCTCCATTGCCTCTGCACAGTAATTGTTCATTATCTTGTAATTAATCTCAATCACCGGTCCGGACACCATACACGAACCCAGTACTAAAATTCGGTACCTCTCCTTTAAATTAAAATATTATTACACTCAGCTCCCAGCCTAATGAAAAACGAACAGCGAACGGCGGGACCGCACGAAATCAACTTATTATCGCTTATTAGGTTTCCTCGATACATTGCTTTTCTGTTGTCTAGTCAATTTATCGTCGGCAAGTTAGTCGAGGGGACGGAGCGGCGGTGTGGTGGTACGCTCACTCAATTAGTTAATTTTGTTAAATATCCTTGATTGAGCAGCGGACGGCAATCAGCCATGCAAATTCTCTCCGTCATTTCCGAGACTGCCAAAATAGGATTTCGCTAAACGCAGTGTATTTAGCTTTGCGTTGTAATAAATTGTCCGTGCAGAACGAACGGTATAATGAATGAGGAGAATAATGTTGTAACATTTGAATAGAGAAGCTTTCACATTTTTGACAGTTGGATAATTTTTTGTCGGGATGTTTGAGGGTAGGTTGGCTTTTATATATTTTTTTTGCAATTTTGAGTGAATTAGGTAGATTGGGTAGAAAGGTTTCTAGTTTATTTTAAAAAAGGTTATTTTTTATGCAGGGAATCCAACAGGTTGCTATCATGGAGATTGCCACCAGTAGCTGCTGTTCGTGAGGACAACCTACGGGGACTAGATGTGGACATCTTATGGCATATATACCTATTTACTTTAGTTGTAGGTACTCGGATAATTTATAGTTTATGTTTTTTTGTTATTGTTAAACTACGATACAAGAAGAAAACTTTAACACAAGAAGAAGAAAAGAATTTTCTTCAAACTGATAACAGTTAACAGTTCAAATAATCAAGTTGGAAAAAAAGGATTTTCGTCATCTCCATTTATCTAATCGTAGAAATTTTACACACATTTCTTTATATCCTGAAAAAAAGAGGAAATATTATTGAAAATGCATGAAAAAAGGTAATATACGATCATTCTCAGAAGATCTATTGGCCAGTTTCATGATGGATCTAGTGAGAATTGTTTTTCTCGTTGGATCCTGGTTTCAAGGTAAGGATTTATTGAGAATTATTCATTCTCAGAAGATCCATTGGCCAGATCCATGATGGATCTAGTGAGAATGTATTCCTATGAATGTTATTTTTTGGGGGATTGTTGCTAGTAACTAACACGTAAAAAACGTTTATTAGTGTCACAAAGCTCCATAAATGTGTACGGTTTATATAATGTAGTAATTAAAACATTTTAATTACTTAGATAATGTCACCATAACACCACACAAACACATGTTTTCCCCACTAATCTCGCGTCATAACAAGCGCTATGAGCACCATGACACACCACGCTTTTGTCACATCACTGAATTTTAATTCGATGCGTCTGTAAAGGTTGTTTCAGATGGGATGTACGTGTACCAAAAGGCCAAATAAAAAATAATTAAATAATAAAAAGAGCAGTGGTGGCCCAGTGGTGGCGGCCCCGACTTACGAACAGTAAGTCGTGAGTTCGAACCCAGACAGGCGCATTACTTTGTGTAATTTATTTCATCACCACTGCCCTCAAAACGGTGAAGGAAAACATCGTGAGGAAAGCGGCATGTCCTCGAACCAAAATATTCGCAGACATGTGACATCTACCAATCCGCACTGGGCCCGCGTGGTGGATTATAGCCCATTCCTTCTCATAGAGAGGAGGCCTGTGTCCCAGCAGTGGGAACATTAATAGGCTGATGATAATGATTAATACAAAATAAACCCAATCAAAACGACAATATCTTGGTTGTTATTGTATTGTTAGATGGGTTTATTTTCTCAAAATGTTATATGTTACATTTATTTCGGTATTTCTGACTATATTGCATATTTTGCGTCAGACTGTAGAGATTTCCAAAGGTTGTTTACTTAATTAAACTTCATGTAAAAGAGTAGTTCACAGGAGCACAGAACACAGGACACATACACAACAATAAATAGGACAGCATTTTGATAGAGTACATTAAAAAACATTTTGTTTTCGTAAATTGATATACCTACGAAAGAGTATTTCAACTTACGATAAAGAGTATATTCTCTCCATCTATTTTTAGGCGATATTATTAACAGTCCTTTCCTGTTCCCAAATACACCATTTGGCCTTAATTTTCCTAAGGGAGGCCCAAAATAACCATTGGATAAGGTCAAGAGGATGCTCAGCTGCAGCCTCTTCTTTGTGATAATAAAAACGTGCATCGATTATACAAATTTCAGGAAGAAATGAGGCAAAATTTTACAAATGGCAAGTTATATTTTTTTCAATACACTTCCTCGAAAACTGCATAACGCACTACGATTAGGCAACACAAAACAACGGGGGTACAACATGCAATGTATTTCACACACGTGCGTTTTTGTCCAATGAAAATTGCCACAGATAATTATACCTATACTTAGTCCAAATTGGTTCAATGCCTATAGTCTGAGGTGAATGTTTTTTTTTTTTTTTTTCGGCAAAGCACTAAGCGTCTTTACGGCATGAATATTTTTGAATATTCAAATTGTGTTTATAAATAGAATATCATAGATAAACATGATTATTAAAAACTAATAGTTACTTTTATAAACAAATTAACATTTATTTGTGTTCGAAATTCGAAAATATAAAAAGAAATATATTTTTTATATTAGGCTGTTTAGCGGCTTCATACCTTTACTTCTCCTTCAACCTGGCGAAAGCAAAGCGCGGAAAAAAAGAAAATTAAAATCATGGTTTCGTAATAATTCATGACAAAAATATTTTTCGTTATTTTATTTCTTCAAAAGTGTATAGAAAAACGTCGTTTGATACACGTGGACATTTGTTATTGCATTTCTCGGCTCAAAAACACCCTCGCCTGCGGCTCGGGAGCTAATTCCGCCTCGGATGCAATAACAAACTTTCTCCACTTGTATCACAATGTACTATTATGCTCCGTAATCTCGTCCTCATTTAGTACTTGTAGTTTGCACTTCCTGCTAACTCGCTATCACATTTTTTAAAGATGAATCGATTTCATCAACATGAAAATGTTGTCTGTGGTCCGGTCTTGGCGCGCTCTGTCTGACATCTGTCAACTCATTGTACTTTTTTGTGAAGCGCGCAGGTCACGTTTCCGTTAATAAAGTTCCTAAAATGTTGTAATTACCAAACCGAGATGGGAAAACACTGAAGAAAACGAGACGAAGAGATGAGAGAACTCAACGAACGTTTGCGAGAACTAGAAAATCGGTCGAGCAAGCGAAAACGGAGTCGTCACCGAAACTCTGGTAAGCTTTTTTGTTTAAGTACTTACCCACTCGTCTTTTCCAAGAAATAACTGGCACCCTGGTCTAAGATGCACATGTCTCTAGGGGTTTCACGAGAGGTTAACCATGAGAACACCAATTGTACCACCCTATTAGACATCATTAAAGTTTTCACGAGAGGCTAGCCGATGATCTTAGCCATCTAACAATATAACGACATCACAAGAGCTTTCACGAGAGGTCAGCCGATGGTGTATACGTTCAGTTGTTCGCACATGTCTCTAGAGTTTTCACGAGAGGTTAACCATGAGTACACCAACTGTGCCCACATTAGTAAGATATCACTAGAGCTTTCACGAGAGGTTAGCCGATGATCTAAGCCATCCTACAATAGAACGACATCACTAGAGCTTTCACGAGAGGTTAGCCGATGATCTAAGCCATCCTACAATAGAACGACATCACAAGAGATTTCACGAGAGGTCTGCCGATGATGTACACATTCAGTTGTTCATAGTCTCGTCCCTACTGCATCCCTTGAGCTACCACGAGAGGTTAGCCGTGGATTTAAACTCAACTAGGCAGAGGTCTTACTTTAATTATCCTTTGTACACAAGTATGAAGCCCGCTCCAGTCGAACACGCTCGAGAAGCCGTGGTTATCGCGACCGATGTTGTGAGACACGTTTTAAAACCCGACGCAGCCTGACTCGCCGTGAAAGCTATTCCTCATAACCACCACTTCTGAGTACAAACACTTGTCCTATATCACCTAATGAAGGAAATATTTAAAATTATTAAGATTTAATTTCATATTATAAAAAAAAAAAAAAAAAATGCTTTAATAACTTTATTGAATATTAATATCCGTCTCTAAGACGACCCACTGACCGAAATCAGAAAGATGCAGAGATGAGGGGGCGTAGCCAACATAGACACCTATAGAACTTCACGCCAGCCTGGCCATTCGGTGGTCAGCAGTAATTGTGAAGGGTTTAAATGAAACGGCAGCTTGTTGCACCCACCAAAACTAAATGAAGAAGTGGCAGCCACACTGAGGATGGTGGAGTGATCAGTGGGCAGCAGATCACCTCGGCTGCTGCCATTACATCAATAGGCAAAGTGTTAAACAATCTAATCGCCAACCGATGTGAAAGTGATCAAATTATAACTCTTTATGTGATGCAGCCAGACTACTTTGTCACATTTATCATGCAACTGCATCACCAGACTCTCCCTAATCCTGCCTGGCCTCAATAAGGAAATGAAGGAGCTAATGGGGCAGACACTCCAATATCTAAGTACCTGTTCGGGGATAAGCTGCAGGACAAGTTTATTGCAAAAAAAAAATATATATATATATATATATAAGGTCAGGACAAGAATTGAAGAACACACCTGCAAGACCTCTAACGCAGTGCTGAAGCGGAAAAACCAGTTGAAACTAGCAACACGCCCGAGGCACTCACCACAGAGGCGCCAGCCGCGACGTCGGCGTTGGGGACAAGAATGCGTCTAGCTCAGGTAGAAACTGGAAGATTACAGTATTTCACTGAAGTCTGGAATAATGTTACCACCTATCCAACAATACAATGATTGGATCAAGGGTACTTACACTTTTATGAAATTCCAGTTCAAACTTCCATTCTTAAAAACAATAACTTCAGTCAGAAAGAAAGCAATCTTATTTTATGGAAATTAATAAACTCGTGTATTGAATGATGTTTATCCGCAGATAATCAATTTTTATCCAGCATATTTTTGCATCCAAAATCAGATGGCACTTGGATTTATATTAAATCTCAAAAAACTTAATAAATATATTAATACACATCACTTCAAACTAGAAGACTTATGGACAGCAACCAAACTCATGACCCCAGGTTGATTTATGGCAACTATAGATTTGAAAAATGCACCATGCCCACGGTGCATTGTTATTTTAATTGTGTCTGTAATTGCGGGTATCTAAGTGCTATACTTCTTACCCATAAAAAATATGATAGATTTCTCCGGTATCAGTTTCAAGATACATTGTAAGTTTACATGCCTTCCATTTGGGCTTAGCATAGCACCATAATGTATTCACAAAGATTATGAAGCCAGTTATGTGTCACCTGAGGCCATTGGGGTTACTTTTCTATACGGTGATATTTTGTGCCTTGCTGATTCTTATACTAAGTTTTTTCTTAAAAAATCTAGGGTTTGTTATCAATACTAAAAAGAGTGTCTTAGAACCCAGACAATGCTGTCAGTATATAGGATTTCTGTTAGATTCAGTTCAATTTAATATCTCACTTCGTCGGAAGAAGATAGATAAATTTCATCCCTAACTTATTAAATAATTTTAAGTCTAAGAGGATATGCAAAATAGTAGAATTTGCTCAGTTGCTAGGTAAAAATATCCTTGTTGCTGCTTGCCCAGCAGTGGAATATGGTTGGCCTTACACCAAGGTTATGGAAAGTAACAAAACAACAATGAAAATTACAAGGCTCTGCTACCTATCACAAGAGGAATTAGGATAGGACTAGTAGAACAGTATAAAACTATTTGACCTTGTTTTAGAAATATTTTCTGATGCTTGACAAACTGGCTGGGGTCTGGTATGTAATGATGTCAGAAGCCATGGGCATTGGGCAACTGATGATAAAAAGTTTCATACAAAATTACCTTGAACTACTAGCAGTATTTATAGGGCTCAAAATATTTGCAAGCACACTCAGACACTGTGAAATTTTACTTGGAATTAAATAGATAACACAACAGCCATAGCCTACATCAATAAAATGGGTGGCACTCGTTTTACCCACCTTAATAATTTAGCCAGAAAGTTGTGGCAACGGTGTGAGGAAAGACACATTTGGATCTATCATCAGTTCTAAAGAAAACACTATCGCAGATCTCTAATCTAGGCATCCAAACAGAAATTGAATGGAAGTTATGTGATGTAGCCTACAAGACTATTATTGTTTAACCTCAGATTGATCTGTTTGCAAACAAGTTTAATACTAATTGTCAGAATTATATATCATGCACTGTCACATGGTATGGTGATTTCTTTTATACATTACCACTTATTAGCACTTATTAGTAAAATGTTACAGAAAATAAAAGGGGAAGGGGCAACAGGCATTGTTGTAGTACCTTGGTGGCCCTCACAATCATGGTTTCCCTTATTTGAGCCCATGGTTATTTCTGAAATGATAATAATGGAACCCCATCATAAAAGCGATATGAGTCTGCTCTGAATCAGGGGATATCCTATTGTCAGAACCAAGATATTGACCCTCTCCTAGACTCAGTTCCCACTGTGATATCTTTACTGACTAAAATTTAATGAGGGACTGTCATATAGCTCACTCAATACCATTACGTTAGTTATTTCCCTAGTTCTAGGGTTATTTCCCACATTGGCTCAGATGACCGACTGTCAAGGTTCTTCAGAGATTTATTTAGGTTAAGACCTAAGAACCCCAAATATGAAGTAGTATGGGTTCTCAGTATTGTTTTGAATTAATTGTCTAAACTATTTCCTAATGAAACCCTTAGTCTGGAACTAATTACCAAAAAGTTAGTTACCATAATAGCCCTTATAACTGCACACAGAATTCAAACCTTGTCTCTCATAAGTATACTGATAACATTTCTTATAATCAGGATAATTATTAACATAAAAATTCCAGAAATTATTAAAATCTCTGAACCTGGTAGATATCAACCCAATTTGATATTACCATTTTTTTAAGGAGAATTTGTCTGTGTGCCCTGCTACTACCCTTTTGTTCTATTTAGATATTACAGAAAATATAAGACAAGATTATAAATCACTAATTATAACTAAGTATAAGAAAACCATATCATGCCGCCACTACTGCAACTATTAGTAGGTGGATAAAACAAATTCTGGAATAAATACTCCCAAATTCACATCACACAGCACAAGGCACGATTCTGCATAAAATGCCTCTGAAGTGGGTATTAATATTGAAGTTATAAGAAAAGCAGCTGGTTGGACCACAAGTTCCTCAACTTTTGCTTGCTTTTTTATGAGAACTATAGTTAGTGATTCTAATGCTTTTGCACAATTAAACAGCGTGTTCTAGTCTATAAACTATAAAACACACTGCTTGTTATTATTGGTTGATTAAATTTAATGTCAATGGTTACTGTCTGATTAAAGTAATTATGTTCTATAAAAGATTATTATGACACTGGTTGACACTAGAGTTAGAGAAAATTTATGTTATTTTACCTTTTATTTAAGTAATTAGTACCCAAGTAATAATACTCAGAATAGTATGTTTTGCTGCATTGTTCAATGATTAAAAGATGTTGATTATATTACCAACACAACTTCTTTGAACATCTACAAGTACTAAATGAGGACGAGATTACGGAGCATAATTATATAGATCGGACTAACTTACCTAGTGACGTCCGATCCTTAATTATGTGAAGTAATCTCGTCCTCATTGTATCCCAACCCTTCCCAGAAGATCAGCCTACTTATATGTGTTTTAAAGTGTCTTATCTACACCCCTTTTTAAAGTTGTGTTGACTAATGTATCGGGACTACGATAGTTAACCGTATCGGTCATCTTGAAGTCCCGATCATGTGCTTTGAAAGAATGAGTTGACAGATGTCAGACAGAGCGCGCCAAGACCGGACCACAGACAACATTTTCATGTTGATGAAATCGATTCATCTTTAAAAAATGTGATAGCGAGTTAGCAGGAAGTGCAAACTACAAGTACTAAATGAGGACGAGATTACTTCACATAATTAAGGATCGGACGTCACTAGGTAAGTTAGTCCGATCTATATAATTATGCGTTGTATGATATTGTTCATTTATTTTTTTGTCATTTTGAGTTCGTATGTCATGTTCCTTTATCATCATCATCATCAGCCTATTAATGTTCCCACTGCTGGGACACAGGCCTCCCCTCTATGAGAGGGAATGTTTTCCTGTAACAAATAAATATTTTTTCTTTCTTTCTAATATTTTGCTAGTTGCTGTAGGTAATATAATTATCTAAATACTCATGATAAGTCAACTTCTGTAAAAATGTATGAAGATTATTTTTTTCACTTGTTTTCGAAATGGGAAAGTTACGAAATGGAACGTACCAACTAACTGATTACTTCTGAAGCTTATTTCTATTAATTCGGGTTTTCCAAATCTTTTACAGATTTCGACAAACTTCATCACCAAACTTTGTAGACGAATTATACGATTGCAATAACTTATAATTTTATTAGCCAACAGGAGGACGCTACCCCTAGATGCTATCCCTTACTTGCCTTTTACGACACCCATGGGTAGAGGGTTGCTCTGTGAAGGTACAGAACACCGCTTATAATGTATCTGAAGCAACCTTTACATGTAAAGGAGAAACAAACGTAGTTTTAGCAACCATAACCTGAAATGGTGTGGTGTTTTAATGACTCGGTGGCGTGTATTAGAGTTAATTTTGTGAAAATACGCACCGTTGTGTAAGCTGCCGACATTCTTGGAAAACATAAGGCTGTGTTGAGTTTTCTTTGTCTGCTCTGTAACGTATTTTATTTGTTTATAGAAAATTTTCAGAAATATTCTAACTTGACCACGGTTAATACTTGTATCCATAGTCAAGTTTAAGTTATTACTTATTATGCAACATTTTTGAAAGCAAAGCTAAGCATTCTAACTTTTGACAGTTCTAACTTCAAACAATGAATGAACTAAGAACACAAAAACAGAACAGAAAGAACAGAATAAAAATCATATCCTATGTAATTACCTTTCCTCAAGTACCTAATCACTTTGACTCGTTAGATTTACCCGTGTAAGCGTGCTGATCCCGCAATCGCAGCCTTTGTCCAACAATAAGCCAGTGATAGGCTGGTATTCTTTCAAGTAGGAAATAATGATGAAAAGGCCTATTATCATATTAATACCTTGCCTCACAAAAACAGAACAGAAAGAACAGAATAAAAATCATATCCTATGTAATTACCTTTCCTCAAGTACCTAATCACTTTGCTCGTTAGATATACCCGTGTAAGCGTGCTGATCCCGCAATCGCAGCCTTTGCCCAACAATAAACCAGTGATAGGCTGGTATTCTTTCAAGTAGGAAATAATGATGAAAAGGCCTATTATCATATTAATACCTTGCCTCACAAAAACAGAACAGAAAGAACAGAATAAAAATCATATCCTATGTAATTACCTTTCCTCAAGTACCTAATCACTTTGACTCGTTAGATATACCCGTGTAAGCGTGCTGATCCCGCAATCGCAGCCTTTGCCCAACAATAAACCAGTGATAGGCTGGTATTCTTTCAAGTAGGAAATAATGATGAAAAGGCCTATTATCATATTAATACCTTGCCGCACAAAAACAGAACAGAAAGAACAGAATAAAAATCATATCCTATGTAATTACCTTTCCTCAAGTACCTAATCACTTTGACTCGTTAGATATACCCGTGTAAGCGTGCTGATCCCGCAATCGCAGCCTTTGCCCAACAATAAGCCAGTGATAAGCTGGTATTCTTTCAAGTAGGGAATAATAATGAAAAGGCCTATTATCATATTAATACCTTGCCTAGAAGCTTTCTAAAGCAATGAAAACTATGCTTGGGTATTAATTAAACGATCGTGATCGTTTAGAACAGTAGCTTTTGATTGAAACAATGCATTTTCAGTACATTCAAATTTGTGCATAATTTACTGAGAAACTTTGATAATTATTTGAATACATCCAAATGTAGCTTCAGCACATATTTATGTGTGGGTTGGTGTATGTTTTAATTATAATAATTTCGGCATTTTCAGTAAAATGTTTCCGGGTCGCTTGTTTAATTATACAATAACATTTGCAGCAAAATATGGACGTCAAACTCGGTTTGTTGTGCGGAATAATTCGATGAAACTGTTGTATAAAAATTGGTTATGATTTTTTTTTTTTTTGGATTTCGGGGTAGGTTTTTTAAACGGTTACCGCAATTCTACCAGAGGTAAGTAAGTAGGCAGGAAATATAAAAACAGACCCTTTTTTACCATTCAACTTTAATATTCTTAAATTAATTTCCAGAAAATTCATCGTAAGCTGAAACATAATCAACCGAAGCACGAAAAACAACATGGTCGCTACACAAACAGACGTGTATCGACCACAAAACCCACTTAATAAAGGTAAGAAGATAATCCAAACAAGAATTTAAAATTACATTAGTTGGGAATCCTTATTAGACCAACAACATGCTCTTGTTAATGTTGCTGAACAAAACCCACCCCGTATAGAGGGTTGTTTACATGCGGTCGACGATTGCGGCGAGTCGAGTAAGAGACTCGGAGCAAGTAAATGCACGTACTCGTATGTATTATAATTTAGGAGACAGTGCTGTTTGCCTGGAATTAGCGCCCTTGTTTTGGAGAGAATCATTTAGACCGTGGTGTTTGGCATGTGTAAAGGCAACATGTAGCTGTTTTGTTATATGTGTAAAATATGCACATTTAACAACACTAGTTGACTCGCCAACACACCACCACTCAGTCCCCCTTGTTCGCTTTAGGACAGATTCGCTTTAGGACAGATTCGCGTAACGACAGATTCGCATTACGGCAGATCCGACAGTCTAACAACGACTGACTCCCCACCTTTTTTTTTTTTTCGAAATGGCATCTCGCAGTTCAACCTAGAGAGGTTGTCGTCTGCTTAACTGGACAATCCTGTGAATACCTTAAGTGTAAGGCTTCCAGCCAGAGCATAAAACTTACAAACTAAACGACTACACGCCAAGGGCACCCCCTGCGGGGTACGGGCCTCGGCTTAGGGCGTCGCTGGGAGAGGACAGCAAGGGGACAGGCTGGATCTGAGTGGTGTCATTAATTAGGGACTGATTTGGAACTACAGGCGCAGCAACGCGGGCTGGCACGAGCAAGGGACGGGGAGGGTTCGTATCGGGGCGTCGTCGCGACGGGCCTCGACGGCGAGGACGGAATGACGGCTGTTTGCGTCTCTGCTTTCTAAGCGTGCTAGTTTCCTTCCTGCTCTTCTGGAGGAGGGTAGTAGCGTCATCGGGATCGACTAAAGCATGCCTTGGGCAGCGGATCTGACTAATTCGCGAGGGTTCGTAACGGGCGGCCGCTGCGATTAGGGGGTTACGGTGTTTAAGCGAAGCGCCTCTCCAAGCGTTTCTTCGATTCTGCTAGAATCGAAGAAACGCTTGGAGAGGCGAAGTTGTTAATTTATTTGCTAATTTTAATCTACTTAATTATGTTAAATTCATCTTATATAAATAAAAAATTGAATGCAGTAAAATGTCATAAGATAAATGTCCGACAGACGGTCAGCCTGGTGATCTGTAATACAGGTTTTACCTAAAACAGACACCAGTCTCTTTGTAGTGAAAATTGACTTTGTACTGCTTATGATAATGTTGATAAGAGAAAATAAATGAATTAAATAAATTAAGCTTTAGAAACCAAATTAAAAAGTGTCATCCATATTATTACGTTACCAAATGCTCGCATAAATTAATTTATTAATGAACACATCTATTTTAATACCGACTTTAATGGCATTAGATACGTCAGCAAAATAGATTTACTGGGTTCATTATTCAATATTGAAAGTATCCCGAAATGATTATTTTAATCAAGCAAATCCATATTGAATTGATTTATTTATAACGCAATTGTGAAATCAAGTTATATTAATTACAATAATATCTTCTGAAGTCCACCCACGTAGTTTTCAAAAGGTTTGTATAAGATTCAATTAAGTAGCTACTTATTTACGCCTCCTCAAAGGTAATAGAGCCGACCCGTTTTCTCTAACATTAAGAAATACTTAAAGTAATACCTCAACACGAGCACACAATTGGATTCTCTGTCCAGGGCCGAAAGTTGATATTCCAACAGTATTCTATTATTAAGGCATTAAATTTAGGTGTTTCATAGTGTAAGTAATTATAGTATGACTGACTGAGATAATTATTATTTACTCATGATAATAACTCGATTCGGAGAAAAGGCTACTGCAAATTCTTTGCCTTTTCATTGAAAGCGAAGGCCTTTAATTACCGAGGTTCTCAGAAAGGGTTAATTAACTACTATCATGCCTACACCCACACTATATCTATGATATTACTAGGTATAAGATGAGAGCCTGAAAATATTCAGTCACAATTAACTACTATCATGCCTACACCCACACTATATCTATGATATTACTAGGTATAAGATGAGAGCCTGAAAATATTCAGTCACAATTAACTACTATCATGCCTACACCCACACTATATCTATGATATTACTAGGTATAAGATGAGAGCCTGAAAATATTCAGTCACAATTAACTACTATCATGCCTACACCCACACTATATCTATGATATTACTAGGTATAAGATGAGAGCCTGAAAATATTCAGTCACAATTAACTACTATCATGCCTACACCCACACTATATCTATGATATTACTAGGTATAAGATGAGAGCCTGAAAATATTCAGTCACAATTAACTACTATCATGCCTACACCCACACTATATCTATGATATTACTAGGTATAAGATGAGAGCCTGAAAATATTCAGTCACAATTAACTACTATCATGCCTACACCCACACTATATCTATGATATTACTAGGTATAAGATGAGAGCCTGAAAATATTCAGTCACAATTAACTACTATCATGCCTACACCCACACTATATCTATGATATTACTAGGTATAAGATGAGAGCCTGAAAATATTCAGTCACAATTAACTACTATCATGCCTACACCCACACTATATCTATGATATTACTAGGTATAAGATGAGAGCCTGAAAATATTCAGTCACAATTTCGTGCATCACCAAATGGACCTCAGGACCTTCATTTTTCTGATGAGCCTAAATTTTGAGTGCTTCTGTTATTTATCAGTTGTAATACTTTTATAGTCAGATATTTTTGTAAATGAGAAAGTATCTCTACCTGTCATTATTTCTATTGCATAAGTGAAACCATAATAGCTTTCAGACCTAATTGTACTATATTTCTTTCAAATTAAGATTACTTACTTACTTTTCAGACGTTAAGGGTGGACGAATTCCGATGAAATTTTGCAAACAGGTTTACTATGACCAGGGTCAGGTCGTAGGATACTAATAATCCCAGGAGTTCGACCCCTTAGCATAATGTCTGACCTCCTCATCGAGAGCAAAAACTTATACCGACGACCCGAATGGCGCAGCGGTATAGTGAGACTGCCTTACGTTCTTAGGGTCCCGGGTTCGAATCCCGGTCGGAGCAAATGTTTGTGTGATGAGCATGGACATTTGTTTCCGAGTCATGGATGTTTATATGTATAATAAGTATGTATTTACAAACAAAAAGTATCTATGTAGTATATCAACTATCTGGTGTCCACGACACAAGCCTCGTTGCTTAGTGTGGCACTAGATGGCGCTGTGTGTAATGTCCGGTAATATTTATTTATTTATATTTATTTATCTTAATTTAAAAAAATGATTAGTTTCTTCTTTGAGTTATAAAACGTTGCACCTTTCATAGCCTAACATTGACACGTGGGGGAGCGGAGCAATTCACTCAGTATCACTCAGTTATTATTCATTCACTGAGGGAGCCCGCTTTCATTAATTAGAAAGTAAAGTGACTCCACAGAATTTGTTCATAAAGCAACTTAATACAGTATACCATAAATGCGCTTATCTGCATTTTATCAAAGACATTTCACTGACAAAGTTAGGTTTAATGTTACAGTTTATTTGCCTTGTTTGAATAAAAAGTTTGGTAATTAAAGCGTTGTTGGCTATTTTGTTTACGAACTTATGTTTAGTGTTGTCTCGGTTTGTTTAACGGTAATTATGTCATACCTTCAAACTTTGTTACTAGTTTTACAAGTCGAAATAATGCTTTTCGTTAAAACGTTTCAGTTATTTCTTTGATTATAATTTAAAGCTCTTACTAAAACACAAAATATTTCATCTAAGCGGACTCAACTGAATGTTGAATTATTTGAAAGTACGCGTAGAAAATCAGAGGGGACAATGACCCTGTGAAGTTGAGTGTCTATTAACACTCTATCTGCCGACAGCCAAATTATTTATTCCCATAACGGCGGGATGGATTACAATGCCGTAAAACCGCTCCGAGACAATCGCTCCAACAGCTGAAACCTTCGGACGCTCACAAAGCTCGGCTAGTTATAACTCGCTCGTTATCGTCTCGGTGTTTCCGCAATTAATCCTATCTCGGCGATAAGGCTGTTTCAAGTTAAGGGCCAGTCACTAGGGATCTAAGCAATCTTTACGGGTGACTTGTCAAAGTGAGAAAAGGGTCGGAAGCTCGAGAGACTTTCAACAATGCTTGTTATCTTAGAAGTAAGCCAAGAACGCACCTAATGATACCAATTTTAAAATAAATACAAGGTTCCGGTGATGGTATTCAGCTCTTGGGAAAAGATTTCGTCTTTGTCATGACAAAAGAACGCTCGGATGGATTTGATAAGGAAGCGAGAATATAACTTGTAAGTACTGAGTTCGGTAAGAAAATATTTTTACCAAAGTAAAATAATAATAAAATACACGTAAAAGGAAACGAAATCGCAAATAAAACCACGTTTTATAAACGCTGAAAATGGAAACGAAAATGTTTATTTAGCGACATTAAAACTTTCTCATTCCATTTCATATACTCGTAGGTGTGGAACAGTGGAATCGTTTGATGCAAATAAACACAACGTAACCAAAAGTTAATATGGTCGGTAGTGGAGTTCAATAAAACGATCCATGTTCGTGACGGATGTCGACAGGGGTTGCGAACATTTGCTTTTATTTCGTCGTGCAACTCGTTTAGCACATGCCGACTGACAATCAATCTCAGTCAATATATGGGATAAAGGTTCGTTGTTTCTGTGTTGTCGCGGCCTAATGAAATTTTTCTGGTGTGCTTTTTTGCAACTGCACTCTCTCTCTCTATAGCTGAGTGAACATAAAAGCCTGTTTAACGCGGACTTTATTGCGAGAATTTTGCGAAAAAGGTATTCCAAAAATGCGCGTGTTTCTGGCAAAAGTTTGTGTCACAAATATGGCATCGTTGATGATGGAACAAAGAAAAAAAATAATTGAGAAAATGGTGGTATACATATTATGGCTGATAATTATCACTCGGGTCTTTTCACTTAGGTCAGAATCTTGGTGCAGTTTTTAATTCATTGTTGTACTTAACTTGCAATAGTTATGTGCCTAGCCTTTTCCCAACTATGTTAGAGTCGGCTTCCAGTCTAATCGGATGCTGCTAAATAATGAAATTTTACATGGAGCGCACAGAGGGGTATTTGAGGCAAAAAACCGGTCAAAACTATATAAGGGCCTATATCATGTCAGTGTATAATAAAAAAAACATTTGATTAAAAAAAAATGGATTTATTAGTAAAAAAATACATTAAAAAAAAAAATTGAAAAAACAAAAAAGTGTAACGAGCTGCTGTCCATTTCTGCTTAAAACTCGTCTTAAAATGCCTCAATGAACAAGACAAAAAAATCCTGTCTTCTGCTGGAAATGAAGTCAATTGAATCAATTTTCCGAAGTAGGTACCTACAAAATAAACAAACATAAAATTTTTTTTCGAAAACCTATACCTACTAACTTAAAAATTTAAAAAAAAAATAGGGTATGTTGGGGGATGATTTTTTTTCAGTTTCTGCAAGGCAAAGGATCAGTGGGTTTGGGGGCAGCCCTTTGATAAACCGGTTATTGTACTTCATGAAACACGCAGTGTTTGTATCATTTAGTTAATTTTAGAAAAACCACTTATGACCGGTTTTTTGCCTCAAATACCCCTTAGTGGAGCGGCTGCCTATCTGACCCCTACAACCCAGTTAATACTGGGTAATACGATATCCCTTGGTAAGACTGGTACTAAACTTGCAATTAAGTAACGATTATTAGTCGCAAGGATTTCCCTGTCGAATATTGCCAGATTTTCCGACTTTCCATAACTAGACCCAAAAACGACAATCATCGTAACATCTGTCGCTGAGTCACCGGCTACTTCCCAAGTTTTAATATTCACAAATGGGCTATCTTCATTTGTGGCCTACCCTTATCACGGGTGACATAAACCAGCACCCTATTAATTTATGCCCACTGTTAACTAATAAAGAAAAACGAGTCCGGATCCCCCTAGGAGCTACATTGAAAATCACCTCAGTCTGGCCGACAAATTAAATTTCCTACACATTGATTTTCACCGAGCACAGTAATTACTTAATTTACCGATTAGTTTACAGAGTCGTGAGCGCAGCCAATGGGGGGAAGATTTATAGACTAATTTTATAAGGAAGCTCCTCAGGTATCGAATATTCAATTATACAGATTGTGCTGTGAAAAAAATTCTTGTGAGGTAATTTGGTGGAGGAAAATTTTCAACGTTGTCGTTATTATGATAAAAGTTCACTTTTAGCGGTTTATGACCCATTCATTGAAGAGGTCTTGGGGACACTTTAGGGTATTAAATGCATAAATTAGGCTGAAGAAAATTAACTTATTTCTTAATGCAAAAAACAACCTGCTACGCTAATATTCTTGAGTGCATTAAACTCAAGTTCGGACTTAAATAAGTACAGGTCATAACTTCCTTAAACCTTGCTTAAAAAAAGCATGAAGTCCTGATCGTTAGGTATTTATGTCACTTAAATACAACTTTATTTTATTGAAAAGGCCCCGCGGCGTTCATCAGAGGTATTAACACGATACTTCGCGTTACAGATCTGTCATATTTGTCATCGCAAAGTTATTAATTGCAGATTATTTTGATCGGATAAAAGTCCTATTAATACGAGTGCTTTTGTGCGCAATAAGGATTATAATTTATTGAATGGTCACCAAGATCAGAATGGATGCCTAAAAATGAAAATGATGCGTTGTTCTGGTGGCCGCAAGCGCAACTGCTGAGCCCTTTTTTTTGTCGGATGGGAAATCATCAAATGACCCCTTCCGCTCTGGGCGGAGCAGGAGGGGGGTGTCAGACTTTTACTGACTAAAACCCATCCATGTTCCTTCATCGCCCTTTGTGTTCCGGGGCCACGGTATCTCTTCCGCAACCCCGGGACTGCTGAGCCCTGAGTTCGATTCCCGGGCCAAAGTGTTATTGGGTTTTTCCATCAGGAATTTCTCAGTAGCAATCACGGAGTCTGGATTTTTGTCCGGTTGATGGTAATAGACTCGCCCCCTTTTACATGGGACTTAAACATAACAGCCCGCTTAGCATGACCACCGAAGAAACGAAAGAGAATCGACAAATCTTTTGTTCATCTGTCATTTTGCTGTCATTGAATCGACAAAATGACAGACGAACAAAAGATTTGTCGATTCTCTTTCGTTTCTTCGGTGGTCATGCTAAACGGGCTGGCCGTCTGGCCCTCTGACTGACTCTTCAGGGATTACAGGTGTGATGTTATGTATGTACAGAAATTCAAGTAGATACCTACTCAGCAAACTTCTGTTATCTTTGTTCACCGGTTAATGACTCGTTCAGACTGAATTGGTTTCCTACTCATTGTGTGCCGTAGTTCCAAATGTACTAAGGGTAGAAACACTAGTTTGCTGTAAAATAAAACATGTATGTAAGTAGGTACAAGTAGGCACACGCGCGGTCACTAGTTTAAGCACTAAGTGCTCAACAAAGAGGGGGCATGCTGGCTTAGTGCCACTTAGTTCTAATTATACATTCATGTTGATCAAAAGAATGGGTGCTTTCAAAAGCCTACAAATGGAAGCCGATTTTTTTATGAATTAGTACATTAAAAGGAACCACTGGGGGCTCACAACGGTCAACAGTACTTTTGATGACCAAATGACCGGCCCTTGGTTTGAGAGCACTTTGAGCGGCCCCTGTGATCAATAATACGCGTGATTCTACACAGTTGTGTACGTGAAAGCTAATGCAAGGGATTTTTGCATTTGAATATGGAAATTATTTTCAATTCAAAATCGGAAATCTAATCCTATATGAGTACTTCAAAGCTGAATCATTGGGTATCCTTGATTTGCGAGATGTATGTATGAGTCACATCTACTGGGTTTTGGGAAAGCCAAATGTTGGCGTGTGTTTTCAACTTGCTTAGCTTAGAATGAAAGACTAGATCGTGCTATTATTGAATTTGGTTGTTTCAATGAAAAACCTTAAGGAATTTTCAATCAATATTCTTCAGTAAACATTTACGGTCTAGTGAGTTAAGAAATATCTAATGCGGCCGAAAGGTATTGGAGTTGCGATCACACAGCGTTGGAAGGCCTTCCACAAGGTAAACCAACGATTTATTCCCTTTATGTCGAGTCCCGTTATGTCGAGCCTGGAAGTCTATTGTTCTCCAAAGTATTGATATTTTACGCTTTCTATTACCTTTATGTCGAGTTTGGTGAACAGGTACAGTCAGGGATGTAAATTAAAAGCCAATGGCATAAAAACATTCTTTTATTATTTGTTCTATTACTTATTTTCATATATATGTCTAATCTTTCTTAATCTAAACATATACAGTATAATCATCACGTATATAAATATTTTTTCTAAAAAATAACTTTCTTAATCTAAATAAATCACAGTATAATCATCACTATTGTTGCAAATGTTAAACAGAATAGTTTTACAGTAAAAAATAATTCTTCTTATAAAAGTAACTTTCTTAATCTAAATAAATCACAGTATAATCACCACTATTAGTGAAAATGTAAAAAAAGATATAGCTTTATAATAAGTAAATAATTCTTTTAAATTTGCGTTATTGATTGACGCTATATCGTTGTATCAACCTAGGTAACATGTATATTTTAAATAATTAAAAGATAATCACTTATCAAATCTTACAGTTGATAAGCGTTTAAGACAGATCATTAAATCAATTTTGTTAGTTGTAAAATCTTCAACTATTTTATTTATACGTATATCAATAGTTGTATTTTTTTGTATTTTCTTAGGTTCTGATTGTTGTCGTTGTAGACATTTGCCTGCTCTATCTTAAACCTAGCTTCTTTAGCCTCATCTCTAAGTGTGCTAATGAGAGTATATAGCGGAGGTCTTTTACTAAGCTTTTTATTTAGCCTGTTATGCCATCCCTCTACTGGGTTTGTGGTCCTGTGGCGTTCGTTGTAACAACAAAACAAATCAATATTTTTGTAAATCCACTGCGATGTTACGTATTCATTAAATGATTTAGCTTCATTGCCTTCAGGTGCACTTTCTAATAACAACACCCATGCTTCTGGGATGACATTTTTGGGAAGATGTGCTGTGGCTGCACACATGGTAATATATTTTTTTCCACCGGGAACATTTACTATTCCGGTCTGTTTTCCTTTTTTCCACAACGCCTTATGGAAGTGGAAAAAACATCTGCTTATATCAACTAATGGAAAAACTTCTTTAATAGCGTTTATTGCTGCAATCTCAAAATCGATTTTAATTTTTTTTGGTTGAAATTCTGGAATGTTATCTTTTATCATTTCAAACATATGCACATAGGTCGATTGGCATTTATCAGGTAACAGCACAAAAATGATCGGCACTATTACGGTTTTGTCTGCGGTACTACCAATGTCGGCTAATTGATAGAATGGTCGGGCAATTGAAAAGAATGTTCCATCAACAAAGAACAGATTCATGGACTGCAATGCATTTTTGCAATCATTTAACATAAATATCAAAATTTTATTTACCCCACCACTTTCTACAACCAGAAAATCTTTTGCGATCACTGGTGAAATTTTGACATCCTCTAATTTCTGGAATGTAGTCTTACTAACATTTAAAAAATTATTTCTTGAACGGTAGAGTGCATTTTTCACACTTTGGAAGCTACGAACTTGGTCAACGTAATCATTATTATCTTTTAAACTCGCCATGGACATTGCATACATAGTGGGTATGGGTTTCAAGTCTGTCCGTACGTCCTTTTTACATTGATTAAACTTTTTTTCAAATTCTTCTTTTTTGTAATTTGGCAAACAAACATGATCTGTTGCTCCAGTCTTTAGAATGTTTGCTTCCTTTTCATCTAAAGTTAAGGAAGCTTTACAATTTTTTTTTGTGCAGTACCAAATTGAGGAGCCACATTTATATTTTCTATTAATGCGGTACCGGTAGCCATCTTTCAATAAAATTTTACCACCTTTTTGACTTTCGACGAAAATTAAATTATTATCAGTATTCCTCAATGAACTGCATCCAAGTTCTTGATTCTCTTGGCTACTGCCGTCTTGAGGTCTTTCTTCTGTGTTAAAATTACCCCATGTGCTGCAGCCGGGTTCTTGATTCGTTTGGCTACTGCCGTCTTGAGGTCTTTCTTCTGTGTTAAAATTACCCCATGTGCTGCAGCCGGGTTCTTGATTATCTTCATTTTGAGGGGTTGATGTGCTACATTCGGGTTTTTTAATTATATCTACACTAGCGGTATTTTGTTGATCGAGGTTTAATAATTCGTAAGATTCGCTAGAATCATCTTTTTCTAAGTTTTCGTGTTGGATAGGTTCTGGTGGTGGTGCATGTATACTCCCATCGTTTAGTTCAGCATTAATGTCACCTATTTCGTTGCCTTCCAAAATATTTATTATGGTAATTAAATCCATCATTGATATTGTGATTATACTTCATACATCTTCAGTAGGTAATCCTAAAGAGAAATAAAATCCATTAGAAAAGTCAAGTACGACAATCGAAAAATCTTACCTAAAATATTTGTTATAATAAGTCGGCGTATCACATGAAGACTTAAAAAATACCCAAGTAACTAAGTACTTCTAAATAGAATTAAAAATTAAGAATAATTCTTCTAAATTGATTTAGAATTGCGGGCTGGTCGTGAAAACGTATCAGACAGTTAAGATACATATCATAAATTCCAGTCGTATGATATATATTCAAAATACATATGACTGGAATTCATGAAGTAAAAATACATAAATTCAAAATACATAATGTATATCTTCAATTCAAATAAGTTCTCAATTCATAGGTTTGGAATAAGTACATAGTGTTCGAAATAAGAATTTCTAATGCTTTTAATTACTAAGCTTGAAACGCACAGGTAACGGTCATAAACAATAATTGGCTAGTTGACAAAATTTGGAAATTTGTTTAAAACTATAGCTTAGTATCTATTTTACCCAGGCCCCTTATTGCATAAATATATATTACACAAAGTAGATGTCTAGAAAGATCATTAAAATTTTAAGTTTTTATTTGTAAGTAAAAAAATATTCAAATAAAATGTAATATGAATGAAAATGTTATATAACTTTTACTAGAAACTAGCCACAACATGTTTATTTTAAGCGTTACATTCAAAAATTTCCCATTCATGTCAGAACGTGCACGCCAACTGTCACAAAATGGCCGATATTTTTGACGCTAGTTATCTGTAGAAAAAAACACTTGAACGTGGGATCTTTTCGGCTTTGGATTTCGATTAATTATTATACTTTATAACGATTATATTATTCGAAATTTATTAGGTACTACTTATATTGAACCATAAATTGAAAACATGTACATTGTATCATTACGTATTTATGTATTTTTATACTGTGTTTTATGTATTTTGATTGTTTATATTTTGATATGTAGATAAGTACTAACGCAATAGTTACATTTACATTTATAAAACAAATAAATATAGATTACATATAGAAAAACAATGGTACTTACGTGTTTCATGCTATCAAACGTTTTTTACTACAGAACTTGCACTTACACAGTAGTTACCTACGTACGTAGTGCACTCTTTCAAGGTTAAAAGGGCACTGGTAAGTTTTGCCCTTCATAGACTTGGAACGCGCAACGCTGATAACTATAAATGTGTAAGAGGAATTATGTGCGAAAGAGAGGTGACATCTAAGTAAGTCTTAGATGTCACCTCTTTCGCACATTCCTGTTAGTCGAACTTGAGTTGCGCTAATGTACATATCTACATTACGTATTATTTTAGGTACACCGACAACACGTCTTAATATTGCTGTACTTAATTTATGTAAAATCACCAATGCGTCATTGAATTTCGGTTAGTCAATTATAATCTAGTCCGTATAATAAATGAACTTAATATTTTAAAAGATAGGTACTTTTTCATCATGCACATAATTTCGAATATTAATTATATACTGATATTATGACATACTTTGATGGTTATTAAAAAATATAATAGTAGGAACATAGCTGTACTGTATGGTTAAATTTATTAGTTGTTTTTAAATTCTTTTTTGTGTATAATTGATTCTAAATTATGTGCATGTGCATTTCATTGGACGTGACTGTACTTCTAAAATATGATATTATTAAACTCGACATAAAGGTAATAAAAGCGTGGTAAATAAACTCGACATAAAGGGAATAGAAACGGGACAGAAAACTAAGCTCGACATAAGGGTAATAGAAGCGAGACAAGGTTTTCGGCTCGACATAACGGGACTCGACATAAAGGGAATAAATCAAACCAACGATCTGGTAAAGACTGCGAGAATCCACTGGATTCTAATAACCATGGGACCGGGTGATATGGTGACGCTTGGGGGAGGGAGACCTTTGTTCCCATGATGGGGACCATGGGTGCAAGTGTGGGAATGGAACACCGGGGTGGTTTTTAGTCGGTTAGAGTCCGACAGACCCCTCCGCCCACCCTAGGGCGGAGGACATCCGTGTGGATTTTCCACCCCGGCAACAAAAAAAAAAGGGAGACCTTTGTGCAAAGGACGTTATTCAGCACATTATGATGATGATGATGATAAGCTAAGAAATATGGTACCATGTTCCTCTTAATATACCCTAGTATTTATCTCTACATGAAACATAAACATCGCAACTCTCAATACCTCCAACAATCCAGCTATATCTACTAATAGACGAGGAAGTTTATCAGTTCTCGGCACGTTTTGCCTGTTACAGAGAACTTCATTAACGCACACTATCCTACCGGGAATTTATGCTTAGCGACATATAATGACGTTAACTAGTGAATTATTACGTGTCTGTATTAGAATGTATAACTCTTGCCTGACTGCTTAAGTACTTTGATTGATACTAGTGTTGGTTGCTTGTTCAAGTTCGTTGAAGTTCTTCTTTGTGGTCTTTTTGGCATTTATTGTTTGTTTTGTTATAATCACACATCTCTGAACTGTCTCTGATAAATTTGCTTGTCCACTGCAGAAACTGCCTCGAGTGGTTTAAAAAATAGCCATTGTATCATTTTGCATTACAAAATATTCAATAATCGCATACTTAGATTGTAGTTGCTCATATTTTGACAATTTTTTCACAACCTGACGACTGTTTAAATTGATTTCTTTTAAACAAAAAAAGGCTATTCATTTATCCAAAAAATCTGGCCTAAATCTACAAAAATCTAGCTGCAAAACGGTTACGTGGAGAAAGCACACCAACCGTTTTGGAAGCCAAAAAAATTGAAAATTACCGCGTATAATATTTCACGTGCTTTATAAGAAACGCGCTAACATTGAACGGAGAATAGCGTGTTTTAAAGCTAAAATGCAGCCGACCTATATCCAACACAATGGCCTATGTTTTAGGGAACACAATGCGATCCCATCGTTCACCATTCACCATCGTTGCAGTTTGTACAGGTGCTCGCGATTTTTGCTCACAATGCTATTTTTGTTTAAAATTCTTTTTTGAAAATAGAGATATAATTCTGCTTTATGGCTTTGAGCGTTTTAAAGTACACTCCTTGGTTGAAATTCTTTGAAAAATAATAGTAACTGAGTTTGTTTTCCTCCGGTTTTATATTCTTTAGGTTTTGTTTATTTGGAGACTAGCTAGAGCGTATCTTTTGTTACCTACTTAAGTTAGGGGCCAAAGACTGACTCGCTTATTTTGAAAGTCACTGTGTAAAATGTCCACTCTATTATTATTATTTTTTTATGGCAATAGGTCTGTGCTGATATGGACAGTAGTGTCAATGTGAAAGTGATAAGTCAACACGTTCATTTTAGATGATGCAATTAAAGTTTAGAATTTGAAGGAAATCAATTTAAATAAAGTATTCTTCAAAACCTATTGTGTTCTAAGGTCATAATCAAACCCGGGGCTGCGGGACTATTCGAAAGAGATACCGTGGCCTCGGAACACAAAGGGCAAGGAAGGAACATGGATGGGGTTTAGTCAGTAAAAGTCTGACACTCCCTCCAGAGCGTGAAGAGTCATTGGATAATTTCCCATCCGAAAAAAAAGGTCATAAAGTAAGTAAGTAAAATTTCCAAAATCCAGGTATTTAAAAATGAGCAATAGTAATTTCATATTATATGTAGTCAATAAATCAGTACTATTTAATAAGGCTCCGATCCTGAGTTTGGCATGTGCCGATGGACACACAATACACATTTGCAGCTTAATTCCTATTCATCCGATTCAAGAACGTCACTTAACATCGAAGATAGGAACTTAGCATAATTAATAGGATGCTTGCATTCTTGGCTCAGAAAACTCTTTGTCTTAACTAGCTCTTCTATACAACAACATCCTATAGTATACCTACTTCAACTGATTATCAATAGATTTCTAGTGGTGTAATTTTACACAAATCAAAAGGAAAAAACCGGCCAAGAGCGTGTCGGGCCACGCTCAGTGTATGGTTCCGTAGTTTCCCGCCCGTCACAATAAGTGTTCCCACTTATGAGTTTAAAGGTGGGTATCCATTATGTAAAAATGCTTGCATATACGAATATACTACAAACTTAGTCCAGAAATTATTTTGTACAACTTTTTGTCTTTTTTGTACAAAAACTGTTGTTTCCATCAAGTTCAAAATGATTTTCCTAGAAAGTCCTTATAAAGTTCTACTTTTCAGATTTTTTTCATATTTTCTAAACTTATGGTTCAAAAGTTAGAGGGGGGGGACACATTGTTTTTTACTTTTGGAGCGATTATTTCCGAAATTATTGACATTATCAAAAAATGATTTTAAGAAACCCCTATTCGTTTTTAAATACCTTTCCAAAAATATATCACACGTTAGGGTTGAAATTAAAAAAAAAAAACACTTCCCACTTTATATATAGGGGGGCTACCCTAATAGAACATTTTTTTCCAATTTTTATTTTACCACTTTGTCGGCGTGATTGATATACATATTGGTACCAAATTTCAGCTTTCTAGTGCAAACGATCACAGAGATTAAGCGAGGACGGACAGACGGACGGACAGACGTGGCGAAACTATAAGGGTTCCTAGTTGACTACGGAATCCTAAAAAGACTGATAGTGTATCAAATAAGTCAATGACATAAATTGATTCTTTCAAATTCTTTCAGTTATTCTCAAAACCTTGCTTTACATACTAGTCGTTAACCGTCGCATTATGGACAACAGACATAACGTGTGGTATGAGTGTGGCCTTAGGCATCAAGAGTGGCTGCAAAAAATATAAGACACCTCTGTAACCAATTCGACCATTGACTTTTATCAGCCACAACCAATAGGGTAGATTAAAAAATCTAATTAGTCCGTCAGATAGATTTTCAAAAAATATTGGACACGTATTTTTTCTTTTGTTACGTAAACCAAAAATTGACGAAGCTACGACGCTTTTAAAATTCTCAATACGTCACGCCGTGGTATAATTTTTAGTGCGTTGTTACGTCATGAGCCCCCCACTCCCGAGTTTTGAAGCGTTTTATCTTTGTCAATATTCATTGATTTACAAAAACAAAAAATACGTGTCCATTATTTTCCAATACTCTAACTGACGGGCTAAATTGATTTGCAATTTATTGATAGTGAAAACTAGCCTATTACAAAATCTATCTACAAAGAAATATAGCATCTTTTTCCCTCACAACACATTACATAACAATATGTTTCGTTGTAAAAGAAACTACAGTTCGTATCGGAAATTCCCAGTGGGAACTTGAACAATAAGAGCAGTGCATCTCGTACAGTCGACCAATCTTAAGTGCAGAGCATCGTCATGTTCTGCATTTAGACATTCGTATTTCGTCTCCTTGCCATTGTTGAAGCTTTCGATAAGGAATTTAACTGAATTTCATGAAACAGATTGTCGTTTGAAAGTTTTGTTGAATGATGAAGACAGATTCTAACCTTGCTAGGATTTGAGTTATTCTATTAAAGGAAGAAAAAGACAGCTGTATGAATAATACCAGCCTATTACTGTCCCACTGTTGGGCAAAAGCCTCTTCTCATGCAAAGAAAGCACGAGCATTAATTTCAAACTTACATACATTTTAAATCCAACACGATGTTTTCCTACACCGATATCAGTGATGTGATAGATAAATATAGAAAATACAGAAACATAACATCAAGCCTGTAATTCCTTCAGAGTTAGGCAGAGGTGTAGGTTTAAGTCCCATGTATGACCGGAATGCCAGAAATGTATTGGATTGTCATAAATTGCCGAAAAGCTTTGTCAATCTTTGTGAGTGTCCCTATGATACGTCGCCCCCAAATTATAAAAAATACAGCAGGAGTCAACGATGTCTATTGCTTTAGACAGATTTTAGGCCGAACTGCAGATGAAAAATTGTATTTCTGATCTATTCTGAGGAAAAACGAGTTTCGAATTTTTTGGTTCGGTTTACAATGTAACGTTCGACATAGGGGTTTTTCAGAGAGATATTTCGTTACGGGTTTCATAGAAAATCTGAGGATAGAAGTTCCTGTTATCCGTACTGTGCAGGGTGCTATGATACTCGTAGAGCTCACACTTTTGTGAACCATACTGGCACAAAGCTATTATTTTCTAATTACTCACACAATGTTTGTATGGTGTCGGACGTAAAGAATAGCACCATCCCATATCTTCCCGTGGGTGTCGTAAGAGGCGACTAAGGGACTTACCAGAGAATGGGCAGCAGCGTTCTCTGTGCTTTTGTAACAACCGTACTGCGATCGCCAATCCGCCTGCCAAGCGTGGCGATTATGGTAAAACCCCCCCTTGGGGGAGGCCTATGTCCAGCAGTGGACATAGGCGTCATCATATCAGCCGAAAGAGGAGGCTCTTTCGGCTGATATGATGACTCACACAATCTTCTTCAGTGAGCACTAGTAATTAAAGAAAAAGTCTTACTTTTGTTTTCGTTTAATATTCAATTTTGCTACCAAGTTAGTATGGATTGTTGTAAACACATCATTGACTTAATCTGGCACCCTTTCCTCCATATGTCATAATAATATGTATAAATCTGTATAATTTTACTACATATCTGAGTTCACAATCATATCGTGAATGTCAAGCGTATCAGCAATTCATCTTCCCACGCTATCTGTAAGTGAATATTGAAATATAATTTCAAAGGGCAACGCTAAATGTGTGCACACTATACAGTTATAACTTTTAAAGCCTAGAAGACTAATTTACAGTAATGCCAAGCAGCCTGCGTGCATAATAAGTTTACCTACATAAATCGATTGCGTTTGACAACCACTTCATTTTGGTTGTTCTTCTTCTCCTTTAACTTTTTTTGAGCTTTTACTTCGTAGGTGGTTTTTTGTTGTTCTTACTACAGTAGTATTGAATTATTCTTTTTTTTTTCGGATGGGAAATCATCAAATAACTCCTCCCGCTCTGGGCGGAGCAGGAGGGAGTGTCAGACTTTTACTGACTAAAACCCATCCATGTTCCTTCATCGCCCTTTGTGTTCCGGGGCCACGGTATCTCTTTCGAACAGTCCCACAGCCCCGGCAGGCATCGGTCCTTGCTGACCCCTTCCTTTTGCTGACTCTTTGAGGCACGCTCGGAACACTCCTGTGCCGTCGACACGGCCTGCCGTCATGAGACGGACGGACGGCGAGCTAGCTCATAGCTCTCCGTCAACAGGCACGCGCCTTGACCCGCGACGCCCGGGGAATCTGCCGCGGCGGCTGGGACGTGAGGTTATCGCCCTCTCACGTTCCGCCACCTTCTTCTCTAGTATTACTGCTTCGTAGAAGGAGGTGACGGCGGCGGCGTCCCATTCCGTCTCGCTCCGGAACATGGATTGAATCGTTTAGTACAACAAAACAGAAAATAGTTAGTGTACATATTTTCAAGTAAAATAAAAAAGTCAACTAATTGCTTTTCATCATTTCAACCGAAAGACGTCCACTGCTGGACATATGCCTCCCAGATAGGTAGGTAACACACACGTAGATAACGTATAAAAAATATCATTACTTTCGATGCACCGATCTTTTTCATCAAAATGATTTTGTTTAATAATTAAGGATTCAGTTATTTATTTTTAAAACATAAATAAATAATAAATAACCATTCTATTTTTCTCAAAGAATACTAGAACTGCTTTGTACATTTAAAATGTAGATACAATACAACAGACTGTTTTCATACACATACATTACAGTAAAATAACACAACATCGCAATAAAGTGAACTCGCTCGAAATAAAATACGAGAAGCTTACGTTAATTTAAATGGTTTAAACCTTCGGGATTATAAACTAAGAGTTTTCCACCTACACATTCTTGCTACTAAAATACAGAGAGTCGTTAGTCGTTTTGTGTGAAAAGACTTATCCCCGGGGCAGGCACTATCGTCTAGATCTATGTTTTTAATCTAGTAATTAGCTTCTCGGGACGCAGGAGTTATATTACCATGTTGTGTTGGTTTTGCTACAACACTGTACTGTTCTCAAAGGGAAGGATTAGGTGTGGCGTTTTTGGTCTAAACAAAGAGACTGTATTTTGGGGAGCAAACATAATTTGTGGTGTGGTACTGTCTGTGGTGGCTATGACAAAGTTTTGAATAAAGAATTGAGACAAGATTAATTTTCTGAGTATTCTTTTGTTGCTTTGTGAATATTATGCAGTAATTTAAAAGTGTATTATGAAAACCGAAATTAACTGAACAGTTATTTTGATCCGTCAAATGATTTTTCTCTTTTTTTCTAATTAGAATTAGAACAAGCATGACGACAGTATCAAACAATTGTAAATCTATTTAGGCCGTCAGAGTATTGGAAATTAATGGACACGTATTTTTTGTTTTTATAAGTCAATGAATAATTGACAAAGATAAAACGCATCAAAACTCGGGAGTGGGGGCTCGTGACGTCAGGACTAGCTAAAAATTATACCAAGGCGTGACGTATTGAGAATTTTAAAAGCGACATATATTCGTCAATTTTGGTTTACGTAACAAAAGAAAAAACACGGGTCAAATACTTTTTGATAATCTAACTGACGGACTAATTAGTTTTTAGGGTTCCGTACCCAAAGGGTAAAAACGGAACCCTATTACTAAGACTTCGCTGTCTGTCCGTCTGTCCGTCTGTCCGTCTGTCCGTCTGTCTGTCACCAGGCTGTATCTCATGAACCGTGACAGCTAGACAGTTGAAATTTTCACAGATGATGTATTTCTGTTGCCGCTATAACAACAAATACTAAAAACAAAAAATAAAAAAGGGGGGGTCCCATACAACAAACGTGATTTTTTTTGCCCTTTTTTTGATAATAATGGTACGGAACCCTTCGTGTGCGAGTCCGACTCGCACTTGGCTGGTTTTTTTTTGTCGTCTGCCCTACTATATCGTGACGAAAGAATGTTTACCATAATGTTTACCACATTACTCAAAAAAATGGCGTCATTGTTTATTTTAATCCACGAAAAACAAGAGCAACATTAAAAAAATCAGCGTCTATTTCTTAACAGGACTAGACTGGCTCTGAAGCTAATAAAGGCAGTGCGTACTGTAGTTTTGGTTTCTAATTGGCCGCCTGTTCAGCTTGCTCTCAGATAATTGGATTATCTAGCGAGTGTTTCCGACGCCCGTATCCTCGTTCAGTGGTTAACTGATTGTAAGGCTCGCGCCGCCATCTTTGAATTTTGTCACAGATATGTAATTGGGCATGTAATTTGCTTGCTTGGTGGATTTGGAACGCAAATACGTAATTTTGGTGGTGTAATTACTTACCTGTCAAAGGGACCACATGAGTGTTTTGATTGTGGTTGTGAGCAAGTTTGGTGTAGTTGTTTATGTCTGTTGTGATGTCATAAACTGGGACTGAAAATTCAAGAATAGTTTGAGTTATTCGTTGTTTTGCTTTCTGATTCTGTTCTGGTTTTTAACTCCTTCTGAGTATAGACGTTCTTCCCAATGTGTCGTTTCCCTGGTTTGTGCAAGTATCTTTCTCTAGAAAAACATAAATAACAAAGTTATAACATTATATATTTCTCCTTTTTTCCGCTCACTGCAGACTTAAATTCAATGAAACAAATCCCAAGAAAAATGTCTTCAAAGGCGTTCTTCAGTGCTGACATTCGGTACCTACTTACTCTTTAAAAACTGGAGCATACATACTCATAACTTACGCTCGTTTTCATTTAAACTAGGCGGCACCTAAACAAATGCCTAATAAAAGCGTAAGGTTGGATTTTCAACGCATAGCCTTGTACCTTATGTAGGCATTCATTCGGGTATTTTTTAGATTTACTAGGTATACATGTTGTACATATTGCGCCATCTCTCTCCGTCTCATAAAGTTACAGATTGTTTACTCAAGTAAATGGCTTTGTAAAGCCCAGGGCGGTTAAAAAATGTTTCTATATCTGTCATGAGAGTCTCAAGAATAATCATCTTACGTCTACAGCGTTATTTATTTAGGTATACGGAACCTTGGTATTAAATGTCAACGGGGAAATTTATTTTCAGATCCCAAAGATTTCTCCCCGGTGTTGCCTGTTCAAATATTATTTTGACATTGCATGAGAAAATTCACCTTGAAAACACTCCCGAGAAAATTTGGTCCTGGGGGTTCTGGTCTTTTATATGGACAATTAGTAATTCTTATTGTAATTATTTTTTTGCATTCAGTGTGCTTAATTATGTTAATGTGAAAAATAGTATAAAGGAAAACACTGACATGGGGCTGTGTTTAATTTACTATACATTTTTCTTTGAAATAATTCAAAATGCAGTTAAAATAACAATCTCGACAATGAATAAACTTATATAATCATGGAAATTTAAATCATAAAGCTTAAAAGGTATTAATTATCCGGCTTATTAATCTGCGTTTCAAATGAGGGCAGAAACTGACTATGTATTTACCGATAATATTGTTAAATTCCTTTGTTTGTCAAATTTTCAACAATGGCAACATTACTCGGCAATTACGAACAATAATGTGGGTTACCATTATAACTTGCAGCTATATGGAAATGGCCGAACAAAATTATTATAATATCAATACAATTTACGAATCATTTCAATCAAATTATTTTAATTTATTGTCATGCCTGTATAATGCGTTGTTTAATGTAGTAGGTATTAGCAGAATTTCACGTATTGACGACTTTCAATTAATATTAAATTATGATGAAGTAGATAATTGGTAGAATTGTTGTTATTCTGTAATTGTATCCAGCAGTAAATGTAATCACTATACCGGGAATTGATATAAATAAATAAATTAACCTTTATTTTTAGACTACAGTCCATAACTTTGTTAGTATTTTAGTGTTAGTAACAATGGTGCTTATGTAATTAGGTTAGTATTGTTAGTGTTTACAACTTAAATATTTATTTAGTTAGACTTAAGACAGTCTCCACCCAGTGTCTCTGGAAGGGGCAGTCCGGTCTAGCAGCAATCATCTTCAAAATGCTGTTGTCACTACCATGCAGGCGCTGCAGTAAGGAAGCCGCTTCCTTTCGCATGATAGCGTGAAAGCCATCTGTGCGAGCCTCTGCGAACATTCCCAATGCACTACAGCGTCACGGCAGTCCCAACAGCATCCTGAAAGCGTTATTAAATTGGACGCGCAGAACATTATAGGCTCGACGCGTGTATGACACCCACAGGCAACAATCGTGTAGAACGATTGACAGAACGCCTTAAAGAGGAGAGATATAGCCTGAATTTACTCTTAGAGTTATTTTTTTTTTGTTAGCTGAGCTGTCCCACTCCTGTGCAAAGCGCCTTTTCTCGCCAATTAACGAGAAAGCCATCCAAGGCGTCTTTGGGCGGTTTTTTTTGTTTTTTTAGAGTTAGATGTTTCCTAATTTAAATTGATCGACAAAATTGAACAATACTCTATATTCACTTTTTAAATTAAATTGACCTGTAGATATTCCGCTTAGGAGCATTAATATAATAGATTTCATTATCTGACTAGCCTTTTTTCCAACTATGTTAGGGTCAGCTTCCAGTCAAATCGGATGCAGCTGAATACCAGCATTTTACATAAAGCGATTGCCTATCTATCCTCCACAACCCAGTTAGTACTGGGTAATGGAAAGCCCTTGGTAAGGCTGGTTGCCAGACTTTCGGGCCACTGACTATCTGTAACGACTGTCAAAGATCTACAATTGATAGCCGGGATCAACGGCTTAACATGTTTTCCGAGGTACGGAGGAAACGAGTATGTTACGAATGAGTAAGTTACGGGAAAAGTCTTGTCTTTGCCATCCTCAAGTAAAAACCCGTTCCCCTAACAAAGTCTCATTAAAAAACCTCAATGTATCGGAGAGAGCACTTATTACGATACCAGCAGCATGATCTAAGTTCGTGATTGTTCTCACAACTTGTTCATTCTGTTTATAATTAAACTTGGGTCAAGTCCTAGTTGACTTCGCTGTAGTTGCCCGGCTCCCGAGAACTTTCTTCGTTTGTTTACTACTACTGCTTTGATTATCCTTTAAGTGCGCCCCAGATTGATAAATATTCAATTAGAAGATAAGGCTGTGTTAGCGGTTGACATTCGAAGACTCAGTCTAAATCTAAACTAATTGAAGAGGTTGAGAAGCTGTTTGTGTGTTTTTGGAGGGTAATCTTGGAAAATACTAATCTGATTTCAAAAAAACTCTTACTAATAGACAGCTGGAATACTCCCGAGCGACATGGAATACTTTTTATGCCAGAGAAATGTACGGTTTCTGTGGGAATCTCCATGCAGTGAGTGAAGACGTGTGGCGCTGCGAGTTTCGAATAATTTGCGTAGATTTGTTTTAATTGATCCCTTTAGTACAAAGAGGTAGTAAGCTTTTATGATTCGATTGTTACGTTTTATTGCTGGCTTTAAGAGCCTTTTAAAAGAATCTATTCGGAAGCGTAATCTAGAATGCTAATAACTTGAAGATAATAAAAACTGTCGTCTTTTGTTTCTTTAAATTAATTAGCAAAAAGCTAGAGACATTCAATAACGTGCTTTACTGGTTTAAAAATAGAGGTTAAAACACACTTCTAAAAAGAAAGCTATTGCTATAGCTATTAGCTATTGTTACTACAAATCAGCGGGAGAATGCCACAAGGGAGTATTTATTGAAAAAATATAACTGATCTACGATTCAATATTACTCGAATATGTATTCTGTTTCATGTGGGGAATCAAAGCAGTCTCCCTTTAAAAAAAAATACAAAGTACTACGAGAATTCTAACATTTGTGAGCGAGCCTCAGAAACAGGGTAGTCAGATAGATTTTAATTTTAGATTTAGTTCATATGTCGTATGAAATTAAAATAAAATATTAAAAAAAAATGTTTATGTTAAGTAGTGACTTTTGTTAGGTTTGATTCAACTCGTGTTTTTATTGATTAAAAAAAACTTAACTTAGTATAAAATTAATTTATCTTAGCCTGCAAAAAAGTAACTATTTGTTTTATAAAGTCTTCTTGTGTCGGCAGTATTTTGGTTTGATTACTCAGTCAAACTGCTTTTCAATTTGAAATCTAATTACTTATAAACCGAAGACACATCTCATTACTAGACTATTGCATCTATTTGTATATCTATGGTCTTTAGACATGTTCTAAATACAACAAAAGCAATAAAAACCAAGTTATCTACCAGCAACACATGGAACAGTTATATTGTGGAGTTAGTAGCATGTCAGACAACGGGCCGATAACCTAGGGAGCCAGTCGAACTATAAACTGGGCTCGCACTTCCCCCAAGGGGGTATGCCGAACCGTTGGGCATGTACTGCCGAAGCCATCCGGTTCTACGGTACGGTTGTCGAGAAATACTGAATTAAATATGTGTATATTTACGAGATATAAAATACAATATAAATGATATACAAAATATGTGTAAGTAATATTTACTGATATTTATAGGATACGATATTGAAATAGAAATACAAAATTGAAACCTACTTAGACAAAAATGTAGGTATCGTTATAAGTAGACTGCCTCGTTGGTTTAGTGGCCGAAAGCGCGACTGCTGAGCATGAAGTCCTGGGTTCGAGTCCCGGGTCGAGCAAAGTGATATTGGGTTTATTCCATTATGAATTTCTCAGTAGGAGCCACGGAGTCTGGATCTGCGCCCGGTTGATGGTAATTGGCTTGCCCCTAATAACATGGGACTTAAGAGTCCTATTACATTTTTTACGCAAATTCATGATTTTTGATGCAGTCATTTTCAGCATCAGCTAGATATTTTAATTATTTGCTTATAAATAACAATAGTGCCATTCTCTTTCTTGTAAGTTGGAGTTACACATTTTCATTTTTCTTTTCGTGTAATTAACTATAAATATGTTACGAACTCAGTTTGCAAGAAAAACCGTCGGCGATGGAACTTTGATGCTCAAATTCACATTGTTACATGCAATTCTTATAAAAGCTAAAATTACTGAAAGATGAAGTTGAATGTTTTACTTGTTTGTTGGAGTTTTTAAATTTCTTTAAATTCCTTGAGTTTTCACGGAAACAATCGTAAAGAAAGCGTAATTTAAGCCATAAATGTTTAAATTATAATCCAAATAAACAAAATTTTATCAAATAAATTAATATGATATAAAACTGCAATCTACAATAAATAAGTTTCATTAGTTTTCGTTTGTCAATATAATAAGACAAAATTACAATAAATAAAATTAAAGTACTATAAATCTGCGTCAATTCAGGTCGCTCCTCAGTCTCATGTCAGTCTCGTTTCTAATTTTCGTTAATATCAATCGACAATCATCCGGAGATCGCTATTATTATCAACTCGTGTACGCCGACCGAAATAATTTGATCCAGGAAGTAAAAATCAAAAATTTGCGTAAAAAATGTAATAGAATCTTAGACATAACTGGCAAAATGTGGGTACATGTTTAAGAGTCCTTGTATTAGGTCTCCAAGTATTAGGTACACACGAAGCGTTAGGCAGAGGCCTAACGCTTCGGGGATTACAAGCGGATGTTATGTTCTAAATAGCTACAATATAGTAGCAAAATGTTTACACTTTTAGTAGTATGTGAGTACCTTTGAACATCCAAATATATTAGGATCTAATGCTGGAATCTAGTCTTTACCTACATCTCTAAAAAATATAGAGCCACTGCTCAATAAAACGTCGAAAAATCGCAAAAGCTGAACCAGAAAAGCCGCCATGTAAGCTACGCACGAAGTGAGCCCCCTCAGACCGGATGTATTAAAATTTCCACAGTTTAACTTTGGGGTGCGCGAGGCGATGCGTTTTGGTATTCACGTATATACATACACACCTACCTACTATACATCCTTACATCGGATTTTCTGTTAGGCCTACCACTCCCTCTAAATTACACCGTATCTTTTAAAGAATAAAGTCGAAATTGCAACAACATATTTAACACTGTTGATCGCCAGGAAATTGTTGAAATATTAATGGGTACGTTATGCTCAATTTCCTGGCTTTCAACGAGTAGCTATCGGTAACTTTGTCCTCTAAAATGTTAATAGGAATACTTGGTTGAATTAGTTGATAGATAATTAGCAGTTTAAATAAGGCGTGTCATTGTTTTAGTTTATCGAGGAAGGATATTAATTAGCGGTTTATGTGACCGTAAAACTGAGTTTTATGAGGCATTGAACGATAAAGTAAAGATTTATAAACTTTATTAAAGTTTGAGTTGTAAAAGAACTTTGTTATAAAACTGTAAAATATTATGGAGGCCTTTGATATTTTTAAACAAAGAGCAATTTATGGACATTTTAATTGATACGTGGGTAGTAATATTCTCGCTCAAGCTCGATGTTTTATATAATGTTATTTTCTAACTTCATAAATTCTACATTTAGAATACTATAAATAATTTCATAACCGTCGTACGACGTCAAACAAAAGCCCTGTCAGATTTCAGGCCGTGGTTTCGTTATTTAAACATGTTAGTCGGTCAGTAGCACTTTGTAGGCTCGAGCGTCAAACATAAGGGCTGTGAGAGATTGAAGCTTTTGAAAAATTACATTTATTAAATTTGCAAACGTTATTCAACACGGCATCCGTTGATTATTCCAATTTTTCGCATCGGCCGTTCCTGTTAATTGTTTTCCCAGTCGATCCAATTCGCTCTTCAGTTAGCTTTACAATTTCAAAGTGTCATTTGATTCGTGATGGATTTCGGAAGTTTTTTGGCAATTTCACGGTTCACGGCTATCCCCGATGGATTCTGTTTTGTTTCAACATACATCTGAATCGACGGATCAACGCCGATAACGTAGTTCCACGCAATTGTCCCAAAAAGTGGGTGTAGCGAATGAAACAGGATTTTTTTTTTTTTTTTTGGAGGGAAAATATTTTTAATTTGCTTTTGTGAATGGTGGCTCCAGTTTTGTCGGGATTCCCTTACATAATTAATACGATTTCGAATGGTGTAGCCATTAAGTTGGATTAACGCCGAAGCCATAACTAAAACAAGTGAAGTAATAATGTGTGTAGCCTAATTACATTAAATGAAACCCCTATGACGAACTATATAGAAAAGCCAGATAGATAGTTCCAACTTACATCGCATTTTCACATTAGGTAAAATTAAACTAAAAACATGATAATAAATTCTTATCACACAAAACAGCAGCAGCTAATGATAGCAGAAACACCACAAAACAAATATTACATTAAAACAGTAATGATCGTAAAAGTGTCACAATAAATAATAAAGTTTAATTTAAAATATAGCACATAACGGTGGCGAAATGTCTCAATTTATTTTACGTAAGCGTGACAAAGGCTGTAAATGTGAAATGGTCACTTAAATCACAGCAATTGCCACGCCTATGTTGACCAAAACTGTGTTTTCATGTAAAACTGTGTTAATGTTAAGTTATTCATTCCTCAACATAACCAATTACGATAAGAGTGCGCTGATGACTTATTTTCTTTAAGCGCTTTCTTTTTCAAGAGAAAAACGCTGTGAAGAGATTTAGTATTCAATTTAGTGGGTGACATGCAGAATAAATTTCATTATCTATATAAATTGAGTCTTTTGTAACGCGATAGACGTGCCATTTACGAAAATAATATAAATAAATCTTCGAAGTGTTATTGAAGTCTAGGCTTTCATAGCTCACCACTAAAACTTAGCTCCATTTCTCTTGAGATTCCATCGTAATTGTGTAGTAGAGAACAAAGCCACAGTTTCCTATCGATAACTGCAGTGGTATCGATTCCGCATTCGGTGTGCTTGGTATCGATATCACCGTTTCCCTAAATGTCACAGTTTGCATATGAATGAGTTATCAATAAACATAAAATAGAATTTATGGTTTGTCTATGACAACTGATTTGGAAATCGAATAAATTGTTGATGGAACAATTTCAATGTTGAAATAGGTTCAAATTACTGTTCGATTTTTGTAGTGACTTTATTGTTTTTTTCTGGCAACCAGTGCTAAGACCAGATGCAAAAGCACCCTAATAATTGCCAGAGCAAATTTTTGGGATCCGATAATTGAGTTGCGGACAAATTCGACGGTAAGTATGGCAGAAGTTCCCTCATAATACCCCACATCTTGAAGTGAAGCATGGCATTAGATCGGTAATCAAGCGTCCATCTCGAAGGGATTACCATATCTAATATGTACGTGCCTTCATCATTTCATTGTGTTTAATTCTACACTAATAAGTTCCGATACTGTAAACCACATCAAAGGTCCGAATTAGCATGAGCGGGCACGTTTGAGGGATAATAAAGCGGTAGTGGTAGTCAGCTAGAGCACCTTAGGGGCTAATTTCGCTTGGCATATAATGATTATGAGTCTGGCGCGAGGCCTGCAAAGGACCGCAATATGCAAATGATTTTAGCCTTTAGCGTTCAACTGTCCGACGCGACGCTCCTGTAAAATAATTGTATTAAAATTAACTTCAATATTATTTTCTTAGAATTTTGTCATGGCTACTAAGTAAATATACTTAAAGGTTGGTGGCATAATTAAAATTTTATTACGATGCGAAATAAACAGTAATCACAATTATCTAAGAATTTTACTAATTTCTTAATTGTTAAAATTGACTACACAAAGTCATCAAATGGCTACCTACTTACTGGGACTAGAAAATCTTATCAACGCTTTTCGAGGAACAAAAATATGTTTGTCTAAGATCTCGCCTGAATTACAGGGTCATTAATTATTCCTATTGAATTCAATTACAAAATTAGTATTAGGCCAATAAGTGTTGACTTGACAGCGTCTCAAACTTCAAGCAGAAGTCTTACTTTCATAAATCTTCAATAACTGTTACTAAGAATCACTCTAGACAAAAGAATAGATTTATTTTCAACGCTAAAATATTCCTCTTACAAAGATTAACTACAAGGAGAATGTTCCATTTAAACGATTAAGCTTTTGTTAATAAACGCTTCGGAGTAACAACAAAAGGGGTGACAAATAATTCGTTTATTTACCCTCTAAAGATAGGATAATCATTCAAGAAGACGGTAATCGGGCAGCCCTGAATTATTGGGACACTTTTGTTGGCTTTAATCACGCGATAACGTGGAGATATTACCGGCTGTTGCTGGTAAATATAACTGTTACTTATATACAATAAGGATGAAATGTATGGGAAGTGTTAATGATACCTACTTTATGGACACGAAACACTACCAATCTACACAAAATTTCGACTAGACTCCCCGTTACTCATGTTTTCTAATAAGTTTTACAAAGTAAGAAACTATTTTCTTGCAATCGGCCTGTGGCCTTATATTTTTTCCCCCAACATTTTAAATTTACTTAAATAAACACATTCGATTCCAAAAACTTTATTTATAAAACGTTATCCACCTATATATTCCACCTTATGTGAGGCGTCGCGTCGTGCAACAAGCAACTATACATTATAGAAGTTTTCAACTTTAAAATGCACCATTTGCTCGGAGCTCTCGTCGACTTTTTAATCTGTTGATCAAACAGGCGGACGGCCGACGACAAATTTATTCTTGTACACAAAGATCTTAATCGCGATGTTTGCTTTTAAGCTTCACCTCTTTTTAAACTGAAGATATATATTTCGCTAAACTACAAGAAAAATTAAAATACAAAACGTTTGAAGTCGAGCTGTGAAAACTTGGCGGAATATTTTTGCGTTCGTTATGATTTGTTCTATTGTGAAGGAAAGTTTTTGTTTCGAGATTAAAATTAGAAATAAATCTGTCATACATACAAAGCTATGTTTAGAATTAATGCTTTGGTGTTTTTCGGGAATTAAAAAGTGAAATGGCACAATATTATCACGATTCTCTGCACCATATCCAGGTAGTAATTCTCTGTATTGATTCTTTCGAAAAGTCACATAAATTACATTCTTCAGTTATGTATTAGTTACAAGAAAAAAAAAATGTCGTTCTGTCACTAATCGCTCCCCAGTGTGTTATCGCTGTCAAAAACTGTCAAAACAAAAAAAAACATTAACAGAAGGTGCCAAATTATGATTTGTTTGAGAATCTTTGCAACACCGTCTGTCAGGTGTGTCGCGTGTAGTGTATTTTTACTTTGGCATCTGGCCAAGTCATTGTTATTTAAAAAAAATATTTAAAAACACAAACACATGCTTTCCAAAAAAGTGCCCGCATGAAATTAAATCGCGTACAATAACATAATATCGTGCCACTTGCAACTCACACGTGTAAAATGTTCAATCATGTCAGGAATGATGTGACATTTGGTAAAATTATTGTCACATACATATTAACAACATCGGTTTTTTCGAATGTATTTTTGACACAAGTACACAAATGTATCCTTTCTTTACGTGCTTCCGTTCTTTAGTTTCAACAGCACTCGACTAGGAGACGATTGGAGAAGCTCTTCGATTCCAAGTAATGTACGTATATAAGTAAATCGTGTCAAAAATCTTTATACTGGAATGTCAAAGAATTTACCAACAATCAAGGTCTTACAGAAACAACAAAACAACGTATTATTTGCCTCAAACAATATCGATTCTTCCAAAATTAACCCATAGAATCTCAAGCTGCAACTGGTTGCTAAATTATTATAATAAGCGGTGGGGTCAGCGTGCAAATTGTGGGGCATTAAGCAAATTCGGCCAAATTAGCGCTGCTACGGCCAATAATAACTGCGGGGCTTCGTCCTGCCAACAGTTGCACAACTAAAAACATTATTTACATTATTTTGCATCTTAAACTTGGAATATTTTCTCCAATGCTGTAATCTTCTTTCGCTGATTGGCTGTTGTTGTGGACTTTAAAGGAAACTTATGGTTGGTTGCTGTAATTGCATTTCATAAATTTTATGTTCAGAAACATTTGTACAGCGCTTCCGCTGTTGCAAGAAAATGATTGTGGAATTGTGTTATCGTTAATTTTATATTGTTTGATTTTCAGTTTTTTAGTTTGAACTAGAGCAGAGAATGTTTACATGCAACCGTTGTTTAATTAACTGTTTTATTTAACTTTTTACGCATTACTTGTGATTTTAACAATATCAGTTAATTGAAGATAATATAAAATGGTGCTGGCAGTTTTAATTACTTTCGTTAAACGTTTCATTGGCAAAGAAATTACCTGCCACTTTATGCCTGTAAAATTGAATTTCGGACAAAATAGATAATTAAAATTAAATTTAATTGATACTGTATTCCCGTATCAAGAATTATAATTAATTCATACCTTCTACTGATTTACGTGAAACTCTCCATAGTTTTTTTCGTTCTTCCATTGATTGTCATTTTCAGCTTCAAGAAATCGCATCAAAAACAGTAATTGTTTAATTTTATCATTTTAATTTGAACATATTATTTAACAGGTGCTATTTATAACAATAAAGAACAAACGTTGCAACACTTGCAACGTAAATAAAATATGTCAGGCCGCATATAATTTATGCGGTCCACATTTTGTGGCGAATTTATAAAAGGGCCAACTAAATAAAACGAAACAACTGTTGTTGGTCTCTGGTGTTGCACTGATGTTGGCAATTTTAACTAATGACGTCTGACGTTTGACGTTTGACGCCAGATGGGACGCACCGGTTGGAGGGAAGTATTTATTGATTTTCACGTCTGGACAGACAGGTATCATCTGCTTGTCATGAGCTGTCGTCTTTTGTCAGTTCTAAGAATGAGATGGATGCGTTTTCGTGGCGCCAAGTTAGCTAATTGTTTTGTTTACGGCTTGGTAAATTAATAGTAGTCATAACATTTGGGAAGTACTGCCATGATTTCGGGACATAATAATTCGGAGTTTTCCGTGATTTATAAGTACAGCGACGACTTTGCGTCTCATAATTCAAGCCAGTTTTAAATCTAGATTTTCGAGAACAAAACAAATCTGTGTTATTTCAAAGTCTAGCTCAGTTCAATAATCACAAAGAACTTGTTGTGGAATAATTTCTGCTTTGAAATTCAACTGCGGTAGGTGTAGATAAGACAAGTTCTTATCTCGAAAGGGATAAGGAGGTGCTAAACATAGAAACCAGTCAGATGGTTAGATGATATACATAGTGGGGATTGCGAGGGGACATGCGATACAAGGATACGATGTTTAGGATCGCAAAAAACGAATGGAAGAGCGATGGTTTTTGCGTTTTAGCATGTCAATTTGGCATTGAACCCTCCTTCACTTATTGACGTTCTTCATTTCAAAAATGGAACATAGCCTTTTTGCATAGTCGACGTAAACATTTTTTCGAATGGTTAAAAATGTTGAGGATCACGAATACACGATACATTGCTTATTGTTTTGGTTCATGCAAACGGATACTTCGGAAAAGGCAATTACTTTTAATGCTATGATAAACCTAACATCTATACTCTATAGTTACCAAATAAATCCTTTTTAAAGGCTGAATGCAAATGTGAACCGAACAGAAATCAGACTACTTACCTGCCAGGTGAACTACTTTTCGGTTTTCACTACTACTGTACAGCAAATCCAATCAATTTCCAATTAAAATCGAGTACTTATCGGTTTTTCCTTGACGTAATTCATAATAATACCGCTTTAATTTCGCCCAAAACTGACGTATTAACGAGAAAATTTAAAATTACGGGTTGATGGCAGACAGCGTTTTATAAAGGGCTAAATCCCTTAAAATCCTCATGCGGTTGGAAGTAAAGCCTTGTACCTCGCCAGTTTTGTTCGCACAGGCTAACATAATCCCCTAGATTACATGAATTTAAAAAAATGTAAAAAGGACGTATGTATATATTAATCTTTTATTCGCTTTGTGGAACATTCTTGCAGCGTTTTGTGGTGTGGACAGTTTTAATAAAATTATATTATTGTGTATGCTGAAGTTTTCATTTTCGTTGTGTTTTACTAACTACAGATTCTGTTTATTCACAACTTATTGTTTATATATGCAAAATTACGTGATGTAGCTCTGGCACAGGGATTATGAAAATCTGGTGAAAAAATATTCAAAACTGACATATTATTTTGAACTTTAAATGCTCAAACATTTCAGAGAGAACAGAATGTTTTTATTTTTTGAGGATTGCAATTTTTTCCCTATAAATAGGTAACGATCACACTTTTTAGTCTTTTTTGCACAATCTATTTTTTTATAAACCAGAAAATAACACATAGTAAAGGAAAATAAATAACATCAGTAGGTACCTAACCCCACATAAAAAAACCTCATACGGCGGTATAAGTTACATCGAATCCAACATGGCGGGGCATGATGGCTCCCCTACAGACATGCAGGAAGCATTGTTTAGAGCGTACTTAAAAACTAATCCAGCCTAGTGCTATTAAAACAAAGTACACTCTCGACCGTGACAGCCTCTGATTGGTCGTCCGACGTCCCTTTACAGACATTGCTCATTGTTCTACAAGTCTAGTTCCCCCCACTCTATGTCTGTTTCCCCCTTTATTTTAAAACTACTCTTGTTTTAATAAAACTACGTACATTTTGTTGAGTTAGCTTTGAAAAGGCTTGACAACTAATGGCTTGTGTTTTAGAAAGTTTTTTTTATTAAAGAATTGTCGGTTATAGGTCTGTAACAAACATATTTCAACTTGATTCCTTTTGACTTTTGATTTCTTTTGTTAAAAAAAAAAGTAGGAATATTTTTGCTGAAGATTTAGATAAGTATTTATAAACAATAAACTCAAAAACGAATGCACTGATTTTCATGCTGTTTTCACCAATGGATAGAGTGGTTCTCAAGGAAGGTTTTATTATATAATTTGTCAAGTTTTTGTATACAGTGGCTAAAATATAATGATGTTTGTTGGAGGTGTCGAAAAAAAATAAGCCGTCTGGGAGCTTAACTTTTGGTCGCGATAACCGACATCAGCTAGTAACTAATATAACTAGCTTTACACAAGGTTTTAATTTCATTATCTTGGATTCTTCTCTTGTTAGGTACTGTGAACCATTTGATTGTCATTTAATAGTATTTACGCATATTTTATATCTATTTCATCTTGACAAATAGACGAGCTATTAAATATAATAAGCCATGAATTTACAACCACTTATAAGTGCCAAGTTTTGATCACAATTAATTGTATCTTATGATTTACATCGTACCATCCGTCTGTAAGCTAATTCAGTACAATCCTGTTTTAGCTTCAACCTAATGAAACCTAGTACCTACCTATAGGTACTTGTGTCTTATGGGTAGTGTATGCACTAGGTACATTACAAGCAGATGTGTCTATTTAAAAAAAGAACAAAGACCTGTACATATTATAGTGTTGAACAAAGTGAATCGTTCTGATTGGTTAAAAATTCAAGAATAGCGGCATTCAACCCCTCCGCTGTAGTATCAAATTGCAGTTATGGAGCCTGAGTATCAATTAACCAAAATGGCCGCCCTGTGGGAACTTAGGACAAATAAAATCCAACAGATGTTGGTATTAAAAATAAAATTTTGTTGCGGATTTCAGGCTAAAAACCAATTTTATGCCATTGCAAAATACTTATGTGTCTTTCCAACGACTCTTATAATACGAGAATTTTCACCTTCACCTAAAAAAAAAAAAATCTAATTGTACCTATGCAGCTCTTTCTGAACATTATTGCTGAAAGTTTTCTATTAACTTTTAAGATTAGGTACGACTTTCAATTTTAAAACTAGCACTTATTTTTCAGGCTTTTCAAGAATTTTTATAGTTACGCACAAAAAGTTTGGTGAGTTATGTTCTGGATTTAAATAACTAAGAAAAGTGTCTAGCTATTTAAAATGTAAATTTGCAAGTTGATAATTCTCTGTTAACTTAATACGTATTTTAAAGTGTTTCAACTTTTCACTCAATAATTCATTGAAATGAATTGAATGTGCAGACCCAAAGGTATTTTCTCCGACTTACAAGTTGTAAGGAGGTTCAAATCCAAGCAGGCACTTTATTTTGGGTAATTTTATTTCATCACTGCAGCTCTCAGAACGGCGAAGGCAAACGTCGCCAGGAAACTATGTACCTATGTCCTAGAACCAAAAATTCGATGACTTGTGATATCCGGTGGCCTACCATGATGTCTTAAAGCAGGATTGTTTTCATTTTATTCCAGTGTGGGAAAGAGATGGCGCTAGACGTCCTCTATAGCTCCGTCTCTTACCCACACTGGAACAAGATTAAAACGATCCTGATTTAAGACGTCATGGTAGGCCAATGAAAATACTCTCTAATGAAAATTAGGGCCCATTATACACCATACAGAGTGAAGACCTGTGTTTTACCAGTGAAAACGTCAAAGGAACCGACCATTAGCTAACTTCATTCTCCAACAAATCAACAAAAAAATATCAACTATCATCAACTTGTACTTACGTGTGAACACCACATTTATAATTGTGAACACATAAATCTTCGACGACATTATCAGTTTATTGAATATTATAAATATTGATAAACGACAACCGAGTGTTGTAAACAATAGGTTTATTGCTTCCCGTTTCAGATCATTTAACTTGCACGTGACTTCGGTAGGGTTGCCAAATGTTGACTATCTATGAATTTATTTATTGATTTTGATGTACCGATAGAAACAGGGGTGGCGAGTGGGAGATTTTTATTGACGATTATAATGTAATTTATGAGTTTAAGGCCCTTCTAACCCTAAAATTAGCAACTCTATTTGTGGTGGTTCAAACTTCGTTTGAAATACTGCTAGAATAAAGTTCTAATCAGCTTGCACTACAAAGCGGTTATTACGTCAGTCACAGCGGCCGAATAGTGCGAAATGAGTGGTTTTTTGCGATTTACAAAAAATCTATTGATTGGACTAAAAAACTAAAACACATAAGACCTGCTTTATAGTTAGTTCAGTTAGTATGCAAAGTTTAATGATCTAATTTGAAGTACTTTTTGAATACCAGCGGTTTATTGTTTGATTTGGAGATAACTTTGGATTTTTATCGAGAAAAGTTTATGGAATCGTGTTTTCGTCACACATAGGACTTAGCATTAAACCTCAACTTTACTATATATTTATTTCAAAATAAATGCTGCAGTATTTTAGGAGTAACGGAGGATCATGCTAAGCCATTTGAGGGAGTATAGCCCCTTAAGTTGAATTCACTAATCGATTCATTTGTGGTTAATGTTAGATTTTTTTTTCAGTACTTATAACTTCGTCGATGAGTTTTCTTTTATCTAGAAAGCAAGAGATTTATCCAAATGTACTTCACCTAATAAAAAGCTTTCTGAAATCATTAATTAATCTACTCCAAAAAATATTAAAAGTATCATTTTTTCTTTTACGTTTAGCTTTTTTGTGTTGAAACTAAAATATGAGGCCCTCAACCTCTGCACAGTTCTAAATCTACCTCTGAACCGTTTGCCAAATCTCTCCAAAACGAGATTACACGAACCCATAACCGCTTATAACATCATAATGTTACTAAAATTATGGCCGCTCATCGAATATTTTGTTTATTTAGTTTTAGGCTAGTTCACAACAAACCTGTTTGCTATACCGAGTATTGAATAAATAATTGTTGGTCCCTTGTTAAATATTAAAATGGGGCTAGATGTGGACATGGGCGATTTGCTATCTATGTTATTAGGGTAGATATAGGGAATGATAATTAGTTGTGTTTTATTGGTGGTTAATTGAATGTTAAATTGTTAGATTATAAGCCACTCAGTGAACTGAAATGTTCTCACGGTATGATGAGGAGGTTGTCGTTTCAAAGTTATCTCGTAGGTTTGATCTCGTAATTTGCTTTACCACCCTTAAGTTGAATGTCACTTGCACGGTATAATTGATATGGTAGTCATGCATGTATGTATTTGTCCAGGTAATAGATATAGTTCGGACTATCTGTTAAGATTCGAAGTTGGACATCGCAGTTGTACCACGGGTCGGGAGTGGATTTACTTGGAATTGTTGTTAAGAGTGGTTCAAAAATTTAAAAAAAAACCGGCCAGGTGCGAGTTGTACTCGCGCACAAAGGGTTCCGTATAAACTTGCACCTGGCTTTTGTCATATTTACAGTTTTCAATTTTTTTCCGTAACATGTGCTTTAAGACATTGCTTCTTGTTAAATTTCATGATTTCTAGGATTCTTCCCGTATCCTATAAATTTTGATTCCCTTGAGAGTGTCGAAATATACGTTTTTTGCGGTATAAACTGCCGTATCTTTTTAACGTTTACTTAGAAGTTTGATTTTTTCACAGCTTTAAGGGACTGTAGACCTTAGTATATGGTTTTAGTTTCAATTCGATACCTCTATGCGTTCCGGAGATAAAGGGTCTAGACAAACGGATAGACGGACAACAAGTGATACTTTATGTAAGAGGTGCGGTTTTTTATTTTGAGGTACTGAACTCTAATTAAGTTATTACATGGTTATACAAGTGAACACATTTTATAATTTGAATACCTCAACATCATAATCATTCAATTAGATAAAGTGAAAGCACAATATTATTCTCGCTACTATCATAAACAACTTAGCGAAATTGATACGTAAAATAATTTAAAGTTATAAAAGCCTTATTACAACTTGTAAATGAAAAAAACTATCTTATTTTATCATAAAATAACGATCTAGGTTTTTACGAAATTTTAATAAAAGATGATAATCCCAAGAGGTGTATGAAAATTTGCATTTTCAGTGTCTCGTCTGCGATGTTGATTGTGCTTGTAATAAAGTGGTACTTACATTTGACCTTATTTATAGATTCCCTAGACTCTTGAATATTGCAACACTGCTAGGGCTTTGGAAACTTAATTACGTAAGTTAATTACATTTTTTTTAACAACACTCCGCCTACGCCTATACCTACCGAGAAAGTCCTGATGGATAAACCCAATAACACTTGGACTTAGGAATCGAATCCTTTGTTTCTCATGGAATAGCATGATATTTTAGTTGGTTATTGTATACTTCTATCCAACGGATCACGGTATCAGTGGATACAACTCGTCATGATCTGCGGCTAACGAGATCGGTGGATACAAACCCAATTTCAGTGGTAGTTTTCCTTCCTTACCTTCTATTCTAGAATATATCCCAACAGTGGCAATCACAAGAGCCATGCACCTCGTAAAAGAAAAGGAGAAATAGTCAGAGGTGACGGCCGACTTTCTAGTTGGCCGTCACCTAGTTACTAGTTGAGGAGAGTTATGCCGGACTCGAGGAGTTGGAGAAACACCAGAAGTAGTGAATATTATATCATTTAGTAAAAAACCGGCCGAGTACGAGTCGGACTCGCGCACGAAGGGTTCCGTACCATTATTATCAAAAAAAGGGGAAAAAAATCACGTTTGTTGTATGGGAGCCCCCCTTAAATATTATTTTTAGTCTGTTTTTAGTATTTGTTGTTATAGCGGCAACAGAAATACATCATCTGTAAAAATTTCAACTGTCTAGCTGTCACGGTTCATGAGATACAGCCTGGTGACAGACAGAAGGACAGACGGACAGACAGCGAAGTCTTAGTAATAGGGTTCCGTTTTTACCCTTTGGGTACGGAACCCTAAAAATAACTTTCGACAAATAAATTAACAAATTAATATGTTTATTTTTCTTTTTACGTGTACCCACATGATTTGACAAGGCAAATAATTAAATTACAAGCTCCATTTCTAAGAAAAAGTTACAAGTAATAGGGAGACAGTAAGGCTCGGCACAAACGGGCCACCAACCACAGCCACCGGTAGCCAACAACAAGCAGTTCACACGCTTTTTCTTACATTTTGTTGGAACTCGCCGCAGACGTGTGGCCGGTGGCGGCCATTCGCTTCAGCAGTGTCTGCGACTCGCGGTAGCGCGCGACCGGTGGCCCGTTTGCGCCGAGCCTAAGAGGATTTTCTTTACCAAGTAGGTACATTTACTTTCCTACTTAATTCGTAGAACATCCCTGCCTACTTAGACTCAGTGCGAATTATTAATATTAGATACCTGGCTGCTCGCTTATACGTCCCATTCTCCCATTCCTTCTACAAAATAGTTCCACGAAATTGAACAGGCTTACCCTTTAACATGTCTATTATTTTTCCCCAGTCGGCGGTAGGGAGAGCACACCGAATTTCGGCCGAGATCCTCCCCTATTTACATATGCGAATGTGTGCGGTTTTGTTTCTATTTGCGCTAGTAGGGTGTGTACTCGTAATTACGGCATTGGGACAAGTCCCGAGGCGAGGCGGCCGCAGACAAGGATTTAGGTTTTCGTATGCTAGAAGGGGATTTAGATTTTTTTAAATCTAAATTTTTGTTTTTGATGTTTTTTATATTAACTAGAATAATTCTTCGCCGCCAGACGGTGCTGACGTCCTACACCTATTTAACTGTAGTAATTACTCTTCGCTATCTCAGGTGATGACCTAACGAGGGGGATAGGGGTTACTGGGAAATAATACACTTATTTATAACTTTCATGACTGTTCAGGAAGCGATTTCAGGACTATTCGCGCACTACTTTTTCACTGTTACTATTAATATATTTGCCGTACTGATGACTACGATTCTAGGAAAAGTTGAGTTTACTAAGGTACTCCAGAACTTTACTATAACGAGGACCCTGATTTCGCTTCCTGATTTCGGAAAACTTTAATGAAAATTTGATTATGGAAATGTACAATCTTTCTGCAAATTACAATTTTGAGCTTATGTTTAAACACATTATATACATCACCACACTTCTACATAACGTTATTTATGTACAGACGTAGAAATAACGAATATCTTTATTAAAATGGGGAAATTATTTCCAAAAAACCAGACAACTTTTCCAAAAGTGTCTGGAGGAAGGGTCTTCCAGGCTGAATTTCACGAAAACTGTTGCTGTGACTGTAAGTATATAATTGCCTTATACTAGACGAGTACATGGCCCATCTAAAACTGTTACTTATTTTTTCGTGTCTGTATTTTTCAGCCTGTAACGATCCTTCTACTGTTTTTCTGTAAGACAATTTTTTCCTGTTTTTGTCAAATATAGCTGCGCTAGACTGCCATACTCTCGTCTAAGTGGTTTATCTAAACGCTAAGTTATAAAAAAAGACTATGTCCAGGCCTAGGTCGCAACCTAGGCTACCTGGACTTTACTGAAACGTTAAATTAAACTATAAAACTCCACTTGCGAGTTTATATGAGTCTAGCCCGTCTGTAAATTACTGTATAACTATTCTAAATCACTGAAGGCACTTGTTTGTATACCACTATATTGCCCATACACTGACTCTACACTGTTTTTAACTGTAATAAGCAACACTATGTGCTGATTTGGTGACGTTCGTCGCGAACACAAAATTTATATTTCTTTAAACTTTTTTCCTATACGACACATAGTCAAGTACTTACCAAAGTTTAAGCTACCATTTCTAAATGAAGATTCGTTCGAAAAAACGTGTCATAAACATCGTTTTAGATTCAGCTAGCAAAATATATCTCGATATTAAATAAATAAATATAATATAATAATATTATTATATTATAATTATATTTCTTTAAGTATATCTATACTAATATTATAAAGAGGTAACATTTGTTTGTATGTTTGTATGTAGGAGGTAATCTCCGGAAGTAATGAACCAATTACAAAAAATATTTCACCATTAGAAAGCTACATTCACCCTGAGTGACATAGGCTATATTTTATCCCCGTACTCCTACGGAAACGGGAACTACGCGGGTGAAACCGCGTGACGTATGATATATTAATAAATTCTAATCCATTAATTTCAGTTTAGTTACTCGTTAATTTGATGGTACGATGTCTCTTCCAGTAATCCCCACATCTCTGCCCACCCCAGTCTTCTCTAAATGAACTGGACCCGTGTTCATGGTAATTCTGGGCCTCACCTGAATGTCGATGTGCCTCCAAAGGGAATAGTGGATATAAATATTGTATCCGAAGGCCTACAATCCGGACCTGTGGCTTGTAGTTCTAATATTAATCTTTGCCCTCTTTTCAAAGTGAGATACGTAGTGTTAGAATTAAATTTTTGGTACAATCAGACTAATGCTGGTTAAATTTGGCGGCACGCACAAAATGTTTTCTTCTATTTTTTAGTGACTAATTAGACCCACCCTTTATGATGTTAAGCATCATTGGGTAATTAGAAAAACATATAATTAAGAATAATAATTATTAGTACATGTGTTTAATGAAAAAAAAAAAAACATTATAATACAGTTATGCTGTGTAATTATTTACTACTTCATCTATTTTAAGGTATAAATAGCTGCTCTACACAAACTTCATAAACTAAATTATTAAAATATCTTAACGTGAGTTGGCCAATTTCAGAGTAACTTCCGAGGGGGGCCAGAAAAGCTACTCTGTAAAAAATTTAAGCAGCGACTAGTTCCAACACAATGCACGTAGAATAATACAAAATAAAAATGTCCGAGAAAACGATAACACGAAGAGGCACACCACGTAATGTTTGTATAATCCTGTATTATTGAGACATGAAATTCTAATTTCTGTGAGTGTTCATTAAAAATACATTGAGCAAAGTAAATAAACGCAAAGCTGAAAATGTTACGATGATTAAATTAAATAAACCGAAGACGTTTCATAAAATTAATCCAAAATAAAAATACGTAAGCAGAGAAAATCCAGTAATCGTATTTCTGTCAAATCCCTGTAAATAGAATTTCATCCCCTTGTGTCTTTGTATCGAATATTGGACGATTTATTAAAGCTTTTTCTTGCTTTAAGTCTACTTAAAAGTCAATTCGGTCCCACAGTAGTCGTTTCAATCAATCAAAGTCCGATTGAAAATTCGATCGCAATAAGAGATGACGAGGGAAGGATTACGTGACTACATTACAGGATATCGCTGAAATATTTTCAGGATTTTTCTTTTGAGACTCCGGTTTTAATTTAATTCGGAATGCTGTCAATTCTTTTACATTATTTCGAATTTGTGCTTGGTTCTGACTAGGAACATAAATTATTCGCTAATGGATAGGGACTTTCAACTATTAATAGGGAAGCGTGTAATTTCTAATATCTTAGGTCGCAAGCGTGACTGCTGAGCATGGATCTTCAGTTCGATTCTCGGGTGGGGCAAAGTGTTATTGAGTATTTCCATCAGGAATTTATCTGGTCTCGATTTGTGCCCGTTTGATGGCAATAGGCTCACCCCCTATTTATTACATTGGACTGACTTAAACCTAACTGGCAAAATGTGGGTGTAACATTAGGTACATCTCTGCCTAACCCTTCGAGCATACCAGGCTTGATGATGTTATGATCTAGACCAGTGGTTCCCAACCTTTTTTGGAACTGCAGCATATTTGGAATACCAGTTGGTTTTTTGAGAATAAATTTAAAGAAAAAAGGGATAGCTCAATAAAAAATACGTTTATTACTTGAAAAACTATTAAACTTTAATATTAATAACTATCATATGGAACAAAAGTCAGGAACCTTATCAAAAAACAAAAAGAACAACAAATTAAAAATTATGTGAATTGACTTAGAGGGCAGGTAATTTGGAATATAGTATTCCAAATTATATTCACATTTTTCATTAACATACTGTTAACACTTTATCTTAAAAAGTAATAAATTTCTAATCTTTGTAACAGTCTATAGTCTTGACTTCTCTAACTAATCAATATTTTTAAACAAAATATCAAAAATAATCTTATTATAGTAGTATCCCAAATTAACAACATACCATCCTAACCTAAAACAGCAAGTAGCATTTTCAATTCTAGAAATATTCACAAAATCAAAGTAAAATCACTAACTAAAAAGATCACATAATAGTTTGAATGATTACACTAAATATTTTACGTATGAGAGTAAATAATTATCACTGTTTGCATACTTACCAAAAAAGTTTTGAAATATGTCGTCTTGTTCCGTCGGAGCTGGTAGCCGGAATGTCAAAATGGAGTCCTGTTTTTAATACTAGATGTCGTAGTGTGTCTTACGACGTAATCTTTACGTTGAAAAAACATAGATGGCGTTATTAGTTATTTAGATACCGAAGTATTCCAAGTTACCTGCAGTATCCCAAATATGCTGCAGTTCCTCTACTGCACACTTTAAGAATAAATTATTTTTTAACGCCCCCCTTTTTAAACATACTTAAAAACCGCTAAGTACTTAGAACTGATTATTGAAAAGCTAATTTATAGTATTCGGACAGAGTATCTTTTATTGAAAATAAAACAAACAATCAATTCTTATATAAAAACTAATGTGAAGGTTGAATCTGATGCTGTTCAATAAGTTTGTTGATATCAGGTTCCAATTTACTCAAAAACAGCCGCAAGTCGCCACGTTCGGTAACACGCAAACGATTTCTCTTTTTAGTAAGCAGCGTTGCCACAGCACTAAATCCACGTTCACACAAATATGACGATGGGAAAGCTATCAAAAATCGTTGAACAATTGACCACAATCCAGGGTACCTACAATTTGAGTTTGAACTATATCTTAATTAATATTAGTTGATGTTCACAAGATGTAGTCGAGAGTCGAGAGCTCAGTCGGTGTCTAAGAGTCTGCCTAGCTAGGTAGATGAAATTATAAATCGACCCCAAAGCCCTACACAATGCCCCCTTTTTTTCTGGGTCTCTTACCGCCCCCCTTTAGGCCTGCAGCGCCCACAAGGGGGCGTTATCGCCCACGTTGGGAAAGACTGATCTAGACTGAAACATTAATAACGATTATTGACTAATCTACTGCTATTTTTTACTGAATCGCCAACGTAAAGTCCATTTACTTTATAGGTGAGCCATTTCACACAGTTGTGGAAACATAAATCTGTAAAACATAAATATCGCTGAAAGCATCTAATAAAACTTTTGTACGTATTAAAATAATGGAAAAGATGAAATCAATATTTTTTAGTGTAATTGCTAAGACAAAAGAATTATGTGCGCACAGTTCAAAACACGTGTGTATCCATTGTCCTGTTTTTGACGTCTTATTTGTTAAACTGTTCTGCGAATATTTTTGTTGCTTCTTTCGTGAAAATATTGATACGGATATGACAATACATTTCCTGTGACAATGTTGAGTTTGTGATTTTTTGGACTGTTTTTCATTTGATAGAAAACACAAGCGTTCTTACTTTGAATTGCTTCTTCAAAACTCCATTTACCTTACATATTTTATTGAAATAAAATAAATTTCCTATAAGAACTTAAGCAGCTTCTAGGTAGGCCTCATCATGAGCCTAATTCCCTTATAATACTTTGGTTAGTTTTTTACTGTTACTTGTTTTTGGGTACCTGGTTACCTACCACCTCATGAGCAGTTACAAGATTTTTAATCAACTTTTGTAACTCTTTTCACCCAAATGACTTCGCCTTATGTGTAAACTTGATACTGTTCTACGAACGATGGGCACTTAGTATTTTTTCCTTTTGTAAGCTCGTTACAGGAACGCATGGACACTACTAAAGTTACCTAAGTCGTAGCCAAATTCTGGGCCGCTTCAATTTACCATTGACACGCTAAAAAGTAAACCCAAATACTCTTAGGTAATAAGTATAAAGGCTTAAAGTCACCCAAAGGGCAATGGATAGGGCTATGCACGGAGATTCCTTGCGTGATCGAATCAGAAATGAAGACATCCGCAAGAGAACCAAGGTTACCGACGTAGCCCGAAGAATTGCCAAACTTAAGTGGCAGTGGGCAGGGCACATTGCTCGCAGAACGAATGGCCGATGGGGCCGAAAAGTTGTGGAGTGGCGACCGCGAACCGGAAGACGTTGCGTTGGAAGGCCTCCCACTAGGTGGACCGATGACCTGGTGAAGGTTGCGGGAATCCGCTGGATGCGATTCGCGTGGGACTGGTCAATGTGGCGACACTTGGGGGAGGCCTATGTCCAGCAGTGGACGTCTTTCGGCTGAAATGATGATGATGAATAAGAATAGAAATCTGTGATGAAATTTTTTAAGTATAAATTAATCCCACACCGTCCCTCACAAAACAACGCACACACACCCCGCGATCCATATCTCTCTCTCAGTGGAAAGCGCGTGCGCCGGCCGGGCGTGTAGTGCACACGATAGTCATCTACCTCTGATATGCAGTTAATAATGTTACGCGATAAATAATGCAGGTGGAATACCTCTCAACTCCCGCGTCCTTGTTCGCCGCCATTCAATGCAATGCACTTCCTACCGATAAGCCATGTCTCGTATTAGAAATTGATTTCAGATAATTTATTGTACGCCCGGGGTTGTGTTCTTAAGGGTGCAATACGTTTCAATAACATTCGCTGTTCAAAGTGTTCAATGTTTATTAATAGAATGCGATGTGTGTTTGGCTTCTATTTTGTGGTGTATTGTTTGAAAGGCGTTCTAGAATTTTATTTAAGCTTTGCACCTTTTACGCAAATGAATGGAGAATGCATAGAGTACAGTTTCTATTTCTATCACAAAGAAAATTCTGAAAATAAAATCCTGCACTTTTATGTCATCTCTTTCCGTGTCGGGTCCAATATTAATGACTTTATTCAAGTCTAAAATAATAACAGTCAGAATTAGTAAAATTCCACCAACCAAATTACAATTTCATATGCAGTAAACAAAGCTGTATTCAACCGCAACCGCATCAAAATCATAGTAAGCTATTTACGACGCGCATATTATCATGAATTTTTAAGTGTCCTCGTTTCAAGCGAGAGCATCCCGCCGCTGAGAGATGAAGCAGTAAATTATTTGTTTATTCCCGCCACCCGTATTTAAAACTGTATAATTTAATATTTGTAGAGTGCCAGACGTAATTTTTCTCTTACTATATGACCTCCATTATAGGTGATTCACGTTTATGCATCATAATAAAAATGCCATAAAATCGCCTTTATTGGCCATCCTCCATGCACGAGTGGTAACACTAAATTAAATTATTCAGTGTTTATTAAATTTTAGTTGGCTCTGCGAGCATATTTTAAAATTGTAACAAGAGCAAATTAAATTCATGTGCGCCAAATGATCTAGTTAATCTAGTTTGTACTCAAACTTCGGTTATTGGATTACTTCTGCGTGCTTATTGTATCGAACTATTGTGATTTCAAAGTATCTGCAAAATATTTATTGGCAAGCTTCACTGAATTTGCTCCCTCTAATTAAATCAATGTAAGTGTAATGGAAATACTTTTCAAGTTATTGAATGCACAAATTAAATTTAGCACTTTGTGATCTTTTGAGTAAAGTAAATAGTGAAAATACAAAGGTAGGGTAACCAAATTTTATACTTACTGGGACTTACTGAAACGTACGTAACATCGACTATAACCTGGCTTGTCGAGAAAATAGGTCAGATTTTCAAGCTATTGTTATCATTACAAATGCATGCCTGTCAAATTAAGGCGCAGCAACGTTACAGATCTGTCGAGATCTGTGTATTTGGGTTAGTTAGTAGCCGACCAGGTGAAAATGCATCTACTGGTTTAATTTTTAGTATATCCTAATAGGTATTTACGGAGAACATTTTTAGTGCAAAAATTTGCCGCGTGTCGACCGGCCAATTTTTACTTACTCTAGTTTGAATCTGAGCTGAACTTATGTCACCAAGTTCAGATTCATGAATTTCAAATTTGGGAAAACTTGAAATTCAGACCAGCGTTCAATATCTCAGGGGACTACCTTCCCTTAGCCAGATAAAAATCTCCTTTTCCGTGACATAGGTTTCCCTTACGTAACGAAAGTCGCAACCTTATAAGTTTTTTATCGTGATAAGTCATTGAATAATTTAATAGCTAACTTTGTACAGACTTTATAGAATGACTAGCTTATATATGCACGCGTGGAGTTCATGCCCCACGGGATCGTACTACCGGGATAAAAAATATCCTATGAGTTAATCTATGTTGTGAACTATCTGTGTGCTAAAGTTGTCTGTGTTTCATCCAAATCTGGTCAGCAGTTTTTGCGGGAAAGAGTAACAAATAACAATAACAATATAAAGTAGGAAGTAGGATGCTTAAGATCTAAAAGCTTCCGTTTATGAAGTAATTTTTGTAGCATGAGTAATAAATTACCCAACAATAAAAGTCAAGGGTTTTGACCATCGCGGGCCTGTGGACGGTGGGCTATGGCACGGTAATATTATGCTATGGGCTAGCTCACTTTCCGCCCGTCTCATGACGACAGGCCGTGTCGACGGCGTGTTCGTGTTCCACGCGCGCTTCAAAGAGAGTCAGCAAAAGGGGGGGGTCCGCAAGGACCGATGCCTGCCGGGGTTGCGGGACTATTCGAAAGAGATACCGTGGCCCCGGAACACAAAGGGCGATGAAGGAACATGGATGGGTTTTAGTCAGTAAAAGTCTGACACTCCCTCCTGCTCCGCCCAGAGCGGGAGGGGTTATTTGATGATTTCCCATCCGAAAAAAAACAAAGGGTTTTGACCATGAGTTAGGATTATTCAACAGCAGGATTTTTACAACAAAATTGGCAATAATTTGGTAACCCTAGCTAGTCGGGAGGTTCTGAACACGTTTCATTTAATTCCTATTGATTTTCGTAGTTCGTTACAAATGCAAAAACTTCTATTAGGCATTCCGTCGCGAGCTTTGGTATGTAAATTGAGCTCTTAAGTGAAACAATAGATTTCGGTTTACCCCTGTATTGTCCCACGATAAAACTTTACAGAATTAATCATAAATTAGACACTCCACTGAATTTGTGATTCTGTGGAAGCAGTCTTCCTTCCGTCTTAGAAAGTTCAGCTGTAGTTCACGTTTCTCACAATAGATGTCGCTAAATTAAACCTCAAAGGAGAAGGAGATTTTGAAATTTCTGTTCGCAATTAAGTTTTTCGAATTGGATTTTTAAGATACGAAGAAACACCAAGGTGGAAATATTTTCTGTGGAAAGTCCTCGTAAATGATAGAAAATTTAAAAAAAATAAGTAGAAAATATTGTAATAGGGATGAGAATCATGGTTTTTTTAGTCAGTCGACTAAAAAAGTGGGGGCTTGTGACGTCACATTTGAGTAAAAACTGTACTAGAATGTGACGTCATACGAGTTTTCGACGCACTGTATAGTCTTTATTTTTTGTTTACCTACTTGAAAAAAGAAAAAAACACGTGTCCAAACTTTTTTGGAAATCTATCTGAAGGACTAGGTAATTCGTTTTTTTTGTCTTCTACCCTATTACATTTGTATTTGGTAAGTTACTTTCGATATTATTATTGACGTGACACAACAATAATAACAATTTAATGCCCAATTTCCTTTATTAAAAGCAAATAAAACTCCTTACGACAGGCTTTCATAATCAAAACCGAACTTGCACGTCGGTAACACAAAGTTAAAATAAATTAATCAACTCTGGTCCCTCTGTCCAGGATGTTAAAGGCCATTGTTGCGGCCTAATTAACAATTTTACGACTGTTATACTTTTATTAGGTACTTATTAAAGCGCGTGGCATTAGAACAAAGGTAAATGTTTCCTGTGTTTGAGTAACGGGTACAAATATTTCTACTTAGTGGCTTGGTCACCTTTCGGTCACAATTTTAATCCGTTAGGCGGCAACTTTGTACTGCGTGACTTATGTTGTTGCAGGGCAGAGGTTCCAAAACTTTTTTTCTCGTAGGCCACTTTCAAAATTTTCTGGTTTCTGTGGACCGGGGGGGTCCACCGCTGCTACATATTATTGTACATATATTTTCGCGCTATCTGTTAGGATTGCAGGAAAACTGTAGCTCCCAAATAATTATTGCCAAGAAATCTAAAAATTAATGTTTTTTTGGAAAAGTGGCAATGCGTCCATTTTTCACCGAAATACAACCTGGATTATTTTGAGCAGTTTTTGTGTTTGGTCACAGCACACAGACCGTCATTCAAATATGTGCTATAGTTGTTTTGTTTAACGTATTTATATATTTAGTAAGTGCCAAGTTTGTTTTTTTTTATTATGAATCTCTGGTCTGAAAATAAAGACATTATTTATTTAATACCTGCGTACACCGATAGGTAAATCCTAGCCAACATTTTAGTTCTTAACTATCGAAACCAGAAACCAGATAAATTTTCGTGGACGGGGGGAGGTCCACGAAAATTTATCTGGTTTCGCACTTATAACTTTGTTACCCCCAATTTTTTTCACACCAACGTAGACCCCCCTCGAGTCTCCCGTGGACCACTTTGGGTATCTCTGACAGCTGTAGGGTAAAATAACTCAGCTGTACGTATATTAAAAAGAGTCAGTAGGAAGGAACAATACCCATGTACAGGCAACTATGGTTGGAACAGCACTTATGATAATGTTATTTATGTGAGTGGGTTTATGTTTTGTTTTTCATTGGATGTTTATTTATTTATTATTTAAACTTCATCTACAAGAGTGGTACATAAGCGGACTTAACGCCACAAGGCATTCTCTACCAGTCAACCTTTGGGCCAAATAAGATACCATTGTGATAGAGTACAATAAAAATAAATGACAAAAATACCATTTTGTAAGCATAAATTAAAACACATAAATGGGTAGGTACATAAATATTAATATAATACTAGCAAGGCGCAGGGATGACAGGTGGACCAAGGCTGTCACTGAGTGGCGTCCAAGAACTGGTAAAAGGAACGTGGGTCGTCCGGCGGCGAGATGGGCAGACGACATAGCTGCCGTTGTGGGAAAAAACTGGATGAGGCTGGCACAGGAACCTGGAGATTGGGACAAGAAAAGAGAGGCCTATACCCAGCAGTGGGTGAGTTCGGGCTGTGGATGATGATGATGATGATGACATAAATATTTAAATGCATATAAAATAAACTAATTATTATCAGTTCGAAATACGAGAAACCTTAAAATAATTACTACGACTCTAGTAATGACTAGAAAGTGAACAATTTAGTCTGACTTTAAATAGAACTTCCGAACTGCTCTTTTAAAAGCCAATGTCGACCTTTTCTGCACTGAATGTGAATTACTTCAATCGGAGCATAGGTACGCGTAATTAGCGTAAAGAGCGAGTGTACCACTGAGACGCGGGCCCAGTACTGATGGTTAGAGGATGTATGCATTCGATTTTTGGTCGTAGGACAACCGATTTCCACATGATGTTTTCATTTATCGTTTCAGAGCAATGATTATGATAGATATAAATAATAATAATAATAATAAATCCTTTATTTCAGGCTACTTTGGCCCATAGACAAATACCTTACAGACTAACATATATATCATGATAGTACAAAGTGTGTTATTGTTTATACTTAAAACTATATTAGTAAAACAAACTTCAACAAATAAAAAAAATAAAATATAGAAAAAAAGAAATGGGTTGGAATTATCTACCTACTACCAAAACCTCGTAAGCCGGGTCAAATACGACTGTTCCACCTTAGCACTGTAGAATTTAATCGTTATGTGTATTTCTTATTGTTGAAACGTCCCGACTTACTATAAATATGGCTTTGTTTGTTAGGGAGAATTACTAGCTCCTAAGTCACAAGTAACTACACCTAGTTAAGATAGTCTCTAAATTATTGTGACCTAGTGCCTTATATAGGTAAGTTCTTAGTTTTGATTTGAATGTGGCTGCTGATGGCTTTTGGTAAAATAAAGAATTTATTTATTTATTTTATCATTCAAAATTATTTTATGTTGCTTTTCAAAACACTAATTTTCGTTAATCACTTTCACGCTGCTTATTTGTAAATCTGCGCCCAATAAAATGACTTCCACAAACAGTAAGGAAGCCATCAATACCAATACAGTTCAGCAAATAGATACAGAAAGTAACAAGCAATAAATATAATGTTAATATCACTGCGTTTCGATAGAAACCTGGACCACACGCGATCAAAGCGACAGCCGCTATAAAAGATCTTTTTTTGGAAATAGCCCGTTCGATTTCTGTGTTTGAAACTGTACCAATAATAAACATATCAGCATCAGCAGTCAACAATTTACGTTTCACAGAAATTTTAAATTTATTCCCGAAATGCTTAGTTCTATTTTCAAAAGTTTTGTTTTGGTGAAAAATATATTGCTGGGTTGGGCTAAAAAATATATTGGTGAAAAATATATTGCTGGGTTTGGGGTATATGGCTGGGTGAGCTAAATCTGTTGGAGATTCCAACAGGCTTGGTTTCAATTTTCGAATAACTGTTTTGATTACGTTGTGTGCGGTTATTGAATCTGTCGGAAAATATTAGTACATCGTGATACAAGGGTGGAAAGTAGGTTATTGCAAACGAGGTGTCGTTAACAAGCCCGAGCAGAAGGCGAGGGTTTTTAATGACACGAGTTTGCAATAACTAATAACTTTTTTTATCACGTCTAAAAATGAAAATGATTCAGATTCTATTCTAGATTTTTAAGCTTGAATAGCTGGGTAAGTACTGATTAAAATAATCCATGAAGAACTGATGATTAACGTGTAACTCTAACATTTTACACATTTTTATGTACAAAAATGTGTTTTAAACAGCTGTTTTTAGATAATCAGACTGTTATCTTTTCGGTGAACTTTGCCCTAACTAAATAAAGTATTTTATTGGTAGAAACCTCGTTATCGTTAGTGTATCAAGCAGAATCAAGCTTCTAGAATCATAATCACTTGAGTTAAAAATACTTGTCTAACCGCGATACCATCATAACCTCTCATAGATTTTTTTCCATTAACCTACACCCACATAGAAAAAGATAGGTACTAAGGGTAACCTTTCACACAGTTTTAAAATAGAGCTGAATAATACAGCGTACTTAAGTTCTGCGGTCATCTTTTTTTAGAAAACAAGGATATCTATATCTATACATATAATAAATCTGTAGAAAAGTCATTTTTGTACATTGAAGAAATTGAAACAAAAAATAGCCAGCGTGTGAAAAGATAAGTAACAGAACCCATTTCCATCATTTTTGAAATTTTTGTCTGTTTGTCTGTTTGTCTGTTTGTTTGTGCGCACATCACGTAAAATCTACGAATTCAATGCTGACAATGTTTATACATAAAAATTGTGTGTAACTTGGGGTATGATTTAGTGTTTGTTTCATTGAAATCGGTTAATTCTATCAAAAGATATATGAACTTAAAGTTTTCAAGAAGAACTAATCATCAAATGTAAGATACATACATGCAGCGACATCTGTTGAACTAAAATAAAAATGTGCTCACCACAGTCATAACTTTTAAATCGACTGACCAGCTTTAAAAAAAAAATATAGCATAGGTAATACTTTAGCAGTTTAACATTTTGGTCGATAGACGGCGTTGTTTATTTCACTCCATTTTCTGAATTGAATGACCCTCGCCCGTGTCAGTTGCCTATTTTTTGTTTTTTTTTTTCGGATGGGAAATCATCAAATGACTCCTCCTGCTCTGAGCGGAGCAGGAGGGAGTGTCAGACTTTTACTGACTAAAACCCAGCCATGTTCCTTCATCGCCCTTTTGTTCCGGGGCCACGGTATCTCTTTCGAACAGTCCCGCAACCCCGGCAGACATCGGTCCTTGCGGATCGGCCCTTCCTTTTTGCTGACTCTCTTTTAGGCGCGCGTGGAACACGAACGCGCCGTCGACACGGCCTGTTGTCATGAGACGGACGGACGGCGAGCTAGCCCATAGCCCACCGTCCACAGGCCCGCGCCTACGGTGGCCGGGGGCCACGTGGTTGCCCCGGAAGCCCGGGGCGTCTGCCGCGGCGGCCGGGACGTTGAGAGGTTCTCTCCCTCTCACGTTCCGCCACCTCCTTCTCTAGCATTACTGCTTCGCAGAAGGAGGTGACGGCGTCCCATTCCGTCTCGCTCCGGACCATGGCTTGCACCAGAGCCGGACGCGAGAGGTCGCCGCCGCAAACGTGTAAATTGCCTCAAGATTGGTTTTTTAACCGACGAAACAAAAAGAAGGCAGTTCTCAATTCAACGCGTATTTTTTTCATATATGACCACGGATAACTTTTACAGAGAAGTCCGTACATGGTCCTTTTGTTTGTAAAAAGCGTAGGTACATCTCAAAGTTGGTCCCATTTGTAATTGAAAAGTCGTGTTTGGGCTAATTTCTTGCACCTTTGATGAGAACTTTCGACCTAGCTGGAGTATGACTGTCATCGAGTGTCTAAGGATGAAGGAGGTGGCGGAACGTGAGAGGGAGAGAACCTCTAAACGTCCCGGCCGCCGCGGGAGACGCCCCGGGCGTCCGGGGCCACCACGTGGCCCCCGGCCACCGTACGCGCGGGCCTGTGGACGGTGGGCTATGGGCTAGCTCGCCGTCCGTCCGTCTCATGACGACAGGCCGTGTCGACGGCACGTTCGTGTTCAACGCGCGCCTCAAAGAGAGTCAGCAATAGGAAGGGGTCCGCAAGGGCCGACGCCTGCCGGGGTTGCGGGACTGTTCTAAAGAGATACCGTGGCCCCGGAACACAAAGGGCGATGAAGGAACATGGATGGGTTTAGTCAGTAAAAGTATGACACTGCCTCCTGGTCCGCCCAGAGCGGGAGGAGTCATTTGATGATTTCCCATCCGAAAAAAAAAGGCTGTCGAGGTAAGCCCTTTTTTGGAAAAACATAAGTAGATTATTTTAGCGATTAATGCAAATATATCGAAGAAATTAAATTGTTACCCACTTGGATCTACGTAGGTATATATCTACTAATATTATAAAGCTAAAGAGATTTTGGTTGGTTGAACGCGCTAATTACAGGAAAACTTTTAGTGTTGAATAGTTATCGAGGATGGCTATAGGTTATCTAACATCACGCTATAATTAAAAGGAGCGGAGCATCAATGATAAATGTTGCAAAAACAAGGAAAATTTATTTCTTTCGAGAGCTTCCTTTGCGGGCGCTGCATAAACGGTTAAAGTTGCGCAACAATCATGTATTAGGGAATTGTTCGTTTTAAAGCGTTCTAAAAAAAACCGCGATAGCATTATGTCTATCTTTCAAGGTTGACTCCACTCTCTCTAACCCTCTCTCTCTCATGTGACGCAGACGAAGTTGCGCGGGTCAGCTAGTTCTGAATAAAAATAGGTATCTGAAACTTCGTATTATTATCAGTAACACAGATATAGATATACCTAGATACATACTACTACTACTACAACAGCCCATAACGTCCACTGCTGGACATAAGCCTCTCCCATGATGGGAGGATTTTTTCTCCACGCTTGGCAGGCGGATTGGAGATCGCAGTGATGAAAGACTAACAGAAAACGCTGCTGCCCATTCTCTGGTCAACGGAGGCGCAAGGTGTTCTGCCTCAGACATTAGTCGCCTTATACGACACCCGTGAGTGTAATGGGTTGGTTCTATTCTACTCTGCCGGATACCACACGGCTAATGCTTAACATGGCTACTGTCATTGCAAGCTAATTTGTTTTAAACTACAACGTTACAACACTTACAACTCAAGAACTTAGTTCTTATAGACATTTAAAAAACAAAAACGTAGTCAGTCGTTTCACATAGCAACTTGTTGTATAATTAGTAACTAAACAGTGCTTATGACGTCATAGTAGGTAATAGGTAGTCAAAAAAAGTAGCTGGCAGTGGTGGCCCAGTGACTTACGAACAGTAGGTAAGTCGTGGGTTCGAACCCAGATAGGCGCATTACTTTGTGTAATTTATTTAAAGTTTTAATCAGCTTGCACTATAAAGCGGTTGTTGCGTCAGTCACTACGGCCGAATAGTGCGAAATGAGTGGTTTTTTGCGATTTACAAAAAAATCTATTGGTTGGACTAAAAAAATAAAACACATAAGACCTGCAAGACCTGCTTTATAGTTAGTTCAGTTAGTATGCAAAGTTTCATGATCTAATTTGAAGTACTTTTTGAATACCAGCGGTTTATTGTTCGATGTGGAGGTAACTTTGGAATTTTTTTCTATCGAAAAAAGTTTATGGAATCGTGTTTTCGTCACACATTGTACCTAGCATTAATCCTCAACTTTGCCATATATTTATTTCAAAATTAATTCTGTAGTATTTTAGGCGTAACGGAGGATCATGCTAAGCCATTTGAGGCATGCCCTTAAGAACATTAAAAAAAAACCGATAACTGTCAGGCAGTAACCCACCAGTCACAACACATACTGGACGGGGAGGATCCTCGCTTTCTATGGGTGCTATAGAACTTTACACAATTTACACTTTGTTCTTCATACCCCTATAGATTTAAAGTTAAAAATCCAACACCGCTATTGGTTTTTCAAATTGTTGGCTGATGCTGTATTTAGATATTTATTGAGTGTAATAGAAAATTGGTTATATTGTCCTGGTGTTTCTCTGCCTTTCCAAGTGCTGCTTAAGTTTTCGGGAACAACATTTCCACTATTATAAGCCAGAAATCCTCCTTTGTTTCTCCAACGCTTATTTGCTTGAAGGCCGACTCAAAGTCTGGAGAAACTTAATTGAAACAAATTAACAACAGTTTGACGCAACTAAATGTAACTGAACCTTATCTTAATATCCTTTAGTATAGCTTTATAGTTTTGACCTGGGTTTGATGGGCTATGGAAGAAAAACAAAGTATTAAAGACTACGTTATGGGTACTTTTTCAAGTCCTAGGTATGTGTCCCACAGTTTTACCGCCGATGATTAGCAAGAAAGAGATAGAACTATCATTTATAAACTTCTTTAGAGGACCTTGAGAGTGCTTAACGGTGCACGGTGAAGTGACCAAACATCGACCATCTAAATTAACTAATACAGGGTGTAAGGAACAGGGTGCAATCAGAAAAAATACCTCACCCCCCACCCTACGTTACCCCTCTAATATTTTGAATAATTTTTTACCGGAATTTCTATCAGGAAAATTGTTTTTTTCTGTTACTATTCCTTTATTTCAATGTTAGATTACATTATCAGTACGCAAAACTCCATTTATGTAAATAATACGGCTAAAATAGAAAAAAAAACCACAATGGATGTTAAAAAACGACGCATGAAATCAACTGTTCACTTCCTAGCTACAAACTTCATCGAACTCGTCGTCGCGCTTGCCACGGTAATTTAACGTTCGCAAGCACTATAAGGATCTGGGTGCCATTTTCAGATCACACTATGTCGTTCATCAAGAATTTTTCAGTAGCAGCACGAAGTCTGGATTTATATTCTCAAATCACTCCCTTTTCATGAGACTTAAACGTAGCAGGCAATATGCACTATTGATACACCTCTGCTAAACTTTCTGGGAATTACATGCGCGATGTTATTTTTGTTTGTTTGAGTTCGTACCAGCTGCTTCTCTGCATAACTAAGAGAATAACCATCTCAAAATGCCTTATTAATGAAGACATCCTACCAGCCTCCATTTAAGAAACGTGCCCTCAATTACAATCATTGCCGTTTCCAACAAAATCTACAGCTACTTTCGTACTAAGTTAAAAATGGAGAGTGGCGTAAATAAAGAATGGAATTCCAATCCGCTAAGCCCACGCAATCGTGTTGCTTCTATTTTGCTTTTTAGCGTTGTGAAGCTAAATACGATTGTTGTGAGTCGTACAAGCTTACCATGAACTTGGAACTCGTCATTATTGATCCAAAATTAAATGGAGTTTTGTTTTTGGCGAGTAAGCAATTGTCTTTCTTTTTATTGCTGACAAAATATGTGATCGTTAAGAAGATTTGTGTCATTGCCTTTGTCCTTTTTTCTTTGTCTTTGTTCTGTCTTGTTTGATTGTATTTTCCTTCCTTTCTCCTTTCCTTTTTCTCTTTCTTTCTACTTTCCTTTTCTCTTCTCTCCTCTGTTTCAGTCTTATTTCTCTGCTTTTCATGAGTTAGGTACTTTATTATTTCTATGAATCTTGTCCTTTCTCAAACTCTTTTCATTTGTGTCTTAACTGCCAAAGTATTTTAGAAGTTAGTACATAATACTTATTGTGAACTGATTAACTATCTAATTACCAAAAGTTCACTGCAGCCTAGAGAGCAAAATAAACCCAGAAACTTGAAAAACACAGAACCACAAACTGACAGAATAAAGAGACAGTTCCACTAAGGAATGGGAAGTTTGTTAAATCTGTGTGTTTGAGTCAGTTGAGCAGTGTAAGTTGTTAGTCGTAGAAGTGAGCGATCTAGCTCGGCGCGAGTGGTTTGACTTGACTTGTTGATATGGAAGTAACTTATTACGTGGTCTGCGGGTAAAACTGGCGAAATTATTTCTGAGTTTGCTGGGGAATCCAGATAAAATAAAATACTAACGTACTTTGATACTAGTATTGTAACTATGATGTCAAAAGTCATCATATTACCCAGTACTAACTGCGTTGTGGAGGTCAGACAGGTAGTCGCTCAATGTAAAATACTGGTATTCAGCTGCTTTCAGTTAGACTGGAAGCCGACCCCAACATAGTTGAGAAAAGGCTAGGCAAATGATGATATCAAAGGTCAACATGTATAACGTACCCTGATGAGGCAAAACGACGTTTTGATAGAGTCATGCTTGGGAAAGGATGTTGTGGTGAAAATGGTGACCTATAAGCATACATCACCTACAGAGAATTTTCCATGATACTTCAGCTATGCACGTTTTAATAAACAGAGTTTGGTTGCGTGAACCCATGGCGTTCCAGAAACTTCGCAGATTTATTATGCACTGCAACTTTGTTAAATGTTTACTTGAACGATACTTTGCGGAAGAAAATTTATTATTTACCTACTTAATTTTAAAGTAAAACTTATTTTTATCCGACAAACCTCCAAGTTTTATATGAATACGTCAAGAATGTTAGTGAAGTAGTGGACAGCTGCGATACTTGGCACACTAATAAATCGTACTTGTCAAGGGACACAGTCTTGAGTTTTATCACTGTATGCAGTCGAGAAACCGTGGTATCGCAGCCAGGCGACAGGAAATAAGGGCCAATGTCCCCACCCCCGGCCAGGGCGAGATTAATTCACTGAATAAATAAAAGTCAGCGGATTAGGCCAAAGTCGTTTCCTCCCTCTTAAGCTGACCTCGCGTGCTATTGTGGAAAAATGCCCACCACATAAATAAAATTCGGACGACACCGAATCAAAGTGAAACACACGGATTTGTTGTTTCGGCGAATAATTACGAACGATAAATTACCCTTGGAAAATGTTTTGTGGAACTGCTGAAGCATAATGAGAAGAAGGAGAATGTTTTTCTCTCTTTCTAAAACTGTAGTACATTTAGGTATAGTTCTGCGCAAACCTAGTAATTGGTTCTCAGGTTCTCAGATGATACATTATTAAATCCAACACGTCGATTTTTTTTTTTTCATAAAGTTCGTAAATGTTTAAACTCAGCGAACAAATCTCGGAAATGTTTGCGAAGAACAAATGTTAAATGTTTAATGTGGCGAGGTTAAACAAAGATACGCGTATGATGGTACCCAGTCACCGGGGAATGGAAAGATGAATCACGAAAATTTGAAAAACCTTTTTAAAAATTTCCCACGTAGCCAGACGTTGCGAGTCATAAAAATTTCAGCTTACAGCTTTCGCGCTTACAAAATGAAATAGTGGTTTGTTTTCAACGGGAAAGAATATTGCATTATTAACTTAATGTATTTTAACTTATTAAGCGAATGGATATTTGGGGTGGATCCGCCAAGTGGGTTGGCAAGATGTCATCTCATATTTGGGCATTAATATTATATTGCGATGGCAATAACGCATTTCAGGAAGAGTGGTACTTTAATTTAAGTGAGTACCAAAATAAAGTTCCTCCTTCAACATTTTTCCTGGAACAGATAAAAAAAGGCTGAATTGGGTAATGAACTAAAAGCTTATCTCGATCCAATATCCACATTCTTTACGTATCTAGCCTAAGTAGGGATAGTCCTTATTCGCAAGGACTTCAATCGGGCTTTCTAAATTACGTTCAGATTACAAAGTATCAATGTGATCTTCAATCTGTCTACATGATTAGATAAGCGTGACTGTAATCCTGGATCGTCGGTATTTTAGTGAAGCAGTGACGTAGAGCCGATGAGTTCTGAATCGCACCGCGCTCGACGCCGCCGGTTCGTACTCGGCTCCACGTTACATTACCGCAAATTGCATTAAGGCTTGTGTGGATATTCCATAGTATATCGAAAATGTAGACAAAATTTCATTGTTGTAAGTTTTCTAGGAAAGAATTCAGAGTAAGTGCATTTAAATACCACAGATTTGATGCTGGTCCAGTAATAACTTAGGGTACCTACTTTAATTTTTTATTTGTTTACTGGAATCTTGCAAAAATAGCGTTTAATTTTATGCGGTTTTTCAATTTCATGTGTGTTTTATTTTTCTCCTGGAAAAGTACTTCACCTAAGAAACCTGGAAAGTACCTTGGTTCTTGGAGTTTTGCTCATAACCTTACATGTTATGAACCTGTAAATAAAATTCAAGACGAAAAGATGTAAACATGAAATTACTGAAGTTCTTTTTTTTCACATAATACGGCATAAAATGAGGTATATATTATTTTACTGAGAAAAATCCTAGAATATCGGATGAAACAGTATGCGGAAGTTTGCTTCAAGTAGCGGAGAAACTTACAGGATTTGCAGCAAAACTTACTTTTATCTTGAAAAAGCAAATGTAGCATCTCATTTTGCCGTTTACTATATAAAGGGGACTGATCGAAGAAGTAGAACGGATCATAAAATGCACGTCGCTCGAAGAGAAGTTGGTTCAATCAATCACAGACTAATCGAAAATTCCAACTCAATAAGTGCGGAGAGGCGATCGACGACGGATTATGTGTCTCATCATTAGATATTACTCGGATCTCTTAAGAAATTCTCCTTCAAGTCCTTTTCATTCATTCGTTTATTCTTTACGATGAAAGACAGATACGAATAAATTAAATCCGAAATGTAAGATCACTAAAGTTTGAGACGGTAATTGGAAAGTTTCTTAAGATATTCGTTAAATTTGGAGTATTTCTGCCTGTTTAGATTTACATAATATAAACGGTAGGCAACAGAATTCGTACCGGAATTAGCATTCGTAATTAACATCTATTTTGAAGTATATCTGATATTAATCAAAACATTAATTTTGTCCTTAAAGCAGTTTGTCATAAAAAAAATATCTAAATCTGCAATTAATTACATTTTCGAGTAGTTTGTAAAAGCAGAAAAGTCATTAAAAGCTAAACTGAAAAATTATAGATAGGTGATAAGGTAAATGAAGATAAATTATACTGTTGAAATACTTTTTCTTACCTTTTACTGAAATCGTTCAAAATAAAGTATGATTTTTGATGTTGATCATAAAGTTATAATCTTCTATATTTTTTTATGATACACCAAACATAAAACTAATACAAACGCCTCACACACAACGTGTCAAACATTCGTACTACTTTTAACACTCACATTAATTCAATTTATCTCGTTCTGTGGAAACAGACAGTTTGGGAGAGACTTAGCCCAACTTGAGGCGATGAAGTTTCCACTATTGGAATAGGAATGGAGTAGGAAATTAATATAACTACATACCTTAAATATTTATCACATCCCTCTGCTCACCAAAATTGAGTTGAATTCAATCAGAAACTATGATGGAGTGGATATTGCATATATTATTTTGGAGACAACTGGTGTAAAGGTAGAAAATTAATTTGTTATTTCACTTAAGTTAAGTTAGTCTACGTGATAATTGATAATACAAGTCGTAGTCAATGTGAAACGTCTATAAAATTAAACGATGAAAGCTAGAAACATTAAACTGAAGACCCAACAATCGAAGTTAGAAAGTTTATTTACCAAACAAAAACCCACACAATTTGCCTCCACCGAAAAATCAGAAATAGAAATCCTCATATTTATAACGAGCATAAGAGCAGATTGTAGTGTTGATGGCAATAATAACTCCATGGTTTTTTGTCCCGTTGGTAGTGAAAGATATTGCGACTAATGCTCAAAAGGGCGCGTACGACTGCGACGTTTTATTGAATAACGACCGCTGACGCCACGTCGAGGTAGATAAGCGGACCAGAATGTTGTGAACCCTGCTTTACTTTACTCTCCTTTTGGGCTCTATTTTTAGAGAACGGTAGTTTTTTTTTCTAAGGCTTTGTATGTAAGTACGGAGTAGGTTTTTGTGTGTTTCAGGGCGATATTCTTTTTTTGAATTAGGTAGGTATAGCTATAGTAATATTATTTGTTGTTGTGGTAGTGCAAAATTTTGGATATGTCTGTAGAAATAATCTGTTAGTCAAGCTATAACAGAATATGCTAAAGTATTGTCCCTTAAAATAATGGAAAATTATTAATTAAGGTATTCATTGTTTGATTTATGTGTCTTGATTAAAAAACCATTGCTTTTTTTTTAAGCTAAAGCAGCAGCTGCTGCCGTTACTAAAACACTGTTTTTGTCTTCTTTAATCAACTTATTTTAATCCACGTCAGTTTTATGCACAAAACGCTATAGCTCAAGGCATATTGGCCGGTAGCTAAAGTCAAAAGCAGTTTGACTCGCACCTGACCCTCGCTGGCAATATCAACACACGTGCACGGTTCACTGCTGGCTCTTTAATTAAAAGGACATCACTTTTTACTAGACAAGGAAACGAGCAAAAGAAAAAATACGAGTTGATCGTGACAAAGGGCAAAGAATAACTAAATTAAACCCAATGTTTTTTCCAAGAAAAAGGCTTGTACCACCAAAATTAATTCCGTACTAAAATAATATTGAGAAAACAAAATTTTGCTACCAAATTGAGTTTCCACGAAATCAGAATACATTTTTGCTCCAGACTAGTTTCCAACAGCATAAACAAAAACATTTTTATAACTTGACTTTCTTAGTCCAATCCGAATAAGAAATAAAATGAGCGCAAAAAGAAAACCCAATATAAAATAAAACATTGAGTGACGTTATTGTTTCGTGTTCTACTTTTCTCTTTATTTTGAACGGCTGTTCTCGAACAAGGAAAACGATAGCGTACTCTCGACTTGAAAAAGATTTAGTAAAAAGATCCATTAAGCACCCATCCAGTTGGACGAGTCCAATAACAAAGCAAGGTGCTTTTTAACAATTTCCTAATAATTATAATCTTCCGCTCTGACGGGCCGGGACAAAGATAGAAATTAACATATTTCTTTAATTTTCAAGTCGACTATTGTCCCAGAAAATTAGACATCGGGTGAACTTAATCGTTAGTCCAGCAATTTGCTGTAAAATTATGTGGCGTGGGAGCCAATTAGAAGGAATAAAGGTGACAGCGTAGGGCAGCATGAACCCGCGGCTTTGTGATCGTTATTTCATCTTAATTACCTTTTTTGATGGACTTTTCGAAGGTTGAAATCCTTCGTTACTGATTCAAAGGGATGGACTTAGTTAATATTCTGACAAAGTATAAAAGCATTGAGGGGACAGTGTGTTCGGAGCGCAGTGGTCGTAGTACGTCATCGGGTGTTGATGGATTAACTGAGACGAGGTGAAACAAACTTCAATAGTGATTCTAATAGTTTATAGTTCCATTAAACTTGATCTACACACATCAAAAGTATCTAGGGATCAACATATATTTTTGCAATTACTTTTCTCCTGATTGATATTAATTAAAATTTTCTTTAAGGATTCATCAAATAAAGTGTTTTCGTTTGTCACAGTAACGATAAACCAAGTCACCTTTGCATTAATAAAGAAATTTGCCATTTTCCTAATAAAGGGATTTTTGACATTTGAACCACTAACATTAAAGTTCGAAAAAATGACTGAAAACACAGTTTTCTTTAAAATTTTATTGGGTAACTTAAACAATTAATAATCCGTGTTTCTACCGCGAACACTAACAACACAAGAACATCGGTTTGGCATACTCAAAATGAGTTCATCCAAATCACGCTGTGGAATGGCCGCCCATGTTCGTTGCAACAACAAAAAAAGGTCTTCTTGCGACTGGATACCCTCCATATTCGGCAGAGCTCTTCTCTGTAGCATATCCCATGCATGCTCAATCGGGTTCAAGTCTGGCGACTGAGCAGGCCAGGGCAGGACATTGATGTTAGCTGCGGCGAGAGTCTGTCTTACAACTCTTGCGGTGTGCGGTCGTGCATTATCATGCATTAACTGAAATAAGGGACCGATTTGCACTTGTAGAGGAACGATGACGTCTGATACAATCGTCTCAGCATAAATTTGAGCGTTGAGGTTGCCTCTGATCCAAATCAACTCAGTTCTTCCGCCGATCCAAATACCCGCCCATACCATGATGGTTCCACCACTATAAGGATGGACTTCCTGGCAGGATTTTAATCGCTGTTGGCGTCCAGGGGTTCTCCAGTGTCGTATACGTCTTGTATCCGGTCTCATACCAAAACGAGACTCATCAGAAAAGCACACGAAACGCCATTGTTCTTCTGCCTAATTTCTGTGTTCAAGAGCCCATTGATATCGTATCCTACGATTGTGCATTGCTATAGGTGGTACCCGTAGCGGTCTTCGGGAATGAAGGTTCACTTCATGCAAGCGGTTTCTGACTGTTTGGTCGCTAATTAAGTTCCCTGAAGAGTGATGAAGCCTCACGGCTAACATCATGGCGGTTATTGTTGGAGCTCTTCGAGTTAAGATTTGAATGTATCGGTCTTGTCTCCGTGTGGTGCAGCGATACCGTCCTCCATGGCGCTCAGCCACGGTACCAGTGCTTCGGTAACGTGTCCAAAGTCGACTGATAACACTCTGACTTGTATTCAGAGCTAAAGCTACAGTACGTTGCCGGGAACCAGCTTCTATCATTCCCACGGCTCTGAGCATTTCTTCCCTGCTTAAATGACGTCGCCGCTCCATAATAACGTTGGTTTTAATCAGTAGTAGGGAAACAGTAGCACTAATAATGTCTTCAATGCGTTGTATGTTTTTATAGGGAAAATATTGACAGCTTATTTTCATCTTTTACTCGAATTTGATTGAGAGTTCCTGATTCAAAATATGAAATGCACCAAAAAGGATCCATATAAATTTATAAAATCATAAATTTATTACAAAGCCACATCTCAATCTCAAGAAATCCGCATAAAAATGCTTGATCCCTAGACACTTTTGATGTGTGTATTTTAAGTTTCCTTTACATCACTCAGTTTCCAGTAACTCGTAATATTAGATCCTAACAAGACGCTGTAAGTTACCTCACTACCTTTCACCAGCGCCATAAACATGCCCTCCTAATTATTCTTAATAAAATTAGGCGGTACTCATTTATGAACAATACAACATTTGCGCACACCGCAAATTACATCGCGTTGGCTACGCCTTGCGGTCCTACAACACATTACCGGGATAATGAGTAATAAATCTAAGGAGACTAGGGCAAAACAACGACAACAGCGATATTAAAAGTTTCACAGGACGCGTAGGCTCTTTAAAATAATGGGGTTGTACTACAAACGCGTAAACGAGAGCGTAAAACCCGGGGTGTTATTATAAAATCTGAATTTCATTAACCATAAATAAGTGGACCAATTTGTCGAGGGAGAGCGTAATTGCGTCCATGTCCACTCTCCGGGCATCGACATCAATATTACTCTTTTTTTACTCGGATCTGGAGGCTGGAACTACTCCAATTTAAACATAATTTGACTCGAAATTATTGCTTAATTATTTTCTCTTGTGATAAATATTATTGTAATCGATGCCGATAATGACAGGATACAGATAAAAAGATAGAAGATATTAATCCTCCGTTATATTTCGGATCATAATGAGTTGCATTTAGAACGGGAAATGAACAGTCAGATTATTAAAATTCATTTCAAAAGTCCGGTATTAGCATAACATACCTAATATCGTGGTCGCAAAATATGAACCGTAGCTTGTGAATTCCGCAATGCTAAACTGCAGTCATAAACATATAAATGCTGCCACTTTCAAGCGAGTCAAATTTTATTTATCCTTGGGGACAATTTCCTCTTGTCAAGCGACGGCCACCCGGGCATTCGCTATAATGAGAAAACGACGAAATCAACTTGGCCTAAATTAGACGCATACTGACGTGGTTTACATGGGGCTCATATGAAAAGTTAGTGTTATTATGACAAATTTCAGTTAGAAATATATGTATTCTGTCTTGCACTAGTAGAGTAATTGTCTGTTTAAAGACAGTGTGGTCTATAGTGTGCGGTACCCTAGTAGCCTAGCAGCCCATTATTCGTATTTTTCAGAACGGCGTAGTAAAAGAAAGAAAGAAAGAATAGGAAGAAAAAGCATTTATTAGCCCGCACAGGACAAAACACAAATAAAAATGGTTAAATTAACAGTAGTTACAACTAAGTAAAAAAAAAAAAAAAACAAAGAAAAATAAAAAAAACTTGAAATGAAATAGTTTTCTTTACAAGTGGAAGTCAAATGGAGTGACATATCAACAGAAACATTATACAGAATTTCTAAAAACTTACGATTAATATTTTTCATTAATTTATCATCTCGAATGCCAAAGTTATTTTAGTAACTTTAATTATACCTATAATTTTAACAAATTGTTTTTACAAAACAACTCAATTTGTTAAAAAAGTTTCACGCTGAGCGTGAAGTTATTAACAGTTCAACAATTAATAATTTAAATAGTGAAATATTTGTTAATCAAAAACTAAACGGGTTTTAGATCCACATGAATGATTACTGGTATTAATATTTCTATGTTTATTTAAATCATTATAACGTCTGTTTCCTACTTAACCGTTGTTTATTCGGTGTAGTTAACACTTGATGTATGTTCGTCGATAGTTTAACTCGATAACGATGCGAAAGGGCGAGCCCTTTCCAAATTTCTTCGTTGGTTAAATCATCCGTGACTTTGAGCAGTAAAACTGTAGTTATGCGTACTTGGTTCACATTTAGGGTTATTTCCCTTCATTAATAAGTAGTAGTAAATTACACGATGAGCCACTTTACTGTCCTCTAATAGAGGCATCTATTACGTTATTGTCGGCGATGTATAAACTATGCATGAATTTATATGGGAAATGGAATACGGGAATGTGTCTCCTTAATTTTTACTGCAGTTTTATCGCCACTTATGTGACTTTGTAAGGTTTTTGTAAGAGATAGACTTGTTACATTATAATAAGCGACTCGTAAAATGATAATCATTTTATTAAAAGTAATAACATTTATGAGTAACTGTACCACCTGCTAGGTGTCTGCATATCTTGCAATCATCCATATCTGCTTACAACGGAATGGGTGTAATAATGTTGTGTAGCTTGTAGATAGATGGTAGGTACTAGCTGATGAGGTGCTGGTACGTTGGTGCCGAGGAAGAAAAAACAAAATACGGCAAGTAATAAAATGCACGTCTGTATTGTACCAGTGTCGCAGATGGAAGGGAATAGTGTTGCCACTATTTGGATTAGGATTTACATTTAATGTTGGTGTTGCAAAATAATAAATAGATTCTCCAACAGATGTGGCAAGATAATGATCATATTATTTTAAATTAAGGTATTAAAATCAAATCACGATGACATAAAACACACGTACATTACAATATAATTTACAAAGTACCATGAAATAACTCATAATCCAAAACTAGTCTGTTCAGAAACGAGAGCAGAATCGATGACACTTTTTTTTTTTTAAAAAGAATCGCTTCTTTAGTGTCTAATTCAAACCACTCATAATATCAATAAAATTACACTATTAAACGACAACTAAGAAACTTTACTAAGAAAGGTTCTTTAACCGACTTCCAAAAGGGGGAGGTTCTCAATTCGTTTTTTTTTTATGTATGTACACCGATTACGCTGACATTTATGATCCGATTTACGTAATTCTTCTCTAGTTTGATGCAAAATAGTTGCCATTTGGTCATACAAAAATTAACATAGTTTGGCCCAGTAGTTTTCATTTTATGAACATTTTTACTTCAGTTGTGTGGTATAATTTCATGTATGTTCACCGATTTCTCCTCCATTTGTGGAACGATTCTCAAAATTCTTTTTTTATTTGAAAGAGTATACTCCTGAGATGGTCGCCTTTAAATTTGGTGAAGATCTGAAGCTGATCTTCGGAGATATACAATGGAACTCTTCAAAACTAGAAAGTAAATCGGTCGTGATTGCTGCAATGGCTTGGATGTTTATTGTTTATACAACATCATGACGTAACATCACGCCTGTATGCTCTGAAGGGTACGTAGATGTGTACAATACACCCAAATTTCGACAGTTTAGGTATGTTAAGTTCCATTTATTGGGGATAAGCCTATTACCATGACATGTATTGTTAACAATGTAAAATAAATGCATAGCAAATATTTGTACAGGATATTACAACTAAAATGTACAAATAAAAAAAACTTTTTTGCAAAAAAATAAAACCGACTTCAAAGAACACAAAAAAGTGAAAAATAACTTTAGCTTCAGAAGTCGGTGACAAAAAAAAACTAAATGAATCAAACAAAGGTCACCGACTTCTGAAGCTAAAGTTATTTTTCACTTTTTTGTGTTTTTTGAAGTCGGTTTTATTTTTTTGCAAAAAAGTTTTTTTTACTTATCTACTACTAGCGGACGTCACGCGGTTTCACCCGCGTAGTTCCCGTTCCCGTGAGAGTACGGGGATAAAATATAGCCTATGTTACTCAGGGTGAATGTAGCTTTCTAATGGTGAAAGAATTTTTGAAATCGGCGCAGCAGTTTTTGAGTTTATTCATTACAAACATACACACACACACACACAAATACAAAAATACAAATCTTTCTTCTTTATAATATTAGTGTAGGTTATCTACTCGTTGATGTTGTACTTAAATGCACCATATAAACGCAGCATGTAAACCAAGCCCGTCGTCACTTGTAGCTGAAACGTAACGTTAGCGCCACGTACAATTAAAGTCATGATCAGTATCTGTTCGCCGAAGAGTTCACCCCTAACTTGTGTAATGTCATCAGACGAAAATAATTGTAGACTAAACTGTATTGAGGCAGACAGGAGGCAGGACATGTGCGCTTTAACAGTAACGACACCCGACAATGTGGTGGGTATGTTGAGAAGTTTTATAGCAGAAATAGCAGAAGCTTAGTTGGTGGTCTGAGAATTCTATAAGACTGACAAATTACAAAAGACTTAAGAGTTTATTTGTAAAAACGCTGCTGAAAGTTAAGAGTCACTAAATTTAAACGTCTAGAAATGTACGGTTAAGCAGACGTAGGTACAAGCAAACATAAACATAACTATCGAAGCTTTAGGCAACACTTTAAAAATATATGAATGATTTTTTGTGGATAATGACAGTGTGACTGTTTGAAGCTTGTTTGATAAAATAACTTTCTTTGTTAGCTTGATTGTCTAAAAGTCAGTCTACAATCTATAGGCCAAAAGTAATTACGCATATTAATTATCTACATTCAATTCGTAACATATCTACTGATAACAATGTTGCTGCTGATTTTGAAGCCGTGTGGTATCCGCCAGAGTAGAATAGAACCAACCCATTACACTCACGGGTGTCGTATAAGGCGACTAATGTCTGAGGCAGAACACCTTGCGCCTCCGTAGACCAGAGAATGGGCAGCAGCGTTTTCTGTTAGTCTTTCATCACTGCGATCTCCAATCCGCCTGCCAAGCGTGGAGATTACGGCAAATTCCTCCCATCATAGGAGAGGCTTATGTCCAACAGTGGACGTTATGGGCTGTTGTTGTTGTTGCTGATTTTGAAAGGCTGCAAAAATCTAATCTACTGATAATCCTGCACAGTGACAAATAACGCCGACTTTCAAGATAACATTTTAAGTATGCTTAAACTTTTATGGCGAAATATTTTATGCTTTGGTGCCATAACTGGCTGTGCGGTAGCAACGATCTTTGATAAAATAAATGACGCGAATTATGCAACTTAGCGCGAAGTGCTTTCATATGTGCGTTTGACTTGCCGCAAGTCGTCGCAAGTGGATGCAAGTGGACGCAAGTCACTTGCAGAACGACGCAAGTTGCCTTTGGGTGGGTTATTTTAAAACTGCAAGACGGGGTAATCAGTTCTATCGCAATTTATGACTCTGTCTTAAGACGCGGAAAATTTATATTGGGATTCTTGAGTTCGCTATCCGATTGGCATTCCAATTCGGAATGGTTAATAGTTGTATGGGTGGCTTTAATGGGAAAGATAAGCAAATTAGTGAAGATAATTTGTCTGGTATGAGCAATTGTAATGCCAAATATCAGGATTCTGTGGACGTTTTAGTAAGACTATTTACACAGTGGCAGCTGATTTGTTTCGAGTTTCAAGTCATTTGGCATTACGTGTCTTTTCAGCGTTGAAAAGGCTAATAAACAGCTAATTTGCACTATGAAAATGTACAGATGCGCATCAAGCAATTATTATTAATTCCTTTCTTTTATACACTGACATTGAATGATTTAACATGAATACTTAGTTCAGTATTTTATTATTTTTATTTTCTTTTACTTTATTTTTATTACTTTATGTGACATTTACTTATTTGACATGAATACTTATTTTATTGAGTATTTTACTTTTTATTATCATTGTGACATTTAATGATTTTTGTGATTTTATTAACAATTATTTTGGAAAGTATATTTTTATTTGATTATTGTGAATGTGAGGACCATGTGGGTCACATTTTTTAATTTTTGTTAGATTTTTTCCCACAACTGTCTGGTAGTTTGAGTATTTTATGCGACCTACCCAAATGTCCTTTCTTTGGTATTGTTCGTCGTTTCGTTGAGCTCCTTGAGTTATAAGTCGAGCTACACGTTAACTGACAAATGCGTGCACAGACTGAACAGGTCCACTCAAATCTGTATGGTTCTTTCTTCAAAAGACCATCTCAGACACTAATCTGCATAGTCCTCATGCGAATTGAGCACGATTATGTCTGGACTTCAAAAGAAACTATGACCTCTGAGTTTGTTTCGGCTGTTTCTTCTCAGAGTAGTCAGGTACAAAACACCAGCCCCATCTATTTAAAAAAAAAACCGGCCAAGAGCGTGTCGGGCCACGCTCAGTGTAGGGTTCCGCAGTTTCTCGTCCGTCACAATAAGTGTTCCCACTTATGAGTTTAAAGGTGGGTATCCATTATGTAAAAATGCTTGCATATACGAATATACTACAAACTTAGTCCAGAAATTATTTTGTACAACTTTTTGTCTTTTTTGTACAAAAACTATTGTTTCCATCAAGTTAAAAATAATTTTCCTAGAAAGTCCTTATAAAGTTCTACTTTTCAAAATTTTTTCATATTTTCTAAACTTATGGTTCAAAACTTAGAGGGGGGGGACACATTGTTTTTTACTTTTGGAGCGATTATTTCCGAAATTATTGACATTATCAAAAAATGATTTTAGAAAACCCCTATTCATTTTTAAATACCTTTCCAACAATATATCACACGTTAGGGTTGAAATTAAAAAAAAAAAAACACTTCCCACTTTACATATAGGGGGGCTACCCTAATAAAACATTTTTTCCAATTTTTATTTTACCACTTTGTCGGCGTGATTGATATACATATTGGTACCAAATTTCAGCTTTCTAGTGCTAACGGTCACAGAGATTAAGCGAGGACGGACGGACAGACATGGCGAAACTATAAGGGTTCCTAGTTGGCTACGGTACCCTAAAAAATGACGTGTGTAAAAGTGTTTGTGAAAACCTACTTGCAAAATAAACATCATTTAAGCACACGAAACTGTCCTTTTCCAATCAATCTTGAACTACTAATGGCTTAGCGATAAAGTTGAAAATCCATTGAAGAACTTTGACAGATAAGTAGTAGCTTGATGTGTTGGCATCTGTACAAGACTGTGATTGTGTCTATCATAATCCACACCAATATTTTAAACGCGAAAGAAACCTTATATCCACTAAGTCTATCTGTCTGTCAGCATTTTCACGACTTGATTACTGATCGGGTTTCGGTGAAATTTTGTACACGCGTAGACTATGATCTGGATTTGGGACTTAGACGCTTTAATCCCGGAAGTAAGTGTTGGTGAAATAATTTATGTTAAAAAGAAGAAAGAAAAAGCTTTTATTAGCCCGCACAGGACAAAACACACAAATTAAAATGGTTAAATTAACAGTACAACTAATAAAAATTAAGAGAAAAATAAACTAATATAAAAATAAATGGAATTGGTCTTGTACTAGGCCAAAGGCCCCTATCTCAGCATGGTGCTGTAATATTAAAAAAAACGTCACAGCGCTGGTAACTGCGCTGTGCACTCTACAGGCGCAAACCGCAGGCAATAGTTAGTTACGAGTATTTTTAATCCCAATACACAAAAACTCCTAGTTTCAAACTCAAACTATATGTCGGATAAAATCCGATAACAGGATAAAAAATATTCCCATTACAAAAGGCCGGTAGTCCCGTATTTTTCTATGGACCAACAGGAAATTATTCAGAACGGTGAAGCATCAAGCCGGCACTAAACTGATTAATATGCATTTAATATCCTTCTGTGTTCACGAGATCCCTGGAGTAATTTCACTCAAATTACCAATGCATTATTTATATGTAAATGAAAATGTATGAATTCCTTTGAGATGTACTGTTTTAATGGTTGTAAGCTTGAAACGTTTTCATCCTTTCCGCCTTTTTAACTTTGATCTAAAAACAGGATAAAAACGGGGTTTATCAGTCTTTTGTTTTCTTGTTTGAAAGCTTCTGGGATTATTCTTGTTGTTATAGTTTGGCCGCTTAGAGAATGCGTTCCTGATAGGTCGCGAGAATTAGTATTATTGGTGATGTCTTCTCTTCTCGTCTGAACTTATGTCTTATTTATCTTACCTATTACTAGCTGACGTCCCGCGGTTTCACCCGCGTAGTTCCCGTTCCCGTGGGAGTACGGGAATAAAATATAGCCTATAGCACTCACGAATAATGTAGCTTTCTACCAGTGAAACAATTTTTAAAATTGGTTCATTACTTCCGGAGATTACCCCCTACATACAAACTTACTAACATACAAATTTACAAACAAATGTTACCTCTTTATAATATTAGTATAGATTACCCTTTTTGCCCTATTAACAAATAATATTATTAAAAACGATATCATTAACTCAAGCAACAATAGATGTTATAATTTCGCGCTAAATTTATGTACTACAACAGGCAGACGTCAGGAACGCATTCTCTCAGCGGCCAAACTGTAGAAAATTGACAAGCATGCTATGTTACGATCTGTTTGTCATACTTTTGTTTCCTGGCATTGTTTTTTTTTGCATCAATAACATTTAATTAAATTAATCCATGCAAAAGCATTAATTGCTTGCTGAAAAAAATTACCCTACTGTAAAAAAATTGTGAGTTTTGGACTGCAAAGTATACTGCGAACTTGTTGAACGATTTGGGATATTTAGTTCGGCAAGGTTCATTTCCTCTTCCATCTGTTGATTGTCGTTGTAAGCTGGTCCTTTTTTGTTTATGAAGTAACAGCATATACGGTTCTGATTGTCGTTTGTCAAAGCCAAGGTGCATTTCCAGCGCTTGATTGAAAATAGACGGTAAGCACTTTAAGCTGAAATTTGAGAAACTCGCATGTTCTAAAAGAACTTTTTAAGTAAAGGGAGCAAAAAGCTGTCCGTTGCTAAAGCGCCTGATGTCTATTTAACCCGAAAGCAGTCCGTAACTTTTTGTGGTTGTGTTGTTAACTTTGGAATTTCCCAAGTTGATGTCAAAGCATGGTAATGAAATAAAAACTAGGGTCTGATACCCTCGGGCGAGGAAACTTTACTGGAAAATATTCTGAAGGATTTTGTGGTGCAAGCTTGTGTTCTCTGTAAATTATTGTTTATAATAATGGCAGTGGATGGTGTTCTCTTTTTATACAATGACTAGCTCGTGCCCGCGGCTTCACCCTCGTGAAGTTCGATAGTTGTCCCACGGGATCATTCAACAACAACAACAGCCCATAACGTCCACTGCTGGACATTAGCCTCTCCCATAATGGGAGGAATTTGCCGTAATCTCCACGCTTGGCAGGCGGATTGGAGATCGCAGTGATGAAAGACTAACAGAAAACGCTGCTGCCCATTCTCAGGTCTACGGAGGCGCAAGGTGTTCTGCCTCAGACATTAGTCGCCTTATACGACACCCGTGAGTGTAATGGGTTGGTTCTATTCTACTCTGCCGGATACCACACGGCACGGGATCATTCTACCGGGATAAAAAGTATTCTATGTGTTAATCCAAGATATATTTAAACTATCTGTTTGCATACAATATTTTATCCAAATCCGTTTCGAGTTTTTGCGTGAAAGAGTCAACAAACATCCAGCCATCCTCACAAACTCATCATCATCTGCCTAGCCTTTTCCCAACTATGTTGGGGTCGGCTTCCAGTCTAACCGCATGCAGCTAAATACCAGTATTTTACATGGAGCGACTGCCTATCTGACCTCCACAACCCAGTTAGTACTGGGTAATACGATACCCCTTGGTAAGACTGGTTGTCAGACATTTTGGGCTACTGACTACTTGTAACGACTGTCAAAGATCTATAAATGACAGCCGGGACCAACAGCTTAACGTGCTTTCCGAGGCACGGAGGAAACTCGGTATGTAAGGGTGGTCACCCATCCACAGACCAACCTAGGCAAGCGTGGCTTAACCTAAAGATCTACCCGAGCGGCTGTTACAACCAAACACCACCCACCTGCATCCTCACAAACTATCACATTTATAATATTAAAGTAGGATATTTAAAAAATTATTACTATTTTTTTATCTTTTTCCACCTATCGATCGTAACTAGTTAGTTATCTAAAGTTTTAACAAGCCTTTCAATTTACTTAATTTGTAACTAGTTTCTTAAACACACAGAAAATTTATTAATTAGAGACACTAAAAACCTTCTATCAAATCTCACAAACGAAATTAAACAAAACAACATCAACTGAATTCCAAAGGTTATTGATCAAACTATGTGTTATCTCCTGTTGACTTAGTCCGATTTGTCACCAGCATTGCCGTCACTGGGCAATTAGTGGGACCACCCAGGACTCGTCAATACGACGACGGTGAAGCCCGTCAGCTAGGACCGGCTAAAACAATTTGTTACCAACCAAACAAAAAGGTAGGAAAGCTGATAATTGTAGTCAGTGGGCGTTTTGCTTTTGTTTGGGACCAAATAATGGTGTCATTCTGAGTATTGTGTGTGGATGACATAATGATGTCTCAGAACGATTCGAAATCGTCAACTTCTGTGCTTTTAAACTTGTAAATATTGTGGACTCAAATTATTTTTAATAATTATTAGAAGACCTCTTTTATAGTTTCAAGACATTTTATAGCTAGCAATATAAAAGGGATTCTAGTTAAGAAACAAATGAAAAAGCAATAAAATGTCGAATAAATTATATTCAAATAGATTAAAATTATTCAGAACTTAATGGATTATTTTTATTGAATATTATTTTATAATAGCAGATGACTGCAGTAGCTGACTATTACTGCAAATTGAAATGATGTAATTGTTTATTTATGTGATACTCAAAATCTAGATAAAAGTTAATTTAATCTAGGCGATTAAACAAAGTAATCAAGATCTTTATAGATTCATATTAATTGCTATCTTTGAAAAGCCGTTACGTTTTATAGGGTCGTGAATTCGAAGGTTCCAGGTTTATACTTATTTTAAAATTTAATTATCTTCGAAATATTGCTACTATACTAAATACAAATCTTTATTTCCTAACTTTGTTGTTTTTTCTTGCACTTGTTCTTCATCTAAGGTTTTCCTGTGTCGTATAATCTTTTCCCATTGGCAAAGATTCATCAACAGATAAAGACAACATCATCTACAAAAACTTGTGCGAACGCCGAAAAATCTCGTCAAAGTACGGCGCAAATCTTCTTCATCCAGAGCAGATGGTATCTCACACCAAGAATAATATCCCCATGAGCGATTTCCTTAATTTCGTGAGCGAATCAAGGGGATCGATCCGCCCCGATCGCTAGTTAGTGATAACGTTTATGGACGAACGCCGGCTCGCAAATAACGAGTATCTTTCTTTCATTCGATCACGACCAAAAGCGGTATTCGTGTCTGGATGTCAATTGGCAATAAGGTTGCGAACTTTGTCGAAGATACTGCGAGGTCGTTCCGTCTTGTTTTCGGTTTTGTTAGGTGGTTATGAATGTGTTGCCGAACGCTGACGAGAGAAAAATGTTTTGTTGTTTGTGGAAATAGTTACATTGTATCTGTTTTCTATCTCTTCTTCTATTATATCAATGTAGGCATTGTGGTTTTACTGCGCAATTGCCTTTATCTTCTAGATTGAGCGTAATTTGCTGCTAATTTGAGTAGATATCCACGAACTTTGGCAATTTTGTCCCCAGTACGGTAACAGTTTAAGATCGTTGTGATTCTATGACATGGACCCTCAAAACCTTTCGGTTTTCGAATTGGATTTTTTCATTTTACTTTCCTTTTACGTTCACAAAATTAACGTGCACCCAACAAAGCGTAACATATCCCGGATTAAGAAAAAACTTCACACCTTTACGTCACCTAAGAAGCCACCACAAAAATCCCCTTTAAAAACAGCTTAAAACTTTTATCGGAGTGACGTGGCATTACCAGTGTGATCCATGTGGTGCTGAAACCCTATACAGTAGGTAAGCCATGGTTCGTCGACCAATCGGTGGCGAGGAAGCGGGCTTAGCGCGCCGGGGCGAGGCTTTGTCGATGTGTTCGGTACTTCGGTTACATATCACATATTCATTGGAAGACCATGGTTCTAGTGGAAAATTCTGATGTTATGTTGGTCTTGTGGCTGTGTGGAGATATTTTGAACAGAGCTATGTAACGAAGGGCACAATCTAGAAGAGTTAACTTATGGATTCACAAAGTAGTAACACTTTTCTTGGTAATTTTAACCAACTTCTAAGGTTATATATTCGGCGCGTATCTTTCTTTTTTAATCAGTACTTTGTTGCAACTTAAAATATTACCTTCTAAAGTTATAAGATTTAGAAAAGACATTATAAGTGTATCGTTTAGGCATATCGTTTTACCGATCGATCGGTCCCTTATACGAACCCAAATTAAACACGCCTCATTTAAATAAATATCGTACCAAAATAATGACAATCAATCGACTCCAAATAAGACAAAAGACCCTTCACACATCATTGAGTATATTCCACGAATTCAGAATTACTCATACACATTGTTTCAAACACAAGCGAGTCGGCGCGGGAGCAATTAAAGGCCTTTTAAACGTCATTCGTGGATGACAGTCGAGGGCTGACGACGTTGGGGCGTAATTGTCGATAATTCTGTCGTCATTGGGCCTAGAACGGCCCACCCAGGCCCCATCGCGTGTAATAAGGCCACACAGTGCTGCGCTCGGCATAGAGAGGACTAGATTTTGTCGTGCTGTTTTGTTCTGCTAAATGACTGTTATTTAGTTCGAAAGGAATTATAGGATTTCATTTTATGTAATAGCTCCTGTTTTACCCTTTGACTTAAATGAACATCTCAAACAAAAAGCGTCAAGTTATTCAGCAGGAGAAACGCATTATCTGGACGCGTTTGCCAAAAAAATCTTTTAATCTGGTCTGACATACTTAATCCATAAATGTCGATCAAGATACACTAAGTTAAAGGTTATGCTTTTACGATCCCTTTTGTTTCTTTGATTTAGTTCGAACCATATTTAAAACCACTCGATACAACTTTACTTGGCTTCAAATATAATTTAGTTCTTAAGTTAACTTTAGCCTTATAGATTTAGGCTATAAAATTAGAAAATGCAAAAGTTTTCGTAATTTTACGAGTGTACTTAGAAAAGTTAGCACTCTTTCTCAGTAGAGTGTCATAGAAACTTGGAATTATTGCATCATCACGAAGTTTGGTCTTAATTTGGTGTATCAATTCGCCGTAAAATTTTGTAGCTCTCTTTACTATGTACGCGTTACATTTAAGTTCTCAGAGTTCCACACATAAAAAGTTTTTCTACGAGCATTGCCTTTTTGATTAAGATAAGGTTTTATATACTTCTGTAGCTTTTAAGTCTGGTTTTACAAGTTACAAAATAACATAAAATGCTGTCATTAATTTTAGCTATTTATAATAAAACACAAACATATCTTTGTCAGTCGTTACAGATAGTCAGTGACCCAAAAAGTCTGACAACCAGTCTTACCAAGGGGTATCGTATTAACCAGTACTAACTGGGTTGTGGAGGTCAGATAGGCAGTCACTCCATGTAAAATACAGGTATTCCGCTGCATCCGGTTAGACTGGAAGCCGACCCAAACAGTTGGAATAAGGCTAGGCAGATGATCATAATAAATACACTAACATTTCTTACCTTTCACATTGTGTTCCATCTCTGCAGGTACAGTTTCGTTTATATAATAGTCTTCATTGAATCATCATCATCATCATCATTTCAGCCGAAAGACGTCCACTGCTGGACATGGGCCTCCCCCAAAGGGGGGCTTTTGCCATAATCGCCACGCTTGGCAGGCGGGTTGGCGATCGCAGTACGGTTGTTACAAAAGCACAGAGAACGCTGCTGCCCATTTCTCTGGTAAGTCCCTTAGTCGCCTCTTACGAGACCCACGGGAAGATATGGGATGGTGCTATTCTTTACGTCCGACACCAAACAGAACCCTTCATTGAATATCTTGGGATTATAGTGAATTTGGAGCATGGAAAAATTGAATTACAATATAATGCAAACATTTAAGATTCATCAAAAAACTATCATGTTCCTTATATATATTTATCAACGGCATGTAAAAGCAAGTCAGAGGCCCATTCATCATCATCAGCCTATTAATGTTCCCACTGCTGGGACACAGGCCTCCTCTCTATGAGAGGGAATGGGCTATTAATCCACCACGCGGGCCCAGTGCGGATTGGTAGATGTCACATGTCTTCGAATTTTTGGTTCTAGTTTTCTCACGATGTTTTCCTTCACCGTTTTGAGAGCAGTGGTGATGAAATAAATTACACAAAGTAATGCGCCTGTCTGGGTTCGAACCCATGACTTACTGTTCGTAAGTCGGGGCCGCCACCATTGGCAGCATAAAAAACTTTGATACCAGGTACTAACTTCACGATAAAGAAAGATGTTTCATAATTAAATGAAATTTAAATCATTTTACAATTACATCCTATAACGATCTTCACAATAATACGTAACAATAAACTATACATATAACTAGGTCTGACTTACAAAGGTATTTGTTTACAAGAGCTATTAAAGACTAGCGCTCATTTTAACGTTTTTATGGCATCTTAAAATCTTTTTACAACCAGTAGCATTCTTGCCATCTCCTGACACAACAATCATATTTAATTCGCTCATTAAACTTAGGCCAATCAAATTGATATCCATTTTATTACAGATAACGAGGATGGTTTTAAATGAAAGCTTCAGAAAACACCATTCATTTTAGATTAACTTCGTTTTAATATTGGTATTAGCCACGCAATTTGAGCGTACTGTTAGTTTCTTGTATCCGATCTGTTTAAATATGAATTAAAATTTAAATTAATATTCAAGTCGCTTTTTTAGTTTAAATTATATTTAAATCTAAATATATAAAAGAAGAAACTGACTGACTGACTGACTGACTGACTGACTGATTGACTGACTGACTGACTGACTCATCTATCAACGCACAGCCCAAACCGCTGGGTCTACAGATTCCAAATTTGGCAAGTAGGTTCCTTAGGTGGTCTAGGGGTGCACTAAGAAAGGATTTTTCAAAATTCACCCCCTAAGGGGGTTAAACGGGGCTCCAAAGTTTGTATGGAGAAACAAGATTAGTTAGACTATTTTATTCGAAACTTCACAGGAGTGTTCCTATTGATAAATGAGTAGAAACGGGTTTCAGGGTTTTTCAGAATTCAACCCCTAAGAGGGGGAAATGGGGTGGCAAAGTATAAAAATCAATGCACAGCCCAAACCGCTGAGTCTAGAGATTCCAAATTTGGCAAGTAGGTTCCTTATGTGGTCTAGGGTTGCACTAAGAAAGGATTTTTCAAAATTCAACCCCTAAGGGGGTGAAACGGGGCTCCAAAGTTTGTATGGGTAAAACAAGATAAGTTAGACTATTTTATTCGAAACTTCACAGGAGTGCTTCTATTGATAAATGAGTAGAAACGGGTTTCAGGTTTTTTCAGAATTCAACCCCTAAGAGGGGGAAATGGGGTGGCAAAGTATAAAAATCAATGCACAGCCCAAACCGCTGAGTCTAGAAATTCCAAATTTGGCAAGTAGGTTCCTTATGTGGTCTAGGGGAGCACTAAGAAAGGATTTTTCAAAATTTACCCCTTAAGGGGGTTAAACGGGGCTCCTAAGTTTGTATGGGGAAACAAGATTAGTTAGACTATTTTATTTGAAACTTCACAGGAGTGCTCCTATTGATAAATGAGTAGAAAAGGGTTTCAGGATTTTTCAGGATTCAACCCCTAAGAGGGGGAAATGGGGTGGCAAAGTATAAAAATCAATGCACAGCCCAAACCGCTGAGTCCAGAGATTCTAAATTTGGCACAAAGGTTTTTTTTGAGGTTTTAGGGGTGCATTAAGAAAGGATTTTTCAAAATAAACCCCCTTAGGGGTTGGAACGGGAGTCCAAAGATTACATGGGGAAATAAGATTAGTTAGACTACTTTATTCGAAACTTAACAAGAGTACTCCAATCAATAAATGAGTTAACATTTGTGTTTCAGGTTTTTTCAGAATTCAACCCCTAAAGGGGGAAATAGGGTAACAAAGCCTGAAATTCAACATAGGTATTGTTTTTATGGTAAACTGGGTCGGGTGTAATACAAAAACAACGATTTTAAGATTTAGTGTGGCGGACCTGAAATACAATCATTCCCTGTTGGGGTGCGATGGGGTTGAAATGTCTAAAAATCAATATGGGTGTCGATACCGAGATTATCAGGGGCACTGATTACGAAAATGGCATTTATTTGAGATCCAGAAGATGGCGGATTCGACTTCTATACAGGGTTATTGTTGATTTATTGTGATGATTGTGATAACGATGACGATGATTGTGATAATGATGCTGATGATTATGATGATGATGATTGTGATTACGATGAAGATTGTGATAATGATGATTGTGATTAAGATGATAATGATTGTGATTACGATGATAATGATTGTAGTAACGATGATGGTGATTGTGATAGTGATTTTGATGGTGATTGTGATGGTGATAGCGATGGTGATTGTGATTATGACAGTGACGGTGATAATGATGAAGATGATTGTGATTACGATGATAATGATTGTGAAAACGAGGATAGTGATTGTGAGAGTGATGGTGATGGTGATTGTGATTGTGTTAGTGATGGTCATTGTGATAGTGACGGTGATTGTGATAGTGATAGCGATGGTGATGGTGATTGTGATTGTGACAGCAACGGTGATAATGATGAAGACGATTGTGATTACGATGATAATGATTGTGATAACGAGGATAGTGATTGCGAGAATGATTGTGATGGTGATTGTGATTGTTTTAACTTGATTTTGTGATAGTTACGGCGATTGTGATCATGATGATTGTGATTGAGATGATAATGATTGTTATTACGATGATAATGATTGTAATTACGACGATAATTATTGTGAAAAAGATGATTGTGATAGTGATTGTGATAGTGATTGTGATAGTGATTGTGATGGTGATTGTGATAGTGATTGTGATGGTGATAGTGATTGTGATAGTGATTGTGATAGTGATTGTGATAGTGATTGTGATAGTGATTGTGATAGTGATTGTGATAGTGATTGTGATAGTGATTGTGATAGTGATTGTGATAGTGATTGTGATAGTGATTGTGATGGTGATTGTGATGGTGATAGTGATTGTGATAGTGATTGTGATAGTGATTGTGATAGTGATTGTGATAGTGATTGTGATAGTGATTGTGATAGTGATTGTGATAGTGATTGTGATAGTGATTGTGATAGTGATTGTGATAGTGATTGTGATAGTGATTGTGATAGTGATTGTGATAGTGATTGTGATAGTGATTGTGATAGTGATTGTGATAGTGATTGTGATTGTGATAGTGATTGTGATAGTGATTGTGATAGTGATTGTGATAGTGATTGTGATAGTGATTGTGATAGTGATTGTGATAGTGATTGTGATAGTGATTGTGATAGTGATTGTGATAGTGATTGTGATAGTGATTGTGATAGTGATTGTGATAGTGATTGTGATAGTGATTGTGATAGTGATTGTGATAGTGATTGTGATAGTGATTGTGATAGTGATTGTGATAGTGATTGTGATAGTGATTGTGATAGTGATTGTGATAGTGATTGTGATAGTGATTGTGATAGTGATTGTGATAGTGATTGTGATAGTGATTGTGATAGTGATTGTGATAGTGATTGTGATAGTGATTGTGATAGTGATTGTGATAGTGATTGTGATAGTGATTGTGATAGTGATTGTGATAGTGATTGTGATAGTGATTGTGATAGTGATTGTGATAGTGATTGTGATAGTGATTGTGATAGTGATTGTGATAGTGATTGTGATAGTGATTGTGATAGTGATTGTGATAGTGATAGTGATTGTGATAGTGATTGTGATAGTGATTGTGATAGTGATTGTGATAGTGATTGTGATAGTGATAGTGATTGTGATAGTGATTGTGATAGTGATTGTGATAGTGATTGTGATAGTGATTGTGATAGTGATTGTGATAGTGATTGTGATAGTGATTGTGATAGTGATTGTGATAGTGATTGTGATAGTGATTGTGATAGTGATTGTGATAGTGATTGTGATAGTGATTGTGATTGTGATTGTGATGGTGGTTGACGCGGGCGAAGCCGCGGGCAACAGCTAGTTATTCATAAAACGGTTGCTTGGTATTAAAATTCTGCGTCTCCGTTGTTAATAGACGACTAATATGTAACTGAATTTGTGTACAATCGTTACAAGTGGTCAGTGGCCTGAAAGTATGACAACCAATCATACCAAGGGGTATCGTATTACCCAGTACTAACTAGGTTGTGGGGATCAGATAAGCAGTCGCTTCATGTAAATTACATATAACAGCACACATTATACATATACACATAACAACAACACACAACACAACATAAAACAACACACAACAACATATAACAACACACACACAACACAACATTCACAAACATCAACAACAACAACATTCATATTTACATTATATTCAGCTGCATCTGGCTAGACTACAAGCCGACCCCAAAATAGTTCGGAAAAAGCTAGGCAGATGGGTAGTACCTGACTGAAATACTCTGTGTTGATACTTCTCCTAAGACCACATAACAATTTAATATTTTCCAAATGCATTCATATGAGCAACCATGTCCATACGATATCAAAGTTGAATGGAACAAAGCTCTAAGTCTTCATGTATCGATGCGCAGATACGCGGGCCACCGTCTGTCGCGACCAGTCAAAGGGTTTTCCACTTGAATTTTATATCAATGGAACTGACATGCTTTTTCGTTGGGAACGATCCCAGCGCGAGGAGTCTGGTAGCTCCTAAATCTACGTAAAGTTTGGGTCGTGTAACAAAATTTGAACTAGCAATTTGGACTCGTCTGTTTTGATTGTGACGTATTTTCTATTGAAATGTTTATTTGCATGAACCGGTATATTAATATTTGTTAGTGTGCATGCCTGTATAACTTCCAATGTTACACAATCTTCCGCAAAGTGATACTGCCTTAATCACCAACCTTGGCAAGAGGTAACACAAAAAAAAAACTAAATCAATCGATACAAAAGTACCAGTATCAAACAATAAATTAGGAACCGAGACCTTGATTTACACTCGCATTTTGTTATTCGAACAAAAATAAAAGAACCGTATCGAATCATTGTTAAAATACGCCACAGAAAGCGAAACAAAATTTAAATCGCTATCGAGTTTGCTTCGGTACATGCCGATAATGTATGCAGGAGTAAGACACACCGATAAAATTGAACGTTTCAAATATTAAGTCCTGTTCGACAACCTATAAACACATGTTTGGTTACGGTCTTGTGTATGAACTAAATAAAAGAAACACAGGGTGTTTCATAAAGGTTTTGTCATTTTTAAAGATAAGGACCATCAAACTGGAAAACACTCTCCATAAAATGGAGAAAATGGCACTCTTCAATGGGACCAACATAGTAATCGCGAAAAATAATGTGCTGTCCCATACACTTGGGTCGAGCTATTGAAGTATTGAATGGGACGGCTGATTATTTTTTCGTAACCACAACTTTCTGACACATGCTGTATACGTAAGTAATGATAATTGTTCCTCTCGCCTCATATCAAGATCACTTCGTTGCAAACTTGTAGTCTTAAAACACATGTTTTATTGTATTAAGGTAATTTCTTGTCAGTATTACAGGCTAGAACTGTTTCAAAAGTGTACTTATTATGGTAATTTAAATTGGAAAATGTATGAATTTGACCTTAATAAACATTATTACTGTGCTACGTAATTATGTGTGAAATTAACTTTTTGATATTAACACTTGGAAGATAACATTAACGTGGAATGTATAATGGAAGTGACTCCACCAAGATTGAAATCGGTTACGATATTCGTTATGGATATGAAAAATAGATAGCATCAGGTCTTAATATTATGCATAGTTTTGTATTGAATGCCGAATAGTAAGTTTATAGATAGAATGTTGATGAGAGCTTGCACAAAAACTTCTGAGGAACAAATGTCTTTACCCAACAGATATTAATTTTCTCAACTTGAAAATTATATTTTCTACTTCAATGTAGAAGTTTCTTTACGTTTACAGCCCCACTGTTGGGCAAAGGTTGCTTTTATAGCCTTCCACAGCTCTCAGAAAGAAAGTAAAACAGTTGAATACAGTAGACATTTTCTTTTAAATAAATTCTCCGTAACTATCACCTTTACAACATTTTACAGCCGATAAAAGCCGTTTACTCGTCTACGTTCTCATTTATTTTTACAATATTCCCATTTTACGCGACGAGTCTGTATTCGACTGAAATGTTCTGGGAAACAGGGCGCGTTGTCTGTCACATCCAATTGTACGCTGCCACCGTTTCGCAACCCCAACACATAAATTTCGATGCTATCTCCACAACGCTACAGAGTTATTTAAATGTACAACATCACAAAAGATTATTAACGTAAAGTGTCCGATGCGAACAATGACAATGACAACCCTACACAGTTTAATTTAGATTTCAGTATCCAAGGACAACGACTCTATACGAGCTTGTTTCAGTCATTCAGTCAAGTTACAATTCTAATGTTTTTCGATAGATTGGATCTGGATAGCACTCGCGTTCCAAATTCGAATCGGCGTTTGAACGCTCTGGTAATACGCGTGCTCCGAGTTGAGACGTCGCCGCGTCGGCTTATATAGGTGTACAGAGTGGAATAGATTTCGAGCTGAGCCCTGCTTCACGCGTTGTCAGCCTGAATAAACTTCCAAATCGATTCCACAGCTGAGAGTGACACCCTTGGATAAGGTTGGCCCGCGTCTCGGCGTTTCTACATTTGCATAAAGAATAGAAAGACGAATATTGGATATGGGAGTATCTGCGACAGGGGTTTGCAATTTGCCGTTTTCTTTTTAAAGTATTCTTATCCAAAGTCATAACAATGCATGTAGTGCAATTTCGTAGATTGTTCGCGTGTTTCCACATTTACATACAGTACCTTAGAATTTTCACTGGCAACTTCTGAAGTCCCATAAGATAGAGTGTTCACACAGCAAAACGAGTCTAAATAAGTCATAATAATCGAATAGAAGGAAGCAACAAACTTTTATTTGCGTGAAATGATCATAAAAATGTCAAATGTTAACATTACAGCGGCCGCAACAGTTTTATTGCAGCCGGCTCGAGTCATTTAACACATCAACCTATTGGGGGTCTGAACATTATTATATTTGAAGAGATTTGTAGAATCATATTCGTTAAGTGAGGATAAAACGATATTTTCTTGATCTATTTTCTCATCAATTTTATTTGAATTTTGGTTTTATGTCTTTTGAGCATCAAGTGCAGCTGGATCCACTGGAATTGATTCGTTTAATGAAAACGTTTAGCATTACAATATAATATTAGAGTTTTGGTATTCATGATTTAAGTATTGGTCCTGTATCCAATCATTAACGTAATTAATTATGCTGTTTCGAGTGTTGCAAGTAAAGATACAAATCTGTAGCAGTAATTGCTAATTCACTTTATTCTTCCAGTTAATTTTTCCATCTGAATTTTCTTCACCTAGCTTTCAAAGCACAACTAAGCAGAAATTCCTCGAGGCTATCCCTTCTGAGATGACTAGATCAAAGCTCATTTTCTCTTGAAACTTTACTTTAAGTAATAACCCTTAAACCCAACATGTTATATCCCGGGGCAGTGCCGACGCAACTAATGTTGTTGAGCGCACTCAAGCCTGATAACTGTGCACAAATGAATAGTTCTGTGTTAGACATGACGCAACCAACCCAGTGAAGTTGTCCAATATCGTACGTATAATTTCCTTTCCGCTATGCTGCACAGCTTCGGTTTAGAATTTAGACCTCCTTAGTTTAACGCTAACTAATGGCAAGGTGAGTCGTTCAGCAACTCGTCCCGCAAGCCTATGGCCCATTTGGGACGAGTTGATGAAAATCAAAATAAATAATATTTTCGTTGTGCAACTCGTCCCACGTTTCTTTTTGTGTGGAACGTTAAACTTTATCAACGTTAGGTACAGTTAGGACGACAAGATTATAACAATATTTTTTTAAGAATTTTTAATTCAAACAAATTGATAAGTCTTACAACCGCGAATAACATTTTAATCAACATACAACATACAGGCCAGTGCTAGCACTGGCCTGCAAATTGCAAAAAACGTAAGAAAATTTGAATTTCTATATTGGTGTAGGAATACAATGATCGATTATTAGGTACAAGAGCCATGGATACCTGTTTTAGGGAACGACTGAAAAATTCCAAACATTTACAGAGGATGATTTCAAAGCTGGATGTCATTGAAATCAAAGGTTTTAGTAGAGCATTGTAAACACCAGGTTATCTAGCTGCATGAAGTATATAGCTTCAAATATAAATTGGAACATAACAGACCAAAACGTGATGCTAGCTAATTCTCCCAACATTACAAAGCCAAAACAATTACTTGTACGGACCATGTAAGGTCCACAGATAAATTCATACCCCACAGTTTCCCAGAGATAATTATTTGAGTCAATATAGTGCTTTTAGCAAGGCGGCGGACAATCGATCAAGCAGCTGGTCGCAGGGCCGCGTAATTTGATACACATCGGAATGTGGACACAAATAAAATCACTTAGCTGAGGAGTGGCGTCCTGTGGAGCACATCTACCGCTCACTGCGGTGTACAAGGAAACAAAACACTGCTGGAAAGGTTAGCCAACTTTCAAATACCGATTTCGCAATGTGCCAAAGTTTTAAAATGTAAAGACCCACGGAGAGTAGGTGTCTTCTATGAACCGCTATACAAATATGATGTGAATTTAAAAAAGTAGGAGTAGAGAAAATTTAAAAAAAATTGTTGAACGTAAACAGAACTTTCAACCAAAATAACTCATTGCCTGTGAATTTTTATCTATAGTTAATGCTCAAAACAGCAAAAATGTATAATCAACTTTATTTACTTCATTCACTTGTGATATGTTTGTTTTGTTATCAAAACAGTGTAAATAACTGTAGCGTCAGTTAAAAGTTGAAAATTGTTGAACGTAAACAGAACTTTCAACCAAAATTACTCATTGCCTGTGAATTTTTAGGGTTCCGTACCCAAAGGGTAAAAACGGAACCCTATTACTAAGACTTCGCTGTCTGTCCGTCTGTCTGTCACCAGGCTGTATCTCATGAACCGTGACAGCTAGACAGTTGAAATTTTCACAGATGATGTATTTCTGTTGCCGCTATAACAACAAATACTAAAAACAGGGGGCTCCAATACAACAAACGTGATTTTTTTATAATAATTGGTACGGAACCCTTCGTGCGCGAGTCCGACTCGCACTTGGCCGGTATTTTATCTATAGTTAAATGCAAAACTTTATTTACTTCAGACACTTATGATCTGTTTTGTATTAAAAATAGTGTTATAACTGTAGCGTCAGTTAAAACTTGAAAATCCATTTTCATGCCATTTCTCGTAATAACTGGCGAAATGTTGGCTTTATATTAGCACACCTCTGCTTATCCCTTCTGGGATCACAGGTGTGATTTTCAGTTCAGCAACGTTTGTAGAAAAGTTTCTTAAAAAATAAAATATTGTCTTGTAAAATATAGAATATTTATAACACAACATGTTTTTCAATCAATGTTTTTTTAATAAAACGCAAAAAAGAAACTGCAGAAAATAAATAACATAGCATTGCAAGCACTGAACTTTTTAATACAATCTGAAAACCAAATAAAGCAGAATATACATCTGAAAAATATCAAAAATCGCTTACCATTTCCAAAGATCTAGAGTATCCTTTACGTCTTGTATTTCAACAATAAATAAAACAGGATCGGATGCTATTACGAAAGAAATGAAGTCTGTAAAGAAACTTCAATTCTCACAGTTGGATTTCGCCACATTTGTTCGATTAAAACATCAGAGTGGTTCTATATTGGTATGGATTAATATATGGTAATCCATGGAGAAGGCTTTTAAAAATCAAATAGTTAAATAATTCAAATTGTTATGGAGAAGGCTTTTAAAAATCCAGTATATAGTTAAAAAATAAAAATTCCCGGTTACGACAAAACGGAAAAACGGTTTGTTTTATTTTCATGTTCTTTTTTTAACATTTTAAAACAAATACGATTGCGTGGTAGTGTGAGTCGAACAGTACAACTCAGTTTTCACGCTTTAGTTTGATTGAAAATTCAATTTTCCCGTTCCATATCCAGTCTAGTCTCACTTCTTTCTCAAAGTTCGAGCTAGGCTAGAGCGAGTGTTGTAGCTTAACTTCGGGAAGATCTATGTATTGGAAAATACTACTATACGTTGTAATGTGTATGTCTTTTACATGTTTTTTACTTACATTTTTGGATATTATTAACCTGAAAATTTAAGCATTCGTCCTCCCTAGGTAGCTTCATGGTCATTTCTTGGAGGCTTAGCAACGGCTTTGGCCTTTTTACCTTGTAATTCATGTTATTTAAGTTTTTATCTTTATTAAATCTTTGTTTACTTTTGTGATGTCAGTTAGTGGCAACCCTAGTTTTATTTTTAATTTATTGCTGGAGCTATTTGTAGGTTGTATAGGTAAATCACATCGACCTCATTCGATTTTCTTTTAATAATTTTCTAATTTTAAAATGTAAATTATGTGGAGTTGACAGGAGCCTGGTGGTGGAATGGGCAGTCTACGTTCAGAGCTGAGAGCAGGAACACCTCTGAGAAGCTCCATAAAGTACATTTAAAAGGGCAGTTCCCTTATTCTTTGGTTTTAAGTCGGCCTCTCTCCGTGCCGCACCCTCACCAAGAACACCTGGAAACCTTGATGCTTGAGCTACACAAGCCTGATGAAGATTTGATGCTCCTCGGCCCTCCTCCTACGGCCTGAGGATTGACGGTCCTCGGCCGTCCACCACCGTCTGAAGACGGATGACCTCGGCCCTCCTCCTACGGCCTGAGGATTGACGGTCCTCGGCCGTCCACCACCGTCTGAAGACAGATGCCCTCGGCCCTTCTCTACGGCCTGAGAGTTGATGGTTCCTCGGTCCTCCTCCACAGTCTGAAGACGGACGTTCTTCAGTTATTTATTTCATTCTGCGTTTCATCTTCAGTACTTTTCGCCAGCTTCACTGGCATTAGTAATTAAGTAGCTCCAGCCTTTAGATTATCTTTGTTAATAAATTCTTATAACTCGTCCCTTTTATTTCTTTTAATAGTGCTCCCCTCCAGACTGAAAGTTAGGTAGGTGAGTGCTCAGAGTGACCTTACAGTTTTGTGGATCCTATCCAGGAAAATGTAACGTTACAACGTTCTCACAATGTTTTCTATTGTATTTATATCTATTTAGGGTCTAATTTTAGATGACCTATAAACTAAAGGAGTTTCGACTAAAAACAATAACTGATTCCATTTACATGCCACTTAATTTTAAACCATAAAATTGATATCAATTAGTTTACAAGGGTTTGGTTTTTAATAATGATAACAACTTATTGAATATTGTATGTCTAAATGTTTATTATAAAAACAACCAAGTCTTCTTTCTCATTTCAAGCCATGAATCTTTAATATGCTATTATAAAGTGCATTATGAAACCACACGGACTAATTGCTTTCGAATCTTCATTATATACAGTAGCCACAGCGAATAATTGTGCAGTCCAGAAATAAATTAAGTAATTTATTTTTCAATACACTTCCTCGAATACTGGTCCATAACGTACTACGATTAGGTACAACATGCAATGTATTTCACACGCGTGCGTTTTTTTCCATTTTCCCGCACGTGTGCGGAAATGAAAATTGCCACAGATTAATATATTACCTATACTTAGTCCAAATTGATTCAATGCCATAGTCTGAGGTGAATGTTTTTTTTATTATTTCGGCAAAGCACTACGCGTCTTTAAGGCATAAATATTTTTTGAATATTAAAATTGTGTTTATAAATAGAATATCATAGATAAACATGATTATTAAAAACTAATAGTTATTTCTATACACAAATTAACATTTATTTGTGTTCTGAATTCAAAAATATAAAATAAATCTATTTTTAAATTAGGCTGTTTAACGGCATCATACCTTTGCCTCTCCTTCAACCTGGCGAAAGCAGAGCGCGAAAAAAAAAAATTTCAAATCATAGTTTCATAGTTCGTGTCAAAAATATTTTTCGTTATTTTATTTTATTTCTTCAAAAGTGTATTGAAAAACGTCGTTTGATACGCGTGGACATTTGTTATTGCAATTCTCGGCTCAAAAACACCCTCGCCTATGGCTCGGGTGTTATAATTCCGCCTCGAATGCAATAACAAACTTTCTCCACTTGTATCAAAATGTACTTTTAATGCACCAGTGTTTACACGCGACTTACCATAAAGGTCGGAAATTATCCCAAGTACAGGAAAATATCCTATGTCCTAATATGTTTTTAACACAGGAAATAATCTTCCTGAATGCCAAATTTCATAAGATACCGTACACGTACCTACAGCGGTTTTAGATGTGAAAAGGTAACAAACAGATGAACAGACAGAGTTACTTTTATATTTTTATAGTATTAGTGTAAATTTCACGACCACAAAATAAAATCGAATAAACTATGAGGTAATTTTTTCAGGCAAACTAAAATGGTGTTTAATAAAAAAAGGCCCCTTGAGTCTCGATGTTAAATTTTCGACTGACGGGCTAGAAAATTTCGTAGGGGTAAAATAGGGCGTGAAATTGTTCCCCGAATAGGTGGTATTTGTTTATGGGAGCTGTTGGCTGTGAAATTTAGATGTAATGCTCCTGATGTGTTCCGTGCGGTGGTGATGGTGTCCCATTTGTCACTCGACGGTGTTCTTGACATGTGTATGTGTTGGTCCCGGAATATATTCATCTTTTGGCATTTTTGAGGTAGAGTGTAAGAATTGTGGAAGGAAATGCGCAAATTTCTGGGTAAGTGTGTACATTTTTTTTATTACTTACACTCGGGAACTGGAAATTGAAAGTGTAGCTATGATCTTCATTTGGAACTGTTAAAATAAACAATTTTGTAGCTTTCATTTGGCAGAGAAGGTTCCCAAGACTGATGTATTTTGTGGCATACGAAATGTAGGTTAACATAAAGATTAACCACATAGTTATCTAATTAAATAATTATGTTACAAGCTAACATAATTATTAATTATTTTATGAATTATTCATAAAACTCACTTATATATCACCTCATAACAGGGGTAATAAAATCTCAAGTAGGTATCAAGTTGGTACTCGTAAACAGGCAGCATGTAACGCATTTAAAGAGCTCCAACACACCTAAAGAAATAAATAAAAAGCCTACACGCATAAAATTCAAACTAAATTCCCAGAATACGGATGCACATTGACAAATAGCTGTAGTTTCTTCAGAACAAAGTGGGTTATATTTCGTTCCCACACTGTAAACGTTTATTGAATAAGTAAGCAGTGGATTTCATAAAGGGAGGTACGGCTTAGAGTTGATGCTGCATTTTTATCCTTTGCTGTATCAATTTGTTAGTTTCTTTGTTCAGGTTGATGTACGAGAAACGAAATGGCTATGGAGTACAGATTGTTTTTTGTTTCGAGTTTAAATTGGACGACTGAAAAGTTTTCACGATTGTCGTCTGGCAATTTTGTTTGAAGAATGTTTTGAGATGGGGGAGGAATATGAATGACAGCAATTTTATTTTCATGGGTATTTTCAGCAATGTCAGATTCTTTTAATAAATTGATATCGACGATTCCCTGTGTTTGCTCAAGAATTTAGTTATTAAAAATTTTTGTACAGTCAATCGAGCCGCCCGGCTTTATGTTAAATCAAACGATTTAAATTCAATATCATTTGCATCTAGTCGTAGGTTCAAAACTTTAAATTCATATGTAAAACGTGTACTTAGAATATATTGGACATAATTAGAACATTACGTTGGCAAATGACATCATCACAAAGTTCTCTGTCACAAATAACGGGCTCTCAAATGTATTCCCTCCGTGTCCCGACTTAGTTCCAACCATGTTGCGACAGTTTTTATCAACATAATAACCGAATATGTATTCAAGTGCGGTGCTTAGTGTTACTTTGCCTTACAACATTTTCATACATACTCCACCTAATTTTCAACCTTATTTCGTTTTAATAGAGCTTAGATATAAACTTAAAATATCATTGTCCATGTAATAGAATGGTCTCACGCACTTGTGGCGCCGCGTGGTGGCGTTTTGTTGCAACTAAAAGTTCCTTGCCCTTATTAGATACCATGGCTCATAAATGATGCATGGTGGTATGAAAACATTAGATATTTATGACGCCATTAAAATATAATCATAACTCCAGTATATAAGAAAGCGCTTAAAAATTATAATTTAGGCTATAAAACTGATCAAAGTGATCTAGGCGAAGGATAAAAGACGTGCTTTGCTGAATATTATCCGCTGTAATTACTGTGAAGCACCTATGAAGATTTATGTAGCGTTCATGAGATCGAAGTCATTTTTAACCGCTACGGCTGCACGCTTACAGCAAAAAGTGTTCATTCCCTTCGAAAAAAAATATAAAGAAGAAGTACAAATATTAATTATGACCCTGTGATATTTCCTCGCATTCAAATCGACAAGCATTAAATGAGTCTTCGCTCCGGGTTCGGTCATTCCGATTATCAGTTGGCATATCTTCGTCGGACAACAATGAGAGACAACCCGCTAAATGCGCACTGCACTCGAACATCTTAATAATCCGTTGAAGGGCCGTGTCGACGCAGCATGACGCGAACCCAACACAACCGTAATTATTTTTCAACGGAGTGACATTTTACGCAGAAATAAATAATTCCGATGCGCCCAGAAATTACGACTACATTAATTCGAATGTGCGAATAAATAATTTAGTGCCAACACGAAATTTAATTATTTCGACACAAAATGAACCGATCCAATTTAACATCAATTTTTGTCGCTTGAATTGGTTTAATGCGTGTTCGATTACGAATAACGTGATCACAATATGACTAGTTTCCCGATACAACACGGGGTTTACTGTTCACAGGCTCGTAACGGGGCAACAGTGCTGCGACCTGACAGTTGACAAGCGTCTCCTATAAAGTTTAAAGTAATTCAACCGGCTGGGACGTCACGTCGAAGCGCGTAGAAAGTCAACCTTTACGATGGTCGAGTGAACAAAACAAAATAAGTTGGACATGTCAATGCCCACGCCTTTGGTACGGTAACCTGATACAAGCAGGCGGATACATTTAACACCACAGAGAGGTTCGCAAGCGGTCGCGTCGCGTGAGAGCAGAGCATTAAGCGGAGCGATGAGCGATGCGGCGAGCGTAGGTCGAAGGACGCCGTCGATAGTTCAGCGCAGCTAAGTTATTCCACAACGACTGTAATCTTGCTGGAGACTACTAGATGTCACGCACGTTTGGTACGTGCTTTGTACTACTTTGGCAAAGCTTTAAAGGTACACGACAAGGTAAATTCAGCTCTTAGATAAAGGTCTACAGGCAGTAAAACATTATCTTTAAGTCTATCGAAACAAATAAAAGAGGCAGTACTTTTTGTGTATTTGCAAGGATTGTTTAGTGAAAGAGTTGAATATTGTTCTTCAGCATGCTATACCAGGGTTGCTTATATATTCTTCAATATTTCTGTGTCTGATGCCAGTGTGACCGCAACCTTACCTACCCATCCGCTCGCCCGTGTCATGAAAGAGGATACTTTAATATCCGATTCATTGTTCTGTTACAAATTTGTCAGTGATCTTTACATTAAACTTTTTCTCTTTTAAAATTTGAGATGGGTCCATAATCCTCGTGCGGCCGGCACGCTGTAAGTAAATCTTCGTCACATAATGACGTTTAGACCACACAAATAAAAATATTAGATATCGTATTAAAGAGCTAAGCATCTATCGTAAACATTATACGAGTGTCGATATTCATTACACTTTATTTTGATTTCTTTGGAAGTTTCCTGTTTCAACCCGTTCGGTTTCTAGATAGGAATATGATTTTATGGGAATATGCACTTTGTAAATTATACCAGTATTGTTAAAGTTCGACGAATACGTAATAAAATATGAACGTATGATATGGAAATTAATACCGTATTATGCTGATGCAATTTATGCGTAAGTCAGTGTGAAAATGTGGTATTGATAAAATATCCGACAGCAGTTACGTAACCAAAGGAATACAATAAAACTTGGTATTTAAAAGATGCCTGCGCTTTCAAAAAATCCAATTTCCAGTTTGATAATGTTTGTAAACATTCTCCCAACAAATAACAGTTTCAGTACAAAATTCATAGCGCAATTTAAAATCGCTTAAGAATTCCCCGTAACATAAAAACGCGGTTTTAATTTTTGGCAAATTAAACCTTATTTGCATAAAATAAGATTCGTGCGCCCGTAAGGATCTGATCGACCGTAATTACTTATCATAATTATTAATATTTCGCTGCTGTCACGCGACGGGTTGCCTCGAGGCAGGCCTTAATGCTTCCCACTGATGTTGGGTAGCTTCCACAGTAACCGAGTCAGACGATAATTTGAGATAATTTACGTAATTCGGCACAATTTCCATTCGAAGAGCATGTTCTGCTCAGCTGAGCATTATTATAGAGAAGTGAGTTTTAAAATCGCTCAAGATCTAATTCTAACTGCCTCCGAGCAGTTTACACAAATTAGAATTCGCAGGACCTTCATTATTTGAACGCGAGCTTTAAAAATACATGGAAAATGGGTTAAGGCCCTACTTCGAAAATAAATCGTAACTCGATGGGCGTGACTTAGCCCCCCGCGCGGGGAGCGGCGAATGTAGATTACGCGGTCGACTGGTCGGTCACGTGGCATCGGGATAGTCAGAGAGCCCACGACACTAAATCTAGTTCGATAACACTCCCAGTGGCTAAGTGTTAGTGACACAGCCCGTGGCTAAATAATAACAGACGCTCGGGTCGATCTTCAGGTTAAGCCGTGCTTGCCTAGGTTGGTCTGTGGATGGGTGACCACCGGGTTCCTTCCGTGCTTAGGAAAGCACGTTAAGCCTTTGGTCCCGGCTGTCATTTGCAGATCTTTGACAGTCGTTATAGGTAGTCAGTGGCCCAAAACGTATGACAACCAGTCTTACCAAGGGGTATCGTACTACGAAGTAAGTACTAACAGGGTTGTGGAGGTTAGATAGGCAGTCGCTCCATGTAAAATACAGTTATTCAGCTGCATCCGGTTAGACTGGAAGCCGACCCCAACATAGTTTTGCAAAAAGGCTAGGCAAATGATGAATTAGCCACGTTCAAATCATAACTTGGGAACAGCGGTGGCCCAGTGGTGGCGGCCCCGACTTACGATCAGTAAGTCGTAGGTTCGAATCCAGGCAGGCGCATTACTTTGTGTAATTTATTTCATCACCACTGCTCTCAAAACGGTGACGGAAAACATCGTGAGGAAACTGGCATGTCCTAGAACCAAAAATTCGAAGACATGTGACATCTACCAATCCGCACTGGGCCCGCGTGGTGGACTAAAGCCCATTCCCTCTCATAGAGAGAAGGCCTGTGTCCCAGCACTGGCGAACATTAATAGGCTGATGACGATGATGATGATGATGAAATCATAATTTCTGTGTAAGAAAAACCACTGCTGCATCTTCCAAACAGTGGAGAAAGTGGTTGCTACAGCGATTGAAAGTCGCTTACCACGCAGCAGATTCGGCATTTTGTCAGCAATCACCCGGTTCCTTTCGACTTGTACTGATTGAATACGCGTGCCACGGTTACTTACGAATATTTTGATTAATAGTGCCTCCAGGTTTTTTGCATTGCAGCATCGTCATTTCGTGTTCCCCAATTAATAATGTGACTAATTATATATATATGTATATCATCATTCTGGGAGTGTTATCGAAATAGGTTTAGAAGTTGCATGGGCTCTCTAACTAGGAGAACCGAGTACGCACTTCTTGGGATTTTTGAAATATTAGCACACAGGTGGTATGGAGTAGACAAATAATAGAAATATTTAATTTTCAACCTTTTTAGGGTTCCGTAGTCAACTAGGAACCCTTATAGTTTCGCCATGTCAATCACGCCGACAAAGTGGTAAAATAAAAATTGAAAAAAAATGTTTTATTAGGGTAGCCCCCCTATATGTAAAGTGGGAAGTGATTTTTTTTTTAATTTCAACCCTAACGTGTGATATATTGTTGGAAAGGTATTTAAAAATGAATAGGGGTTTTCTAAAATCATTTTTTGATAATCTCAATAATTTTGGAAATAATCGCTCCCAAAGTAAAAAACAATGTGTCCCCCCCCTTCTAACTTTTGAACCATAAGTTTAGAAAATATAGAACTTTATAAGGACTTTCTAGGAAAATCATTTTGAACTTGATGGAAACAACAGTTTTTGTACAAAAAAGACAAAAAGTTGTACAAAATAATTTCTGGACTAAGTTTGTAGTATATTCGTATATGCATGCATTTTTACATAATGGATACCCACCTTTAAACTCATAAGTGGGAACACTTATTGTGACGGACGGGAAACTACGGAACCCTACACTGAGCGTGGCCCGACACGCTTTTGGCCGTTTTTTTTTATTTAGTACAACATGTAATAAAAAATAATTTAGAAAACACTCATGTTGTTTTACTACCTCATTTCCTTTTTCCGCTCCAGCACAAATACAAAAGTATTTGTTTTTAACTGCTATGAAAAGAACTTGACGAAATCGTCTATCTATAATAGGGAATATGCACGTAATTTTTTCTTCACCTAAATCAATGAAATACAGTACTATCAACCCAAGAAAAGTATTAAAAGTTAAGTTCAACTACTATTGTCGCACAAAAATAATATTAAACTCTTTCAATTTTCTACGACAGTTCAAACGTCCGTAGCTGTCGCGGCCATGATATGACGTCATTATCCACAATCTGCCTTGTTTACATCTAATTTTTTTGGCCTTAGTTTTTTTTTAATACTGGTATTTAGCTGCAACCGGTAAAACTGGAAGCCGACCCCAACGTAGTTGGGAAAAGGATGGGTAGATGATGATGAATAATTGTAGGTATGTGCTTTATTCAAGTAAAAAATGCAATAACAATATTAGCGTTGAACGTCATCTGGCAGCATGGAATCGCACTTTTCCGTGGTCCTATCCTTTTCTGTCGCTCAGAACCATAATTTGCTAGAACGGGAATGCTATCGCACGCGGCAACATCACCGATGCTATCGGGAGCACGCTCTGTATCTCGCTCTAACAAATGACGGTTCTGGGCGATAGAAAAAGATACGAGTTCGATTTCGTATGGCAGTGGTTCTTCTTCCTCATCTTCGTTATCGACATCATGTGGTTGTTTCCTTTTATTTCTGAAATAAAAACGATCATCAACATTCAAGTGGAGCATAATTAATCAAATTCATTCATATCGTTTTTTATTATTGATAACCACGATAAACCATGCCTCAAGAAAGATCAAAAAATGAATTTCGACTAAACTCACCTTTTTTCGCAATTTAAAAGCTGCTCCAATCTTTTTTCTGCTCTAAGTGTGTCATACGCGGTAATAGTATTTGACGTATTGTTGACATAATTATAACCCAAAATTAATTTTAAGTTTATTTTAGCCATTTTTATATTTATGAAATAAATCGCAAGAATAGTCTTTATATACCTATTCAACACTAATTAAGTAACAGTCTACTAACTTTTACTATACGAACAATTATCAAAATCACGAAAATCCGATAGCACCGATCTGCAAACAAATGTCATAGGTTCGTCGTCGATGAAGTGCACCGGGCGACTGATCTTCTGAGCGAGCGAAAGTGATGCAATTACTTTTGAAACACAAAAGAAGAGATAGCTACAATGTGCGTGCGCTCGGAATAAAAGGACGTATGTGCCAAAACGAATTCACTCTATTTTTAACAAAATAAAGGTATAACATTTAAAATGACTTTGAGTAAACTTTGATATAATAATTTTCTATGTTTTAAAGTAAATTCCGTTGAATATCTCTTAAGCGTTACGCCGTGATGTTGAAAAAAGTAAAAAAATAGATGTAACTTTGCAATTTTTTTGAATCGAGAAAAAATCATTTCATCTTGTATTCCTTTTACACGATACTAGACCAAAGAGTCAAAAAACATATACCAGAATGTTAGATCCCTATTCTACATACTCAACAAGTTACACGAAATAGAAAAACCACATTTTTTTCAACATATCACCTTAAACAGTTGTTATTAAAATTGCTAGATATTATTTCACTGTTAACCGAAACGCAACCGTCTGCTTTTATTAATGCTTAGCCATTTTCTAGAGTAAATAAAGTTATAGACTAAGGGCGTCTCCAACCACAATCAGAATCGTTCACATCCCACGAACATCTTCACCTTCTCAATATTTTCGCAACTCCACCAAAAAGTAGGTACCGCTAACTAGTTATTTCAGTGGTAATTAAGTTTGATTGCGCAACACAATCTCCCGTTGTGCATTAATGATATCAGGGAGAGCAGAGCATCGAAGCTCCCATACACGATGTGATCGAGATCGAACAGTCGAACCACGACGACACGCAGGGGACACAGAGTGACAATGCCCAGAGGTGAACAGCGATTTACGAGCGTTATGTATGGACGTTTTTGTTGCATCCTTTAATGACTTTGTTGTTGGGTTTATATGGAGATTGGGGGTTAGGTTCGTGTTTAATTTATCACTATCAGCTATCGGTTTTGTTGATGAAGTAAAGAGAGAGCATAATTATGGCGATTGTAAGGCTCTTATCAGTCATCGATCGATTGTAGGTATTGCTGAATTTGCCAACAAAGTTGACATGATCAGTTTTGTGTGAGCTTTTAGAGGAACGTTAATGGTGAAGAAGAAACAGCTCATAGATCAGTTGAAAGGGAATTGTTTGTCTTGGTATGGGCATGTGATGAGAAGGGATTAAACGCTTTTGGCTAGAGGAGTGATAAATATGATATGTTGATGGATGGTAAGGATTAGGAACGAATAGATGAATGTAATAGTCAAATAGGGCATTAAATAAAATTTGTTGGAGCAGAGTACGTTATGTATGACGTATAGCTTTAACTTATTTTAAGTCACACTGTAGCTGATCTAAGATTAAATTACTTTTACTGTCGAATTTTTTTATTCCACGAACAAAAATAAATTGATATTAAGTTCTGTTGGAGCTGGCTGCAAATCTAGTAAGAATGTCATGACTGTGTCAAAGAATATCATTTTTTTCTGGTAAAGCTATTTTCTAAAGACTGAATGAAGACTTGATAGTCTCCATGGGAGTTATTCTGCCTACTTATTTAAATTTTTACACAAAGTAACTTGGCCCACGGTCTCAGACACTTCCACGAAGCGGAGCTTCGTCCAAGGGTTGTCCATGTCCAGGAAACTGTTCCATATCATGCACATGTTTAAATTCTGTGAATTGTGAATTATTGTAGATTTCTGTTAGACTTTTGTGATTTTAATACCGATTATCAATATTAATTTCCACGTCTGCATAACTGCCTAGTCTACGTGTCGAACGCGCCGCTCCGCAAAGTTCATCAGATAATGAGCACATTTGTTGCGTGTGAAACTAGAATACCATTTTGCACGAAGCAGCATTTCGCGTAAGCATCAAAGCGAATGCTTGCTCTTAAACCAAGGGCCGCCTCGATAAATCATGTTTCGTTTAAAACATTCTAACGCTTCATTTTGCTGATCCAAAAGTCCGATGCCGTCTTCAGTGGAAAACGTTCTTAACAGGTCTTTTGTAATAAATCCAGGGGAATGTTGCGTTACCACTGCAATAATACGAATCAGATTAAGTGCGGAGTGTATTACCTTTTGTTTAACGTTTGTGGTCTGCCTTTCGTTCGTAATTAATGTGTAGAATGTCAGTGGTGCCCTGCCTGGACATAACATCGACGGCACGACTTCGACTGCGCTTCTTTTTTCACTTTCTTGCTGTCTTCGTTGTTGTTTTCTTAAAATAACGTATTGGTTAAGAAAAAGAGTACAGAGTGGAACGCCATCGTAAAAGCTGCATTATCTTGGCTTTTGATTTTTAAATGAAAAAAATATTTATTAAGCAGAAAGGTTATCTTGAGCTATGTGTTTCCAGTCAATCAAAAGAGACGAGAGTAGAATATTTATTTTGTTTCTCTTCATATTATTTCTAGCTCTTTATAGTAGGATAGGCCGACATAATTAAATCAGATTATTAGATGTTAACTTTTGTATTCTTAGATAATCTTTAATAAACCAAATGCTTGCCGTGTACAAACTGTCTTGATCTTTTCTCTTTTTGACTATTCAGTGCCTTGATGATTTTATAACAATCATCAAGCCTTTCATCAGCTTTAGAATATACTTATCCCTCGATTTCAAAGGCAAGGCAAATCTTACATTCAATCTTTGGTATTTATTCTGGGCTTCCATTCAAACATTTTTCATCTATTTATATGGAGCAAATGAATAACTTAAATATCACTATCCAAGTTGTAGAATAACAATAAAATTCTCAATAGGATTCCCCGCTTTGTAAACTAATAAACATGACCATTCAATCGCATTCAATATGTCTAAAGCATTTCGTGGTTAAGTGTCTACAAATAGCCGCTATATTAAAATGCTTGCTTCAAATCATCAAAATTAATATGTGTAATAAATAACTTAGACCATTGGCGTTCCACTGGGTTTAATGTAAACACCACGTAACGTTAACTTGTAGTAACAGATTACAGTGAAGCGTTGACTTACTGAATGGACGATGGTAACAAATAGTAGAGTAATTCCAAAGAGTTTTGAATAGAGTCCAATACTATTTTGGTCGGCGAACGGTGATCTTTAAGCGTTTATTTCGTTTTGCTTTGAGATCGCTTGCCGATAGAATGACGTTCCATGGTACCACTATTGCGAGATATAAAGAAATGTTTCGGATATTATAAGGCTATATTTAGTTGGATATTTTTGTTGGAGAAATTATTTGAAGTTATTGATGCTTGAGATTAGGCTCTTTGTTTGTAATCTTGGAATAGGTTTGTGATCGATCTTACGATCTTATAATAATATTATTAGCTTTTAGTAACTAATTTTTACGTCTGTGGCCTTTTTCTATTTTATTTAAACCTTCGAAGTTTGATCTATTTTTGTTAGTCATTGTCAATACACTTTATGCATTTCATACCCACATTTGAGTGGCTTTAAATAATGTATAGCTACTTATCTAAATACACGAGTAACCAAATCCAAATCTGTTCCAATCATTAGCTTTCAAGAGCCAACTTTAAACCCTACAAACAAAACCAACCAAAGGAAACTTCCGTACAGATTAATAATGTTTACATTATAATCCCAATCACATTAAATAATTCACACTACACGTGTAAGCAATATTCACGTACTAACTAAACAAAATTAACTACCACACAAAGTTATGTAACCAAACTAACCTAATAACCACCTCAAAGTAGAGAGCATATAAGGTTTCGTTGTACGAAGTTTAATATTCTAGCTTTTTGAGGTTCGTCACCGTTTCCCTAATTCCCCAGTGGTCCATATTAATACCATAAATACGAAAGAGACAGAAAGAAGAAAACTTCTATGTCTGTCGGTAAACCAGTCAGCATTTTGTTACCTTTGTTCTCCTTGACGGCTGAATGGTTTCCAATGAAATTTGGCACTCAGGTAGACCATGACCATGGGTTAGGACAAATGATACTTGTAATACTTAACGTTTACAATAATCCTAATCACATTACTAGATAATAAATTTAAATACATAATATAATTTATTTAAGTTTGCTTTTTTAAATAGTACTTTACTTTTATTTGTATTTAAGTAATTTCACTAACAGCTGTTTTCTATAACTTACTTACGTATGACTGTTGGTTAATATACCTACGCTACGGACGTAGGTATATTAACCAACTACTACTTACTTACTTTACTTTTATTTGTATTTAAGTAATTTCACTAACAGCTGTTTTCTATAACTTACTTACGTATGACTGTTGGTTAATATACCTACGTCCGTAGCTATCTGTGTTTCTATAAACAAAGTTAGCTTGAAATATCCTATCCGCGTCACCTACCTGTCACTTGCTTCTTAGAAATATCAAATAAAGCTTTTCTGTGACGTTTTGTTTCTAACCGTCCGTAAGCTAAATGTCAAACAGATATAGATCTTCCGTTACCTGTTAGTAAGTTTTTGAAAATGGCCATTAATAACCACCGCAAAAATTATAAAAAGTGTAAAACACCTCTTAACGAAGCCGAAAGGCACTTTTTCTCCCCTTTTGACAAGTTTTGTTTTTTTTTAATACATGTTTTTATTGTAAGATTTTTATTATTTATTATACTATATACATTACATTGAGTTCTACTACAAAACATGATTTTTCACCCAAAAAAAAAGTCGTTTCCCAGGAATAGTTTTTGCGTAAAGTTACTTAGTTCGATGTACAGAATGCTTGGTTGACGGCTTCGTGATGAGGTTGTTTATATACAGGTATAACCAAATTGTCGAAGTTAAATATCCTAGCTTTTTCAGCCGCGTGTCCATAGTACTGACTGGGGTAGGCAGCTGTGCCCACTCGCATCTCAATAATGAATGTATTGTCCCGCGGTACGTACCCGATCACAGTCCAGACTATTTTTGCTCGAACCTGTCCGTGTCTGTCATGGAAAAAATGTCCGTGGAGTTGTTACAATGACTGGAAACTTTAGAAAAGAGACGACGCTATGTATTTTTCATGACTTGGATTGCAGATTGATGTTATAGATACGGGGAGAAAAAGTTGGAGCTAGTTTTTTGAGGTCTTGAATTCATGACTTGATTTTGTCGTTAATATATTTTTCTAAGAAAACGTCTTTTGTCTTGTCTATTATAATGTTATTTTTAGGGTTCCGTACCCAAAGGGTAAAAACGGAACCCTATTACTAAGACTTCGCTGTCTGTCCGTCTGTCCATCTGTCTGTCACCAGGCTGTATCTCATGAACCGTGACAGCTAGATAGTTGAAATTTTCACAGATGATGTATTTCTGTTGCCGCTATAACAACAAAAATACTAAATATAGTCAATGGTACGGAACCCTTCGTGTGCGAGTCCGACTCGCACTTGGCCGGTTTTTTTTTTGTTATCTTTACAAGTTATTCTTAACTCACCTAGGTACCTATAACTTTATCTTAGTACTTATCCATTTCAAATGCTATTTTTGTTGGTGATATTTTAGCTGCTTATCTAAATCTTGCTTAGGCAAAATCTATTTTTATATTTTGTTCAGGTAAGTACTTTATCTAAAAATAAATAGATTTCCAAAGATACAGCAGCTGACTGAGTAAAATCTTCGCCACCCTTTTCATCTCCATACCATTCTAATCCCTCGTCCTACCGTCATGAATGAAGACACATTTGCCAACGACAGCGAATCCAACGGAGTTATTTGATTTATTCCAAGCCGGGACTATTGAAAACTTCCATCAGAAGTCATTATTTAGCCGCTGTAATGAAGCTGTGGTCGGAATCTTGAGCAGTAGACAAGTGCAAGCATCAGTCCTGGATCTTTTTGTTATTTATTGCGAACTGTATTTGTGTATCGCATGTGGGAGATTATGCTAAGATCTTGTTCGGTTCAAACTATTTTCGATTGCGTAATGCGCATAATATGTTATGGTGTTTTGTTCTCCGTTTGTTGAATCATTCGTTTGACTTCATAACTGTCATAACGGTTGTTGATTCTTATTTGTAAGATCTTGAAATAGCATTTCCGTAACCTCGCTCGTAAAGTCTCCAACCTCGTGCTTGTTTTCTTTGTTTTTGTACTGCATATTTTATAAACTAAAATTTCAGTTTTGAAGTCATAAACGTAAGTACCTGAATTAAGTCGGTTTTCAAACGCAGTAACTTACGTATTCATGTCAAGGTTGTTAATATTTTGCATCTTCCTTGAAAGAATTCCTAAGCTCAGTTTTAATTCACTTGCTCATAAAGCACAAAAACAAAACTATTAATTCGAGTTTTTGTGCACGTGCCGTTAATGAAACGTTTGAGCAAAGTTTCCAAGGAAATTCATTAATTATGTTCTCAGAAACTTTAGAGAGGACTCCACTTGTAAGGTGAAATTAGTTGTTTAATTTTCGACAAAAACCGGTTGTTCTAATGAAAACGGGTCCAAAGCTTTATTAGATAATTTTTTGAAAGGAATTGGAGCACCTAAATTAAAACTTTCTGGCTAAAATCGGTTTCGTTTTGTGTCGAAATTTTTGCAAATATTTAAGAACGCGATGTTCTATCAGAATGCAAAAACTCGTCGTATCGCTAAACGATCGATCTTTGACATTTCCATGGTTCGTCGCCGTATCGCGTCGTGATGTCGTGGCGCTTCGAACAATCTTGCAATTTGTGAAATATTTGGAATAGTCCCGGCGGCGGCCACCAACGAATATGGCAGAGAATCACTGGATGTGCGGCCCGCGAGCATTAGATACTTCGAATTGGTTTTTAACTAATTGTTAGCAGAATTGATCGACCACCGACTAGATCGATCGTGGACACACAAGGTGGACCTCACAATGAAATAATTAAGGGAATTCAAGAGAAAAGAAACAGTTCGATAGTGACGACCCGAATAGCGCAGCGGTAGTGAGGCTGCCTTACGTTCTTGGGGTCCCGGGTTCGAATCCCGGTCGGAGCAAATGTTTGTGTGAAGGCATGGACATTTGTTTCCGAGTCATGAATGTTTATATTTATAATAAGTATGTATTTACAAACAAAAAAAAAAGTACAAGCCTCGACACAAGCCTCGTCGCTTAGTGTGGCACTAGATGGCACTGAACGTCCAGCAATATTTATTTATTTATTTATTTAGTTCTTTTTCTTATTGCGAAGCCTTAAAATTAAGATCACGTAAGAATTGATTTGACCCTATTTGGGCACAGTGGGTTATTATACATTCGCCACAAAGTTAATTCGCCACGAAAAAAAGTATGTGTAAACTCGCCACAACTCTATTTTCATGAAGGAAAATCCGCCATATTGTTTATTTCCGTACAGATAGCAGAAATCGAACGGTGCTAAAACAATTGACATTTGGGGCTGGTTGTCTTTTGTTTAGCTTTTCGTAGTGGCGTCAGACGAGTGGTTTGTGTTGCAGGTCTTTTGTTTAGTTGTCGAAATGGGAAAGTTACGAGATGGGCCGGAGCCGTTTAGAGGCATCTGAGGCAGAATGTCCCATTCGCAAAATGTCATCCGTTACTTCAATACATTATAACGAGCTCAAATTAAGAAGGACTATTTTATTAAAAGATCCATTTTCAGTTTCACAAGGAAGATCATCAATATCAAAAATTGTAATAATAGCACTGATACCACCCAGACCTCTTAACCTATTTCTGCCAATTTTGTTGCTTTTTTTGCGAAATTCTCGCAAGAACTTAGGGACCTGACACACAAGTGCTTCCAAGTGTAGGGCCGTGTGTCCCACGCGGGTGGTCGCAACGTAGACGATTCAATAATGATGGCCCCTCACGTAATATAGCGGCTTTAGCCTGACAAAAACCAACTTGCCGGAATCAAGGACAATACAATAAAATGCACAAACAAACCTTCATATTATCTTATGCCGCGGTGTCTTTAACTTCCTTGAATTTTATTACGTCATCCTATTCAAACAACCCTAAGGAACATAAACTATTGTTGTACTAGTCTAATAAAATTGCCGGTACCTTCTGTTGCCCTAATAAAATTGGTTCCATAATATAAATGGTCGGTTGAAAAAGTGACCAGTGATTTTTGTCGACACAAAAAATTGTGTTGCTGAGTTTCCCATAGTTATGAACTATTCATTTAGTTGAGTTCTTAAATATTAAGTATGTACTATCGAGGACACTCCCGCCTGACCACCACTAAGCTCATTTTTGCTTGCACCCGCAACATAGGAACGCTCTCTAGCCCCGCCCCGTTGACTTTGTATAGAAATAATGAATGAAAAGATACCGAATCGGCCGAGCGCACTGACGACGCACGCCCAACGAGAGATATTGTTATTTTGCGCGCCAAAGTTGACGCTCTCCTAATAGGCCCAAACTTTAAGGGGGTGTAGCTGCCGCGGCTCCGCATGATTTAAGCGAAAAAAAATTAAACTGGTCAGGCGGAAAAGACCCCGATAGTACCTATACTATTTTAAGCAGGTAGGAATGCTTTTTACCTATAAAGTGAATAGGTGCGTTTATATCTAATTAAAATATTAACCTTTACTTTTTTTTTTATGGTATCGACATTGTTATAATATAAACAATTTCTGAAACTTACAGCATGCATCACGTAGTTGAATTATTCAATGTTACAAAACAACAAAACTGATCAAACAAAACACAGCTACAACAAAAAGAGATTTTAGCAGAGCGTGGTTTCGATCCACGGACCTCTGGGTTATGGGCCCAGCACGCTTCCACTGCGCCACTCTGCTTACAAGATAGCTAGGTGAAATATTGCTGCAGTATCTAAATCTGATGCAATAGTAGGAAAATATTGATCAGCTCTTTAACAACTACAAATATTAGTAGTGCCGTACAGTAAACAAAAAGTGATGTTAGCAGAGCATGGTTTCGATCCACGGACCTCTGGGTTATGGGCCCAGCACGCTTCCACTGCGCCACTCTGCTTACAAGATAGCTTGGTGAAATATTGCTGCAGTATCTAAATCTGATGCAATAGTAGGAAAATATTGATCAGCTCTTTAACAACTACAAATATTAGTAGTGCCGTACAGTAAACAAAAAGTGATGTTAGCAGAGCATGGTTTCGATCCACGGACCTCTGGGTTATGGGCCCAGCACGCTTCCACTGCGCCACTCTGCTTACAAGATACCCCGGCGAAATGTTGCTCCACTATCTATAGCTGATGCAATAGTAGGAAAATATTTATCAATTATTTAATGATAAATGTTAAATAAATGATGTTTATTTTGCAAGTGGGTTTTTACAAACACTTTTAAACGTCATTTTTTTTTAAACTAGATGGGGCTGCCGGCTGGTGTTTCCTACCTGACTACTCTGAGAAGAAACAGCCGAAACAAACTCGGAGGTTATAGTCTCTTTTAAAGTCCAGGAATAATCTTGCTCAATTCACATGAGGACTATAATATGCAGATTAGTGTCTGAGATGGTCTTTTGAAAAGAAAACCACACAGATTTGAGTGGATCTGTCCAGTCAGTGCAAGCATTTGTCAGTTATCGTGTAGCTCGACTTAAAACACAAGGAGCTCAACAAAACGACGAACAATACCTACCAAAGAAAGGATATTTGGGTAGGTCGCTCAAACTGCCAGACAGATGAGAGAAAAAAAATAAAAATGTGACTTACATGGTCCTCACATTCACAATAATCAAATAATAATGTACTTTTCAAAATAATTGTTAATAAAAATCACAAAATTCATTAAATGACACAATGATAATAAAAGTAAAATACTTAATAAAATAAGTATTCATGTCAAATAGGTAAATGTCACATAAAGTAATAACAAATAAAGTAAAAGAAAATAAAAATAATAATAACTACAAACATTAGTGATGCCGTAAGCAATAAACAAAAAGTGACATTAGCAGAGCATGGTTTCGATCCACGGACCTCTGGGTTATGGGCCCAGCACGCTTCCACTGCGCCACTCTGCTTACAAGACACCTCGGCGAAATGTTCCACCAGTATCTTTATCTAATGCAATATTTGCAAATATTTATTTTGTATTATATGTTTATTGTGTATTTTTTTTGCCATTATGTATGCAGATTCACGGCACGTCCATGCGACAAATAAATATATTTTCTTTCTATTCTCTTTAAACAGTAGGAAAAAATTGATAAACTCTTAAATAACTACAACAATTGTAGTGGCGTAGGCAATAAACAAAAAGTAATGTTAGCAGAGCATCGTTTCGATCCACGGCCAGCACGCTTCCACTGCGTCACTCTGCTTACACGATACATCAGTCAAATATTACTCCTCTTTCTGTTGATGTAATAAATAGTACGAAAATATTGAAAGAAAGAAAGAAAAGAAAGAAAAAAAAAGCATTTATTAGCCCGCACAGGACAAAAAACAAATTAAAATGGTAAAAATACAGTACAACTAATAAAAAAAAAATTAAACAAAGAGAAAAAAAAAAAAAACCTGAAATGAAATTGGTCCTGTACGAGGCCAAAAGGCCCCTATCTCAGCATGGACAACTATATGATTAACTATACAAACATTAATAGTGCCGCCTTGTAGAAATACTCCAAATAAGAATCATTTTAGGTTCCAGTAGCATTGCAATACAAGGCTTTTCAGCAAAGAGTTTTTGTTTTGATACACGTGACCTAAATTATTTGAACAAAACGAAACAATCGCAAATCAAGAGATAAGAGTAACAATAACATCCTTTCTCCCTAACCAATATTACCTTTTGCTTCGAATATATTGTTTTTGCGAAGCGTACAAGATACAATATTAGTAAAACGTGATTTCGTTTCACCTATCTTTGGGTTACGGGCTCAGCATGTTTCAACGTTTCATTACTAAAAACTTCAAAGTTTCGGAATCTTAGAACAACTTGGTTACTTTGGAACTTTGCCATATTACAAGCCTAGGCCAGATAGCTTATCTTATTTATTGTGTTACATAGTGCACAAAGCTACGAAGATATTTTAATTGTTTCTTTCACACTGATCTGTAGGTTTAAGAGTTAACTGAATGCTACAGAGAGAATTGTTAGAAAAACTTTATGAAATTACTAATAACTATACTTCTAAATACGAATCGTCGTTGTAATATCAAACTCGTTGGATGCAGAGAGTCGCAGTGGATGCTTTTTGTTTACTTAGTATAGAATTTCTAACCTAGCTTTGGTATACAATAAAGCATCATCTATTTCTACTGGAGTAATATTCTATTTCTACTGGAATAATATTTCGCCGAGCTATCTTGTAAGCAGACTGGCGCAGTGGAAGCGTGCTGGGCCCATAATAACCCAAAGGTCTGATCGAAACCATCTCTGCTAACATCACTTTTTGTTTACTGTACGGCACTACTAATGTTTGTAGTTGTTAAAGAGTTTATCAATATTTTCCTACTATTGCATCAGCTATAGATAGTGGAGCAACATTTCGCCGGGGTATCTTGTAAGCAGAGTGGCGCAGTGGAAGCGTGCTGGGCCCATAACCCAGAGGTCCGTGGATCGAAACCACGCTCTGCTAAAACGATCTTTTTGTGTTTGTTTGCAACAGAATTCATTAATTCTGATCAACTGAAAAGATAAACTAGTAGTGCTGTCAATTTGGTATCGAATTTAAACTTAGAACTTCACAGGATGAAACAACATTGTAGAGGTGTGTGGCATAATTCTGTTATTTTCCAATCACCGAATTTCAATGTTCGTATTTTAAACTTTTGTTCGTTGATTTTTGTTATTCCAAAATTGATTTGAGTCCATTGGCAACCCAATTACATTCAGCCGTACCCGTTGGACTGTAACTTTCTGTTATTATTTTGAACATCTGTCAATTTCACGGAACGACGCTTCGGGTCGAAGGAACTGTACCCACCTTGTCAGATTGTCTTTGTTCAACGCTAGTTAAGCGGAAGAAAATAATTATATCGACGAATCGAAGACGACAGGCATTGGATTGGATGAAAAATAATTATCGTTTCTACAATTTATTTCAATCTATTATTAGGCTACAAGAGGAATACCTTGTTCCTTTACTTTCATTGTTTTGGTAGATAATGGCGCTGTTAACTGAAAACGGAAAGTCAAGGATTATCAATTGATTCCCCTATTGTTTATTAATTGTTATATTTTTGGTATCTAAATAAGTTTATTTAAATAAAATATGACTTGGTAAAGACGTTTTATACCATATGATGACTTTAGCCACGAGTAACTAGTACAAAATGCAATAAAAGCAGAAAATTAAAACCTGACTTGTTGTCCCTACTCACTGGGGCTATTAGATAGTTCAAGCATGGGTACAATAATAATTGTACAAGAAAAAAAACATTTTAATAATATGTACTTACTTAGTTATTTAGCATAAGTAATTTAATAAAATAATGTAAGTTGCTTACTATTAATATATGTATGTTTTGTAAAAGCCTAATTATGTACATATAAACACAGGACAGAAAAGCTGTAACTTTTAACATCACAGCAATTTACTTTTTGCAAGACATGAAGTAAATTAAATAACTCATTTTACTTTAAAATTATTAGTACCGGCTCATAAATAATTATACGGTATTATTTAAGTATTTAAACTGGCCTTTTCATTGCCATACAAGTATAAATACCATCTTTAGTACCTACTACTTTCCATATTTTAGTTGTAATTCATATTTTAACCATACATAATTACCGATTGCAACGTGCAGTGGTATAATTGAAATTATTTTTAAACCCCCACAATACTTACCGAATATTATTATTAAATAAGTTAAAAAGATAAGCAGCTGCTGATAAAAGCATATTATTTTATGTTTAAAATCATCAATACAACCCATTGAATGACTATATTTTCATGAAAAAGTAATTCAAATGTTATTAAAAATGAACTTGGAGGGTTGTATTGATGATTTTAATGATTATAACTGAGTAAAGCCATATTTGTTACGATCGCAAATCATATTTAATTAACATACAACCTGACGCTGACCTGTAAAAATTGAATTTGCAATAATTGCAAAAACGTAAAGAAAAGGGACCACTAATAAAAAACCAGCTTAATCTATATTTTTTGGTAAATTGAAAATTATATTTATTGCGTTACTGCATACTGTTTTTAATTGTCTGTTTCAACGCCTTTTCCGATATCCTAAATCATAATACATGTAAATGTTGGTGTACAAAAATAAAGATGTACATATCCAACTTTAGGATTGTGCATTGATGAAAAAACTCGTGTTGTTCAATCCATGTTTGTTTAAAAACCAAAATGAGACATGCACGGAAAATGCACTATATATCAGAACACGACGCGCAATGTTCAACTTTTTCACTTGTAATTTAGGATCATAAGCGGCATTTTTGTAGTGTACAACTAAATTGCTCTACATAAAATAATTACAGCATTCTGTTTGCTCGGTACGTCTGTAAGGAGGTATGTTTTACGTATGTAATTTTCTTGTTAACCTCTGGACATCGGGTCTTATTAAGTCATCAGAATTATACCACACCGGGGACCTCAAGTGCGTGTTTTGTTTTAAGCAAAAAAATGACTCGGAGGCGTATTTTTGAAAATTAAATCGTTTGGAGAATTTTCGTGAGTGTATGTTTATTGAAACATTGGACGAGTTGAAATAATGATGTTAAAATTGAATAAACATTAAGAAATATAGGTTTAATAAAAAGTAAACTACATTTACAAACACATTTGACAGAAAAATAAACAAAATCAATAATAATTAAAGTCGTTACCTAATACCATTATTTTAGGTCTTATAAAGCCTAGTCGGTTAGCCAGTCTTTTACTTTAACTTTGAAGGTTGTGTCAGGATTGTAATCATAGGATAACATTGTAATCAGAGTGTTGAAATAATCATCATCATTCTCTTGCCCTTATTCCAAATAATTTGGGGTCGGCGCAGCAAAGTCTTCTTCTCCCATACTCGTCATCTTAAAGTATTGAAATACAATAATAACTTCTCAAAATACTCCATCACAAATTGTTTCTTGTATTCTATGTCATTATCAATCATTTCACATTTTAACTAAAATAGACCGTAAACATGATCACGAAAAATGCAATCGCATTATGTTGTTACGAAAATTCACTATTTCATTCTATACCGTGAAAAATCCATCAACCAACCAAATTAACGTTTTCAATTTATTGACAATACTAAACTAAACTATTGAGTGCAGCTTATTACCGCCAGTAGCGTCTTCTGGGGTCTGATACTACAGCCATCAACAATTTAGTGCTAAAGATACATAGATAGGTACATAAACTCACGCCTCTTTTCCCATGAGGGTAAGCAGAAACCACAGAACGCCACTAGCTACTATCGGGGGGGGGGGGTTAAAAAGAGATTTTTGCATCGTCCACGTTCATACATCTGGCGTGCCAGATGCATGAACGTGGATACAATAGAACGTGAAGGATCGTACCAGTGCTAAAGTTCGATCTTTATTACAACTAGCTCTAGTTTATAGGGTGTAAAAGACCTCTTAACGAAGCCTTCTTTTTTTGTTTTACACTATAGGTACCTGGGAACCTTCTAGTTACGGAGATATTGGGGTCTAAGTTTGACAACACCTTTTTGACAAGTTTTTTTTTAAATAGTAGTTTTTAATGTAAGATTTTTACTTTAAACACCTCCACGACCCCCGTACTATTCAATCCATCCATCAGCACAATGTTTTGAGTGCGTTACATTGAGTTCTACCACAAAACATGATTTTTCACCCCAAAAAAAAAGTCGTTTCCCAGCAATAATTTTTGCGTGAAGTTACATAGTTTGATGTACAGAATGCTTGGCTGACGGCTTCGTGATGAGGTCTTTTACACCCTGTATAGGCAAAATATTGAATACTCACCGAAAAACCAAACCAAAAATAGCCCTCAAATATCACCATATTTCAATAAAACCACTCGCTTCTAATCCAACGCAAGCTTCAGCAAACATTTTCAATTCTACCCGCATTCATCGTAAAAAGCGTAATTTTCGTTCACTATTGATCTCCCTTTCGTCTATTGCCTTTGTTTTTATACACCTCCATGCGCTTTTATTGCAGCTTTGCAATTTGCGATGCAGCTGCAATAGTACATATTGTACAAGTACAATAGGTATGTACTGTAGTGTAAATAAAATGGGACGGGTGCTTTCACACCTAAAGTATAAAATACTATTAAAGGTAGTTTTATACGTCACATTTACACGCTGAAAAAGTGTTTTTTTTTTACAAAATTCACTGTCTGCTTTCGTTTATAATGAATATGCGTTATCTAAGTATGGTAGGCAAAAGTAAAGTGACATTCATATGAAGGAAAAACATATTTCATTGATATCAGTCACGCTAACTAGAGAAATTGACTACCAATACTTACATAGCAATTCAAGTACGATTATAGGTGGGAGATACTAGATGATACTACTAAGCTCGTCTACATCTATACTTACTAATATTATAAAGAGGAAAGATTTGTATTTTTGTGTGTATGTTTGTAATGAATAAATTCAAAAATTACTGCACCGATTTCAAAAATTCTTTAGAAAGCCACCATTAGAAAACACTATTAGAAAGCTACATTCACCCTAAGTAACATAGGCTATATTTTATTGCCTTAATCCCACGGCAACGGGAACTACGTAACAAGATCATTTAATTGTATCGAACACTGAGGGTGCAGTCCAACTCCTACCTGCTAAAGTCAGTTTGAAAATATTGATTAGAACCAGGCTCAAACATTAGATATGGCCACATGACCCGTTCAATGGCAACTACAACAAAATCCCGTTACTTACAAAAAGCTCTAATAGGGATAAGCCTAAATCTCCGAGCGGACAAACACAACTCATGCTAATCATAGTAACTATACACGCAAACACTTTCCTTTTTTGGGAAAAAAAGTTCTGTCAGTAAGTACTTACTTCAAACAAAATTATATTTGCGTAGAAATCTTTACCTCTGTTGTGTCATATTTTTTTGTTTCCGTTGGTATTTTCAATTATTATTTGAAATAATTTAATATTTAAATACAATTCAAACTACTTTTTAATTTAAATTCTTATTTGTTCAATTTTATTTACTAGACTGAATTAGAGTTTGCCTTTCTTTTGTATTAGAAAACCATAATAATTATTATCTATGTGTATCGTATTAAATAGGTATGATTTCTCAGTTTGAACAACGGGTAGCAGAATTAACAGAACAAACAAAGATTGGTACCTTTTTTTATAAAAAAACACAAAGCACGAGTGTAACTAATCTTTATTGCCACTTTAAGTCGCAAAAACTGATTGAAATTAAACAAAAAATATCCTACAAGGTGTGTCTGTATCTCTATTTCGGAGTTATTTATAGTTTGACCAAAGTTTGTTAGTTAACAACTAATGGGTAAATTTTGATTGGCTTTAATTGTGACATTCGTTAAGATAGCCAAATATGGGGGTGTCATAAGAGGTTGCCCATGTAAGGTGAACTTGATGGATAGCGGTTTCAAAGGCAATAGGTAAATTATGAATATGAAATATTTGACCATGATTTGACGAAGGCGTATAGGTTTACGACATCTTGAATCACAGCGGAAAAAAACGAGATTAGAACTTTATAAGACAGAAAAACAACAATTAACAAAAATGTAATTCATTCATAAATCAATTACAACAATTGTTATTACATAAATGTTATTATACTATTAATGAATATCTAAAGGACAAATTTTAAATTACATAGTACACATATATTTTTTTATTTTCACTATTGTTACTGGAGGGAGGAGCAGTGGTGGCCCAGTGGTGGCGACCCCGACTTACGTACAGTAAGTCGTGGGTTCGAACCCAGGCAGGCGCAATTACTTTGTGTAATTTATTTCATCACCACTGCTCTCAAAACGGTGAAGGAAAACATCGTGAGGAAACCGGCATGGCCTAGAACCAAAATTCGAAGACATGTGACATCTACCAATCCGCACTGGGCCCGCGTGGTGGATAATAGCCCATTCCCTCTCATATAGAGGAGGCCTGTGTCCCAGTAGTGGGAACATTAATAGGCTGATGATGATGATGATTGTTACTTAGGTATTATCAACTAATTAGAAAAATTAAAGCTCTCTTTCTCTCTCCTATACTTTGCTGTGCCCTTACAGGGTCCATATTTATGTACCTAGCTTTAAGCCCTTTGTAAGATCTTTTATATAATATGGAATGCAAATAAATGAATATGAATATGAGTAACATTGTTAATTGAAGTCTGACTGTCGATCAGCATTCGAAGGATTGATGGTTGCTGGAAAACCCGTACAAGAACTTTTGATACATAATTAGTTTGCCAATCCATAACCTGAATACCTACTGAAACCTGAATGCCTTCAAGTGAAATATACTTGTTACGATTGACTTACCAAAAGGGAGTATGTTTGTGACACTAACTGAGAAGCTAGTGCGAAATCTGTAATTGAAACTAAATTCTCTGAAATTTCCATGTATACACAGAAGGGGTGCTATTCTGAGGTTTCACAGAATAAGTGCCTTCTCACACGCTTAGGCTGCAACCTGGCTGTGGTGGGTAAATACAACCGTTTCCTTTAAAAGCAGAAGAAATAAAGAAGAAGTAGAGAGTGTTTATGGGCATTAAAACAAAAAACTTCAGAAAACTAAGAAAACAATACTTATAACGCCAAAAAGCTTTTAAGTTCATCATAATGCAAGACGACATACATACACCACAAAGTGTATCGCCCGTTTTCACCCGACGCTGATTTTCAGCTGCTCACAAACCCAAATACTCATATTTTTCATCACTGACTAACCGATAAATCGGCGGGCTTATTACGTATCTTGCAGAAGCGTAGCTATAGCAAAAATTGCGCAATAATTGCTCTTTAATCGCAAATCCGTGTTATGTAGGTACCAGCGGATCGTGTAAAAAGGACCTAACTCTGCCGCGGTTACCTTTAGGAGACCAACTATAAAAAATCACAAAGCAAGAATTTTTACTAAATAAAATCCGAGTTTGTTTTTCAAAGAAAACGGATTAAAGTGTGGTAGCTGGACCCATAAATCTGTAGATTAAACCAACCTATCTGGAGATTGCAATCTTACGGCCGCCAGTGCCCCGCCATCGATAATTGTACGGATAACCGATATTCTCGAAAAACGTCTCAAAAAGGTCTAGGAGTTTAGATAGACTCGCTATTGTTGAAGTTATACAACTTAAAGTTGGTAATGTTTATTGAAAAAAGTTGTTTGAAGTTTGATGTGACAACTTTTTGAACTTTTCTCTTGAAAAGGTATACCGAAGTTCTTGTTGGGGTGAGGTGCGCAAAATATCTTGGTAAGGTCTATTGAATTTAATACACTTATACTTTTTTTGACTGCCTCGTTGGTCTAGTTATCGGAAGCGCGATTGCAGAGCATGAGGTCATGGGTTCGATTCCCAGGTCGGGAAATGTGTTATTGGGTTTTTCCTTCAGGAATTTCTCAGTAGTTGCCACGGAGTCTGGATTTGTGCCCGGTTAATGGCAATAGGCTCGGGGCTGCGGGACTGGTCGAAAGAGATACCGTGGCTCCGGAACACAAAGGGCGATGAAGGAACATGGATGGGTTTTAGTCAGTGAAAGTCTGACACTCCCTCCTGCTCCGCCCAGAGCGGGAGAAGTCATTTGATGATTTCCCATCCGAAAAAAAAAATGGCAATCGGCTTGCCCCATTACAATAACTAGCGAAATGTGAGTGAACTATGTATTTTGTACCTACACCTCTGCCTAACCTTTCGGAGATTACAGGCGTGATGTTATAATATGTAATTTAATACAATACGGTTTTACAGTTCTCATTTTTACACAGTTTTGATATCAATATGTTACTATTAATTTTTAATATGTATTTTTAGGGTTCCGTACCCAAAGGGTAAAAACGGAACCCTATTACTAAGACTTCGCTGTCTGTCCGTCTGTCTGTCCGTCTGTCCGTCTGTCTGTCACCAGGCTGTATCTCGTGAACCGTGACAGCTAGACAGTTGAAATTTTCACAGATGATGTATTTCTGTTGCCGCTATAACAACAAATACTAAAACCAGAATAAAATTAATATTTAAGGGGGGCTCCCATACAACAAACGTGATTTTTTTGCCGTTTTGTCTAATGTATAGATAAGGGTACGGAACCCTTCGTGCGCGAGTCCGACTCGCACTTGGCCGGTTTTTTTAATAAACCACCAAACCTTGTAATTTGATCACACGTAACGATTTCTTAAGTTATTATTGGCAACGTACAGTTTAGGCGAAGGTTGACATAATTACCCATGTTGAATATTAAATTACTGTCATTGCTCATGTAAGATGAACTCGATATGGCTAATAAAGTGTCAAATTGACAGGTTTTGGACATACCGAGGTCAATCATCTATGATAGCTTTTGACAACTTGAGTAGATCGTACGTCACTGACATACGGGGTTATAATATACAGTGACATGGGACTTAATGCGTACGTACATATAATATTCTAATAAAATAAAGGGAAGGAAAAGTAAATAAAATAAAAGTTTGTCGACTATAAAATGGTCTCCTTCAACAATCCGAGTGCGTTCGTAAATTCGATTGCCATATTGAAATAAATTGCTTGTAATCTTATACCCAAACAGCCAGAAAACAACTGAATGAGCAATATCAGGTTACCCAAGAGGAAAGAATGGTCTCACTTTTTGTCCTTTTGTATATTTTGTCATACGATTTACCTAAGGAAACACGAACAAAGTGAATCGATAATATTACTAACGCAAGCCAAATATGTTGATAGTTTAATCCCATAAATTATATAACGTTTCTCTAAAATAATCAAAACAACAAAATTTTATGAAAGCATTTAAAAGCTTTACGATACAAAAAAGTTTACGATTGTAATTTTCATATGGAAGTCGATTACCACCATTAGTTTCACTAATTACACAATTTTACAACCACAATTTAGTTTTATGACTATTGGAACATTTTCTATTGGAGGGCTGAAGTACACGGCACCGATGAACCATCAAGAAATTATCACGGTATCCTATAATTTTACGTTATAAAACGCTGTTAGCAGAATTTTGGTAATTTTTCAAGGAAAAGTTTGAGAAGTAAAGGAAAATAAAATACGAATTCACTTGCATTTATAACGATTCTGTGGAAAAATATCCAACCAGTTTATATGAATATAAATAAAATATTTGGAAACCTCAAAGCTTCACGATTTTAGTACTGAAACATAAAATATGCGCAAAAATACGGCAAATAAAACACTTATAACCGAGTATTACCGACTGACTCCCAGTGAATATTTAAAGAAAAAAACCGGCAAACTTTGAATAAGGTAAACCGTGGGCGTTCCGACAATGAGCACGTCACTGACTGGCCTTTGAGCTGTCAGCCTCTTGAAGAAACCGGGGCAATTACATTGAAAACTCCCGCAATACTATCTTTAAGAAAAATAATACTAGCTTTGAATCAACTGACGTAAGGGGCTTATTAGCACGCTTGCTTTGACGGCCAGTAGGCTCCGCTTTGTCTTAGACTCCGCTACTTCATATAAATGACTTGTTTCCATGCTAAAAAATAATAAAATATCCCAGTAATAGCCGACATTTGTAACTGACAAGACTGATGTTATTTGCCGTGAAAACAAAACAATTTCTGCCCAGCAATCTCTTAGATCAAAGCAGGCACCTAATGAAAGGGAAATTCTATATTAAATGACTGACGTGTGCTTCTGTGTTATGGGGTATGATGAGCGATTACCAGAATCGTCTAATGATAGCGAACGTGAGTAAATGAACACAGAATACCAGCAAGTGTTAATCACATGATGAATCAGTGAAGCCGTCGAAGCACCAAAGCTTGGCGCTCGTGATTGGTCAGTGCGGAGGAGGAGGTATGACCAAAGCCGCAGTAAACCCATTAAGATCTCAAATTACCTAGTACGCCCAAACCTCGGATCGTGTGACTAATCGGTATTAAAGGTGCTGTTATGTCTTAATTAAATTATTCTCATAATTTCGTGGTAATTCTGTTGCGGTCGAAGAATTTTACTACGTTACAAATTTTGTACAATGGAGCAGTTTCTGAGGCGAATGGGAGATCGACTGCGTTAATTAAGGGAGTTACACACGGAGTTACGTTTTAATGGAACATTTGGGATTACGTTTGCTGTTAGCGGGAGAAAAAATGGACGTTGTTAATAAAATGATAGCTGCAGAAAACACGAGCGGTTTTAAAACGGTTTGAATATACTCTGAACGTTATACGAAATGGAATTATGCGGCGGTAGCGGTTAATATTTTAGTGGTAACAGGCTTTTTCTATTACTCATAAAGGAGATAGTTTTGCTAGCTCAACCACGTGAATAGCCGGGGGAAATAAGGATTCCTTCGACCGTTAAATTTACGACTTGTCCCAAGGAAAGCCTTGTCTCCTTCCCGGGATCTCTTTTTATAATTTATTTGGTTTGTTACGACCGCACTTCCCCAGTTACTCTCATGAAAATGTATGTCCCGGTGGATGCACATTGAAATTTGTCATTCATGAAAAATCTTTTTTAAATTATTTAGTTGAGAATTCTCGTTTCGCAGGATCTGAATAGCTTTTTGATTGCGTTATTAAAGTAAGTTATGTAGTTACTTCAAAACTGCAGAGCGCAGTAATAAAGGTCTCCATAGTAGGTACCTATCATGTGGTCACGTCCAATCTTTTCGGATGGGGACTCTGCTCACAGGGTGTAAAATTTATGGAAATTGCATTTCCGCATTATGTCCGATATGAGGGTGAAAATAATGTAAGTTCACGGTAGGATTTTCTTTAGGGAAAAACTATGATACTGAACAGACTTTTTATAACTTTACCTAAAAAGCTATCCTCGAAAGTGTCTGTGTAAGAAAGCTTAAAAGCTTTTTAATTTAGAGCTTCAAAAAGTAAGATCACTTAAAGTTTTAATAGGATTCCACTCATGTTACAAGTTAAACGATTATTCCGAGACGTGCTTTACACATAAAACAAAATAACCGAATCTCATTAAGGACGTAAATAAAAAATTAACCCTTACTCTGCTGGTGCAATCTCTTTAAAGTTATAACAGGATCATAAACACAAAGATCCTTGGGGTTAAGACTGTCGTAATAAAAGGGAAACTTCATTAAAGTTGGCCAAAGATACTGGCCAAGTAATTCTGGACTTGCTACAAGCTACCGACGGACAAGACCGACTTATAATCTTAATATAAATTTCTTAGAGCAAACTATGTATGACCAAGTTTACGATATCTAATCTACACGATATGATTTTCTTTTTATTTGTTAGTAAGATTACATAGCAACACAGAACAAAGAGATCTTTTCTGTATGAAGGTCTTAAAATTCTGCTTAAATATTAATATGATTCATGACATGGATAGAAAATTTTATTCGAAGCAAGAGCTGTATTCGAAAATCCAGATAACATTTTAAACGAATGTTTCTTGGAATAGCTTTCTAGGGAATTTTAACATTAAATACTTTAATAAAAGATCCTGTGGATTAAGACTTTACATACTATTTAATATTTGAATAAAAATATCATCAGCTACAAAACGGCTTGTAAGTAAAAAAAAATGTGTTTTATATTTTTGGGTCTGTAACTGTCATGGTTTTTCGTATAGAGTTAAAATAACGTACTAAATAGTATGATCTTTTCATCTTCTTTTTCTAGTGACACTTGCACGACAGAATTTAAAATGTTGTTCGTTCGGAACCTCGCAACTTACAAGGCACCGTCAGTGGCAGCGTAGCGGTGACTTTGACTGCTGTTTTGAATGTTTTAGGCACAGATGTAGATGATACAGGATAAAAACTAATAATAATATCAACCGGTCTATTATAAACTATTGTAAGGAAAAATAATATTATCGATATCAGTTGCCTCCGACCATCTCAACTCACAAAAGGCAGCCAGCGAAGTTCTAATCAAAGTAACGACGTGAGCTCATCCTCCTTTGAGACCAAAACTCTTTTATATCTTCAAAAAATAGGACGATGGAGCAACTCGCTAACTTTTGAAACACGAGTTTTTTTTCTAGGGTTAATTTTGTACGGACGATGGCCGACAGTTTCGGCACTTGCCAGGCAGTAATTGTTATCATAACCCTCCTATTTGCTACACCGTATAGTCGGGTAAAAAACGGTCGTCTTGTTTTATTCTACTGTTTAATTATATAACTGTTTGTTTTATTTTTATTGACGTCCTATCGTTCTAATGTTCGTTGTTATTGTTTCTCGGTAAAAGCCTTGAGTTCAAATTCATGCCTTGTTGATGGTAATAGGCTTGCTTCCTTTGACATGGGCCTTAGACAAAAATAGCGATATGTAAACTCTAAGACTCGTTTTCTATAACTTACGTATAACTGTCAGTTAATATAACATGTTTCGTAGCTAGTGTTTCTAAAGGGTGTAAAACACCTCTTAGCAAAGCCGAAGGCACTTGTTCTTCCCGTCATTGCGATCATTTTTTTATTCTACACCATACCTTAACCTTCTAGTTACAGATTGGACTTTTTTTTAATACAAGCTTTTAATGTAAGATTTTTACTTTAAACACCTCCACGACCCCCGTACTATTCAATCCATCCATCAGCACAATGTTTGAGTGCGTTATATTGAGTTCTACCACAAAACATGACTTTTCACCCCAAAAAAAAAGTCGTTTCCCAGCAATAATTTTTGCGTAAAGTTACTTAGTTTGATGTACAGCATGCTTGGTGCTTCGTGATGATGTCTTTTACAGCCTGTATAAACAAAGTTAGCATGAAATATTCTATCCGTGTCACCTACCTGTCACTTTATTCATAGAAAAATCAAAGAAAGCTTTTCTGTGACGTTTTGTTTCTAACCGTCAGTCAGCAAAATGTCAGACAGCGATAGCAACCTACCGAAACCAAACAGTAAGTGTTTGAAAATGGCCGTAAGTCCACGAAGTAACTCAGCCTTACCCTTCGGATTTACTGGCATGAGGTTATGTTATGTTGTATTAACATTGATCATGATCTAGATGTTCTACAAATGCGTGTTTATTTCATAATTAAATAAACACGCATTTCAATAATACATCAACAACATCTCAATAATATATTTTGAACGGAATTTGGTATTCAGATAGCAAAATCCTCCAAATTATTTAAAGTTGAAGCTGAAGGACAGTTTAGAGACAATTTGTTATTTTTCAAACGCCAACGCGGACGGCGGTTTTTGCGGACGCCAAGAATATAAAATAATAAATACATCGTAGAAAAAATACTCCCAAGATTGAATCTTTGAAATTGTAAAAACCTTTTGACATTGCCATGAGTATGAAAACTGCAAACTCATTTCATTTTAAAAATAATGTCGTAAAAATTGTTAAATAAGGAGAGATGGCTCTGTTCTTCTTCTGGTATAACAGTTCCATCTTCACAACTGTACATTTCTGTACAGAGTAAGCTACGAATGCAGAGACTAGCGTTCTTCTAATTTGTGCAAATTGTTAATCCTTGTAGAGCTTGTGGTGCATCTTTTACTGTCTGATCTTATTATTAACCTGTGGGTCGAGGAATATCTATACTAATACTATAAAGAGGAAAACTTTGTTTGTTTGTTTGTAATGAATAGGCTCAAAAACTACTGGACCGATTTAAAAAATTCTTTCACCATTCGAAAGCTACATTATCCACGAGTAACATAGGCTATATTTTATCCCCGTACTCCCACGGGAACGGGAACTACGCGGGTGAAACCGCGGGACGTCCGCTAGTTTTATATAAAATTTAATATATTTTTCATGACATTAAGTATTTGCTTGTACGTTTTAGAGAGAAGGCAAATCAACGAATTTGAAAACTATACTGAATTTCTTTGAAACATTAAAGTTACCTTTGCAGCATATCATTCGAACCATACAAAAATTATGTATCATATAATCAGTATTAAAGCTGTAGCAAACAGCAAAACCCATCCATCCATCGATCAGTAAAGTCATACCTACAGCAAACACAATAAAGAAAGCACTCAGAACACAGGTAATCTTGAATGCACAAGACACAAGACATTAACTTGCAATCAAATGCCAAAACTTTTTACCCCAACAATGGCACAAGAAAATGCTCCCAATAAGGGAAGGGATCCAAAGCGATAATTGTCATAGTAATCTCTGTGGTTTTAAGAGCTGTAGTTGCATAGCAGACAACGAGTGAAATAAAAATGCTGAGACTGAAGAAATAAACGAAAGTATGCATTATTATGATGACGATCCCGAACAAGAATGCGTGGAGATTCCTTAGATGTACAAAAATTTCAGTTTAAAAATACACCGCCTAATATTCTCGTTATCTCTTAATATAAGTTGGAGAATCTTAATTGGATTGTATAAATATTTGACATTGTACAAATAAAGGGACCGCATTGAAATTATACAGTAGACATTTCTGAATATGGTTAAAAGTAAATTGATCGTAAAAATGATTCTTTGTGTGGTAGCGCCATCATTAGTGACACATTGCTTGATTTATGGTAGAAGCCATGATAAATGAAGAATGATACCAATTCAATATCGGTTTATTTTGAGCCACTTCTATAGTTCACAATAATTCTATGACTAATTAATTATATGCGGCATTGATAAAAAATATTTTGACAGCGGTCTCTACAAATTATTACTTTAATAAAAAATGTCTTTATTCAGACAAGTACTTAAGACCCCAATTTGTCAAATTTACTTAAAAAAAGAGTGCTACTTTTTTAACGCTAATCGCTTAGTTTTTATTCAAACGTCGACTCGGCACCACTCGTATTACCTGTAAAATCAATGAAGGAGTAGAGAATTGCGGTCCCTAGCCTCCCCCTGATGCAGGTTTTATGCATACTAGATGATACGACGGAAAAACATACACAACAGTAGTTATTTTTTATATTTGTTACAGTAAGCGTGAAAATTTACGATCGGCTTTAGGGAACTCATATTGGTTTCCCGCAAATATACGAATGAAAATTATTGACGATTGCTTTTTATGTTCTTCTGTTTTCCGTAACACGAAAAACCACGAGGAGTTACTTTTAATTTGGATGAAAGTTCTCAAGGGATTTCTAGTGGATGAACATTTTTGATAGAAAAACATACGAATTGTAATTAACGGTTACACGTACGACATTATTGGCACAGGATTAGTCAATGTGGTGTGTGCATTATGTAGGATAAATGGTAAAGAAACATTCGCCACTTAGATTGATGCAAACATACAGAAGGTATCAGATGAACCTGCAGCGTGTGTATTCAAGCGATAACCACAAACACAACATGACGTTTGTGGTCACAAGTCGGAATATAAAGTAAAAGTTCACTGGTGTAAAATTGCAAGCGTAACGAGTCCCTATTCTAGAACACAAACGTGTTCAGTTCCCCTCTAGAATAAGAAGCAGGTAGACGATACAATTTTATTTAATCCTCAAATGGAATTTTCGTCCCCAGTAACGTTCCTAAATTCTAATAAAACTACGGCATTCTAATTCGCAACAAAGCAACCCAAGACGTCTAAACCTGCAAATTTACAAGCGGTGTTTTAATAGAAGCGGCTTTTTCGGGCACAAATCGTGGGTACTATGTGAATGCGCGGTGGTAGCAATACCTATGTACCTACGTATCACATAGATTGTTATGTACAGTGGCGTACTGTCGCGCTAATGCTACAAGTTGTTCCTAAGCCCCTCACTGTTAGTTACTTAGACCATCTTACAAGTTCTAATTAGCCCCCTTGTTTCTCGAAACAGCTACCTACAGCGGTGTTCGGTTATTTCTATTACATTTGCTTGGCTTGGGACTGGGATGAAGTAATGTTTGTTACTGGCTAGCTTTCTTAATACCAAAGGTCATATCTGAAGATTTATTTGAATCATTGGACATGGTTCTTGGGCTCAAATGTATTTCTAACCGCGCCATCACGTGGCAGGATTCCGAACTATCTGCCTCTCATCGGTGGACTAGAAAATGAACTACCTTAGAACAATAGGCATGTTTTGAGGTATTGTTCACTAGGGCAATTTTATAGTTTCTCATAAACCATAATTATGATTAAAAGACTTTAATGCATTGTTTCAAATTCAGTAAAACTTTACCTAGTTGCTTCGAAACCACAACTTTTTTATGGGCCGCCTGAAATTAAAGATTTTTTATTTTATTTAACGAATTGCTATTGTTCGTCGGCTTTGCTTGAAGCAATTAGTCGTGTACTCATTAGCACAACCAGCTCTTTCATTCATGGAATGAACGAAAAACTCGCCATTCTTCCATCTTAGCTTTAGGGAACCAGGTTTTCGTGGCGTCGCGTTGTGTTACTTAGAGCCAAAGCAATATACACACATCAAATTTGTGATCACTAGCATAAGCTGATATATTTTTTTAAATTAAACTTCATCATGAAAAATTCTTTGTTGTGTGTTTTCTTTAAATAGAAAAACCCTGTTTGAAATAAAAATCTATGTTTGTAAATAAATAAGTTTTAGAAAATATAGATTTTTATTTTTAATGAAGAAGAAATCATATTAATATAATCTACTGTAAAAAAAAAGATTTGGATGTTTCAAAGTGATCGCATTTTTTTTTTGATGTGTGTACTTATAGTGTAGTATATTTATAGCTGGAGTACGTACTAAGTATGTGGGCGTTCAAATATCAGTTATGTTTGGCACATCTTAGTTTTTATCAGGAGCTTCTACTCCGTGTCGAACTTTATCACTTCTACGGCGTATTCGGTGTCAACGCAGAGTTTACTTATATTGGAGGTTTTGGGGACACAAGAGGCATTAGGCTGAGCGTAGACTTGAGACAAGACTGTCCTAGGACAGACTATTGCCGCACTGTATTCGCCACAATAGCAAGGGGATGGTGACTTTTACACTGCAGCAATAGTCTGTCTTAATACAGTCTTGTCTCAAGTTTGTGCTCAGCCTTAGGGTACCTCTTATCATGCCCCTTTTCCCCCACAATTTCTTCAATGATTCCACACTCATCATCTGCCTAGCCTTTTCCCAAGTTTTATTGGGGTCGGCTTCCAGTCTAACCGGATGCAGCTGAATACCAGTATTTTGCATAGAGCGACTGCATATCTGACCTCCACAACCCAGTTAGTTCTGGGTAATACGATACCCCTTGGTAAGACTGGTTGTCAGACTTTTTGACTATAACGACTGTCAAAGATCACAAATGACACCCGGGACCAAGTGCTTAACGTGCTTTCCGAGGCACGGAGGAAACTAGGTATGTAATGGGTGGTCACCCATCCACAGACCAACCTAGCCAAGCCTGGCTTAACCTTAAGATCGACCCGAGCGGCTATTATTATCTAGCCAGGAGCTCCTCCAATGATTCCCCACTTTTCCCCAAAATTCCCCTCTTCACTATGTAGGAATTACATCTGCCCATTTGTGTTTGGATTCGTTTCAGTGACCACTACTCCCAAGACTACTTCTAAATAGACCACAGAAGATTTTGTCCTGCCGAAGCTTATAGTAGGAAGTAGGAACTGGTTTATCATCACCAATAATCTCTATCATTGGCACCCAAATTCACACAGTAAATCTTAATTCGACAACAATTACCGCATAAGCGTATTGCGTAGATTATGATAATCTAACTAAATCATACATTATTGCCTTAGCAATACCAAAGTCGCACAATATAGTTTCAGGCCTTCTGGTATCGCTAGCAGATCTGTTTACGTCGTAATTTATAGTCTCCTTTCACTAACGCTTTCCTCTTGTAAGGAGGATAATATGGGCATACATGTAGCGATAGCAACACTCATCTGTACTGTATTTATTACCAGAAATAAAATGTATTTTGCTTTAATAAAAGCTTACTTTGTTTTGGTTTGATATAAGGAAGTAGCAGATCCATTGATTACAATCAATGATAATGAGACACATAACATCGTCGATCTTTATTATGAATGTTAATTTAGCACTGTTGGCAGATAGTACAATATTAGTTGCCGAATAACTAAGCCGAGCTAGATTATCTGTATTAACAAGTTTGGCCTGCAAATTGACACCAATTTGTTCAATAAAATCGATCCTCTAGTGAATTGTCCTTGGGCAAACAATCAAGCAAACTTTGACCTCCCAAAAGCGAACACTTGTTTTTACGAGGTCGTAGTAAACCTTTGAACGTGGTTGACAATGCGTCGGCTGTCATGGCGAGCTATAAACTGCCGACGTGGCGGACGGATCGCATTTGTCAACAATATAAACTTGAGACCTTGCTGGTGAAAGGGACCCAGCTTCGCGGATAAGGGTTCATTCATCTATTTTAGTATTAGCTCACGAGATTTAGTTTTTTCTTGGATAAGATTATTTTGGCGCAAGTATATGCTATTTATTTTTAAACTGCTACTTATTTACCTTCATGCGAAAGTCACCATTTTTGTGAGAGATGAATTTATGTATGTATTTGTTTAAATATTAAACCAATCGAAGTTTGATTTGTATTAAGATATTTATCTTCTACTTATTTGTCGAATGGTTAGTGCCTAACATGGTGTCAGATTTTTTATGCCTTCTACCATGGGCCTCTGACTTGGCATATTAGCACTTAACCACACTACCACACCACACTAAGCTTCTAGACTTGGCATATTTATAATCACAAATTGCATTCAAGTGGACACACAGAACAGACAGTGGATTTACAGAATTCACAACATACACGACACAATGTAAGAAAAACAACAGCAAACAATTAACTTCAATATAGAGTTTATAGACGACTATGATAGTATAGATATTAGAATTTATTGGCATTCTGCAAAACAAACGATCACACAAAGGTAATTTAGAAAAAAAAGTGTTGCAGTTGCCCTAGACTGAACTGAACTGAAAGCAAGTAAATTCGTTGGATACCATTTCAGGCCTCAGGTAAACTCTTAAACTTGGTACTAAAATACATCTAATACAATTCCACTGCTTTAGAACCGACCTAAGCCTAAGCTTAACCTTCTAGTTACAGCGAAATAACAGTAAAGCCTGTACATAACTGTAGCTCTTCAGTAAGTACGAAACTAATAACTTAGGTCCGACAGAAACATTCGTCCTGGCTCGACCGTATCGAAATTGTGCGCAGTTACCTCAGCGGCCCGTCTAGACAAAGTCTGCCAAGAGGCTGGGAGATTAAAGACAGCGAGATGAATAGAACGAGCCTAGATTCTGGAGAAAGAAAACGAAAAATGCCTTTACGTAAAGGCTTGTGCGCTGTCACGAACACTGTATTCTTATTTAATCTTTTTGCTCAAGGGGTTCTGTGCACAGCTTCCCTCTCCCGATGTATATTGTCTCTTCTGCCATCAGCATTTGATGGTGAAATATTACCAAGTATTTTCAAGATTGTTATTTATGGTCAGCTTAAGCGAGCATAAATTATCTAAGTTGCCCTTAGGTTTTATAACTTAATACTTTATTGATGAAAATTGTTTCAGCTGTCCTTCATAAAACCTTATATGGTCAAATAAACTATTATAAAATTAAGAATTCATAAACACCACCATAAAAAAAGTTGTATTAATAGTTGATGCGGCAGCCATTAATATTATTAATATGGCTTCACGATGCGAGGACCATAAAGTTGAACAAACGAGAGAGGCGGGATACTTTTTACCGCGTGGGTTCCCATAAAAACGCAAGCCCTGAATTAGCTCGATTCTTTGTCACCCCTTTCGAGCAACCCTAAAATTTTTACTACCACCGTCTTTGTCTAACAATAACCACTACATTCCCATCCGTTAAACTGCATCAAGGAAAAACAACGTGAAACCGCCCGAGATGAAACGAGATAGAATAATGTATATGCACTAGTACAGAGAACAGAGAGAGCGGCACACGTAGTAGTACGAACGTAGCCATGGATGGGTGCTTTGTGCCGGGAGGGACGGAGACTAGGGAAAGCTAGCGTGCGAGCGAGACAGACTTAAAAATTAACCAACAGAGGGGAGAGGAACCGAGCTTCTTCAAGCGGGGTGGTTAGTCCGCATTCGACCGCGTCGGCGGCAACGTCGCCTCTCGAGGAGTATTCCGCCGGAAACGATTCGAACTGTGAAAAATATTTTCCAAGTGCGTTTTCATACTGTTAACGTTTTGTGTTTATTTTAAGTTTTTTATTGATATGATACGGCCTCCGCTGAATTTTGGATTTCGGATTTCAACATTGGAGCAACAGACTTTCGTATTATTGTAAAGTACGATGTTTTTGTGACGAAAAACTTGTAAGATTGGAATTGTAAACACTGAAGAAAATCAAGGAAAAGTTATGAGCGATATTCCGTCGCTTAGATTAAAGTGCCGGTTATGATAAGCTCGGAGCTTTGACCAAACTTGGATTTGTCAAAAGAGGAATACCAAAGAAAATGTGTGCCAAAATGTTATTTTATTGTTTCTCCTTGTTTACCCTTATTATGTCTTGGATTGGAGTGTCGGCTGAAGAGGAAGTGTCATCTCCGTTGCGGGTAGCACAATGCAGAGCAACATGTTTACAAAAGGTAAGGAAACGATAAATTTCGGATTCAACGTACCTACATCGGTTTTGTCTGGAGCTTAACCCAGTTAGCTTTGGGATAGCCCGAATACATTGCATCTCAGATATGAAGGCAACTTTCCAACAAAATTGGAGTAGTTGTCAGAAAATTGTGAGCTCTTGAATCAACTTTCATGTCGAGAGCCTCAGGCCATCCTTTGATCCTTTGGCCGAGCGCTGTTTTCCGTCATATGTTGCGACGATATCTATTCGTGCGTTAGAATGTCCAATTTTTAGATTCTATTTCATAAAAATATTACTATCTACATGCAGCATGGTCTGTTGATTGTATTAGTGAACAATCCGCAGTACAGTATAGTACTCTTAATGTGAGCAAACATCAAGAACGATGAAATTAAAAAACTGATAACAAAAGATGTTGCTGATCCAGCTGTCAAAACTTTTACAAAAATAGAAGTGAAAGAAAAGCAAGAGACGCAATTACAGAGCTCCCTCGTTGTTCAACAACTGTAATAATTGAAGGCATTTGAAAGAAAACAAGAGAACAAGGCCGTGATCCAATTTGATTGTATTGACTTTTCCAAATTACTTATCGTTGAACCAGATCTTGAATGAACTTGTAATCAAAATCGAATCTTGTACGGAATTGAATATATAATAGAATGGGAATGCCTTTTTGTTCGTCCGTCCTTCGATCAAACTGCTTCTTTCTACAACCTGTTAGGCGTTTGATGCCGCGTTCATACGTGGTCAAATTTCACGGCTGCCATCGTACATATAGGTACTGTGATGTTTAGATCTTTCCACTAGTAACACTCGTAGGATCCTTATTAAGGAAATCAACATGGATTTATTGGTTGAAAATTCCTAGTATAAAGCTCTAAATACGAGGAAGAGTGGATGATCAAATGTCAATCAAATATTGCAGCAACACAACAGTGGATAGGGCGAAATTCCTAAATTTTTCAGTATCAATGGCTTATTGACAACTCGACTCCAACAAGAATGTCGATTTGTAACATGAATTCAATTTAAGTCGATTTCAAAATTATAAGTATGTGAAACCTTTGATAGCCAAATTGATTTCTATTTCAAAAACATCATACAGAATATCATTTCATTCAGATTCTTGGATGGGCTCATATTGCTTAATACATTATTACAGTCAGTATACTCCTAAGTAATGCTTACTTCTATATTGATGTTAGGATACACAACCAACCGCTAATGTTGTTGTTTTTCGATCTTGATTTCCAGATCCTAGAAGAGGTGTACTATTGTGTATTATTGTACTATAGTGTATACTGTATTGTGCCATAAAAAGTCTCCGATCACAAAAAGTAGAAACAATGCCTTCAGGCACAAAATGTGGATTGATTTTATGGATAAAGTTTTAATTTACTTACTTCTGGTTAATTGTTAGTTATTTACCCTATTGAGTAACTCCCTATTAGGCCTTATTAAATATCTTCATTAATGATATCATCGATAAACTCTTTCGATTTCATAATGCTCGCCCTAAGTAGGCCTATTTGCGGGACCTGTCAATCATTCTTCAAACGAAAAAATCTGTCAAAGACTAAATAATTGTATCTCCGTCTTACTAGGCGACACCTAAACGGATGCACAAATATTGTTGCACTGCTGGAATTTCAAATTTCAGTGTTGGGCTAAGCGTTCGAACTCCAATAGTGCACTTTTATTTAGGCGACGCAACGCATAGTGTTTCTGAAAATGGGCAATTAATTTATACTCTGTACAAGTTGGGACTTTAGTGTGAAAATGTTATGCATGTATTTCATAATTTATGTTAAAAATAATAGCTGTTTACGACTGAGAGATCTGTTTCCAATAGCCAACGTTTTTAAATGCGTAAATTCTGATTTTAGACAGAACTTTACCGGTTGCTTATAAACAAACTGAAAGAAACAAAATAACGACAAACAAACTCCGAATTCTTATCAATTAACAACAAAACAAAATTGTACCTTCGATACTTATCAGCATTCGAAAACCATACCCATACTAACATATCGATCAGTATTTACAGATAGGATTTATCTAAACTGGTCGCATTATTTATTCGAATCATTCGGAACAGGTTGCCTGCTGGTTATCGGACCGCGGACCATGCCTCCATAAACGTAATTTGTATCGGCTATCCCCTTTAAATTGGAATAAACTTATTTGTTTCAGCTCTCCACTAAGAGATTACACCATAAATTATTTTGTTTGTTAATCAATTTCTTGGTTCAGTAAACTTTAATTAAGTTATTTTGGTATATGTGCTAGCATATTTTTCATTTGAAATATTATTTATTACCAATGAAATTATATATTCATGGATGATCATCAGTATACTGTCAAAAAGCCGGAGAATGTCTATTAGTCCATTAATTCAGAAATGAGATTTTCCTTAAACTGCGTTTTGTTTTAGAAAAGAATTAAACGAAGATAGAATTGTTCCCCGAGCCCATATCAAGGAATGTTTAGATAGTGAAGCCATAAAGAATTTATCTAAAGAATAACTTAGTAGCTGCCAATAAATAGCTTCAGAATCCATTAACTTTATCAAACGAGAGCCACGTTTCAAATCAGATTTCAATGGAATCATAAATTAGTAGTGTCAGCATCGTTAACTATGTATTAAAGTACCAACGAATACGTGAATCAAATTACTTGGGTCGAAAATGCTTTCTTAATCGAACCTTTTGTTGGAGAAAATTGATCACATACATTGGTATCATGGATGCTATCTGGTACGAAATGCATTATGTATTGAGTATCATATACGTTTTAATTTTAACATATTTCTTTAATTATCGTCAACACCGTTTTTATGCTTTCAAGCAACGGACTTCTGTATATAAAGTACAGTTCATTTTGTCGGAATGCCTTTCAATAATTTGATTTCTTAAAAACCTCATAAAATAAATATTGTCTAAGCACGCAAGATTTTGGTCCGAGAAATTCCTCAGTAACCGTTTTGCTAAATCTCGCATTTTTGTTTGGCGGAGTAGCATAATCCTTTATCCCAAATTCGTCACGAGACACGCACACGAAAGTTTCTATTCATTGTTGTATTATTTGTTGAATTTAAGCGATATTATTTATGATTTCAGGTAAGATCGATACAAAAAATATTTGGACCCATATCATGCACATCATCTACATTTCAGAAATCGACATCTGCTGCTAATCCAGGACGTATTTACTGCGATCACGCTTCCAATTTTTTGCAGTCCTAATAATGCTTTGCTTTTAGTAGACGTTTTTTTTTATCAAATTCTACCTGCGACAAGGGCACAATAATCTCCATTTTTTTCTTTTTGTTTGTAAAGGGATGTGCGTGACGTTGCCGGAGGCGGAAGGATAGGTAGTTTCTTTTTAACATTATTAGGGTACGTGAGGAAATACGCAAATTACTTAACTATAGGCTTATAAATTGGCCGCCTACCTGCCTTTGTACTAAATTGTAGGCAGGAGCGATCTTATAAAATTAGTTTTTTTGCCTGATGGGTTGATGTGTAAAATAGTTTGCGTTATTAGCCATCGACAAAAAATAATCGATTCTATATTGGGATAACTGCAACACAAAAGGTTGCCATAAGACAATTGGGAGCTGATTTTAAAAACTTTCTGACTAAACGGTAACTGTCTTTGTAAAAAATACAGAATTTGACGGGCCACACTGTCGCCAGAAACTATTTTCTCCTATTGTGTCTCATTGAAACATGGTCCTTTTAAAATATATTGGCTTGTTTTTTTTTCGTTTTTTAATTTTTTGGGTAGCCTTTTTGTAAGAAGCGTGCCTCCCTTGCATGTTGGACTGCCACACGTGATGAATTTTAAAATATACTTTAATGCCAAGATATAGATATGGTTATGACTACATTATGGCATGTAAGTTGACTTGTCATGTAAATTTTATGTGTCGTTCCTTTATAAAAAATCGTTTTGAATACTTTCATGTTTGTAAAATTGTTATGGGATGTGTACGCTTAGAATCAGAATGAGGTATTTTATTATTTACTTTAGAGTCTTGTTTGAATACTTCTTCAATATATTTTTATTCGGCGGCCTGGTGTTTTTTTAACGCATTCGGTAAAGTAGTTGTGCCATCGAAAAAGTGTATTTTTCCCACAAGATCTTTGGGGACTGTGTTTCCATATCCGAATAAATATATACAATTCGAAATCAGGTCTTACCATTTTCGGTAACAATTTTGTCGAAACCATTAGCTGATTGTTGGCACAGTTTCAACGTTTTTGAATCAACAACTTTTATGACTCCATTTTGTAAATTTTATTGCACAAATTTTAAGTTACCCAAATATTTTAACCGTCGTACTGTATGTACTTAAAAAAAGAATAATGGCGGCTTCACCTTGAGACCTAAAACATTGCAAAAAGAGACCATAAAGAACGGGCCGGGTGATCGTGAAATAAAATCTCGATTAGAAATTTAGGAACGTTCTGGCCTTCCCTTACGGTCCCTTTTTGAAGTAGTCACTCCGACTTGGAGCATTATTATTTTATCGTTGTTCAGCCATGCACAAGAGGTAGAATAAAATTTTTGTTCGAACTTAAAATAGAAAAAAAAAGATCTCAAGGCTTCGGATGCACGTCCTCGGGCCACGCAGCGTTTAGAAAAAATAAACGAGAAAGTCCACGCCGAAATGACCTGCGTTTTTGTCCACGATTTGTTTTCGTTTTTGTTACGTTTGAGTTCATTTGGAAGTAGCCCTGTCTGCTGCTTACTGAATTAACTTAAATTGCCTTCGCTTTTTTGTACTGTAGAAAATTGCTTTAAGTTCGTTTTGTGGTCACTATTTTGGTAGTGGATGACACAATTGAACAGGTTGTGGTATCAGGGCTGTAATACATAAATACAATTCTGAAAATATGGTGAAAGATATTGAAATATTCCAAATTGTAAAATAAATAAGATAAGGTGAACCGATATAAGGATATGTCTTGTGGAGACCTATATCCACAAGACTTATATACCAAGACTATGACATAACTTCTGAGTTTGTTTCGGCTGTTTCTTTTCAGAGTAGTCAGGTGCAAAACACCAGCCTCATCTAGTTTTAAAAAATTACGTGTAAAAGTATTTGTAAAAACCTACTTGCAAAATAAACATTATTTTTCATTTATCACATCAAATTGATGACTTACCTACTTTAGTTGTCATAAGCAACAACTATGGTCAAAAATCCTCAAGAGTGTTTAGAAGGCCTAAAGCGTCTTCAAGACTAAAATTTCATTGCTCATAACAATGTGAAAAAGGCAAGCGTTGGTGGCGGGGCGGCTCGCGCTCATACGGCCTCACCTCGTGAAGGGTGGCTTTGGCTTATCCGGCAAGCAGTCGTAATAGAGCCGTATACCAGAGCAGACGATTAATGATTCATGACCCCTAGCAGCGCAGTGTCATCAATATTATTCTGTTTGTATCCAGCGCGTTTGGCCCACCCTCGCCCGCGCCCCGCTCATACATAAATAAGCACGACACGTCGTCTTCTCTGATTACATCGCACCGATGTAGTGAGAAATAGTGTAGTCGGATGCTGAGCCCGTCTTTTGTTCAATATATTCCCTAGAGACACCGAATGAATAGTTAACACTGTATGCTCAACGTGCATGTTTACGGTTTCGGGTTTCTCTTAAAGATTCAAGATAAGGAAGGTGAAGGAATTTATTCGTTTGGTGGCAATAAGCTGATGTTACAATCGGCTTTAGTGTGAAGTTATAGGTTTCATGTGACTTTGATACGTATCGCGTGGACCATCGTCGTCCTCTCGCCGCAGACGGCAAGGGATTTCACGGAAAGGAACAAAGTATTCAACTCAAACATATAAAATAACCTTAAAATAATAAATCTATTTTCTCAGCCATAAACTTCAATATGGCGTTTGCGGAACCATAAAATATTTTACGTGTTCTTTTAGTTTCCCATGATGATATGATCTCTCAGCTCCCAGTGGAAAGACAAAGACAAGAAATTATAGCTATAACTTTCCCTTGACAGTACGATTGCCTATTGGCCGAACATAAGTCAATATTTTAATATTCCAGTGCCATGTGACAATAAAAGAAACACGTCGTTACTAGAAATTACATGACGTTCCGTTAGCCCTAAAGTTGACGGAGAGCCTGTTGTCACGCGATACGGCGATAAAGCACGCTTCGGACTTAACTAAGTAAAACGTGGACTCCAACTGGATTCTAACGCAAACACTGATTGATACTGCCTTGTGGACTTTCTTGATGGCTTACTCGATAATAATTCTCCTGATAATTAATTAAGAGTCTTATCAAAGCCTGTGTCAACGATGGAATTTCCTTGAAACAACAAAACGCTGAAATCAATTTGTACAACGATTATTGGATCGAAGATAATGAATATGCAATAAATCGCACTGATGTAACGATCGTAAAATTACCTTTGGCGATAGTTTCCCAACGCGTGTGAATATTGTAAATGTTTATCAAATTGGAAATTCCAGATAGTCAATGACAAATGGTCTGTGACCTCTTGATTATCAAAAACAAGTCTAATTTATTGGGCATATCGGACATTTTTAATTTGAGCCAGAAATGGTTGGGTAATTTGGTTCTATATTATTTTTTGGGCCGGGTATCCATCGCTGTTAAAGCTCGACTCGGCCGCCTCGACTTGTTCTGATAAATGATGCGTCCGCTACTGCTACACCACTTCGCTTTTAATCCTGGCTCCACCATTGTGTCCCCGTCCAATTTTTGACGTTAACCGTTTTCTTCCACAAACGACACACACGTTGTTTAGCTCGGTAAATAAGAAATTAATGATCCCTTCCCATTTATCTCTGTATACAATCAATCAACCTATGCGTGCTATCTAATGACTCCTATTTGCTTATCGCTTAATGCGGCTTTCCTACAAAGGGACTTAAGCTGTCAAATACTTCGTTTTGTTCGAACACATATTTCATAATTATGGCTTCTTTATACGTTTTAAAAATCCCCTTCGGTTACAAATTACGATTGCTCATAAACAAAGAAGTAAGATAAACATTACAACAGCGATGTGGAGATTAAAAATTATGAAACAGTTAATCAGTTTTAATGGTGTATTGGGGCAGAGCGGCAGTTTTGATTACATATTTAATGTTTCAGTAAACTATTTTACAACGTTCCGTAGTTGATTGGGATTCGATTAAAAGCAGCTGCTTCTCACTAAAGGCGTAGACTAAGCCCTACAGGCTGCGATGAAATGGAGATAGTTTTAATGCTCGTAAATTTCATTCCGAGACTCCGACGTCCGATCAACTAATCACTTTCGTACGGGTATTTGCGCAAGTTTCAAAACTAAAATTTACACTCAAAATATTTTGCTGTTGGTTAGGAAAATGTCTGCCACGTGCCTTATTCAAGCGAAAACTTGAAACCTTCCATATTACATTCAAAACCCAATGTAGGTACTTTTAACAGTTTTGGTATTTTTTCCTTGGTAATGTTTTAAATGAAAATGGTACTTTCTTCTTGTTCCCGAATACAAATTGTAAACCATAAATTACAATTAAATATAAAAGGGACTATTATACCTAATTTGGATATAAAATTACGTCATTTAGTATGATAAATAAAAACATAAAAGCTTCATGGTTCAAGGAGATCGTTATTAAACAAAGCACAGTAGGATGTCTGTGATGGGCGGAGCCTTTGCGTACGCGCAAGCAAAAACGTTTTCCGTGGGGTGGGGAAGGAATAAAAGAGGGGGGGAGTCATTATTTCTACCCTAATTAAAACGTTTAAACTTTAAAGTATTAAATCGCTAACACAAAAAAGTAAGTAGGGATAATTCCAATCCATTTGTTTCCCTCAAAAGTAAAGGTGTCAGAATTTATCGTGTTCCGAAAATTCCGGTCCGTCAGAACCGCCCCAAATCTCTTTATCTCCGCATTAATCTTTTAAAACCCATAAAACGAATCTTTGGATCTTACCAAATATTTTGTACGAAATTGATGGGGGACCGTGTTTTATCTAGAGCTCAAATCTATAATACGACGATCAAAATTCCTAGAGGTGTCGATACAAGCCAAGAGTATGTCACAGATGTAAGAGATTGTACTTTATTATGGCTTATTTTTTAAATTTAAGGGCCTTGTTTTATATGTATAGGAAAAGGTAAAAAATCGTTCCGAAGTCCAGTTATTAATTTTACTGTCATTTTTATTACTCTGAAAGACATTTATTTACTGAGGCCCTAATTAATTTTACTGTCGTCTTAAAAATAAGAATACGAAAATATTTGCATAATGTAAAATATGCTCGTTTTTCGGTTCGGTAAGTCATTAAAAAAGTTTTGTAATGAAAAAATACGTAGAAGTATCAGTAAGGGTGGTTTAACTACAATCCCACGTAAAGTTCCTTCGTCCTGTAGTTGTTTTAAAAATAGTTGGAGCATGTATATCACTACTGTACTGCCACTTAAAGTGTGAAACGATCATTGGGGGCTCGCGTGGGCCGCGTCGCAGTTGGTATTCTTCATACAAAAAACACGTGGCACCCCGTTGTTTTAGAGCTAAAAAATAATGAAATATGCCTCTTTATGGACTTTTTTATGTAAAACGTTGAGAGTTTTAAACGCCTTAGCTTTTAAAAAGTACGACCCGCGGCGAACGCATTTGTATTTGGTAACGAATTCAGATATATAGACTTTTTTATATTGAATGTTTGTTTAAGAAAATTAACATTCAATAATATAGGTATAACTGAATTTTATTTTGATTAAATCTAATATTTCGTGTGTATTCATATTTGATAAAGAAATAACACATTAAAATAAATTCACTTATACATAAAACGCGTAAGGTAGCGTTTTAAATTAAACTAACATGAATAATAATTATAATAGATTAAAGTTTGTCATACAAAATGGGTTGCTTCAATTTGGGCAGATGGTTGTGTGGAAATTAAATCTTTTCATGTTAATGAACAGGAAAGGAGCATAGAATTGAGTCCGCTCCGAGTATACAGCCAATTCCTTCCTTCATCTATTTGTCTGTAAGAAGTTAGTCTAGTTAACTAGTGTGCGTGGTGTTCGGTTATTGTCCCACGGGATCGTACTCATCATCATCTGCCTAGCCTTTTCCCAACTATGTTGGGGTCGGCTTCCAGTTTCAACGGATGCAGCTGAATACCAGTATTTTACATGGAGCGACTGCCTATCTGACCTCCACAACCCAGTTAGTACCAGGTAATACGATACCCCTTGGTAAGACTGTTTGTCAGACTTTTTGGGCCTCTGACTACCTAACAACTGTCAAAGATCTACAAATGACAGCCGGGACCAACGGCTTAACGTGCTTTCCGAGGCACGGAGGAAACTCGGTATGTAGTGGGTGGTCACCCATCCACAGACCAACCTAGGCAAGCACGGCTTTACCTAACGATCGACCCGAGCGGCTGTTATTATTTAACCACGAGCCATCGGGATAAAATATCCTAGGTGTTAATACAGGTTATAAACTATCTGTGTGCATTCAGTAGTTTTCGCGTGAATCCATCCATCCTCACAAACATTCGAATTATAATAATAATAACTTGACACGTAATGACTTCGGACACGGCTTGTATTGTTAGGAGGTTCTCCTCTGTGGAGCTCTGACCGCCAGTAGCTTGGACCCTGTTCCCGATACCGGTGGGCTACAATTTTTTTAATATTTTTAAATGTTTTTAATATATTTTTTAAAATTAATATTAAAAAATGTAACAAATTTGTTTAAAATGAATAGATAAAATAATAATAGGATAATAGTAAGAAGTTAGATTATTATAGAATTTAAATTGTAAAAAATCCATCTGTACAACTCTTGCAAACTTACAACAGGTGCTAAACGTGTCACCAACAGTTCAAAGAAATCTCATTCCCGAATTCTTCCCATGTAGATCCACTAAATCACCTCCTAATTTTAAATTTCCGACTCATCTGAGTAAACACGTACCATACGACCGGTTGGAACGTCGAGTAGACTAAAATACCGGGGGTTACTGTTCAAAGCCATTCGTCTTAGACTTGCCTGTCATGCCCAATAGCACTCATCAATGTTCCGTGTATTTGGCTGAAGCACGTAACACACTTATTTTAGAATCTTAAAATAATATTGTTCTTTTTCTTCCTCTCCAACGATTGTCGTATTAGCATCTGGAAGTTGAAGCTTTGCGACGCTGACGAATTGTAACTTTGAAATCTTTTATTTCTTTTTTTATGTCAGTAGCATTGTTGACCAAGTTTTATTCTTTTGTTTTCAGCTAATAACGTCTCTCTGAATGTCAAAAATACAGATTTTAAATTTTCTCAGCCTGTAATTGTATTGGATTTGAAAAATGAATAATACAAAGATTTTTCTAGTTGATGTTATAATCATTTTTATTTTATATAATTTAGAGACGATAATAATTTATTTGTGTTTCAATTATTCAGTATGAGATAACTGATTGGAAGCTTAGTAGTATGGTATAGCTTAGATTATTATACCCAAACACGTTTATCTGAATGCAAACATACCAAAATAAAGCCGTCTTTATTACCCCATGAATATGAATGAAAATACGTGAAAACAATATTCTTGGAAAAGAAACGTAACGAGGTCTATAAAATTTCTAAAGTGTCTATAAACTCATCGATTCAGAATCGAATTAGCTATTTTATCCCAAATAATATCGATTTCAATGGTGTATTTATTAGTGGTAGAGTACACGGACAGTTTTATTATCACGGCCAAGATATTTTAACGAACCGAATGTACGTCTAAAATAAAAGAGGAACATGTCGGGACATTTTTTGTTCATCGGACACGCCATTTAAGTCACAATCGTAAATTTTATTGAAATGTCGCAACAGCGATCGCCGCACGAGATGTCTTGTCTCCGGGGACGAATTTATGCGTAATTCGTAAACAAATTGACGTGTTCGGGACGTACTTTGAAGGGGTCCCAAACTTGACGACTTGACGCGTCTTTTTGAATATTTACGAGATGACTGTTGTACGTTCTGTAAACTTTCTCGTTTTATTAACCGCTACACTTGCGCTTCGTCAATCATTTCTTTAAATAATTGTGAATTCGTCCGTCTTTAAAACCGATTTAACGTATTGTTTGCGCTTTAAGAAATGACACCTCAATGCTCCTTCAGTCTGCTACGTATGGCTTCTTAAGTCGTAAAATGGTATCACCTTACACAATAGATGCTATTGTCTTTTATAAGGAATACTGTATTTTCAAGATTAATTTGATCTTTGTGTTTTGCTTGGTTTACTGAATCGTCTGCTTGAGTTTGTAATTTTATTTTTATCCTACTTGAGTAAACTTAGTTTCCTTTTAGCTGCCAGTTTGTTTAACCATAAAGTATGCAATATACGAGTATTTTTGTGAAACGTTTTGCTACAGCATAGTATCTGAGAGCTCTTAACTTAAATTTACGTGCTTCGAAACTCCGAAGGCGACGGTATTGTAAAGTTTATTAACGAACGCAAAAAACCTCGAGCGAACTTTACAGAATGGGGCAATAAACTTTTTAATTTGTGGCGAATTCAATCAATAAGAACAGGAGAAGTGTCGTAAACACGGCCGTGGTCGGCGGCGCCCGCAGTGCAAGTGCCACAGGTTTTCTCAACATGGCTTCCTGCTGTTCAGTGTTGCCATCTAAACGGCTATTAGTTACGTTTTACGCGAGACGCGCCGGGCGTTCCAACGTGTTTATTCTTAATTGACTCCTAAATATCGCTGTTTTTGGCCATGAATCGTGTTAATCGGACATATTTATTTGAAAGCATGGAAGCGCACTCTCTAAGTGAGCCATTCGTACACAGTTTTATAGCTGCGGACGCGACGCTCGATACAGTTCCGTTGCTTGTTAATTAAGGATCTGCGGCCACGCTTTATGGTAGGCAATAGTCACAACAATAATACATCCCGAGCAGGAGTCGCGTTTCCTTTCTCAGTTGCCCGAGGACGCTTCTCGGCTTATCTGATGTCGTAAGGAGTATCGGGGGAGGCTATCGGGCTGCGTCAGACGTCCGTTGTGTTGTTCGTACTATCTGCACACTAAATAAAAAGCTTTTCCGCCGCTCGTCTGCCCCTCACCGCGGACATGGACTCCCAAGTCTTCTTCAAGACTTCCCGCTGTCCTGGCTCTCGTTTATCGCACGTGACGTGACAATTCTTTTATCCTCGACACTTTGTTTCCACATAAATTACTTGACTGTTCGGTGCTACCGAGGATTGCTTCGGCTAATGTGGATTTCTTCTTTATTCAGTTTCGTTTTGCATTCCGCCAGCTGTGTTGGCTCATTGTCTCTTCGCTTTAAATTAAAAAAAGATTTTGTTTTTATTCGCGCTGTCTTCCTCGCCCACGACTTTATGTGACGTCAAGTTTGGAATGAAGTATTCTTATTGTTGCGCCGTGGAGTCTTTACGCAACGTTGGATTGCATAAATTATTTAAAAGGTTTTATTTTAATTAAACGGGTAAAGGGGGTATTTGATCTGCGTATTTCTTGTTTGCGTATATAATTTGCATAATGTGGCTTGCAAAGCTGCAGCGTTGTAAGGTGGATAATCAGAGTCATTGACTCGATATTAATATGGTGGTGGTTCAATAGCTGGTTTGTATAATTGTCATACAACCCGCTCATATTCACGATCAAGCGCAGGTGGAGCGCACTCGGACACGCGCCGTGATAAACTAACAACTTGGTACATATATGTACTTACTTCAATGTCGTAATGATGGTTGACAATAGGTATATATTATATAATTATTGCTTTAAACGTTTAACTTAACGTAAACTTACTAAAACTTTTCCAAGATTAATTTTCTGAGAACCTCTGTGTAGTTTCAACGGTATTTAGTAATAAAACATTACAATACCTTAGAGAGAGAGCCGAGTGTTCACTAGCAGAGGTATTCGAATATTGTTCAAGCTGAAAGCTCTGATGACCACTAATTCCGCATTCAAAGACCCTTTACCCGACACATTATTAAGGGAATCTGTCCAAGGGCGGCGAAGTAACAAGTGCCTAATCTCCTTAGTGGTTACATCACGGTTCGATGTCTCATGAAAATTAGATCCTTTACTTAGTTGAACTTTGGGCGCCCTTTCGAAAGGTATGTTGGTGTTTTCGAACTATTCACAATAAGGGAAACTGATACAATTAGTACATTATATAGTTCTGTTTTAGTTATTTTCTATTTAGGTACCTACTTATTTAGTCATTGGCCTATCTTCATTATATTATTGATACTAAGTTTAAACATTATTTTTGCACTTCACTATGAAAGTCAAACAATGTTGAATAATAATAAAATATGTTCTTATAAAAAAGTCAAGCCATCTTGCAAGTACCAATGATCGTAATATAAATTAAACTATTTCTTTTAATATCTTTTATTTAAATGATAAGAAGAAAAATTTGGTTTATCTATCGTCGAAGTTTCGTGCCCATGCTATTAAACGTTGAAGAGTTCTGTCGTGAGGAGGCGATCCTGGCTGCAGAATCAACTCACGTTTATCACAAAAATGCATTGTCATCAGAAACAAAGGTGTGTGCAAAATTTCAGCTCAATCAGTCGGGCGGAACTGGTTTGAAATTCAATTGCAAGATTTGACCAATACTTACTAACTAACCAACCAACTAACAAGGCAAGTTAAATAAAAGCTTATTAAAACCAGAACCTGTCATAGATATGCGCACCGTACAATGCGCATGAGCACAATATAATCAGTAGCTCTAAAGTTAATCAATAGGTAGATACATAGACTACCAAATGATAGAGTTCACTTGATAAATGATCATTGATCACATACAAAAGATCAGGCAACTACGATGATCACTGGACCATTGTTACACTTTGTGGACAAAAAACAGACGTTACTGTGCGTCTGGGATAGTTTATTTAGTGATTAATCTTCTCATTAAGACTTTTGTGGTTGGCTGGACATTTACCGAGCGATTTTTATAAAAAAAAGCTTATCTAGATAAGTAAGCTGGTTATTTAGAGGTTACATAAAAGGTGCAAAAAGAATCTTAACGAAGCCGAGAGGCATTTGTTCTCCCCATCATTGCAATAATTTTTTTTGTTCTACACCATACCTGGGAACCTTCTAATTCCTAGCTTTTCTATAAAAATGAAGCAAAATAAAACCCAATAAAAATATTATATTTTTCATGGAGCAGTTTGGGAACTCTTTTTGGAGTACTTTGGGAATAACCCCAAAGTTCTAACTTTTTCATATGTTTTTAATGTAAAAACTAAATACTAACTTTACTTTTAACAGCTCTACGAACCCCCACTATTCAATCCATCTACCAGCGCAATGTTTTGAGTGCGTTACATGGAGTTACCGTAAAACGTGATTTTTCACCTCAAAAAAAAAAGTCATTTCCCAGCAATAATTTTTGCGCAGGGTTACTTAGATTGATGGACAGAATTCTTGGTTAACGAAAAATAATATTTAAGCAATTTTGAGTTTTCTTTCCTTGTGAAGTTAAGAGTGACCGACATTGCAATTTGACGATGAATGAGGCAAAATTTGATTTGGTGTTTCATATTCTTGTAGAATGACAACAAGAATGATATTAATTTATTTATTACTTGTTTTTTTTTTTCGGAAAACAAAACAAGCATGAGGAAGTAAAAAACAAGTCTACAGCAATAAGTAGCGAGTCCATACATCATTGCTGTCAAATTCTCTTGCAGCTAAATATTTGTTCAGTAGGTGTATCGTGGCCATTAGATATGTATTATTACAATCATCAATCATTTTAACAAAACGATATGCTTTATAGTTGAGATAATTGTAATTAGAGAAAGGCTTTAGATAATATTTTTCTGGGTAAGCTTTTTCTTGTTTTGAAATCGTTGTGTTTGATTTGCTCGACTTTATTCTGATTTATGTGGAGACTTCAATGTACCTACTAATTCATCATTATCTTTATATATTACATACATTACTATTTTGGGGTTGACTTATAGTCTACCCGGATGCAGCAGAATACCAGTATTTTACATGGAGCAACTGCCAATCTGATCTCCACAACCCAGTCAGTACTGGCTAATACGATACCCCTGAGTAATACTATGACCTACTTAGTGTAAAATATCCCCAAAAATCTGTATCTTTATGTATTGTATGAACTGGGTTGTGGAGGTCAGATAGGCAGTCGCTCCATGTAAAATACTGGTATTCACCTGCATCCGGTTAGACTGGAAGCCCACTCCAACATAGTTGGGAAAAGGCTAGGCAGATAATACTGGTATTCACCTGCATCCGGTTAGACTGGAAGCCAACTCCAACATAGTTGGGAAAAGGCTAGGCAGATGATGATGACTCAACAAATAAAAACTTCGCTGTTAAAACTTAGAGTTAAAGAGTTTAAAATTGTCAATGGAATTGTAAGACTGGGCTATCTTCAACTCTTCTTTGGTGGTCGTCTTTTGAAACGTAGTCTATAATTCCTTGTTAGCTTTAACTCTTTGTTTGGTTGGCAAAGGACATTACCTAATCCCAGAATCCGTTTTGCATAGTTGTCCAAATCTCAACAGAACAGACAAGCATACAAAGCCAATTTCAATTTACTATTACAAAAGCGAAACTCCTGACAATACTCCATATCTCATTCAATAATCCTAATCCCATAACCAGTGTTAGAATGGGTCCTAAGATAACGGTAGAATCAGTGCATTGACCTGAACAAGCCCAGTTCACGCTGTAAATGAGTACTAATAGATGTTCTATGTATAATAAGCTATGTCTGAGACCAACTATACTTGTATCCACTTCCTAAGTAGCCAAGCAGCCGTACATACTGATTAAGTGTCCTACATGCAAAGTGGGGTTTAATAATACGCCTCCGATTATAAAATGGCTGAATACATTTTATAGTTTTTTTTTTCATGGTACTTTTTTGTTTCTTTTCTAACTTTTATTTGCGATACATCTGGCCGATTCTTCTTTATGTTTAGCTATGTGTGCGGGAAGTATGCAAAGGCCTTCTCAATAGAATTTGGTTTTTTGCGGTAGTAGAATACCCATGCTAATAATATAAAGAAGGGTGTATGCTTGAAAGAAATCAAATAGCTATATGATATTGTACCTTCATTTTGGACAGCTGATGGTTCGATAGAGGAAGTAATAAAGATGCATACAATTAAACTTCCTTAGTAAACAGAAAATTTTATCTCAGCTTTAGCTTTTTCATCTATAATAATAAAGAGAAGAAGAGATACAAAATCATAGCTTCTAGAAAATACTTCTAGTAGGTACCTCAAGTACGTTCTAATTAAAGGAAATGTGTTAGCTAGTACCCACAACGGATGTGCTTCAACCGCTTACCGCTAGAGCAGTATTTAAACAAGATGTGTTCCTTTACATGTGGTTTCAATAATACCAGCGCAAGTGTTGCTTGTTCTTCATACATGTGAAGGTATAATAGATCTTCATTGATTAACTACAAAGGCCTCTACTGTCATGTTTTTGGGTTTGTTAAAAACATTTAGTTACTAAAGCCGTAGGCCGTAATCGTAACTAGACTTGATTGTACTACCGAGTTCACTGACGCAACGGTAGACCAGTTTTCAACCTTATAACTTATGGCATACGGGTAAAAATGGAAGACCATCAGTGGACTCGGTTGTACATTATCCGTTGGGCTAATAAATAAATAGGTGATTATTCTGATCAAAGTTGATTTGGGATTTAGAAAATATTTATAAATATGATTATAGAACATGAAACAGAAAGATTGTCAATTCTATCACCGGTAGCCACTCAGCCATCAAAACAGCCTCAAGTCACTAACATGTAATTGAGAAACAAACAAACAGAAAATCAGGATAATTTATTAGAATAGTATATTTATTACTACGCCTTTTGCCTGAGGCAGGGTAAACTTAAATACGGCAGCCGAACAAGGTACAACTCAATTTAATCAAAAGGCTAAATCAGGCTCACATAATTGATATAAATCGGCATACATTGAACTCTATCGGGTTTTAGAATCTAAGTTCTATTACTAACGGTATAAGACAAGATCTATGCATTAAGAGATCTATCTTATTTGATTCTTTTTCTTCCAATTCTGATAGACCGGAATGCATCAATCACGAAGAAATCAGTTCCAATATAAATGTATTATCTATTGGATCTGATATGTCTGTCAGAGTTCAATCTTCTAAATGGATAGCAATATGTATGACAGCTTCAGTTTTTGTACGACCTACATGAGAGAGTTACATCATAGGTCGCCTCTTTTTTGTTACTACCCTAGATTTTAGCTTTTTGAGTGTGCACTCAGCAATACACTTAACTTTTCAAACATATTGAATTTCAACCGATTCTTTAGACTGATAGTGATCTTTGATGCAAGATTTTTAACCAAAGTTTTCCTTACTTTAAGTGTAATTCTTGGAACAAAGGGTTTGAAAAAGTATCTCGACCTTTCGTATCCTTTGATGCTTACCCTTTACCTTGGAATATTCCCTCTAGAGTAAGACTGGGTTTGGAAAATTTACGATACATGCATAAAAACTCAGATGTCAACTACAGAAAGTAGGTCTACTTGAAGACCTTGGGTAGGAATTACGATTCGAATCACCGAAATTACTTTTATAAGTATAGCGGAAATATTATTGTCCACGCCAATTTGGGAACAGATTTGTCAATTTATGCATCTGCCTTTTATTCTATAAATAATTATTTAACAAATATTGTATTCTTGTTACAGGTAACTTACAAACGACTTCCTTAGCAACCATTGATCACAACTTATTGTAAGTAAGTAACCACATTCATGAATGGGCATCAATTATACGTAACTGACACAAGTCAGAAATAAAACCTCTTTGTAGCAGAGGTATTGGACGCATTCCTTGTACATCGGAACCTTTTATAGAACGGAAATCGTACGTACTGGTCGCAACACAATCGGGCTCACAAAATAAATCGTGGCCATTGAAAGTTGGCAAAAGACACGTTCTAGCGTCATTTCAATAAAAGTTATTGTATTGAAAACTGACAATAGGTAGAGGAAGTGATGTGTCCTGTATGGAGGCAAGTGGACTGTTTATAATTTGTCCATTGTGGGGGTGTAATGGAACGTGTCCAGCGCCCGCCAATGCTATTGTTCGCACACAAGCGAGCGATGCACTTCCTATCTAATAGATTTTCACACTACGTACAAATATCCAGATAAATAACGTAATTGATGGAAAAATTGTCAATGAATAGCGGTTACTGATACGGTTTTTGTATCGTTTTGGGAACGACCATTGTTGACGGATAAAAGAGTTTCGCGGTATTACGCGCGGTAGACCGAATATCCGGACAGTTGGATACCATCTAAACTTTGGTAGTCCCAACGTTTTAGAAGACACTGTGGGTAAATCGACCCAAGAATCGCTTACAAAAGAGGATAATAAGCTAATCTTTACAATTTGGGACAATATTTCTAAGCTTTTCTAAAAACTGCCCGAGAAAACTTTATTCGTTGAGACCTTTTTTATTTAGTTTCGGCATAATTTCCTGCTTTATATTAATTACTACATAAACAATCTTTTGCTTTCTTGTTGTTTGTTTCATTCAATGATACATTCCATTTTCTCATGACTATGCTGTTCAATTCCCATTTATTTTAAAGTTATATGTGACAGTTTGTCCATTATAATCAATAAAACCCCCCTGTTTATTAAAACGATTTGAATCCCTTTGAATCCCTGATGCGCAAAATGATGTCAAAACATTTCCCCTTATGACGGTACTTTCTTATAATCTCTCCTCAGTAGTCAGATTACAATGGCTACCGGGAGAACGCACGATAGCTAATCGCATTACGTCTGTTAATAATTTAATTCCCCGATATTTCATACGGCATGATAGACGTTATCTTCAGACCCATCTGCATCTGATACATCGAGTGCTTTACTGCAACCATTTCACCAAGATCTTCCATGTCCGTTTCGATATTGTATTCCAGACCAATGTAGTTCCGAAAGGTCATTATAAGCTGGTCAGTTTTTACTATCGCCGTGGCTGACTCCGGACCTCCTAGTGGGTCAATCGTTAACTGTTTATGTGATTTTTATTGGCGTTTGTGAACTATATTAAAATGCTCTATTAAAATTCTAAGCACGATATACCTACGTATAAATATGTTAGTTTACGATCTGTATGGAATGTTGCTAAATGTTCATAATGGCTTCATTTTGAATTTGATCGCGTTTATGGAGTTTGGGCATTTTTGAGATGCTTATCAATAGATTCTGTCGTTGAATTAGTACATCTCAGCTTTTCTTCCCCGGACCGCATTTTAACATTAATTAAATTAGCCTGGCCTCTTTTGCTTCGATCACCCTTTTATGGGTTGTCAATCAAACGAGCCAACGTTTGGAAAATTAATCACTATAACACAAGAGAAAATCTTCCGTTCGTATCACATGATGCAATTTCAATCTTGAATTTTCTAAATCCAATCCGAAATTCGTATCAAAGCGTTCAATATCGCTGTCTCCCGTACCTCGAGACGTGCTCTGACGTCACAGCACCATTTGTCAAGCTGAGCCGGCGTTGCACTGAGCTCGACTTATCTAAGAAAGCTGGCTTTACTTCCATATCACACTGAATATCCTGACTCGATACGGCATCGAGACGCTATACAGATTTATTAGTCTATAATTTATGAGACCTACTTTATAGCCTTTTTGACGTTTATTCGAAGATAATATTGAACGTTTATAAACTACAAATACATATAATGCAAGACAAAATTGCAAGGGTTCAAGATTATGTTGGTTTAGTAAACGATAATAAATTGTAGGGAGCGATGTGTTCACTTATCTTTATCTTGGCCTTAAGTAGGCAGATAAAATTAAACGATTTTATATCTCTGCCTTAAATGGACTGTCTTTGCTTTACGATCACTTGTTAAATTATATATAATTTGAGTTTCGCTACTATTCGTTTTACTGGTTTGTAATTATGGGGTTTTTAAAGTTACTGTTAGCAGCTGGCCGTTTTAATATTGAATTAAAATAATTGTATGGAATACTTTCTTCTTGGGTGTCTTCAAAACATGCAACAACTCTAAATTGGATAAAAAAATTGAAACATTGTACTAATTACAGTTCAAACAACGGCGTTGCCAAAATGTAGGTAGTTGCGTACAGACGTACCTACCACATTTAAGACAAATACGGTGGGTGAAAATTTATATAACTGGGTTATGGCACGTTGCCAAGTTACCACCCATTTACTTGCAACACCGACCCTTACCCTCCGACGGCTTTTACAACCTGTTTGGGATGGTAAGCAACTCATGTATTTTATGTCGGGGTTTTTACTTAGAAAATAATGTAGGAGAAAGCTTAAAACAATAGTAGTACCTTCTGTACTATATTTTATACGTTTTTGGTACAATCGATAATGTCGCAAAGAGAAAATCCCTTCTCTGTGTGAAGAAAAGATGAGTCGTAATAAAAAATATTTTCTATGAACATATTTCATACATCCAGATACTGATTTGTACAGTGAAAGTAATACAGGCTTCTAGGACGAAAACACCTTTTTTAATTAGCTGAAAACACCAGAAGAAAAATATTACTATTTATCTCTAAATAGACCAAGTCATCTGAGCTCGTGGCTAAATAATAACAGCCGCTCGGGTCGATCTTTAGGTTAAGCCGTACTTGCCTAGGTTGGTCTGTGGATGGGTGACCACCCATTGCATACCGAGTTTTCTCCGTGCCTCGGAAAGCACGTTAAGCAGTTGGTCCCGGCTGTCATTTGTGATCTTTGACAGTCGTTACAGGTAGTCAGTGGCCCAAAAAGTCTGACAACCAGTCTACCAAGGGGTATCGTATTACCCAGTACTAACTGGGTTGTGGAGGTCAGATAGGCAGTCACTCCATGTAAAAACTGGTATTCAGCTGCATCTGGTTGGACTGGAAGCCGACCCCAAAAACTTGGGAAAAGGCTAGGCAGATTATGATGAGTCCAAGTCATCTGTTTAATTTTAACACCAGGCAGCAATTAGAACGCGTCATTATAGATACAGGAAACATGTTTAGACAAAAAAAAATACATGTAACGGAAACAAAAACTGTTGTTCATTCGAACTTTTAAACTCTTAAGTACACTATTAGGGCACATATCTAACAATAAAGCCTTTTCATGTTTGTATTAGAAGCTTCACTTATTTTTATGTCCGACATTTAACGGTGACAGTTATGTGGTCGACACAGTGACGTTATTGTCCAAAGGACACTGTCTACAGTATTTGAAACATATGCCCATCATTTAAAGTTTAATGACCAGTTTTCAAGTGGTGGAGTAATTGTCGTGGTTTAACAAACATTGGTTGTAAATTAACTGACAAAATGTTACTATCTCTGTCTGAATACACAAATAAGTTTTCAAATAAACAATCACATACACAATTTCAAAAGAGCTAGATGACCCGATGACCGACAACAAATAACAACAACAACAACAGCCCATAACGTCCACTGCTGGACATAAGCCTCTCCCATGATGTGAGGAATTTGCCGTAATCACCACGCTTGGCAGGCGGATTGGAGATCGCAGTGATGAAAGACTAACAGAAAACGCTGCTGCCCATTCTCTGGTCTCCGGAGGCGCAAGGTGTTCTGCCTCAGACATTAGTCGCCTTATACGACACCCGTGAGTGTAATGGGTTGGTTCTATTCTACTCTGCCGGATACCACACGGCTAACCGACAAAGAGAGGCAATGCTGAAGGCAGATAACCAGGTGTTATGGTGCAATTCAGGAGGGTCCTATGTCCAGCAATTGGCTGATTGATTACAGCCTAACGAGTACTGGAAATACATCCATTTATTTGCTGCTAAGATGCAGTAGTATTACGAAAGCTTTAGTTCATCTAAAAGGCCACGGTGTGTTTAATCACTAACAAATAATTGTATATCAATAACACGATAGAACTTGAACAATGTTTGTAATAACTGACTGGTCGCATAATCGGCAGGAATGGAGGACGATTCTAGACTATTTTGAGAGACTATTTTTAGTTCCTTTTGTGTAGGCATTGAAAGTCCAATCGAAGCACTTATTCATGTCTATAATTTCAACGCCTTTATCTCATAAAATCCACTTCGAAATCAAGACACAGATCACCCTGTCTATAATTATGACAATGCAATACCTTTTATCTTGGAGAACTAACAGAATCCTTCTACACCCAAACTCAGTTCGTATTACTTAGATGAAGTTAGTCTAGACATAGATAAGCATAGGATACATAAGTACAAAGTGCTGGCACTAGGCAAAAGCATTTACTTAGTCGGCTTTTGTTTTTGCTGATTTAAGTACCGTTTATACTCTAAGTGGCTAGTCAGAGTCTTTAAGTAGATAACCTTTTTTTCTCCTTTGTTTCGCCTAATGTTCTCAAGGAAATTCTCTCAAAAGCCTTTGTCCGATATTTATGAAAATTCTTCGGAAAGAAATTGTATTGTTTTGCTAATTATATGCGCAGTTATTATTGCATGGAGCTGAAGTTGTTTTTATTCGCTTTAAAGAAAGGATGAGAATTTCATTTGTTAAAAATATTTTACTGAATATTATTTTACAAAATGTGAAAGCAGTGATGTTAATAAAGAAATTGAATTACATAAGCTTAATGAACCTTGTATTTTAATTTATCTTTGAATATTAAGAATAATGAAACAAGGATAATGTATTGTTCAAAATCCAAGATAGTGTTGCCTGAAAAAAAAAACTCAACTAACTTTCCTCAAAATTACATAACAGTATTCTATTTAGCCTCACAACAAAGCAAAAGCAAAGAAATTGTTACGTAACTTAATTAGCAAAATGGCCTAAAGCTGGGAATTACGTGAGTTATGGTTAAGATCTTCTACTTAATGACTCCAGCCTTAGCGAGCTTTATACCTGTATGAGTACAAGCTTAATGTACCCGAGGCCTTATGTAAGCGAGGTTACATGTCCGTGACGCAACTCATTTGACATTTAGCTCTAGCACGCTTCCATGCCTCACCTGCATTTCTATTAAGTTCAACCGTCCAGTCTCCGACGCAATCCAATTTATTCTCATCAAAGTCATCTCATACAAGTTTTTTGTCCAGCACGATATCGTCTCTCGAATATTTTAATTTGAAAGTACCAACATAAATAAGAAGCTATTACGTTTACAAACGGGTCGGGCCTCTGCTGCCGTGACCACGCGACAAAGAGTCAGGTAGCATCGGAGCGCGGCCTTTCCTAAGTAAATTGGATACCAATCGAAGCGTGACGATTTTATCTTATAAAAAAATTCTTACCCTTTCTTTGGTATCTTTACGTAATTCTGAGTACACAATGGACAGGTCTTGGCGGTTCTTTCTTCTCGTAAAGAATAATATTATGATATTGTGAATAAATGTTACGATACCGCTGAACGTCTGCTTTTATTCGCTGTTCTGGCATCAGACCGTTACGTAGCTCCAGATTCGCGATAAAAGAAAAAGAAACGGAACCGCTCCAATTTCTGAAACAGTTTTTAAGAAAAGTACTCGTACAATAAAGAATGCAGTGGACTGAATGGAAATAACGTTTTAAAGTGAAATTGAAGTGGATAAGAAAACAAAACAGTTGGATATTGTTGACCCAGTCGTTCTATGTTCGGCGACGGTTTGTGGGGCACCGTGTTCTATTACAATAATGATTAGCACTTCCATAAAGTCAAGCTACAAAGCGTGCTGCCCAAAGATTTATCGCGCTGTAAGTAGAGCGAGTATACCATCACCGTAAATATCCGCCTTACGCTTCTACTTCCTCTGAACTCCTTTCTATTGATTTATAGCGAGGGTTTTAAAAGCTAACTTTTTATAAAGCAACTCCGGCCAGTTGTTTCCAACTGTCTGCAGCATCTGGCTTCTTTAGTTCAGTTTTTACTTCGCATTTTAAGAACTTTGTCATTTTAAACTTTGTACGTAAAATGATTTTAAGGGGTGCTCGAAAAGTTTGGTACGACGTACCTCATGGCAAATCCGAGCTGCGCAATATAAATCACAAGTTCAATAGATTGAAGAACAAATGCGCATCGCGACAGATGAATAGTAAATGAACTATATTTAATCGACTTAGCAATGGAAAGTTTCATTCTGTTTCTGCGCCCATAAATCCATATTAATCCACATTTGGAAGCCGATTCAATAAGCAATAATGAAAGACAGAGTAGACCTATAGCAATACCAAGGGGCACTTTCTAGCTCAGTGGTTAATATTATAAATCAAATAGTCGTGTTCTTGTCATCAGTGCCGCATTATCAAAGCTCGTTGTAGATAAACCGGACTATTTAAAATGTTGGTTTGTCGACAGCGGCTTAGCATTAAACGTGGGCCTACACAAACTTGTTGGTTGTGTTAAAGCGACTGGGGGCGAGTATTTTGTATTACGGTTACTTGTGCTATCTTCATGTCAGTTTATTTAGCCACTAACTTAATTGGCTATAAATTAAGCGGCTGCAAGTTAGCCAGTTGCCGAGTATATACGCTTTCTCGTCTTGTTAGATCTGCCTGTGGTAACTGGGTAAATACGGAAAATTTATGTATGTATTGTATGTCCCCACGGTTAGCTGTAATAAATACTTTATTGTTTAGTACGCCACCGGGTAGTTCGAATTGTATGAAAATTTAAGCCCGTTTCAAGTTGCGAGACGTTTATGTGACTGTTACGGGTCCGTAATTTCGTGCAACTTGAGACTGCATAAAAATTAATGCTTGCGTTGAGAGCGGTATAAAAACCATTTTGGTACTTACTATTTATATTCGTTTTGTTTTTCGATGTCAGTAAATACATATGTCCGTATCAACTTGATACGGACATATGTATTACCTATCAAGTCACTTCTAGCAAATCTTATTAAGCACATTAGTAGTCAAAGAAGATAATTCGCTACTGAAAATTCTGGTCTGGTCATCCCATGTCACATAACCACACGTGCTTTGCACTACTGTAATTGGCATTCCAAATTCGAATCAAATCGATCAGATCATACCATTTTGCAAATCACGTCAAAGCTCAATAGAACTTCACATTCACACGCATAGAAGCCAATGTTCCCTATACATAGTATAAATGATTCATAAGGACATGTGCACACTTGCATACTGATGCCTCCCCTAGCCACTTGCTAACACAAGCTTGTTCCTAGTCGCTAGAGCTTAAAACAGGTGGAGTCACAATTAGCGGCAAAACTAGAGTACCTAAGTGTCTGATGTACGCCCACCTTTGAGACGCACGGGATGGTAGTCTGTTAAGGCGCAGTGACTACAGAATGCACATTTTTTATTTGCTGTACGGTTTTTTTTTGCATTTTTTGTTTTATTTTTTAAGGGAAATTATAAGTCTAGCCACAAAATTATTGATTGGACACGTGATTAAACTTCTAATTTTATAACTAAGCAACGGGAAAGTGACATAGCCTCTAATAAACTAATTCGTCTTTTTTACAATGCCAACTAAATATTCTATAGAAAGCGTCAAGTAAAGATCATCAATTATTGTGACTTGTCCTTCTTATTTATACATTGCCACCTAATTTACTAACTCGGCCACGGATTTTACATCTCTTCACCATTTTACGTTTTACAGCTTCAACGCAATATCCTCAAAAAAATATAATTCAAGCTTCTACAGAAAGCATCATTTATTATAACTTAGCATGTAAAATGATGGATCATATTCTTTTATCGTGAAAATAGCCACTGTATGATTTGGCGCGAGTACGCGAGACGACAGCGACCGGCCATTTGCACCAATCAGAGAGCGCCATTCATGTAACGACGAGTTGAGTTGATCACGTGTAAATAGTCTTTTATTTTGGGGGAAAATATAATGACCACCAAAAATAACTTTGTGACCACTAACATCTATCACCTAAAATATCAATTGATCACCAAATTTAGTAGATTGAACACCAAATTTTAATGAGGTGGTTGATGACAAACTAGTTTTGCCTAGGCCAACTTGGGGCACCCCGACACGGATAGATTAGGTTAGAAGGGTATGGCGGGGTCGAATGAGCGAGCGAAGCGAGCGAATAGACCCCGCCATACCCTTCGTGGTTATTTTTTTATAAACCATTCAGAAGTAGGAGCCCCGCGAAGCGGGGCTCCGTCGACCGGGTCTCCCTCGACTCGGATGCAAGAGCATAACAGTTCAATTTCTGGTGATCATTAACTAATTTTAACTCTAATTTTAACTATTTTTGGTTCTCATTTCATGCTAAAATGGGGATTAATTTTGGTGATCATTTACTATTTTTGGCAATCAAAAGTGATATTTTTGCCGTTACATTTGACTAAATCTGGTGGTTCGTTAAACATAAGCCATTTATTTTGTCTCTCCTCAATAGCTTTTAGAGTAATATTAGTGGTCAATATACTATTTGATGACATTTTTAGCAAAATTTTGACGATCAATTAATATGGGATGAGTTACATTTTAAACGTACTGAGTTAAAAAAATTTGAAGCTAAATAAATATATTTTTTGATGTCATTTAATAGTATTTTAGAAGTTTACTGTTAGAATGTATGTTACAAATATAGATGCTAAAAAATAACCATCATGCTGAGTTGTATTTAGAGTGGTTTACATAGAAGATAACTAGTGGCTAAGATAGTATTATTTAGATGCTCGTTAATTGTGGCTGACTTAGTAATTTAGAAGGCAACATACATTTTTGGAGGCGAATAATGATATTAAAAAGAAGCTTGTTTAATTAGCACCCATTTTTTAATAGCTGATGTCCGCGGCTTCAACCGCCCGCAAATTATATACTTAAAGCTTCCTCTTGAATTACTCTATCTGTTACCCGCATCAAAATCCGTTCCGTAGTTTTTAAGATCTAAGCATACATAGAAACAGACAGACGCGGCGCGGCGACTTTGTTTTATAATATGTAGTGATGAAGTAATATTGCGTTTCGGTATTTTTTTTTCTTTGGATACTTACAACGATGTTTTTTTTTTGTTTATTCCACAGTAAATGAATTGTTAAGCAAAGTATTTTTGTGAAATTACAGGCCCAACTAAGTTTTTTCGCTTTCCGAAACACGTAAAGTGTTAAACTCCGCATTATAAATAAAACGTTTTTTATTGTGACCCATTGACAACGTGTATAAAATTACCATACGCATGCAGATTGCAGCTTAATCCCCTAGAGAATTTCTAAGTAAGCCATTTACATTTTGAATGGAGGTACTCGGCCTTAATAGGTCTACACAGCTTTAGCTACACCTAGGAGGGATTACCTCACTTCACGCACTCCTGTTTACCCTACGGGAAAGAGAAGCCTTTATGGTGTTTGTGTCCCTCTCGTGTAATTCTTTCAGCCCTGTTTGTGTTGGATTAACGCATGTCTTTGCTTTTAACGCTACTGTTTGTTCGACCGCCTACATAAATATTTGTAATACTATGCGGCCATTTACTAGCCCGGTTATGAGCGCTTTAATTGCTCTTCTTATTTTATGCTTTTGAAATATGGTCTTTGATAATTTTGAGCTATGCCGCCGATCGTAAACGTACTCGTAAAAAACGTGTGCTCCAGTTTCGTTCAAAAAAGTGTAGCGTTAATCTCATTAGAGATCATATTCGATTTGATATGGGTTACCGTTCTCATCGGTAGCTTAGATCAAAGGAAGTGCCCTTTAGATTGTGAGATCGGCCTAAGTGTTTCGTGCAACTGTACATTCGGACTAATGATATCTCTATGGTTCACGTTTCTGATCGATAAGTACGCTCGTGAGCAGAATACTAACCACATTATGTAACATAGTCTTACAATATCGTCCATCGGGTCTAACCTACAGTAGTAAGCTCCCGTCTGAAAATAAAGTACTTCTCTGAATTATTTTTACGATTCGATGTAAATAATGTTAGTCATTCGTGATCGGAATTTACAAACGCGCATTTGTTATTTCAGGAATGGCGTCGATTTAATTAATCTCTCACGTTACTGTAATTTCTACGTATAACGAAATGCAATAAAGAAATAACATCACGTTATGAATAAAATGCGACTAACTTCTGTTCAACAAACATAGCATCGAGACTAATGCAGCGAATGTAAATAAAATAACGTCGTAAGCGCTAACATAGTGAAGTTTCCTGGCATTATTTTAGTTATATTTGACGTGGAATAACCATAAAATAGGAATAAACTGATCGCATCTAACTCAATGTAAGCAGTATAAACGACACGTCACAACTTAAATCAGATACATAGCAAAACATAACCATTTCAGAGACCTCTTTACGCCTCCACTGTACTCCACGGTTGCGGATAATTTTCGCATTGCGGCAATCGGATTCGGTGCCGATATCGCTTCGTAACGGTCCTTGCATCGAGACTGCATTCTACACGATTTCCTTCTAACTTGAATCTTGATTATACTTTGCTTTATCTGAAATGAGTTCTAAGAATGCATTATGCCTGTAAAACAACAAATACGACTATGTTTTGATCTATAATGTTTCCGATCGATTACTGTAAGTTATTGCGATTCGTTCATGGTTTAAGATAAAGATACAGACACCACAAGAACTCAAGTATAGGACTGGAAAGCCAATTTGTCGAATTACGAATGAGGAATGAAACAAGTCATCAAAATTATTTTGTCAATCGAATGTCAAAGAAGCAGGCAGCGGTCAAACAATCAAAGATATTTTATATTATAGATTATTCCGATTGAATCATGGTTCGTTAGCAGCCGCAGCCATGCGCACATCTGTCGCATGCTCCACAGAACTTCTGAGACTTACAAAAACCGACAGCCTCTGCCCGAAAAGGATAGCTACATATGATACTGACACTGGCTGGAAAGGGACAGCATTGAATCATATTATCCTCACGGATACAAGAATGTCCTTCGGATTCGATGAATTTCGAAGAAAAATCTTATTTGGGTTTAACAGAAATTGCATTAATCAGAATTCATAAGCTGTCATAAGCTATATTGTCAGAGCATTTTCCTTTTACTTCGTGTTCTATAATGATAAGTTATTTTTATTACGCCCACACGTTGTTTATTGTGTGCGCGTATTGTTTTATGAGCTTCCAAATGTTCCAAAATTAGTCAGAAATCCGGACATCTAAACCAAAGGGTTCTCCGAAACTAAACAGAACATTATAGTTTCATGTAATCCTTTACACGTCTTTATCTTGGGAGGAGTGATTTGTGACCGGGATTTGATACGAAATAGATTTGGTATTAGTTCGTAATTGTTGGTATAAGACGAAGAGCATTGAACTTCAAGTTATTCCGTTTAATTTGATGACTTTAAATCTACGGATTTGGAAATGGCGAGTGCATATAAGGGGTGGATTGATGAGTCGCTTTAGTGATTTTCCCGTCAAATCTAGCGTTTTATAGCCTATTGTAGTTGGCAGGCTTAATAAATTGGGGATTTTATAGTAGGAACGAAATATTGTTTTTGAACGCTACTAATTTTAAAACATTTTACTATGCCATAAAAGTAACAATTTTATTTTACATAAAGTCTTTTAATTTATCGCCGTTGTTTCATCTGTCACATAGTACGACGTCGTCTATAAAAATCAGTAATTTTATGATTAGAAATCAAATAACAAAGCGTTTTTAGATAATAGACTCCATCATTAGACGTTCATTCGACACATAAATCATTGATCGCTATCTGATTCGGAATATTTAATAACATAATCGTCCAAGAGAGCAATATACCGGTAGACCGGAGCGAATATTGAAATGCGGGCCCACGACCACTTAACGTACGAAGCCCGTTTTCTTGTTGGAAATGTATGCTATTGTCTCCGGTGAGATATAAAATACCGATATGACCCTACGACGTCTTCGTTGCAAGAAATATTCAAGGGATACGGCCCACACTTTTAATAGCGGTTACATCATTTCCACACAATGAGAGCTCCGTCCACACCCATTCTCTGTCCGTATGATTTGAAATTATAGCACCGTTTTATTTGCTCTCAGCGCATTTATATGCGGTCGCGGAGCCGCACAATGTGCCACAATAGTATATGTTAAGGCACCTACATACAATCATACATAACGCGCATCGGGCCGCTGCAAACTGCAAGCGATGTGTCGCACATGTGTCGCAACGCCCGCGCGTGTGGGAGGCAGAATGAAGCAGTAATTTAATCCTTGATTGTGTTCCCATTTAATTTATTCGCCGCATGATCAAATTTGGTACGTGTTTGTGACCATTTATATCATTGTTAGGTCGACAGTGGCAGCTTGATTTAATTCTGCTTTCTACGGAGACTTGCAGGACGCAGCGACATTGTCCCTATTTAAATGCACGTCTGGATGAACTGCTAAAGTATTCGTTTCTCTGCAATCATCGCGAAATTACAGAGTAGATGCATGTAAAGATATGCTTGACACCGTATTCAGAAAGACGTTTGCTTAACATACAATTTTATTTCCATACGTAATCATTCTAAGGGTTTACATAATGGCATATCGTTTTTCATATTTTAAAAACCAATTGTTTTAAAAGCTTTAAACTGTATGGCGGACGCCAATCAAGATATCGACCTCATAATATACATGATCCTTATAATACTGGGGCAGATTTTAGATCGTCTTGGTATAATTTAAAAATAGTTTAAGGACTGCGGGCTCGTATCATCATAATTATAGGCGGTCCGTCAGAGAGGCAACGGGTATAAAAACTTAATGATGCCATAATATAACATCAATAAAGTAAATTGGCAGGATGTGTGTTCATAATAAGTAAATGGGTCAACACTTTGCTCGGAGTATAACCTTTTTGTTCAAAACTATTCTGTAAAGTTTTGTACCGTTGCTTTGTTCCAAAAGTAAATAATGAATTCCATCTCACGTATTCCGACGACTTTGAAACATTTTATGGTCTTGTTCTAAAGTCAAGATAAAATTGTTGTGGTCTGTCAGGCAATCGCAAAAAGTCGTACAACGAATGGAACTGATGGAAATAATAATGTTGATACCTTGGTCCTCTACTCGATACGATGTGCGAGAGCTCTGCGAGTCCATATTTCATGAAAAATTCATATCTTCGTTGGTACCTAATGATGTCGATGCCATCTTTTATTGCCGCTGGGACATATTTTTCATTAATCGTATATTATGATACTACATGCCCGCGATACGTTGAGTACTTGATGCCTTAAAAAACAAACTAAATAAAAATAGGAGTATCACTAATTAGAAGACGGGTTCGTTGATGTATGGACATGTAGACCTTTATGTAAGTTATTGTTTTATTGTATCAAAGCTGTTTCGTATTTTGTTTTTGTAGAGCATGAAACCCTTTTTATTTTACTAAGACTAGATAGGTAACCAATATCAACTTAAGGCCCTTCTAACCCTAAAATTAGCAACTCTATTTATGGTGGTTTAAACTTCGTTTGAAATACTTTTAGAATAAAGTTCTAATCAGCTTGTACTACAAAGTGGTTGTTACGTCAGTCACTGTGGCCGAATAGTGCGAAATAAGGGGTTTTTTGCGATTTACAAAAAATCTATTGAATGAACTAAACAAATAAAACACATAAGACCTGCTTTCTAAGTATTACAGTTAGTATGCAAAGTTTAATGATCTAATTTGAAGTACTTTTTGAATACCAGCGGTTTATTGTTCGATTTGGAGGTAACTTTGGATTTTTTTTCTATCGAGCAAAGTTATGGAATCGAGTATTCGTCACACATAGTACTTAGCATTAATCCTCTACTTTACCATATATTTATTTCAGAATTCATGCTGCAGTAATTTAGGCGTAACGGAGGATCATGTTAAGCCATTTGAGGTAGTATAGGCCCTTAACGATACAAAATAAAGCAAGATTGTCAGTACAGCCAATCGTTCCCAAATCAATTTGAATCCGGAATCCCAGTCCGCAAGTACAATTTATAGAAAACGTATGTCTCATCAAATATTTCGTTTATTTTTATCCCTCTACCCCGACTAAACCTACCTAACCTACTTTCCACTAAGAACCTAAAACCGAACGGGACTGAAATTGAATTTCTACTTGTAAAAACGGACCGGTAATAGAGTTTACTTACAGCAGATCAAATAAAATACCAACTAGAAGGGAAGACAGACACAGATGCTTCGGTATACTTACCCATACCACATACGGTATTAAAGTCTGATAGTTTTGACCGACTTTTATAGGAAAACGTTAAATTGAATTGAAAACTGCATTAGAAATGGTGTGGTTATCTCGAATGTACAAGTGTCTATTTCGATGGAATTGTAACTTACTGGGGTTAGTGTTTCATTCCTCTTATGTTTTGTTACTTGGTGCAGTTTGATAGAATTTTCGATGAAACGTCATTGTCATTCATCATTTATTTTGTCACAAGAGAAACTGATGGTGAAGACCCATAACGAAGCCGAAAGGCACTTGTTACCCCTGTCATTGCAGTATATTTATTGCTCTAGAGTCTAGACCATACCATCATACCTTCTAGTTACGGAGACATTGGGCGTCAAATTTCCAACATTTTCACAAGTATTTTTTTTTAATACATGTTTTAAGGCCCTTCTAACCCTAAAATTAGCAACTCTATTTATGGTGGTTCAAACTTCTTTTGAAATACTGTTAGAATAAAGTTCTAATCAGCTTGCACTACAAAGCGGTTGTTACGTCAGTCACTGCGGCCAAATAGTGCGAAATGAGTGGTTTTTTGCGATTTACAAAAAATCTATTGATTGGACTAAAAAAAATAAAACACATAAGACCTGCTTTATAGTTAGGTCAGTTGGTATGCAAAGATTCATGATCTAATTTGAAGTACTTTTTGAATACCAGCGGTTTATTATTCGATTTGGAGGTAACTTTGGAATTTTTTTCTATCGAGAAAAGTTTATGGAAACGTGTTTTCGTCACACACAAGACAGCATTAATCCTCAACTTTACCATATATTTATTTCAAAATTAATGCTGCAATATTTTAGGCGTAACGGAGGATCATGCTAAGCCATTTGAGGAATATTACTCTAGAGACTCTAGAGGAATATTTTAAACACCTCCACGACCCCCGTGCTATTGAATCCATTTATTACATTGAGTTCTACCGTAAAACGTGATTTTTCACCACAAATAAAAGTCGTTTTTAGCAATATTTTTTGCGTAAAGTTATCTAGTTTGATGTACAGAATGCTTGGTTGACAGCTTCGTGGAGGGTCTGTTTACAGGAGGGACACTAACTTACAAACGGTTACCACTTATTCAGTACATCATTTTGAACACATATAAAATATTGATCGGTAATAAAAAGAAATCTGCTGATTTCTACTAAAGTGCAATACATACACGATGGAACGGAAGATTTTTTTAAATTGCCCAGGGCAGTCTTTGGGGACTGCCGATAGAAGTGAAAACAAAAAGTACACATGCCCCTTCCCAGTCGTAGCACTGGTTGCGCGGGGGCGCATGCGTATGTGGTGCTACGCCGTAGCGGATCGCCTACGAGTGCTACGAAGCGTGACCGCACGTTACGTCAAGTGACGATGAGTTCAATGTTTTTCCTTGACCCAAAAAGTGATCAACATGCTAAAAAAGGTTTCATTTCAAAAATTCGATGTCCTGTGTTATCCCTGTATATTACGATACCGATGTCAAAACACAACATCCACTACATTTTCATCTAAATAACGAAATATAGCCAAGCTCTACCCGGGCGTATTCAATAAATTCTTCTACATCATCAGTTTAATCGTGATCCGCATCAGGCACTAGGTTCAACCCTTATTTCTTGTAACGCTCTTCAACTCTTACAATCTGTTCTGCGGAGAAATTACATTTTTTCTTCGCCATTTGGCGCGCTAGCTTAGATTGTATTTTATCTTTATGCGAAATCATAATTCATGCTGTTTTTGCCTCTTTCGCCAACGGAGGCTGTTAGGTGTTTAATGTTTTCCTCCTATCTAACTTACATGCAAACATCGCACTCACCATTGTTTATTGTTGTCGATAAGATCACAATTTCTGCTACACTTTAATTGATGCCACCTCTATTTTAATAAAACAATCCTCTATTTACAATTTCAATATCTCCTTCGCAGTACAAAGCGATAAATCAAAAGTTTTATCAACTCCAAACTACCGATTGCACAAGTGATTAATCTCGAAGATGTGTCGTTAGATTAAAGGAGAAAAAGTTGTTTACATATCATATTTCGTAAGTCACTGGCATTTATTTTGTACGGACCTCTGGGTTGACCCCCAAGAGCGCGCGCTCGCTACCCACAAAACAAAATGATAAATGAAGATCATCGGTAGTTGCGCGTTACATAAACGCTGATGGATTGATTGTAAACGACCGTGTGTGCCCATCGATCGATTAGTTCCTGCCCGGCCGCAGGGGCCTGACTTATTGACGATTATCTTTAATGGATTTCGTAAACTCTTAAGTGTTGGTATGCAACATCCTGGCTCGCCTTTAAAATGTAATACATCCTTGAACCCTAATTTTCTATTCAGATTAACGGTTGACTCGAAATAACTATTAAGGCGCGTGTTAGAACGTTTATCGATTCTCTTTTTTGTTCCTCGATTCAATTTATTGGCTTGAACGATATTTAAATTCTTTCTGTAAGTATCTAGCGTTCAATCTCTAAGTGATCCGTTTTTGGGGGACGTTATCCGAAGTCAAATACGAAAGATTAATTAAATATTATTCAATAAACGTTGTTTGATTAACAAAAGGGTAATCTGCGGCGGCATCTAACACAAATACTCGCCACTCGACGGGCTGTTTTCAATCACCGTCATTCGTTATTCACTCACTTCCCTTTGCAGTTGCCGAAGTATATTCACGTCGTTTTGTTTTGTTTAACTTTCATATTTCGAACTCTCAGAGGCGAAGTCGTGCGATACAATACTTTAATAATTGAATGGGTTAGAAGTTCGTTGTTTGCATATTTGGAAAGGCGAAAGTTGATTATCTGTTGGTTAATAAAAGCTTGTTGGAGTTGCAAAATACTTAGAGTAAAACTATAAGTCTAGATCAGAGGTGCCTTTAGCAAGGCATCTTTTTAATTTGCTTGATTTATGAGGTCTATTTTGAAGTCGCCATAAGAATGTAGTAAATATAGCGGCTGTTTTTATTGTCGGCGCATTGCGCACTCAATCTCGAGTGTATTTTTTGTTGTCATTAGTTGACGTGAAATAACACTCCTGAGCTGTAGTATCGTGGTAGAAAAAAATAAATTGTGTGAAAAATTACGATGATTACGTCTAATAACGGGTAGATGGACTGAGTCGTTTGATGGCCTCTGCCACAGATTGGCATCATTAGCCGCAATGATAGTGACCTAAAAGAGTAATTTTGTTTTCCTTTGCTACTCTTTGTTCGCTACTTGCTTTCTAAAGCATTTATTTTATGGGTTAGTTCTAATAATTACAGTCGTCAATAAAAGCGCTCACATTCTGGAATTATCGTTCTTGTGTTAAAATATCTTAACGTCTATAATAGCATCCGGCAAGGAAATGGGTTATTTTAAAGTGTGTCTTTTAGATAACACATGAAAAAGCAATCATTTTTGTAATTAGCTACGTTTTAAAAACAACAAATTTCAAGAACGTTGTTAGGAAATATTTATTTTTTAACATTGTCTTGAAAACGTGAAAGAATGTCGTGCCAAGTAAATTACAAAATCAGCGTTTGTTTTGAGTTTGTTGACGGTCGTAAATAATTCAGCAACTAAATAAAAATTCGTTCACACTACAACAGCGAACAACATAGAATCTGGCACTGCGCACACTAAAACATATTTACGGCCCATCAAGAGCCAATCGCAGAGAAAAAGCTCACAAATCGTCATACTCAACATAAACTCTTCATCACGACATTAAAACATTTGACATTTAGGCCACTGCACTGTGGTTGAGCCTTCCCCAGCCATGGGCCACGGCATATCAGGCAATTAAAGCGACCGTCGGTAAGCAGATGCCCGTCACTTTTATCAAAAACATTAAACTGGTTGCTCGAATCCAACATTTATTTTCTTCTTTTTTTTTGGCCCGCACATAAAACCTCTCCGAACACTGTTCAGATAACGAGTAATGTATTGGTACTCCATCGAATAATTAAATGTCCCTTTTATATTGGTACTGGCCGAAATTAAAGTGCGATTGAAGCATTAATTAAGCGCTTTAGGTTTTGTTTAGTTGTTTGATGGTCAAACAGATGGGTGACGATGACAGACCCTTTTAAGCGGATTTGTTTTCATTAAGGGATGATTTGGTTAATAGGGTGTTAGTTGTCCTAAATCGCTAAGGTAGATTGGAAAGATAAAGCTTAGGCATTAACCCAAGACATAAACCGTGGGTTCCAATTTGGTGCTGATTATGATTTAATTCTATTAACTTAATTACGATTAAATATATGCTACATAAAGATCTTACAGTGAGTCACCCCCATAACTTGAATAATAACGACAAATGCAAATGATTAATTTCCATAAACTGCATGTTGCGATTTATTTCCAGTTTTCTTTACATGGCAAAGAAAATTACTTTCCTTTTCAGGCTTAAACTCGTCAACATACTACATATTGGCATCCATATACAAGTAACTGTTGTCTTACTGTATACTGAAATATCACTAATTACTTTAGATTGTACCTAATACAGGGTGTAAAACATCTCTTAACTTTTCGTCCGTCATTGCGATCATTTTTAGGGTTCCGTACCCAAAGGGTAAAAACGGAACCCTATTACTAAGACTTCGCTGTCTGTCCGTCTGTCCGTCTGACTGTCACCAGGCTGTATCTCATGAACCGTGACAGCTAGACAGTTGAAATTTTCACAGATGATGTATTTCTGTTGCCGCTATAACAACAAATACTAAAAACAGAATAAAATTAATATTTAAGGGGGGCTCCCATACAACAAACGTGTTTTTTTTATAATAATTGGTACGGAACCCTTCGTGCGCGTTTTTTTTTTAAATACAATTTTTTAATGTAAAATTTTTAAATTTTTCTTTAAACACCTCCGTGACCCCCGTACTATTCAATCCATCATCCATCAGCACAATGTTTCGAGTGCGTTATATTGAGTTCTACCACAAAATATGATTTATCACTTCAAAAAAAAAGTCGTTTCCCAGAAATAATGTTTGCGTAAAGTTACTTAGTTTGATGTACAGAATGCTTGGTTGACAGCTTCGCGATGAGGTATTTTACACCCTGTATAATAAACTATGATTTTAATTAACTTTATGTTGTTAAAATGCAGATATGATTTTAGTTTCCTAGTTTGTCGATTAGAAGTCAGGATCTGCATTTAACTACCCAATAAATACTGTAAGGCGATATTTATAGTGTCTTCAAGTGTCTTTGGTACTATAAAATGGCCGGGACATAATATGATATTCATCTATTATAAAAAAAAAACTAAACGATGAATATAAACAGCCCACTCTACATATTAAACAAAAGCAATAAAATTATATTATTGAGTAATAAAAAGACTAAAATCGTTATAACTTTTGTTAATTTTAGCTTTTATCAGAAAGGTGGTTCTTGAGTGACATTTTCGATGTTTGTTCACAGTTCGCAACACCGCGGCCAGGCGGGGAGTCTTCGTGCTTGCAGGGTCCCGACTGTTTTATGGTAAGTGTTCAAAGGAAGCGAGCCTAGCAGCTTTAAAACTAAACCCGGATATGTTAAACCTAACAACTTTCAAGAATTTTACCAAGAAACCCGAAGGGTAGTTTCAAATCGCAGTAATGATAAATTATTGCATATCCAATCATGAACTATTGCTACTTAAAAACAATAAATTACGGGCCAAAAAAGGGAAATCACACAGTTTTTAGACTTTCATAATCCCGAAGATTAAACATCAATTATTGATGTTAGGATAAAATAACTTTCACAGGATTAGATTGAACGAAACATTTGAATAACATAAAAACATAGGTAACATAAAATATCTTAAACACAAAATAAATATCCTATGCATGATTTTATTAATAGCTCTTCAATAGGAATCCAGTTCAATGACAAATTAATCAATTAATCCCGCGATTACACAAAGCAATTTCTTGACAAACATAGCTTTTCAATTAGTAAACAAACAGTTCTCAAGGATCAGCTCAGCTGCTTAACGGCAGCAATTATATTTTACTATCGACGCAAAAATACTAATTGCGAATGAATATTAAAACCTACAGCTCCCAACAATTAGGAACTACTATTCAGGAAACTCGTAAAAGTATTCTAATTGGTTTTGCCATAACATTTAATTATGAGTTCCCTCTCAAAACATAATATTTAGGAATGTAGAATTTCAAGATATTCCTGATGGTTTACGTTCATTTTATGCTTGCAGCTATTTTTCTAAATTGAAGCCTTGCAGTAAACTTAAAACTAAGCAGTACCCATGGGTGATTGTGTACAAGCTTCCTTTCAAGCGACTCTCTTTATGACAAAAGCTGTAAAAGTTAACTACAACCATTTTTGAAACCTATTTCAATTTTAGTAGTTAGTTCTTCTTATGTTTTTCAATCAGTATTTAAAATCTGTCTCGTGACGAACCTCAGTAACGTTTTCTTCTATGACACTGAAACACGAAAATAAAATGGATGACTTTTTGCTACAAAACATCTGGGGGTTAGCGCTAAAACCAATAAATTCTCACTTGGAACGTAGATTCCACCGGTACCTTTTGTCAATACCAGTAATTAATAATCGTGGTTTGCCCGTTCTTATAATTATTAAAGCTTACCGAGGCAAGAGCGGGCGTCAAGTTAACGTCAACTCCAACTAATGAGCGTTTCCAATGACAAATGCTGCATTCGAAGCGACCGAGTAGTCAAATTTGGCTGGATGTGCCGTTGTCCTAGGGATTAACAGAATTTATGTTTTGCTTACCAGACGAAAATAAATCAAGAGGAAGAATTTTAAAAGTTTTGTCGTAAGAAATGTTAGTTTTACGGCATCGGAAGATTTGGAAACAAAGTACTAGTTAAGAAGTGATTAATAAATATAAAGTATCAGCAGATATTTGTAAGGAATAGTTTTTATCACAATCCACAATAAAAATAGTTTTTGCTCCAAATGTAATCTCCAATAATTGCTTACCTGTTCATAATCACACGTTTTGGCGAAGCTATCCGAACATAATTATGCCCTATTCACATTACAGTGTCCGTGTTTCTATGTCAGTAACGAGGTCGACCCAATTCCACAAGTAATGACAAACGACTGTATCCACACTCAAGTCGACGACCACCCGATAACGCACACTAATTTGACAAAAAAGATTCCGTTTGAACACACTCAGCCTGTTTCTGGGATGAGCATTAACTTTTAAATTTGTCTGTGTCAGTACACACTCCTCATTCGTCGTAATGACCGACACGATAATAAATCAAAGGAGTTCAAAAGACTAGTTTAATTGTGACGAATTTGTGATGTGATGGTTTTGTACAACATGAGTTTGTTGTTGCAGTGTTGGGAAAACTGTGAACTTCTGCAGTCCAACTACCAGGTATGGGGAGCCATCTGCGACGAGAAAGACATTTGTGTAAGTTGACAGCTTTTTACAACTTCCTAATTTCATTTCTGACGAACAGTTAAATTAACTTCACCTTTGTTTACAGTTCCCGGGATGCAAGATCGCATGTGAATTCCATTCGGAAGCGGCGCGCGCTTCGCAGACTCAGCCTGTCATCCACACGAAGGGCGAAGGGGTGATGCGTGTGAGTGGAGCGCTCGCCCGCTGGCCCCCTCCGGCACCCCGCGCCGCCTCCCGCCCCGTGCCCCTCGTCTACGTCGTCATGCGACGTGCCGCGGAAGGCCCCTGGCGGCAAATCATACAAACTCAAGCACTAGCAACGAGAGTACCTTCTAACAACGAAGGGGCCCTTCTTCGAGTACTTGTAGTCGACCCATTAGGACTAGTCACCATCTACAGTCCTGACGAAACTTGGGTAGCTCATGACACAAACACTTCCAACCACGACGAACACAAGTGGATACTCAAAGAAATATCCCTCATCCACCAAAAAGTCCTAGTTATTGGTGAAATTGCATGGGAACCTAGAATAGCACGCGGTGTCTATTTAGTTACTTGGGAAGTTGACGGTGGAGGTCTGAAAGGCAATTTGTTTACAGACTCCACCAGAGTTACACTATCATTATGGCCGGACACGGTCTATCACATTCAAGTGGAGCTTGTATCTCGCACACCGGGAGTCGACAATGAACGGTCAGAGACTATGACTATCGATACCAGCAGAGCTCAACGCGTTTCAACCGAAAGCGTTCAGGATGTTCAAGTGAGTGAAGGAGACCGCCTGATGTCCGTTCTGGTCAGCTCTATGAGAGGGGAACGTGTGCCTGAGCGTTCACCAGACACTGAGTTAGTACTAGGATGTTTGTCAGCCATGATCGCGTTTGGATTGGCTGTACTAGCCGCGATCATATGGAGGCGGAGACGACGGGGAACCTTCCCAGGAACCAATGTGTACATCGGTTCATCTTCTGTGTTAAAGCGGAAGCTGGTTGAGGATTTCGCTCCAGCGGCACACTGTTTCCAGCCAGTGCTGGTCCCGGAGACACCGACCAATGACTCGGTGCCGCGCGACGTGGTCGTGTGACGTCACAGCTTCGATATGCTGTCGGTGGAAGACCGTGTCTTCAGTTCCTAAGCATTTGGACGAACTCCCTAAAAGACAAGTAGTTCGAGTGAACAGAAGTGCTGTTTGTGATACTCTAAAACTCTTAAAGAGAGATAATAAGTGAAAGTTAAATTGCATTTATTGTGGAATGTCGTGTAACTTGTTACGTTGTAAATTGTAATGGACTTCGGAACACTGTATGTAAATGCTGCTGTAATAAAAATTACTCGTGTAATTTTGTTTGTACGTAGAGTTAGGCGATTGTAAATTAAAAAGTTACTACTTATAAATGTATTTATGAAACACAGTAAGGTTAACACCAGAAAAAATAGTTATGTACATATGTTAAGAAGGAAAATAGTACCTAAATGATAATTTTCTAAAATATGACTTGATTTATATACTGCTTGTAAATAAATAACTGTAATGCATGTACCGAATTTCGATGTTCAATTTCAATTCGTTTTGTATTTCTAAGGAAAATATCGTGATCTACTACAAGAGCACGAAATATGAAGTTTCATTTCGCATTCCCTTGAGTTTTTGGACCGAGATCAACAAAAATGTTATCTTTCAAAATGGAATATGAAATGAAATTTCTATTTGTTTCGTGTTATTGTGGTCGACTGTTATACGGAATCAAGTTTATTAGACTAATCGGTATAAATATCTAGAACTATTTTTACAACTAGTCCTTATTATCGTTTAGTTAAAACATAGTTATTAGATATATTTTACGATAATAGTTTTGATGAGGTTCTTACTCATTCTAGTGAACTTTACGACGTCTTCTTCAGCAATAAACATGTATGTATGTATTTGTAAATAATGGAAACATTTATTGTAAAAACATAACAGAGAAATTATATTTTTCTTGGCCTATGACAGATATTTGTAGAAGTTACGGGTGGATGTATCGATTAAGGTTTTTTTCCAGAAAGTATCAATTTTGGTTCTAATGCGATATGCCCATTCCCTTGATAAGTGTCTCTCAGAATCTCTTAGCCATCTACGTAATATTACGTATATCACAGTGTAGTGTCATAATTATTTGTTTAAAGTTGATGTTAGGCTTTAAACACTTGTACTTAATAACTTAAGTTTCGTTTCGTAGTGCAAAAGTGTAAAAGAGACCAAAATTATATATAATTTGAAACAAGTTTTGGTTCTGTGACAACCAAAATCCGAGTAGGACGTAAGTTAGGAGCTTAATTAAATTTATTTATTTTTTTGTGATTTATTAGTACCTTCACTCGATTTTGTAAATAAACGAATTGCTATAAATGACGACGCTGATCTTTAACGTGTATAAATAAATATGTCTGCCAAATTACAGCCGACTTTTAATTTATCGACATTGTTTCCATTGAAGGAAAAAAAATAGATGTGCTATTGTTCTCTTCGTCTTTTGTTTCAAAATACTGCACAAAGAATCTCTCCAGTGCTCCCGGAACGACGTCTGTATAAAAACTAAATACTTCGGTAATTTATATAATTTAGAGTGGACGGAAAGAATGACGGCTAACGAACGGTTCTGACACCTTGAGCGAGATTACCGAACTTTTTCATTACATTCTCGAACTTTCTTGACGATTTATAAACGAGTGTTGGGCAATTACCGTTTTTATACGATGATACTTTAAAGGCATCGAAGACTTCAACATTAGTACGTCTTTTAGTAAAGGCCAACGAGTAGTTTTAGCACATTGTACAGTTTCAGGTTTTTCGACGTTCCTGTAAAGATTTTTCATAAACGACAAAACAGTTTTGTGGTTTGTTTTTTTAGGACTAGTTTCTTTGTAAACAAACCAAGTTATCAATCGCATGGAATAGACATAAAAATATTTTACTATCGTAACAAAAGGTTTTAAACATTTATTCATAGTGCGCTTGAGCGTAAGCAATAAATGTCATAAAATACAATATAACTATTCAATATCGATATTAATTTTTAATACTTTGTGGGTTTAGCGGGGATTTGCCGGTTGAATAAACATCAATCATTTCAAAGAATCCTTTAAACAAACATTGAGATTTAACTTCGGTTAAAGGATACCGTTGGGGCCGTCTAGCCTTCCCCGGATAAAACGGTACTATTGTCAAGGGATTAACGTCAACGAATTTGTTGTCAACAAACGCCTGATCAAACAAAAAGATTTGTGTCTCTCACAACCAAAGTACCCCCCTATTCGAACTATTGTCGTGCTGTCCGTACCAGCTTAAATACTTAACCAATATTATTTTTTTTGAATTTCGAATAACGGGCACAACAATGAATTCCTTTTTTAAAAACGCGTTGCTCCAAAAAGGTCCGTCGACGGCGACGTACAGAAAAAAAAAAACACCGAAATAAGTAAGTAATCGTAAATTCCGTCCTATCTTTTAAAAAGCCAATTACGAAGTTTGAGTTTCATTAAATTGAGAAATCCATTAAGCTAATCGCTAAGTTGGGAGCCACCGACGTGACGATTATGAAAAGGTTATTCCGGCATGCAAATGTGGAGGCATTTTAATGTAAATTACGTGTAAGTGGAAGACAGAGCCGGCATTCTGAACTGTAATAGACTACTGCATTCACAGATCCCCATAATTCACGTCGTAAGATTAGATATAGGCTTTTTGTTTTCTCATCGTTAAAGTCGAATCAGTGTCTTTTTTTATAAAAAGCCAGTTTAGATAGTCGCCCTTTCGGTATCAGCTTCCAGTTTTTCTCATTCGTTTTCATTAAGAAAAAACTTATTCAGTTTGCTTTGGAAATCTATGATTATGGTAACGTTGGGCCATTTATTTTAGTTACCCATTTTATTCTTGGCCCGCGGTTCTAGTATAAAGCATAGGCTCATAAATAACGAGGAAAATAGAAGGTGAACGCTTCCACGAGTATCCTTTTGGGAGCGGGCAAAGCATTCTTTTAAGATTTATTACAGAACTTGAGCACATTACTTATTCCTTATGTGCCTTTGGAAACGATAGTCCCTTAAAATGTAGACGTTTTTCCGTTCGTTTTAATTCATACTGATTGGTATTAATTTTGTGATATTAATGGTTATGATTTACTGTATCTATCTATGGTACTATCATTCTATCTACGTATACAATGACCGACTAATGAACGAATACATAATAGACTAGCGGACGTCCCGCGGTTTCACCCGCGTAGTTCCCGTTCCCGTGGGAGTACGGGGATAAAATATGATAGCCTATGTTACTCAGGGTGAATGTAGCTTAGCTAATGTAGCTTAGCTAATGGTGAAAGAATTTTTGAAATCGGTTCATTACTTCCGGAGATTACCCCCTACATACAAACTTACAAACTTACAAACAAATGTTACCTCTTTATAATATTAGTATAGATATGGTCCACGAGATTAAACCTTAATACAACGGCAATCATGACACATCTCACTACTCTACCTATCTAAAAAAACCGGCCAGTGCGAGTTGGAGTCGCGCACCGAGGGTTCCGTATTATCTTGTAGGTATTTTGTTGTAATACTACATAGTCACGGTTTTCAGATTTTTTCCCTTACATGTGCTGTAAGATATTGCTTCTCGCCAAATTTCATGATTCTAGGCCAACGGTAACCAGTTCCGGTTGACCTAGAATTCTCAATTTTGGTTAAAAGCAAGGTCTCACAGCACCACTATAGGGAAAATTACGAAAAAAAAAATAAATGAAAATTAAGGTAAATTATGGTACTTACAAGTTTTTGCGAAAATATAAATTCGCCCATATCTTTTTATCTTGTTAACCCAGGACCTTCCTTTTTATACATATAATAGGACTTCAGTATCTGGTACAAATTTCAACTTGCTAGGTCCACCTGTTCCTGAGCAAATCGGTGGTGACACACGGACAGACAAACAAGAGAGTGATCTTATAAAGGTTCCATTTTTATCTTTTGAGGTATGGAACCCTAAAAAAGATCACATAAATAATTCTACCACAAAATAAACCTAAGTACAAAAATCTCATAACTTATAAGGAAAATTGCGAGATATCTGCTCAGTCCCGATCCCCAATAACACAACATGTTATGCCCCGTGATCTGGATTATCCGGCGATTACAAATCCTTATTCTCCGTCAATAGATAACCTAACTTATAGTCGGAGATATTGCAATCGGGGATATTTTAAGTTGATCCTATCTAAACTGCCGATGCAAAGCGAATGTGTGGGACAGACTTTCTTGTTAACGACCAACAGTACAAGTATCTTTTATGTAACTGAAATGTTGTCTGATACCGAAGGTGGATATTTAAAAGCAAGATTTTAAATTGTATCTGTTCTGTTACACTTCTGTGTGATGAATATTGTTTTGTATCTCTAACTCTTGATCTACTACGCTAGATTAAAATGGAGTTAGTGAAAGTAATTCAATTATTTTTTCGTCGCTCCATTCTTGGCAGTGTAACAGAAATTCCAATTGGACACTGGAATAATGGAATTGAATGTCTATTTCTGAATCACCTTAAAATGAAATCTTTTGTTAGATAACGAGTAGGTAAGTAACAAACGTTGGTAACCGATTTAACACAAAAAGCTATGGACATAAAAAATAAATCGATGTAAGCAAATAATCCGCTTCACACAAAAGCAAAAGATATCTACTTAAGAGTCACTGCGCTTCTTTTTGTAGCAAGATTGATCGTAACAAATATATGTTTAAAATCGTAATATAACAGAAAAATGTTACAGTGGCCAGACCGTCATTTACATGATGCACATACAAATAAGATGGATGTAGAAAGAACAAAACAAGTACCTGCCAACAAAAAAAGCAACATTTTTTTAAATAAAATTTAATTTTTGTCCACCACTAAATAGCAAAAGTGTGGATTATACAACAGCACAATTCAGTTCAACAGCCTAGATAGGTAGCAGTTAGCACACACATACATTTGGTGGTGCATGCACGCACACATGATTTAGTAAATTTTTAAGACACTTTCAAATAAATGCTATTATTTTATTTTATATATTTCGACAGTAATATTTAAAATGCACTCATGATTTGATATCTAGATCTTAATTTTAAATTTTGGCTGTTCATTGAAAACTAACCCTGTAAAGTAAGAAGTCATTCGGTGTACGCACTGGGAATTGAACCCAGGACCTCTTGTTGAGCAGTCGCTTCCAGCCACTAGAACAATACGTGGCTGTCAAAGTCATTAAAATAACATTCCGAAATAACGTCTTCAACATACTCACACAGGACGCATTAGCCCTTAAATACAAAATATCAATGCAACCACACGGAACATTAAAATTTTAATACGTCCATTAACTAAAGTCTAGTTCAGATAGGACGGAAACTCACGTTATGCGATTACCACTAGTCTAAACTAGCCTTAATGACTGTCAGATGGACATTTCAAGTGCCCGAAGCGTGGCTGCTTATCTAAAGTTGCGGTTTGAATCTAAATACTAGCAGCCGTTGTATTAAATGTATAGGTTTTATTATGTTTTGAAAGGAAAATAGGTACCTGTAAACCGCTAAGTCCCCAACCACTTTAGCTTAGAAATACATACTAAGCAGAGACCGTGTTTATTCTGTACCAATTATTTCGTCAAGATTAGCAAGAATAAAACCTGTCCGTAAGGTGAACATCGTGTATTTGAAAGTACTTACGTCTACAAAATTTGAAATGCAAGCAAACTCATTTAGTTTTATGATTATTGGAATTAGTCAAGGGAACATTGGTGAAAATAAGAAAAATATATTAAAAATGTTACTTCGATAGTATCACACAAAAACAACGGAAACATAGAAAGAATGTGTGTCCAGGTGTGTGTATTATTCCAATTAGATTTACTCCCTTTGCTTTTACAGTTAGTCATAATTGTTATCCTAATTAGCGATAAAATCATCAACAGTTAAGTCAAAAGGTTCGGTAGGTAAATTATTCTCTTGAAAATGTCAGTCGTCCTCTCAATCAAAGACGGCAATTAAGGATTGGCAATATTAACGAAAGGTCGAATAAATTCTTAAGAATTGAATGTTAATTGATGGCAAGCTCTCGTGGAGCAATTACCACTAGTCTTAGCGGCTGTCAGGCGGACATATCAAGAGCTGGATGTCTGCTTATCTCAAGTCGCGAGAGTGCATTTATCAAAAGGAAGACGTTTCACACACTACGTTCTGTTGGAAGAAGGTTTGTATGGATTATTTGATGTATGGGAAGTAAAGCTCGTTTGTAAATAAAATTCTTAGGAACTAAAGGTTTTTTTCAATATTTTCTTGGAAAGTTTGTGCTCTTTGCCTTGTTAATTAATTGTTTTACAATTGGACTGCATCTAGCCCATGTTAATGATTTCAAGTAATTTCACTGTTTTAAACAGTACGAGCAAATAGTTTAGATGTTTGGCATGAAAACAAAATGACTTCAGAACATTTTTGGAATGAAAAACACAATCAATATGGGAGACAAAAACGATTAAAAGTAATTTATTGTATTACATAATGTTTTATGGCTCTATTTTGAAGAAGGTTGACGCGGATAAAACAGTGAAGTTAAACAATTTATATTCAATCGTTTGAAACGACATTTATTTTATAGTTTCCATGAATCTTGAACTGGCAGATTCTGTATAACAATACGATCGCGTCTTTTTTGTGCGAAGAAAAAAACGAGGTTAGTTTACATTTTTATTAGTACACTGTTCTGTTTTTATTATATCTCAATAGTTCATCCTAACCCTAGGGAAATACCCGTGAATTGGTACATGATGAAGATTCTGTCGAAACAAACGAACAAAATTTAATTAAATATAACATCGGGTACAAGTGCTCAATTTGTATACAAATTGAGCTCTTGTACAATAGTTTGTAGGCTCAGAGCTGTAGCTCTGAGCCTACAAACTATTGTCGTAGTTACATTTTTTACAAGTCCGGCTTTTAGTACAAGATATATTGAACTGGCTGCATTTATCATGTCTAGTGAAAAGTTGGACACTTTTGTTATTTATATGGACATAACTAAACGTAAATATTAATATGCTTAGCTGTATTTTTATAACAGACTAGATTTATTTTTGTTTGCAGCTGAAAGCATATTAATCTTCATAGAGATGGATATTTTATGAAATTTTATAAAAAGTTGATATAAGTTTTTAAATAACTTTCCGAATTTACTTTTCTACTGGAGATCGAATATCTGCTTCTGTGTTCTAGTATTTGTTTAGTTATCCTATCTTTTTAAGATTTTAAAAAATATCAAAGGACCTAATAAATTAAAAATTAATGGACTCCTTGAAAATTATCCAGACAGCCTCATTTTCACAGAACATCCTGAACTTCTGACAGTTTGATACGAACAAGCTACCTAATGTGAAGGGGCTTAAGCCCTCCGGTGCGCCCGCGCAGTAATGGCCGCCTGTCAACGCGTGGGCGATCGACTAAACATCAGTTGTAAATACACGGTAAATATTTGTCTTCGATATAATTACTGTAATTGTACGAGACGGCGACGTGGAGTTCATTAAATTAATTGAAGTGTAAATTTCTTTATTTGAGGTGTTAATGGTCAGGTATTATGGCTATGCGCAAGAGTTGAACCTCTGCAATGAAGAAAAAAACTTTAAATGGGTGTTAAAAACTTTTACAGCGTCCTGATACTATAATTCGAAACCATACAGTCTGAGTTAACCTTTTTGTTGCAAAAAATGGGCGAAGTGCCTTGTATTATTGCGCTGATTGGAAAACTCCGCATACTTACAGTATTTTCAAACAAAACTAAGTATTTTGTAGGCTTTGAATAGTTACTGGTTAGACTACCGACAAGTGAATTGACTTGACCACTTATACAAGTCTATAAACCCTTAACATGATGTTTAACTTATGCTGAACTTAACCTACTTCAGATAATCCAAACAAACGTAACGAAGTCTATGAATGTTTGTTCAATGTGTGTTTTTAGTTTCAATAGCGTCAACATTGTACCAAGGACGTCTGGTCTAGTGCTTGAAAAAGCCCTGTCTGTAGACTTGTATAATTAACTCTTTTAGGAAAATACGTAGGTATCTGTCAGCTTTAAAGGTATATGTATGTATCAACAAATGTAGCTTTTCCACAAAGTAATAAAACCACACATACAGCTGCTACGAGTACATCACAGGTACCGGTATTAGTACCTAATAGTTTAAAATAATTATTAACCGTACCGACATAACAAAATCTTCATATCTTTCTCCCTTTCCTGAAACAGAAGATCGAAGTAAAACATTAAAAATATCGCTTACAATATTCACTGGGTGGTAGATTAATTACAATCGGTTTTAAAGCCTTGCTTGTCTAAGTAGTTTTCAACTGACGAAAACTTTCAGTAATTTTACATATTTGACTTTTCTTCATTGTTGACGCTGAAAGTACGTCACATTGACCCTCTAGTCACTTCTAAAACTGAAAACACGCGACCAAAAACTTTCATTTCCTTTCCCTTACCTTCTATTCTATAAGCCACAAAATACATAGCTTCCACACTATTACCCCGTCACTCGACGAGGGAAAGCGATTATATCAGAAGAACCTGTAGTCCCATAGCCATTACTCTTCTAGATAGGTACCGATATCTACGGTACTTATGAATAAACACTTACCGATATTGAATGCAGCCCGTTTACGCCTATCATTGGGGTTGCAAGCTGCCATGTTCGATTTACCCAACACTCAATGTAACTGGGTAAGCCTGTGAATGCTGAAGTCTTGAATAGATATAGTGATTATTTCTTAGATTAAGTTGCTTTCAAGTCTTCTATCTATGAACAAGTCAAAGTGATTACTTAAGTAAAAGAAATAAGTTAAGATACGATTTTTATTCTGTAGTTTAGTAATTGCTTGAAGTTAGAACTGTCGAAAATTAGAATTCGTCGCTTTGCTTGCTTTGACGGCTCTTACTTCGGTCTAATTCTTGTCTATTGGATAAAAATGGTTGCATAAGTATTTAGTTAAACTCAAGTAATTACTTTAACTTGACTTAAGGTGAATGCTTCAGGGTAGCCCGCGAAATTCAAATTTTCTTACGTTTTTTGCAATTTGCAGGCCAGTGCTAGGTTGTATGTTGTTTAAAATATTGTTTGCGACTGTAAGCCGTATTTAGTTACAGAATTATAACTATCAAAATCATCAATACAACCCTCAAAGTTCATAAAGGTGCAAGAATGATTTTGACCTTGGAAAAGTAATTTTTCCACCTTTATGAACTTTGAGGGTTGTATTGATGATTTTGATGAATATAATTCTGTAACTACATACGTCTTACAACCGCAAATAATATTTCAATCAACATACAACCTAGCACTGGCCTGCAAATTGCAAAAAACGTAAGAAAATTTGAATTTCGTGGGCTACCCTGAAGTATTCACCTTAAGGTGCACGTGTTAGAGTTGCTTAATAGAGAGATGTTAGTATCTAAATTCAGGGTTATTTTCTGTTTAAAACCATTCAATGTGTAGAATTAGGGTTTTGCGATGTGTTTGTGACATTCTTATTAGTTTGGAAACAAATTCACAATAACTACAGCAATTCAATTTATTTTTAATACAAGGTGCAGAAAGAGCTGAAAACCTTTTAGTGGATCTTACTTCTACAATAAAAATAAACCTTGAAAACGTGAAAAAAATGGGCTGCCATACATGTTTCGATTACGTGGTCGCTCACAATGGGCCTCATCAGAAAGCTTAAAGTCACCCAAAGGGCAATGGAGAGGGCTATGCTCGGAGTTTCCTTACGCGATCGAATCAGAAATGAAGACATCCGCAAGAGAACAAAGGTTACCGACGTAGCCCGAAGAATTGCCAAACTTAAGTGGCAGTGGGCAGGGCCATTGCTCGCAGAACGGATGGCCGATGGGGCAGAAAAGTTCTGGAGTGGCGACCGCGAACCGGAAGACGTTGCGTTGGAAGGCCTCCCACTAGGTGGACCGATGACCTGGTTGCTGGTTGCAGGTTGCAGGAATCCGCTGGATGCGAGTCGCACGGGACCGGTCAATGTGGCGACACTTGGGGGAGGCCTGTGTCCAGCAGTGGACGTCTTTCGGCTGAAATGATGATGATGATGATGACATGTTTGTATAACATATGTGTGAACTGTAGAGAAAAGTTTTTTTTTTTTTAAGAAAAGTTATTCATAATGATGAGTCCAATAACCCTTTAGGAAGTTTTCAGTTATATAGATAACATATTGTAACCGAATTAGAATATGTCTCACCCATGAGAAAACCTAAAGTAAACTGAAAACTGAATTATTTTTAATTCAGTTTATGTCAACATAACAACAGCCACACACAAAACACAATAGTACCTCAATTTACGGGTAAGCTTTCTGGAATGAGGCAACCCACAGCAAAACACTGGCTCCCGATGCCAATCAATCAATAATTCGCGGAAGCCGGGAATTATCTCGAAATAACTGTTTATAACCATTTAGAAATTACATACTGTTGCTAGATCAAATACGAGGGAAGCTTCGCAAAGTTAATTATCGTTGTTACTTCAACGGAGTTCCTGTGCTATGTTGATGTTTGAAGGTTCACCTTGTTGGAAGACTTTATTCTTGACAAAATTTAAACGACATTCATCATCATCATCATCAGCCTATTACTGTTCCCACTGCTGGGACATAGGCCTCCTCTCTATGAGAGGGAACGCATGAGAGCCACATTCAGTTTTTTTTTATATTTTATACATTCGTTGAAGTTATTGTAAAAGCACCAGTAGATAACTTTCGTAAATTGAAGCAGTATTATGAACAAATTCATATTTTTAAGAGACGTTTTCGCCGCAAAGATACAGAACAATTAGGAATCATGGTAAAGGTGGTTCTAAGAAACAGAGTCAATAGACAAATAGGCTTTAATATTGTTAACATTACATTGATACAAAATGTAATTTACACTAACAATGACTTTATTCTCAGAAATGATTCACAAAGGTAAGGTAGGTAGATACCTAACTTTAACTACAACAAAATAATAACAGTAAATCAATTATTCAGCCATTTGTAGTAAAAGATTAAATCTAATACTGTTTAAACATAACATCAAGTTAGTACAAACATAGTAACATGAGACAATCATCTCGGAAATCAATCGGGTAGGTAAGTGGATACTTCATCGATTTTGTAAAAGAAGACAAGACAAAACTAAAGCTACAAATGACTCAGTAAGCAGGCACACATTTGCTTATTTAGTAGGTACAATGACTACCTACCGATACTACAATATTAACAAGAAATAAAGAGACAATTACAGTAGTGTAACTTACACTCTTTAAGTTGGTAGGCCGCAACTTTTACATTAGTAAGATGAAGACGGCGCGGTGGCGTTACCGGTCGAGATATACAAGAAAATATAACTAGAGCTAAATGAACACATTTCCAAGTGTTGACCATATAGTGTTGGCTTGAAACCACGCAGAGCAAAGCCATGTTAGGTTTAAACATCGCGCTGGGACGAGACAAATCGCTTGCCCATCGCTTGCGATCACGATACCAACTTGTTTTAGTTGACTTTTACAAGACTTATAACTTGCACGGAATTCTAAGAGAAGAATATTGAGTACATATGTTTTTAAATTGAGTCTGACCACAATCAACTTTTAGGTATTCTTATTTAAATGTATCTTCAATATTTGAAATTTATAGTCAGAAAACATAAAAAAAAACCGATAAAGTTTTTTAGCAAGACTCGTAAATCATGACAGATAAAAGACAAGGATATAAAAGCAACAGATGTTGTAAATTAAATGAACACTAACTTTATCGTAACAATAGAAATCGCTACCAGTAAAAATCTCATCGAATCCATTGAAGAAACTACTTAAAACCCGACGATTACCAAGTTTAAATTAATACCTTTGCTACTCGAATTTCTAACTGAAATTAGCATTCAACTTCGATATCCGATAGCTGAACTGTTGCTTCCAAAGTTGCAATTACGAATAGTTCGTATGTTGTTGAATGAGTACAACAGGTGGCGTTACCGGTTAATTACGATAAACAAAACCGGTTATAATAATTAGTGAGGGGCGGTAGTGGGAGGAGCAGGCCGCCTGTCCGGAAAGGCGTGGTCGCTTTTCGGCGACTCAACTCATGTATAATTTAACACATGGACTATGTCGTAACTGTGAGCTTTTATGGTGATATCCGATTTTATTTGGCTCTGGGATTTTGTGGGACAAATGACCTTTAGCGGCGATGACAAGATCTGAGACCATATCTTGATATTGAGTTTGTATACGATTTGAAGATTCGAGCCATATTTAAAAACCCAAACACATTCGAATTTAATGTATCAAAAACAGTATCAACAACAAAATACTTGGATCATCAAACCTCAACCATTTTCAAGCCGTCATACAACTTTTAATCATATCCGTACAACTCAAAACATCTTTTTGTTTAGCTATGTACAGCAGCAGCTTCATGTTAAACCACATTACTTTGCAGTAAAAAAACAAAATAATAACTCCATATCACGTAACAATCAGCGCACAATTTACTAAACTCTACTTAGCTTGCGCTGCGCGTGCGTTGATCGTGCGTACTGCGCGTGACTCAATGGATGCATTAAGGACCAACGTTGGGGCCAACTTTTGGTTATGGTATTTGTATGGATATTGTGGAATAAAGCATTGTCTGTAGATGGGTGACCACCCATTACATACAGAGTTTCCTCCGTGCCTCGGAAAGCACGTTAAGCAGTTGGTCCCGTCATTTGTCGATCTTTGACAGGTCTTTTGGGGTCGTTACAGGTAGTCAGTGGCCCAAAAAGTCTGACAAACAGTCTTACCAAAGGCTATCATATTACCAGTACTAACTGGGTTGTGGAGGTCAGATAGGCTGCAGTCGCTCCATGTAAAATACTGGTATTCAGCTGCATCCTGTTAGACTGGAAGCCGAGCCCAACATAGTTGGGAAAAGGCTAGACAGATGATGATGATGATGATGATTGTGGAATAAAGCATAGGTTTTTCATATTTTATAAAAAAATGTGTTCGTCGCACATTATTTTTAATGTATCTACTGTTTCTACTCATAAATGTCATGTATTAGATAAAGTCTAGAATTGATAGCTGCAATAAAATTTCATTATAGGCACTTCTACGTTTCAGTTGTCTCAGGTGACAAATTATTCTTCTAGCTGAACTTCAACTTGTTTGATAATATCTTCGCAAATGAATGCACTACACTCAAAATAGTTTGTTCCAACTCTGAGCAAAAAAAAGTTGAGTGAGCTTGTAAGTTCCCCATACCTTAACCAACTCAATCACCAACATTTGAACCAACCTCATGTCGGCTTACTACAGCTTTAATAGTCTAATTCACTTGCAAGCCCCGGCGGCGGAGTTTTTGTGACAAACTAACGTTCGTGGTGAAGTTGTGAGTTTTATTGTGTACGTGACGGGGCATCTGATAGCTTGCATGCATCCTGTATACACAGTGTGGAGGTAAATAACGTTGTCGTGGGTCATGGAGTTATAGCACTCAAATATAAAATGGAAGGTTTTTGAATGTATGATGAAGTAGCTAGAAGAAATTAGGACCGGATAAGTTGATGAGATCAAAAAGATTTTAAAAGAGTCGTAGGTACAGAGGATGCTGAATATTCGATTTTGAGTTTTGAGACGAATGACAAACGGGCGTATGATACTAGACAGACTTATCACTAAGTAGTAACAAGTAGAAGATTACGATTTTCTTCGTCTTGTCCCGTCTATCGCGCGTAAATATTTGAATGACTTTTCTAAAGATCTTAGAGGCTATCACAAGAAATGTCAAAGAAAAACTGTGACCCCATGCTGGTTACTGCAATTATATTATGACGTGGTTCGCTATGCTTATCGTTAGTATACATACAAATGTATTTGGTGAAAGGATAATATCATAATCTTGGTAACTGATGATGAAGAATGAAGAAGAATGATAATTGTTTTCTTTGGAGCAGACAACAGATACAGTCGTAAACATTATTGTTGTGTAGAGTTAAAACGTATCAACACGATTGTACTCTCTACTTTCTAGAGCACAATCATATTAATGACTTCGTGGAGACAATGACGTTCAATGAACCCGTGGAACATGGTAGAAACAACAGAATTCAATCTTTCAGTGTCCGGTATCCGAGAACTATACGAAAATATCACGACTTTTGTATACCACTTACACCCGTATCTATAGACAAGTTAAACTAATTATTTGAATTTAAGTAAGTACTCATGCAAACATTTGTATGTAATAGACAAAAAATTAAACGAAGTGAGAATCGTCAAAGGAAGCAAGGTATGAATTTAACTTTTGACAGTTCTTCTTTTTTAACTTCAAGCATTATTACTAAACTACAGAATAAAAAAATCGTATTTAAATAATTACTTTTAATGAAGTAAAAAGTATCACTTTGACTTCTACGTATATACGGGTAAGAGCAAAAGGGTCCATGAAGTATTTCAATTATAGCACTCTTAGGAGATATCATGTGACATTGCAACAACTACAAATAATTCTCAAAATTGAGATTGATGGCTTTACAAAAGAATCTGCGAATGTGCGTAATCTATTACAAAGCCATAGGGGAACGCAAGTGCCTATTAGGCGATCAATCACCCCATTCCCTGTAATGACTGACTTTCAATTACAGCCATAAACTTGTCCATCCATTACCATTAAATTTACGAAACACAAATGCCAAATAGAATCATTAAACAAGAAATTCTATTACAAGCATGTTATCTCATAGTCAGAACAGACATAAAACAAGGCTGTATATTTTTCACCTCATTAAAACATTCGTACCGAACGAACTCATTTCTCACAATGTTGCTAGAAACATAAAATCAATTACTATTAGTTTTAGAACCAAGAAGGTTTAGAGATAAAGCTTAAGTAAATTGCAACATGCAGAGAAACGGCCTACACATTTTTCAGAGCCTGCCTTTAGATGGTATCAATAATTGGCATATCTGTGAACGGCACACGGTAGATCATTTAATTTTCTTAATAATTTTCTATCGCAGAGCGCCTGAGGCAACGCGCGCCGGTCTAGCCTGCTTCTCGTTTTATACTTTTTAGTAATACAGTATAATCAATCTCACTGTACGGATGTTTAAGCCTAGATGTAGTACATGCGATAATGTGAGATAAATTGTTTTGATCCGACGCGCGACCGTGGAATATTGAGAAAATGGTTTTTAGTTTTAATTAAGCACTTTGTTTTATAATGTCAATGGTTACTAACGTTTAGCAGCTGATTTTTTAAATATACTTCCGCAAGTATTCGTACTGCTCCTGCCAGTTTTAAGCACAGAGTTATGAATTGTAGATGAATGCAGATAAACATCAAACAAAATGCCTGAACCAACCTCAGGACTTTCTAACATATGCTTAAATTACAGAGCAAAGCCAACATATCACATGTCGCAGCAACCCTTGCATCTCACCTCACAGTTTACTACACCGGTAATCTGAATCAGTTGCGTCGACCAGTGATTTATAGGAGCCGCCCGACGTCCCAGCATTCCGCTTTGTCTCAACCCGCAATAAAGGTAATTTCGTTACAAACTATGGACGTCCGTAGACCCTGTACCTTTCTATTAGCGTTACGAAAATATATATCTAGTCCAACCTGTAAATTAACCTGATTTAGTTCGGGTTTTGTAACAGCTTCTAAATTGAAACTTGCTTTTATTTCAATAGTTCCAATTACAATTGCCGTTAGGTTTATTATATCTTCATTGACTTCTGTTTCATCAATAGCTTCTTTATTAACATATTTCCATCCAGTTTCTTTAACAAGTTGAACTAAATTACATGCAGTATCTATTGCAAGTGCGGCAGCATCATTCAGCCTGTGTGTAGCAATAAGTACTTGCATCTAGATGCTGTAGCAGTGACAGGTTAGTAATCCATCGCTTGCGAGCATCACAGAACTGGTTTCTGCAATTGACTCTTACAACTTGTGCGGGTTAACAACCATCTGAAGCAGTGCTTTCTTTCATTTCTAGATTAGTGGGATGTGTGTAGATAGATCTTTTTCTACAACTGTTTTCTGCATATAATGTTTTCTGTATTTGCATTTTAAGATGAATGAACCTTCATTTCTTATCACCCGTTTTTTTAATAGGGGTTATACATATATGGAAGGGCCCGACGCACAAACTGTTATTACGTATTCAGTACATTATTCTGAACCCCCCCCCCCCCCAAATAGAAATTTATCATCGGTGATTTAAGAAAATAAAAGCTGTTCCCTACAAAAGTACAATACCTACACGGTCAAAATGTTTGGAACAGAAGATTTTAAAAAAAAAACAAGGTCCAGAATGATGTACTCACACGAGGTAGGAGTAAGGGTATAAAACACCATACCTGGGAACCTTCTAGTGAGTCGTTCATCAGCTCGTCCCACAAGCCTACAGCCCAAATTACGGTGATATTGGGGGTCAAAGTTCCAACTTTTTGACAAGTATTTTTTCAAGATTTTTACTTTATACACCTCCACGACCCTCGTACTATTCAATCCATCCATTAGCACAATGTTTTGAGTGCGTTACATTGAGTTCCACCACAAAACATGATTTTTTACCCCAAAAAAAAGTCTTCCCAGCTTCTTTATTTTTGCGTAAAGTTACAGGTCGCGGCACGTAAGTCTAGCGCTGAACGAAACCTGGAGGGGATATCTGCGCATGTTTTAGGACTGGAGAGCCAATCAGCGCAACGCACGCTCCAAGATATTCTTATTTTTTACTTCTGCGCAATAACGGTCACCGCTAGACTTTCGTGCCGCGACCTGTACATAATTTGATGTACTTACAGAATGCTTGGTTGACGGCTTCGTGATGAGGTTGTTTACACCCTGTATGTAGGGATAGTAGCAGGTTGCATTCTGTGGTTTTTGCCCAATAGCATTGGCAAAAAGGTATAACATCTATATTTGATAATAACTTGTATAACATATCAACACTGGCCTTCACCTATAATGCCATATTGCAAACCATACTTTGTGAATTCATGCAGCATTAACATCCAAAAAGCACTCTACTTTCTAACACCAATAGGGTGTTAATATTAATGTATGTTATGAAAAAGCGTTTAAAGAAAACATCTGCAAGAAGACGAAGAACCTGATGTTTATAGCCAATCTACAGGACATGACTAACGAACTCAATGAGACATGTGCCTATTTCCTCACAATGCAGGTGTGTGCCTATTTAATCCATTATGAAACTTATTATCTCCGCTTAATCTATTACAGGTGCTGCAATGGACTGAATGACAGTACTATTGGCAACAGTATTAATGTCAACTGTTGCAACGAATTGGCATTTATGAACTGATACAATTATATAAATTGAGTTTCTATGACAAATCACGATTTACCAGCCTTCCGTTTGTTTATCTGCAAAATGGGTTTTGTAATTGCACGTTTCTTAGGTAACGGTTATAAATAAGTCCCTTGATAGATCATGGTGCTTTAAAAATTATTTTGTCTCTCTATCTCCACAAAATTCAGAGACAAATTCATTTAATGCAATTATGACACTAAAATAAAAAAAAGACATTTATGTCAAAATTTGTAGGAAAATAGAATTGATTCTAGTTGAAATATTGAAGACAGCATTTACAGCTGGACCCAAAGGCCATCCTTCTTTCTATTTGTTATTTGAAATACTTGGTGGTGTCAGACGGCTACTTGATCGTCATGTCTGCCACCACTGGTGGAGGATTCCACTAATTTAAGTGTCATCTGCCACCAGTGGTGGCAGAATTCGGGGCAAATGCGACTCCACGGACGCAACCACCACCAGTGGTGGTAGATGCGACAAATAGTTGCAACTGCCACCAGTGGTGGCGGACCGGTGGTGGCAGACGGGAATAAAGGATCATAACTTAGTTTATATGAAGAAGAATGAGTGAGAAACTCTATAGTTACTTTTAAAATAGATTTGTATTTTTTGTGTGCAATTATTTCATTATAAAATTATATGCGAAGAGGATGTCAATCAACTTTACTATCCTGAAATTTATTTTATGTTATCTAAAATAGATTGTGATATCGTGACCATTATCATTATCTCCTTTAATATCAAGCAAATGGCTTCTGTTCATCTCATTTGCACAAAATATCTATCCTTTTTAGCTTCTGTATCGTCATTAAAACAAGTTTGAATTTTATTGTTTAAATCCATTAAGATAAAAACAATTAAGACTCACGCTAAGGTATCAAATACAAAGCACACACCCAAACAATATGTTATAAAAATAGACTTAATTACGCCTACGATACAAAATAAGCATAATTAAGGAACGATGAATAATAGACTCTACTACCTAGAACTTTAAGATAGGAATAGCTTTAAAAGCTTTAGCTAATAACCTAACATACAGGATGAATTATTTGAATCAAAAGAGGCTAGCAAGGATTGATTCAAAGTTTGTGCAACTAATGCTTTTTCTATTGGAAACAACTAAAAACTAATAGACGTTGCTTAAATTGGTCAAGCTTTAGAAAAATTGCTTTGAGTCAAGTCAAACCAAACATGGAAGGTTCTGACAAACCTTTTCCAAAAACATATCTTAGGCTTGACTGACACTCCAACCAGTATTTTCGTAAATGTAATACTCAATCAAAGAGTCCTTTTTACAATTTCGGATTCGAATCAATATACAGCTCCTTCGTTTAAACCTGCTTCGGTTTAAATGCGTCCTGTATATATCAGAGAAGAATGTTTTATTCAATGTATTGAATCACTACAACCTAATCTTAATTGGTATGGCAATTCCCAGCATAATTGACATTAAACGATTTATAGACTCCGACATCATTTAATGCCATTCTATAATGAACATTTCAAAGAAAATAATTATGCTGCTAATAGGTATTTTAATTATCAAACTGAATATGATTAATAATTAATTCAGAACCAGATTTTTAATATAATCGAATTATTTGTTGTTTCATATAATGCTAATTAGTCCAGCTGTAGTTTACGATTTGACGATCTTGAATTTATTATTCGATGCAGGAAAAGTGATAAAAATATAATTATGTTGTAAATAAAAAAATGTGACATATTTACAATCTAAAATCTTAGATATTCTTAATGATTAAAGTGTACAATGTGAAGTTTTATGGGGCATAAATATGTTTTTCTTGTGTCCAAAATTGCGATAAATAATTAGGATAATAAATTAGTTTTATAGAAAGATTATATAATTATAGAAAGATTGATATGTTAAGGCAACTTAAATGTCAAGGTATAAAAGAAAAACTCTCCTGCTGATTATCTACACGGTATTATACTAGTTTCGGAGTAAAGCTCTCAAACTATAAACACAAGCTTAGATGAAAACATTCAACAGCAACCAATATACCAACCATGGTACTGTTTGTACCATAACCAGCCTATAATGTGGGATCTGCTGGGCCACTGGCCTTCTCTCTATGAGAATGGGCTATAATCCACAACGCGGGCTCAGGGCGGGTTGCTAGATGTCTCACGTTTTGAATTGATTGGTTCCAGGAAATGCTGGTTTCATCAAGGTGTTTTCACTGTTTTGAGAGCAGTGGTGATGAAATAAATAACACAAAGTATGCACCTGAATTCGAACCCCTGACTTACGAGCAGTAAGTCGGGGCCGCCACTACTGAGCCACCGCTGCTCTCGTAGATAAGGCTACGAGTAAATCAGAAAACTTTCATTTAAAATACAAAAAAAAAACATCGGAAACACATGTAATAAAGCTATAATCGTGCCCAAGTCATTTACGTAATGTTGAAAAAACCTCAATTATTTCGGAGCCATAAACCGAAAATAGTGGCACTTTAATTAACCTATATGGTGGGTAGTAATTACACATGCACCAATTTCACTGGATTAACCGAATTTGAATTGCTTATTAAGGTGATTGACATGAGCTTTAATCCCTTACAATATAAGTTTAATCGAATTAACCGTGAGGCGGTAGGAAGGAAATTTAAATTCATAATCAGAACTATGATCTAATCATGATAAGAGTGAGATTGACGCTTTTATGCGTATATGACACTCTAATTTATTCTAGTGATCCTGCTTTAGTGGGACCGACTGGGGTACTCAAGCTTGTACGGATTAGTAACGCATATCATGGACGTTGATTAAAAATTGATGACTCATTGCAAGAGCCTAGTAAGAAATGCGACACTCTGAGAAACTCGCAGATTAATATCACATCTATGTCTCTAATAAGCATCTCCGTCAACGTTTTTATGATGCTATAAAAAGGCAAAGATTTTTTTAAATTCCCGAATTAGCATAGATATAAAAAATGCATTAAAAATTCGACTGAATTTACAACAAGGGTAAGATGTATATTATTAAACTTTGGAGGGCTTCCTCATCCCAACTGTAATGACTTTGTAATATCGCTTAAAGATTGGTAAAATCTATCCTTAAGTCAAACATTGGCTCTACTTTTCAAATATTTGAACGAAACTTTGTAAGTCCTACAGAACCTATTAATAATGGAAAATCATGACATTCTGGCTGTCTGATTTGATTGTTTAAATTTCCAATCAACTGTGTAATATGTACGTATAACAAACAAATTAACATTTTCGTCCATGATTCCGATAATATTATTATAATCAAGTTCGTATTATCGGAAAATTGTGAAAATAAGCGGAAATTATAGGAATTATCTACTAACGAGAATTATCTACTAACGATATTTCCATGTCCGGTACATTGTCCGGCCTACTTATTAAAATTATTTCGTCATGGATCAACAACATTATAATTACATATTTACAAAGTTAATCAATTCGTGAAATCAATTATAAACAACGACTACACATAAACATTTCCGTTTGCAAACATCCAAAACTAGTCGTAAAAAACTGGTAGCAGCTACGCTGTGAAAAACTATTTTTTGCGGGCAAGCCGCGAGGCGCGAATAGTAATTTTATCCGGAATTTAAACCGACACACAACAAATTGTTGTTAGATGTTACATAGGTTCTAGCACTTGTTTCCATTTCGTTTTGCATAGAAATATATATACAAATAATTCATACGAATGTTGGTTATCTATTGCCCAATAGCATCTAAATCATAACAAAACTTTTCGTACGGTATGTGTTTCTCGAATAACCTTTTTTGGTATTAGGTTGAGGAACCAGGATGTTCAATTCGACAAAACAAAATTTGCAACTTTCGCTCTGATTGCACTATTAATAAAATAACCCTAAATGTAGCTTTGCATACTACACCGCACCGAATCCGATTCAAGCAAAACGAAAAAGATGATAGGCATTTGCCAACAAAACAATTTTGTTATGATAGACCAACAAAGCCGCAAAAACAGTAAGAGAATCGCTAAATACGCTAAACACAACAATGTAGTTTTGTTGACATAAGAAAGAGCACGTTTTTCATTGGGTTCGGTGGAAAATAAAGGTCGGGAGGTAGCCTCGGGCACGTGACAAGGCGACAAAAGATCGTCCGACAGGTATTCGGCGCGCTCAAAATTGGATAGTAATCGATGCGTGAAACTATACTTATGTCACGGGACATAGGGCTCGATAATGTCGAAAACATGTGGTCGGGGAGATGAACAGGTTTCTTCTTCGGAGTTAGAAATCTTGAAAACAATCGTTCGTTGCTCAATGGTTCATCTAATTCAAATACGTATTTACATATTTGCCACGTTTTGTGCCTCGAAAGGCATTCAATTTCAAATCGATGAAAATATTCATAAACTTTAAAAACGTGTAATTAAAGTTGCGAAGTTCATGTATCAATAACTAGCCAGTTATATTACTAAAAGCCGACCCCACAAAGCTTGGGAAAAAAGCTACATTGATATAGAAACATATCCCAGAACACGAACATAAAGTTTGTTAGGGTAATTTTCAATCATTCGCTCATTATATTGACTTCGACAAACAATAGCTAATTGTTGGCTATTGCAAGAGTTAACTGAGAAACGGGTAAATAACAATGGCCTAGCGATCACTACTTATGCGCGATTGAAATGTTTTAAGCTCAAAACGATGTAACTGTGCCTTGCATAAACCTTGGCGAAATTACCGCATTCGTAATGTTGGTCGTCTCACAAAGAAAAAGGAGCGACTGAAATATGTATTGCGTGGAAGAAAATTACGTATCAATATCAAGGAATTATTTTTGCATATTTTAATTTTTTTCATATTATCTTTGGTGCCCAGTAGGTGTTTTTTTATTGGAATATAATAATCACTAAAAATACTCCTGGTGGTCATTAGATATGATTATACACATTAATATATTTAACACATTTCAAAATATACATTTTATAACACATAATTATTACACTCAAAAAACGGCAACTCGTTTTTTTCTATTAAGTCGTTAATTAAGAATGTTCAATCATCATCTTTCTCATTTGCCTGGTGTTTGCAAACCAATTCGTTTCGCGAACTTTTTTGTTTCGTCCTCGAAATGGAAACTTTCGATTAAAATGATAATTTATTCAAAGTAGTTAGGGTTTTATAAGCGGACCGGCCGTGTGTCCCGAGTGAGGGTAATAAGGAGTTGGACGGCATCCGCCTTCAGACTCGCCTTTATGCACAAACGAAGGTCATTATGATCGGATATTCAATTTACCATTGCGCTGACTCAGCAATAATTTACTTTTAAATCGAATTGTGGCGTTTGAATCGAATTTTATAGCTTAATACCTGCTGCTTGTTTTATGTTTCCACTCATAACTTAAGGACCCACATGCGAGTCTAATGAAGCTTTGTGCTTAGACACACGATGGTTACGTAAAGTATGCCTCATAGCTTTACGAGTTTCTTAATTAATAAACACTTAAACCCATTTAATAAATTGACTAATGTAAGCTGAGACTTTGTATTGCCGAATTGGATTATAAAGTCTCAAAATAGTAGACTCATAGACTATTTTTTAAATTAAATCACCACTTAAAGTTTCTGGTGTTAAATTAAAGTGGTTCTTCCCGATAAGAAAAATCTGATACTTTTAACAAATAGTAACAAAAGTCTAATCGAATACAAACACACGCGTAATTCGATCGCGTCTTTAAATCTCCTAGCAATTGGAATCTTCGTCTTCTACCTTATTCAGGTAAGCGTGGGTGTATCTCCGTATTAAATTAAATCTGTAACGTATTAAGCAAAAATTTGTATTCATAGCTTAGAGCAAAGTGTTATAAAAATGCTATTTTTCTCGTGTTAGTGACTTCATAATTTTCTTCGGAGTATTTTGTTAGCACCTCACAAACCTGATTGAACGTCAGGTTTTTGGGCAAAATGACATCAACATAGCAGTCCGTCGGCCGAGTCGTCTCTTAACATAAATCGAATGATTTTATGACTCTAGCTGCCTATAAAGATCTCCAGTTTTGCCGTTTGACTAATTTTAATTGCTTTCCGGTTTTTACACCCTACGCTTGATCGGGGCACTGTATTTCACGTAAATTTTATCGTTTTAAAACTCAGCCGGTAATAATTTACAATACAACGAGGCTTCGATGTGGGTCGTAAATAAACAAAGATTTAATGCAAAAGCCACTTTACAGTCTGTTTGAATTCGCTTTATTTGATGCGACGCGCTCGGTGTGACTAAGCGTTTATTTGCATTAACTATACGTTCACCGAAATATCACCGTTAACAGTATCTGGGAATGCTTTTATTTCAAGTATAAATAAACACACTATGGTTTTGCAAACGTTGTTCTGGTTGTTTATTTTTTCTAGCAAAATGTTTGACTTACTTAAACCTGAAGGTGTGATTTTGAATCACACTCAGCAGCTAAGCCATGTACCGCTTTGCGGTGTCACTATTTGGGGCCGATTTATATGTCCTTCTTCCGCTATAAGCCAGTTCTATAAAGATCAAAACATAGATTATGGCGAGGCCCACAAATATTACGACACAGTCGGAGCGCAGGTCTTAAATGGTTAATTTCAATTTGTTACCAATCAGACACTCAGTCGATACAAATTATGCGCATATATTTCACTTGTCATAACGAGTAAAATCTCTTGCAGTTTGTATGGTGGGCGTGGCTTAACCGGCCCGTATCGACTGCTATCGTTCTGATATGACAAATTCAAAGAGGCGATTCATATTTTATGCATTAGGCGTGTTGGCTATGCGTCTGTACTGCCACGGATGTATTCTTGAATTTTGAATGTTGACAGCAAATGTGCCCATTTTCTTTACAGCGCATGTGTTTTAGATGTCTGAGATTTGGTACAAGAGTTTGTGTACCAATAGTCATAATATTCCTTTGAAGTTTGTTACTGGCCCTGTTTATAAAATTTAACACAATCGCAGACTAAAATTTAACCTATTTACTCGAGTGTATGTAAGGAGTGGGTGTATTTCAATTGGGTAGGATAGCTACCTGAAAAAGGTTAGACAATCAAATAAGCTAAAAGTAAAAAAAAAACAAAGGTGCAATAGACAATCCCACAGATTTTAACCCTAATCTCAAACTGTGACACTCAAAAAATGGAATCCAAGAATAGTCTCTCTAACAAAAACACAACTAGGCACGTACGAGCTTAAGATGGCGACCGGATCTCTGTTTTGATTCGAGACTTTTATAAATCGTTGTTTTACTGTGATATATTGTTTCTAAAACGTAGATGTTTGTTTTCTATATCACATTGTATTTTATAAGCAGATGGTTTGTAAGATAAAAGACAGATAAATGTGATTTGCCAACGCCATGACAGTCGACTTCGAATGTGTGTGCGGTGGATAACAATAGTCAGAACTATCTTTCATTGTCATGCATGTGTCGTTAGGATCAGTAAATTCAATTATAAGTCCTCAGAATCGGATAGTAATGCATGATTCATAATACGCACGTGTATGGTCACGATTTTTACAGGTAAGAGCTAGAATTTGATCACGATGCCCGTACATTGTTCTTCTGTGCAATTCTTGTAAATTACCTTGGATTTTTTTATGACTAACGTTTGTTCTGACGGTTTAATTCAGCTTCCTTGGAATGAACACTTTATTCTTGGGATTATTAGGTTTGTTTTCACTTATTAGTATCACCCACATGATGACCACACCAAAGGACGTAGAGAAGACAGTAAAACAAAGTGTTTCATATTATTTCTATAACGACTTTCTACGGGATCGTCAATTCGACATAAGCTTTTCGTTAGTTATGGCCAATCCTTTTTTGCCTTTTTCATCATCGTAACTGTATAATGTAATGATTTATTAGATATCATGGTGGCAAAAGCTGGTGTGCTGATGGAGATGGAAGCAGTTCTTGAATGACCAATGAATCAATTTACTTAAAAAATATCATCTCAAGTTACTTAAGAAAGAGTTTGTAGCGGCACTACAAAAAGCAACATCAACAAAAAGTACTACAGCGCCATCTATGACACGAACGATGAACTAAAAACTGATAATTCCTACATCGCGCAAGCAGAGTTATCCGCGACTCAAGACCTATATACAAGAACCCGCCATCAACCGTCGGGCAGTAGCCCACCAGACATAACACCCGTCTGGTCGGAGGAGCCTCCCTTTTCTATGGGGGATGAAGAGCTTTTCACCCTGTTTTTCATACCCTCAAAAGTTTTTTGATTGTTGTTCGGTTGCCTATATGTGAACATTGGCACAAAATCTTGTTCACTATGAATGTGTCTTGTAGCTCCGGGGGTTATTTCATTCTGAAACACAGTTACGTTTCTTGTAAGTCCCTCTAGTGTAAGACAGGGTTAGGTACCTAACTGCTTTACACGATGCTCCAGATAATCTTGAAATAAAGACTGCATCTTAGTAGGTTTCAAATTTTTGGTTGAAGTGACCTAAACACAAAAAATATAACGCAAAAATTATCTAGGTACACCAAAATCTAATGTTGTAAGCATTATTTTGACTTTAGAACACAATAATTTGTCACTACAAAATATTAATTTCTGAATTAAAGTTGCGCACAGAAATTCAATTTTAGTTTGATAACAACTTTGGAATTTCGAACAACCGATTTTATCAATTCATCGTTACCGCAAAGTTCAATGGAATCTCGTGGTCTTTATAAAAATAATTACACTTTACAACAACGAACTTTTAGAGGTTATAAGTATGAGTAATCTCAGATTTTTAAAACGAAACGCTCATTTTTAAGCTATCAAATTCATAAATCAGTTTTAAAACGCTCAAGAATGATTGATGAATCGGTCTTGGTGTAAAGATAGTATAATTTAATGTAATATCACAAGACTAAATCACACTTAATAAAGTTCTTAGAATGACACATGAACATTAGATTAAAAATATGAATTTTAAAAAGTTCATCAACTTAAATACTTATATGGCTTTATTTCCAGTCAAGCTGTGATAGTGGTCAATAAACGTTCATAAATCGAACAAGAATAATAATATATAAGTATTTAAATTAAAGAGCGTTTTGAATTCTAGAACACAGTAATTAGAACACACTCGCAAGTTGTTCCTGGATTAATCTGTGAACTAGTTCATAACTGTTGCGTCATACACTAACGCCTAAATAACATAGCCAGATTGACGTACAGATAGGTCCTAACAAACCTCGGTAGTTGCATGCCGTGCTCGTCATTTATCACGGATTTATCATAAGATCGACGGCACTGAGGATGAGATAGACGAGTCAATCCAGCTTCACAAAATATGACGTCATTTCATACAATTTACGAACGTCAATATCGAAGCACAGGAGCGGAAAATTGTATCTTTTTTTGTACGCCCACATTATTTTAGACTAAGCTTCAATTCGATTATGTGTCTAAATTGTATTATTTTATAGACTTCCGTAGTAGTAATGGCAGGTGAACTGATACGGGTAATTGATGATAGGAAATAATAAAATATAGGTTTCCACAGCGCAATTTGTAACAGTCGATTGAAAGCGATGGCGGATTCGTGTTCATAGACTCGGAGGGAGCAAGGAGCTTGTCATTAGCAATGCACTGTGGCAATGTTTATATCTGTTACTAAAGCTTGTATTTTCAACGATTTTCGTTAGCATGTTTTATGCAATGAATTCCAGTTCGTATTTTACCATTGCACTTTATTTCTCCGCAGAGTAGGTAACACAAAACCTGCATATAGTTTCAATGGTTGTAACAATTACAAAGCTCACTAAAATAAATGTACCGTGATGGCGTATAATAATATACATATAACTTGTGAACGGCAAACGAACGTTACACCGCAATCGCCTAATAACCACCAGAAATGACGTGAAACGTATCTAATTAGGGTAGCAATTGTTTATTGTGGAGCTCATTCACACAAGAGAGGCGTGTAGGTAAAAGTTGGTCCAATCAAAGCGGAATGTTGCCACATTAAGATTATAATTCCGCTTCATTCGAGAGCAATAAGTGGCAATAAGGTCGCACTCACGTATTGCTGAGAGGGCTGAAGGCACGTATTTTTCGCATTATCGGCTAAATTATTATAAAGGGAACAGACGTGTGGTGTGGTAGTCTAGGGAAACTGTGCTGAGCGAAACAATTGCCGCGGAAATAGCACGTTCGACATTTTAAAACGAGGCGGAATGAGCTGCAACTTTGTGTGTCGCGACTTTATGTTAAACAGTTGCTGTTGCAAGTGTTTCACAGTCATAGTGGTTTAGTAAGTGTTTGTGTAATCCGAGGATAGGAACATACTTTTTACATATTGTTCAAGTGAGAGACAGATATGGATACTACCTTAAACCCGACAAGCAGTCTTACAGGCCGAGCGGCGTCGGCGAAACATCATTTCACCCTCTTCCCTGCACTTTCTTCGTTTTACCGCCTGAGTAGCTTCGCTTTTAATTGCGTCCACGAAGTTGCGTTGTATAGTCCCAAATCGGTAAGCTACATCGATGTAAAGTTCGATAGCAGTCTCTCAGACCCTATGTCATCACTTACGTAACTTTTAAACGTAATTTTCAACCACAAAACTCCGACAACAGGCCAAAAATACGGAAAACCTGTGCCAGTTGTCCTCCTAAGTTATTTACCAATGCAATTCGTGTAAAAAGCATGTGTGCTTGCAGTCATCATCTGCCTAGCCTTTTCCCAACTATGTTGGGGTCGGCTTCCAGTCTAACCGGATGCAGCTGAGTACCAGTATTTTACATGGAGCGACTGCCTATCTGACCTCCACAACCCAGTTCATACTGGGTAATACGATACCACTTTGGTAAGACTGGTTGTCAGACTTTCTGGGTCACTGACTACCTGTAACGACTGTCAAAGATGGACAAATGACAGCCGGGACCAACAGCTTAACGTGCTTTCCGAGGCACGGAGGAAACTCGGTATGTAGGGTGGTCACCCATCCACAGACCAACCTAGGCAAGCACAGCTTAACCTAAAGATCGACCCGAGCGGCTGTTATTATTTAGCCACGAGTTCCTGCGAGCATGTGTGCTTGCAGTGTGCGAAATAAATTATGTCCTGACTGCTAATAAAAATAATCCAAGTTTGACCATTGCCAGTTTAGTTATTTTATTAGTTCGTATGTTAACTTTATGGAAAAATTGTATTTTTGTTATAATATTATGTTGATTTAATATTTTTTGTTTGTAATTTGTTGATCTCATGTCTAGTTTTTGTAGAGTTTTTCTACATACCTTGTAATAGCAAGTTCTTAATTAAAAATATATTTAGAGTTTATTGGTTAGTTTTATTTTATCCTTCCAGTGTTATAAACTATTTTTAAAGACTGTGGTAAGCTACCCACCTAATTTCTGTGCTATAAACCTAATACGGCAGCGGCCCCTCAGGCCATTTGTCACTAGTTACGTTACACAGAAACCATGTCACCCAATATGTCACCAGTTAAAGGCTAAGTATGGACTTACGGAAAAAGATGAGAATTTTATTTGTTACAACCAAAAACATTATTTTATATTTCGTTGGTTTTAAACTGAAAGTAGAAAAACATGTTGGAATCAAATATTTGTATTTGAAAAACAAAAAATACTCACTGACATTTTTAATTTGAAACTTTTTATGAATCTCGCGTTCCACCACTCAAACAATGAGAACTTTTCAACAAGTTTAATATGAACATTATATTCAGAACAACATATCATTTTAACATGAAACATTGTGTACCAAATCTAAACAATGGGTAGGTTTAACCATTTCCATACTATAACATCAAAGTGACAAGAATGAATTAATATTTTTTGTATGCCATCACTCGCTGATGTAGACACGTCCAAATCTTGTAAGATCATTGTAGAACAATGACTCTCCAGAATAAAAAATATGTTTTGATAAGTTAGGTACACGTTGCCCTTTTTGTAAGAGAAATTTCGAATAGACAAGTTTTTTTACAATGTTTTTGTGCATTTAGCTATCATTCATCTTCACGCTGTCTCAAAGGAAAGCATTCTATTTGTTCTTACATACATATAAAATCGCTTCGTTCATATTCAACAAAGCACTCATAAGCCCGTCCTGTCGTTACAAAATTTGGGATTTAAAAAAAAAGTGCATCTTGGACATTTTCACCTCTCCGTGTTCCAAGTTAATATTTATGACCGCGACACAAACAAAACATGGCCGCATTAGTATTCGATCGTGCTTTAAATTTTAGATTCGTAAACCGCTTTATCAAAAGCAATATCGTCTATGTATTAAACATTAGGTACCTAAGTTTTAAATGCGGTCGAAGTAGGGGCGTTTTACATCGAAAACTTTGTAAGAACCTCGGAATTTTTGAGACTAATAAGTGTCGTACCAAAACCCGCATACTAAAGAGACGTCCCGTGCATGGTAATAGCAACTCGGGGGGAATATAAAATGCCAGTATCTACCTACCTATCATTTTAGAGGGTGCCGCTGTCAGAGTGTTTAAGATAACCCAGGACGTGACACCTATATCAAAGCGTTCAAATGTACATAACGTGTCAAAATTCTTAAATAAGCTCAGACGACGCGAAAAGTCGGCTTGTGAACTTTTAACCCAAAGTCCCTGTTAAAAAATATTACCGGAGAACATGACGAGAATTTTAGACACGCAGGTGACGGAAAGGATATAAAATGAATATGAAAATGTTGTTCATTAGCAAGATTTTCACTAGGAACGTCTCCGACGAATTTCGTTCATGGTTGAGAATACGAAAAAGGTTGTGGATCAACTGGTAATTTAAAAATTAAAAGTGCGGTCCTTTCTTATTCACTGCCCCAGTGTCCTACAATAGTAATTAGGGTAATATTTCTATGCAAAACGAGTTCAGCGCCAATTCTTAAAAGGGAGGACCCCTACAAAGGAAGTTATTATTCTAAGTTATTCAACGAAAGGGTCATAATAAAAGCGCCACAATTAGCTTCAAATAACCAGCACTACGTCTGTAATATCAATCCACATCATTAGGCACACCTGAACTGGATCATGTTCTTAGAAATGGTCAATTTGTGCTGTGACAAAAAACATCCTGCCGTATTGGGGTCTTATCGCAGGCGCTGATTACACGTTCTCCCTGGCAGCAGAAGGCGATGCTATTAAATTGTCATTAAAGTCACCTCAGTGTCATCTGCGACGTCCGTTTTCGTGGGACCAACTTTTTGTTGCAGTTTTTAGTTTTACACCGCTTCCAAATCTCATTTAGCGCGCCACCGAGTATTTTTATTGCATTTTAATCGTTATCTCCGAGAAACAGAGTCTCTTTGGTAGTTTCTGGTAGGTAAATAAAAGTTTGTCGGGTTTCGTTAATGACACTCGATGTAATTTGATGTAAATTGACCGCCCCGACCGACAGGAGCCGCCACGCAACATGTCAACTATGAAATTGTTACTTGACTAATGTTTAATTTAGGTGTGATTGATGTTTCAGACCTTTACTTACAAACTTGGATTACAGATTAGTTTGATCGTAGAATAATTTGAATATTCAAACCAAAACGGCGGCCATTTTTCCTTCAAAGAGGCATCGTTTAAATTATCTTTTCCCAAATCAGATTAAGAAAATCGATGATCTCGTTGTTCGCAAAAGTTGGAAGAACGGTAAAATTTTATTGATGACTGTCATGGTAATTCCGCGGGCTGGTATTACGGGGTAAAGAAATTGCCTTGCCAACCTCCTCGATTGCGTAATGGTCGATGTGACCGCGATATCTTAATAAGTGGTTCTTGATCAAGTACCTTCGAAGAAGCCTCGGGCTTTGCATAATTGTTAAACGTCTCAGCATCGTTTCAGATACGCAGAGATGGTAACCATTTACCCTATTATCGGGCTTTTGGGGAATTATCACGATTCGATTCTGGGAATAAAATTGTTATGTTAAAACTTACAAGACTCGGTCATTATGTTATCTCAAACATTTTCTTCGATGTTTCTTAAATTGTAATTTTCGGTTACGGCAAAAGCTTTTATCGACGTATTATATTTTATTCTACGGTCATGTTATGTAGCTCTATAGTATCTTAAAGATATTATCAGAATAAATTAAAAAAGGTCTTTTGTATACAAAGTTTTGTTCTACTAAAACGCGATTGTGTTCTGAAGTCGGTCCCGAAGTCATTTGAATTTCAGAATATCAAGTAGGGGTCTTCTGTTTAAAACTGTGGATATAATAATAATTTAAGGTAGGTACTTATATACCTACTTAAAAATATTCTGATTTTGACATTCGGAAATTTGGAAAATGTATATTTTCTAAAATAAATAAAGATTTAATTTGAAAAAAATGTCCACAGCTAATTTCTCTAATACTAAACACAAAATACAAATTAAAGTGAAAATAGGATTTACATCCTATTTTCACTTTAATTTGTATTTTGTGTTAATATGGAGTTTTACAACTCCATATTACAGACACCATCTGAGTTTTGAAACTTAACTCACCTACTGAAAACCTCCTGTAACCCTTTTTGATACTTGTAAATATTTTTATTTCTATTATAGAGTTAGTATGTAAATAATGTTCGTGTTTAATAAATAAATCCTACTGAAACGTTTCTATTTCATTTTTGGTGACAAGCAAGGAATCTGGAATCTCTTCTAATCATCTTTGACAGATAGTTCCTAAACCAATAAAATTAGCTACGGTTAAGATCGATCACAAAATCTCACGGTTCCTTCTGCTCTCGCAAACCATAAATAAAGTTACCGCTCGTGCATGACCGAGTTTTTGCTCATTACAACGCAAAACTGAATAAACTTCATGGTTGGAGCGTAGACAAAAAAGTAAATAGATTGCATGAAATATGTACATTATTATAATATCACGAACAAAGAGGCTGTACATCATTACAGCCAGATCTAAAAAGCTCGATTTAGCCCAAGATGAGATCGAAACAGTTGTAGTTTTCTTTGAGATTTTATTACGGATTGCAAAAAGGTTCCGTACGTAGCGATACTCGCTTCGTGAGTGGACTTCAGTTTTTTGTACTGTTATGATTGATAACTGCAAGTAGAAACTGGTTCTGCAGCGTGTCGTTAAAAACGGTGGCTGTGTCATTACCGAAGTAATTAATGATATATTTAATAAGATTTTACATTTATGGTTTATTTATTTGGGTTAAGGTAGTAAAGTAGAAACTTAAATTCGTATTATGTAAATTGGCGTACCTTCCAGGTAATTTTTATTTATGTTTACCTATCAGATTTCAAGTTCTGGGTAAATTATTTAATTAAATTCGTACGTCATGTTTCAAGGGTTTCATCATCAAAATGGCGGAAGGGAAACAATACTTTTGTGATGATTAATATTAGGTATGTATTCCAGAAAGGATGATTGACGCTAAAACAATATTTGAGTCCAAAAAAAACACAATGATTCCTTTTTAATAATTTTCTTAAAACTACTTATTTAAATATTATGATTCACATAAAAGTCCGAGCTCTACTCAAGAAGTCAGTACTTACAACTTAAAACACAAATCTTTGATTAAACTTAAGGCTTTATATGTGTATACTCTTCTTATGCAGTAAAACTTAAGTACGAACTAGTAGGTATTAAGTTTCAGTGGAAATAAAATGTAATAATACTTCCCGTTTACAACACAAATTATCGTAAAAATAACATAAAATATTATTTTGTTGAAGTAACTCTAGCTAAGTTACTTTTAAGTTAATAATATTCAATTTGTTCGTAAAATGTAAGGGTGCGGGTACACAGGTTAGACGACGCCGACGGTGATGCGGGCGATACAACTTAAACAATAGTCTTTTTGTTAATACTGCATGCGTAATTACATATGTTGCATTGTTCTGGTGCTTGTCGCGACGCGTCACCCTGTCGCCATCGTCGCGTCGCGTCAGGGTCAGCAGGCTCTATCGTTTTGGTAATGTAACCACAGCCTTAGTAAACAATAAGCAACGAAGTCTATGCACTGTTTTAGACTTTCACGGTTTTTCACTACACTTAATGTAGCCGGAGCTCATCAAAATCAAAACAAAAGAAAATCACGGATATCATCCCGTAAGTAGGTACTTTAAGGTGACACAGCTCACAGGCTCGAACTCATTGGTGGGCGTGACCAAAAAGCACGCTGTCTCACCTGGCATCGTGCCCGACAGAGATAGTATCAGTGATGAGCAGTTAGACGCTAGTCTTCACGCACGTCTAGTTCGTACATACACACACAGCGTTTCGAACCGTTCCGAACAAAAACGAAGTTACACGATGCACACAATTGATATGAAAAAACAGTAGCGTTTGTCTTTCTTGAGCGTATATACTGCTCTGCTAGAGAGTATGCTCTCCAGCAGAGCCACAATCAAGGTCTATTTTATTATTACCTAATGCATGTAGGTACACACGCACGTACGTTAGCCGTGGGGTATCCGGCAGAGTAGAATAGAACCAACCCATTACACTCACGGGTGTCGTATAAGGCGACTAATGTCTGAGGCAGAACACCTTGTGCCTCCGTAGACCTGAGAATGGGCAGCAGCGTTTTCTGTTAGTCTTACATCACTGCGATCTCCAATCCGCCTGCCAAGCGTGGAGATTACGGCAAATTCCTCTCATCATGGGAGAGGCTTATGTCCAGCAGTGGACGTTGTGGGCTGTTGTTGTTGTTTCACGTACAGCGATAACGATATACGTTGATACGTTGATGTACGTTTGACGTACATCATTTTAAGATATAATTGATCGATTTCTAAGATAGTGGCTCCGTGGCACAGCATGACACCATTCGACGCCAGCTCGAATCGCCGAGAAATCATCAAGTAAGTATCTACAAACTCGTACTAAAGTAGTAGGCGCTGCGTCATCGTTTTATACCTGTATGGCTCTCTAAGAACCTAATATAGATTGCTTATTATGTTTAGTTTTCCCCGGGTGGTCATGCAGCGATCGCCTCAAGAGTTCACGACGCTGCCGCCGCGACGACGCATGCTTACTTGAAAGTTCATCGCAGTTTATGTCCGATTGCAGCAGCATAACCAGCCTATAATGCTCCCACTGCTGGGACACAGAGCTCCTCTCTGTGAGAGGGAATGCGGGCCCAGTGCGGGTTGGTCTTATGTCAGAGTGGATACCTAATAATTGTAATTAGTTCTGCCTACATAAATTGTTTTACAAAAATACTTACACTTTTTTTTTAGGTTTATAATTATGCTCAATATCACTAAATGTAAACACATGTTTTCATCAAGACAAATAACAAATCAAGATTTTTTTCTTAGTATTTACATTTTAGAGTCCATGACAAAAATAATAGTCAATTTAGTCAGACGGACAGACAGACAGATGAACGGACTGACAGACGAACAGACAGGTGGATAGACAGACGAACCGACAGACGGACAGACAGATGGACAGCGGAGCCTTAGTAATAGGGTGCCGTTTTTACCCTCTGCAGTTTGTCTATGTCACATGAAGGAAATTAAAAAAGCTATTGGCATACTTTTAGAGCATGAGAAGTGAAAACTACATTAAATATGTATAGAAAACTATTATAGAATAATTTAATGCCCAAAAAGTATACATATTTTCATTATTTTCATTATTAGGAAGAAGAGGAAGAAGCCTCCTAGTCAGAACCAGTGCGGGACCGCGCTGGCAGGACCCAATATGCTGCGTCCGGCGATACCAACAACGCAGCTCTATGTGTCCCGGCTACATCACACCACGAAGGTTGAGGAGATCGTGGAGTATGTCCGAGCGAAGACCAGCTGGACCTTGAGGGTCGAGAAGTTGGAGTCGCGCCACAACACGAATTTTAAGTCGTTCGTGGTGCGAGTTCCGACTCATCATATTGAGACCTTCCTCAAGGAAGAGTTTTGGCCGAAGGGTGTCATGTATCGGCGATTCCGCGGAAGGCTACGCGACACCACGCAGCGCAACATGACGCCGTCTCTTCGTGTTCAATAGTTTAATTAGGTTTTTGAAGTTTATATAAATATGTATGTTAGTCTGTAAGGTATATGTGATATGGGTCTTTTGTTACCTGAATTAAATGATATATTATTATTATTAGTCAATTTAGTCAGACGGCCAGACAGACAGATGGACAGCCAGACGGACAGACAGACAGACAGATAGACAGACAGACGGACAGATATACAGACGGACAGACAGATGGAAAGCGGAGTCTTAGTAATAGGGTCCCTTTTTACCCTTTGGAGTTTGTCTATGTCACATGAAGGAAATTAAAAAAAAACTAATTACTTTCACTCCCTAGAGACTAAAAGGGTCACTTTAGTCCCACTTCGTAGGGCTATAATGGCGTACTTTTAGAGCGTGAGAAGTGAAATCTACAATGTATAGAAATCGAATAAAGAATAATTGAATGCCCAAAAAGTATACATATTTTTGTTAATAAAAATATATATTTTTTTAGTTAGCCTATTCTATCCCACTGCTGGACAAAGGCCTCTCACATTCCTTTCCAACTCTCCCGGTGTTTTGCCTCCTCCGGCCAATCAGTCAGGAACGAGTCCGTAAAAAAATTATTATTATACATAAATATTTAAAATGTAATAAATTTACATTTTTAATTTTTTAGTAACAAAACTATAAATAAAATTAAAAGCATATAAAATAGGTAGCCCGCCAGCATCGGGAACAGGGTCCAAGCTGCTGGTGGTTAGGGCTCTTGAGAGAGGAACTTACTAACAATACGCGCCGTGTCCAGAACTGCTTTCTGAATCAAGCGCTTGATCCAGCTGCCTAGCGAGGGTCACCTCAGATGTTAGTTGAGGCTCTTGTCCAATTAAATTATTATTATTATGGAATTAATAACACAATTACTGACATTGTTTCTTTTTACGTCTGCGGTTTGTAATTACCGCCACTATAGCTCAAAATAAGTGATTCCTAATAAACAGAAAAATAGTAAGGTATTTATGGTACTAGCCGTGCCGTGTGGTATCCGGCAGAGTAGAATAGAACCAACCCATTACACTCACGGGTGTCGTATAAGGCGACTAATGTCTGAGGCAGAACACCTTGCGCCTCCGTAGACCAGAGAATGGGCAGCAGCGTTTTCTGTTAGTCTTTCATCACTGCGATCTCCAATCCGCCTGCCAAGCGTGGAGATAACGGCAAATTCCTCCCATAATGGGAGAGGCTTATGTCCAGCAGTGGACGTTATGGGCTTTTGTTGTTGTTGTATGGTACTAGTGTGGAAAGTTGGTTTTTACAAACGAGTAGACGAATGTAACCGTAATTTACGCACGTGTACATTGTAATACAAGGGGCTAAAATGACCCATTATACACGAGGTAGTGAATAGGAACCGAGTTATAATGGGATTTTAGAACGAGTTATAATGGGATATTAGTGTGTCACACTGTAATTTTTACTTTGAGTGGAAGAAAAATAGTCAATTTAGTCAGACGGACAGACGGACGGACAGACAGGCGGACAGACAGACTGACAGACAGACGAACAGACAGACGGACGGACAGACAGACTGACATACAGACAGACGGACAGACAGATGGACAGCGGATTCTTAGTAATAGGGTTCCGTTTTGAAAGCTATAGCTCTTATAATGGGATTTTAGTGTTACACTGTACTTTTCACTTTGAGAGCGAGAAAAATAGTCAATTTAGTCAGACGGACAGACAGATGGATGGGCAGAGCGATGGACAGACAGACGGACATACAGACAGACAGATGGACAGCGGAGTCTTAGTAAATAGGGTAACGTTTTTAATGCTATAGCTCTTATAATAATTTTCTATAGCACATACATATTTTCCCTATTTGTCTTAGTTTATTTGAATAATTTCGCAGTACTGCATTCTATTTTTCTTACATATGTGAACATTAGGACCATACACCATTGCGTCTCTTAGAGCGTTTATTACACTGCTATCTCCATCACTAATTACCTTAGTATACATGAGCCCGTGCAACTGCATGCTTACTTTGCATCCATCTACACCTGACAAGTTTTTTTTTAAATACAATTTTTTAATGTTGATTACACCTCCACAACCCCCGTACTATTAAATTCAATCCATACATCAGCACAATGTTTTGAATGCGTTACATTGAGTTGTAACACAAAACATGATTTTTCACACCAAAAAAAAAATCGTTTGATGTACAGAATGCTTGGTTGACTGACGGCTTCGTGAGGAGGTCTTTTGCACCCTGTATTCATGACGTGTCATCAATTCTTACTGCGTGGTCCTGTAAACGTATAACTCAATTAGAATATGCAAAAACTAACAAAATAGTACATTGTAAACATAGTCAATTTAGTCTGACGGACAGACAGTTGGACAGACAGACGGACATACAGACGGCTAGACAGACAGATGGACAGACAGACAGATAGACAGACAGATGAGCAGACAGACGGACAAACAAACAGACGGACATACAGACGGATAGACAACAGATGGACAGACAGACAGACGGACAGACACAGGGATAGACAGATAGTTGGCCTGACAGACAGACAGTTGGACAGACAGACGGACATACAGACGGCTAGACAGACAGATGGACAGACAGACAGATAGACAGACAGATGGGCAGACAGACGGACAAACAAACAGACGGACATACAGACGGATAGACAACAGATGGACAGACAGACAGATGGACAGACAGACATGGGCAGACAGACAGAATGGTGGATAGAAAGAAAGATGGATAGACAGACAGACGGATAGACAGACGCACAGACAGACGGATAGACAGACATGGACAGACAAACGGATAGGCAGCGGAGTCTTAGTAATCATAGGGTACTGTTTTTACCCTTTGGAGTTTGTCTATGTCACATGAAAGAAATTTAAAAAAAAAAAAAAACTTTTACTCTCTAGAGACTAAAAAGGTTACTTTAGTCCCTGATGGACTAAAGATGACTAGCGATAGCATAAATTATTATTCACAGAAAACACGTTTCAGTTTTCAGACATTTTATTGAGAACTGTTGAGAACTGTTGTCATGCCTACAAACAAAGTCACTATGTGACAGATTATATACCATGAAGGTATCAACCTCCAACAGTCCCGCTTCGTAGGGCTATATTGGCGTACTTTTAGAGCATGCGAAGTGAAATAATAGATTGTACATCAAGTGCATAAAATGCACCATTTTATGAGACGTTTTTTATTTGTTAAATAGAGTGTAAGGGTGCGTACAGACTATATAACATAACATTGCTATATAACATGTTTCAGATAATGTAGACACTGAATGTTATAAATGTCAATGTCAATTTCATAATGTGGACGTGTTATAAAACACAAGTTATATAATATGTTATATAGTCTGTACGCACCCTTAGGTGTGGTCAGTACATGAGGAATATCGGAACTAATCTATTCACATTGTGCAGACATTGCTTCATGTGCTTCTGCTGCACAGGTATCTTGCCCGAAATCTCGTGTTGATCTAAAAAAAAAAATGGATTACACAGGGTCAAATTAAATGAGTTAGCGAAACTCCGCACATAAAAATCAAAAGCTGTTTTTTTCGGGTCAACGATACACACAGCACAGCGGGTCTAAAATAGCCGCTATAGCAGAATCTACGCAGAATCTTAGCATGAATCACGTTAAAAAAATTAAATTCTTAAAATGGACTTTATGTCAATAACTATAAAGTCCATTTTAAGAATTTTAAATTTTTAACGTGATTCACAAAACGATTCTGCTAAAGCGGCCATTTTAGACCCCCGGTACAGATTTCATAAGTTTTTACCGTGCCGGAAGTGCCAGAGGTTGGTTTTATATATGTATAGGCACCAAGAACAGCGACCGGTGGCCCAGTGGTGGCGGCCCCGACTTACGAACAGTAAGTCATGGGTTCGAACCTAGACAGGCGCATTACTTTGTATAATTTATTTCAACACCACTGCTCTCAAAGCGGTGAAGGAAAACATCGTGAGGAAACCGGACTGTCCTACAACCAAAAATTCGAAGACATGTGACATCTACTAACCCGCACTGGCCCGCGTGGTGGATTATAGCCCATTACCTCTCATAGAGAGGATGCCTGTGTCCCAGCAGTGGGAACATTAATAGGCTGATGATGAGGCACCTACTATTTGCGCAACCATTTCCATTACATACTGATACTGATACTGTTAGCCTGCGTCATCCCACTGCTGGGCAAAAGCCTCTCTCCATTTACATAAACATACAAAATAAAAGTCACTAGCGCATTGCACTGTCTGTCTTGCCTACATAGGGTGCCCTAATGCCTATACACAAAGCCACGCCGCCGGCCACCATGGGTAAAGTAAGCCTGCGGCGCTGTGTGTAGAGAATAGCACTAATGGTTGAAGTCACCATCGACACGTGCCTCTGATGTCGATGCCGCGTGTCGCTCGTGTGTAAGAACACTAAATAGATTAGGTGCAACAAATTATATGACTTACCCATTGTTAATTTGTAGTTATTCACACCTGTTCTTCAATGAACCAACACAATATCACTCGCACAGCGTCCACTCAAATCAAAAATTAATTTTTTTATCAAAAATCCGGAGTCCAAACAGTTATACGTCAAACGTCACACGAATGACATAGGCTTTAGAAGCAGATTTGAAATTTCGAATATAACTGGAATAGGGTGGAGTCTCCTAGTATCAGCCTCCTCCTAAAATCGGCCTTTTCTAGAAAAAGTAACATAACTATAAAAATTGCTAAAATCATAATACTTTTCATGCAAAAACGACTCTAGTTCCATACACATAACCTCCCATACCATAAATACATTTCATTTTAAAATCTTCATGATGAGAAACATTTGAAATTTATTTATTCTTTTATACTATCTGTCATTTCGAATTACATTCAAACGTTGAATACATTTTTGTAATCATCTTTTAAAACTCTTCATTTTGATACCCCACTCGATGGTATTAGAAGAAAAAAAAATTCGAAGTCTACAATATGGCACCCCAAATCCACGATTTTTTTTTTTTTTTGCAAGAAATCAAAAGCACTTAAAAATTACAAGTAGTCAAAGTTCAAAAAAAGTTGACACGGTCGATAATTGGTACCACCACCCTACGCGCGTATGACATATTGTTAATGTGTGCGTGAACGTCGTCGTCGTCCTCCCGCACCGCGCACCGCAGCGGGGGAAACATTGTTCAGTGAGATGCACGATAAGTCTAATAAAAGGCGCGCGTAAAAAAATACGAAAAGGCCTTTGGAAAATCGGGTTTTATGAAAAAACCACTGCATAAATCGATTACAAGTAAAATTTATTGAATTCTTCGATAATTGTGCTGTGTCGGTACCGACTTTGTTTTGGAAATTTGACACTTCTTTTATTACTAATTTACGCCCAAAGTTACGTTAAAATTGGCAATAAAAATGAATCTTTGGTAGCTCGTAACTTTTTAATGGCTTTTTATTTAACTATTCTGTTTCCGTACAGACACAATTAATAATGAGACAAAACGATATCATGTTTAACTTTAGTTGTACCATCACAAACAGTGGAGTAATAGCCCCCCGAAATTTGTATGGAAAATATGTTGCGCAGATCAACCTTAAGTGTAACGAACTCTATGTTTTGTTAGACTAATCATCATTTAGCCATTTCTATTAGATGAACAGGGGGTCTAAAATGGCCGCTTTAGCAGAATCGTTAGGTGAATCACGTTAAAAATTGAAAATTCTTAAAATGGACTTTATGATTATTGACATAAAGTCCATTTTAAGAATTACCATTTTTAACGTGATTCATGCTAAGATTCTGCGTAGATTCTGCTAAAGCGGCCATTTTAGACCCGCAGTTCCTTTATTTCTTGTTCTATCTGAAAAGCGAATTTCCCAAAAGTTACTATAGAGGTCGACTGCCTCTTTCGTCTAGTGGTCGAAAGCGCGACTGCTGAACATGAAAGCCTGGGTTCGATTACCAGGTCGGGCAAAGTGTTATTGGGTTTTTTTCCATTAGGATTCTCTCAGTAGCAGCCATGGACTCTGGATTTGCATCCAGTTGATGGCAATAGGCAATTACATGGGACTTAAACTGACTAAGCTAGTTCCCAAAAACAGCTTATAATTGACGTTTTTTTTTTCAGTGTGTATGACGTAGCCACTTCAAAAAACTACTTCAACCAGAAAAACTGAACAGACAGACCGTTCATTCAAGGTTATTTGTTTATAGAAAATATCCGTTATCGTCGGAATAGTCCGCTCCCGTCGGTCAATAATAACAGCAATTGTATGCCGCCCCAAGACTTCCCGCAAACGAGCCTGTGTTTGTTATTACCGGTAGACTAACTGTTTATCTCTGTTTTATTATTCTAAGAAGTCGATCATGGATTTATGGGCCGCGTTTAAGGGTTGTTGAGTAGTTATGTGGTGCCTAAGGCTTCGTTAGTGCGATTACCTTCGAGTTTTAGTTGAGGTAATGAATAGGAAGTGTTTCAAGTTGTTAAAACTGCTGGAGTTGTTTAAAGTGAACAGAAAAAAAACGCAAGTAGAAAATACAGCACCCGAAGGATTTCATATTATATAGATCGAAAACTAAAAATCTAAAACTGTATCTGTAGTCAAGTTTAAGTAAACACTTTTATTGAATAGACAAGAATTTAAACGAAGTAATAACCGTTAAAGAAAGTAACTTTTGACAGTTCTTAGTGACCACGAGGTGGTTTTAAAAACACGCCAAGCGAAGACTGAGTACGATTACCAGTAGGTAAACGCAGTGGTGTGCAAGTCTGAGAAATCCTAGTTTTATTTTTTTTAAACTTACTTTACCACTGTAAATGCTCATTTAGCTTAATTATTTGCTGATTAATGATCTCTTAACTACAGAATAAATATCGGGTGCAAGTGTTACGGAAAATATAAAATAAATAAAATAAAAATAAATAAAATCATTTATTTCAGGTCCGAGATCAAAAATAAACAAAAATACAAACACATATAATTAAAATTGCAGAATTACATTAAGAAATAAATAAATAAATGTCAAAATAAATTATCAAATACAAAATTTGGAATTACAAGAAAGGAGAATGCCCATTTTTCTACTGACCGCCGTTGCGCATCAAAACTTTTTGTATGATAGCAAAAATTGGATATAAAAGAGGGGTGATGTCGTACTTTCTAAGGAAAGAAAAATTATCCATTTATTTTGTGGGGTTTTTGTTGTTCTTTGATTTTCTGTTCAGTTTTGAGGTTAGTTTTGTAACGAACCTTCCACTAAAAGCAGCAGCCCTTTACAACGCGGTTGCGCAACTTTATAAAGCGGTTGGTGCGTAACTTTATTTAAAATTTTCATTTAAACTCCAACAAATAAAACTTAAGCAAGTAACTGGCATCTCAATACTTTTCAAATATTACCCTACTCGCAATATTGCACGTACATTTATCTAAAATAACTCATAAACGAATATAAAAAGGGTGACACTGATACACCCCGCTGTTTCTTTATGTTTAATGTTATTAGGCCGAAATGGTTTCCTTTGAATCGGATCAGGACAAGCCCTTTTCATTGTAAAGCAAATGATAATGGTAATGGTCGGACACCATGTTGCGCTTTATTGTGAGTCATAGATATTAGAACACATGGAAAAGGCGTCGGCCAACAAATAAACGCCATAGTAAAACCCATATGAATTAATTTCGTAGCAAAACTGCCTGTATACCAGTTTTCGGTCGTAGCTTCAGTAGATAACCGACCAGAGCCATATAAAATTTAATGTTGATATTATTTCCAACGAGAACTGATGAATGGTCGATAAACTTTGCCTTTTGTGTACAAAGATAATCGTGCAGTTAATAAATTTACACATAATAGAACTACTGACAAGAGTACAAAACCTTTATATTTCTTACACATGTATTAATGGTAAATTGATGGTGATTGACATATCATGCTATGAAAAAATGTATAGATTAATCTTTTAAGAACCGGTAACATCGCATGCCCTTATCGGCGCGCGGCTAGGTAGCTGATGTCCTTGATAGCTGCCTGTCTCTACTCCGTATATAATTGGATTAAAATAAATGTGTGTTTTTAATTGCTCAATTGTTTTCAGAACGGACATTTTTTGCGACGTAAATGTTATTCCGACTTCATTGTAAGTGACATTACATTGACTATTAACATCAATACCTAGAAATATTTTTGTTAGTCATTACTTATTAAAAATTAAAAAGGCAGGAATATTATAGAGAATGCTGTCAGAGTACCCTTGTTTACCTGTTTCAATTCGTTTCATTCTGTCAGTTTATTGTTTTATTTGAATTCAAACATTGTTAGAACAGGCATCCTACCAGTATTTTAAGAAAAATAAATAATACCTTCGGACTTTTCCATCCTCTATGTTACCTAAAAATAAATTATAAATAAATATGAATTCTCAATTCGCTGTTCCAGCAATTATAGTTACTAGGCCACTTCCAGTGACAAAACATCAGTGTCTCCCTGGCATTAGAGTTGGGAGGGAGTCCATACAGCACTAACATTGGAGATAGGACGGTCGTTATGTCGATAATTTACTGGGGAAATGACTAAATAAACACAGATATGAATGATAGAGCCTCCTGTCGCCGTCCATGAAACGAGAACGGTGGAAGGGTAAACTTGGGAGCTGATTGAGTGGGGATTTTGATACTAGAGATGTAAATTTAGACTGGGAGATATCGATAGTTAGTGTGTAATTAAGGATGTAGCTAAAGAATGAGTGAATGAACGAATAAATTTGACTATTATGACTACGTTTTATAACTGCATGTTTTAAAATAAAATAGTTTCAGTTGAGTCGCGATTGGTGAGTGAGCGTTGTTTTAGTCAAGGGCAAAGATCTCTTTGACAGTACAAGCATAAATGAAAAATAATTTAAAATTTTGACCAACCTAAGGTTACAAGTAAGGTAATTGGTCAAACATTCAATCTGAAAATCACACCATGTGAGTGTAAATTTACATCTCCGAATTGATTACTCAGTTACTTAAAAACCGCAGGTCACGGGCAAAGCTATACAATGTATCGACGTACAGGCCGTACAGCCTAGCAATAACATTGTTACTGGTCGAATTGTAAAGCTGAGAGCGGCGCGTCGCCTGCAGTACTGTTGCGGTTAACCGATGCGGGTAGACGGAATTCTGAATTCTGACATCTGACCGTCCATAACTTCGCGAAATCCGATTAAAGGTTGTATGTGTTCGAGGAATGATACTATTGTTATTTCTATATGGAGTTTGAAGGGTAGTTGAAAGGGTTGAAAATTCTACGAAGGACTGAATATTTTTTTAAAGTTTTGGACCTAAACCAACCAGCCTGCGAGGCAGAAATAATAACCTGTGTGTACTTTGCTAGAACCCATTTTGTTCAGTTATACTTGTGAAGTATGAATAAAAAAAAAACTGAACGACAACTAACTAAATTAAAATACTCAACCAAATCAATGATTTCGTGATGACAAGTCAACGAAAAATTCCAGTGAAAGCCAAATTACATCCCATTAGTGCCAAAATTACAGCCAACCAAACACTATATTTAGCTACCGTATGTCACCTTAATTTTTATCATTCAGCTTCAAATTACACTGAGGTGTCTGCCAGGTCATACTTAAAACACGTGATACTTCAAAAGAAATGTATCTAATAAAAGAAATACAAATCAGAGCACACTGAATAATTTAAATTTAAATGCACGAGTTTTTTTCAGGTTTGTAATTTACAAAATAAAACATTCACTTTATCACGTCACGACTTTGTGTACCTAATTTAACGACGGAATGACTTGAGGTCTACGACCTGAAAATCTAAGTGGTGTCAGTGGTATGTCATCTACTCGTAACGAGATGAACATAAAAATGTTTTTTTCTTAGACTTACTGAACTACAAATATTTGTATAGAATTATAAAGATTTCTGATGTTGAGTTTAAAAAAGTTGAAATATGTTTTTTAATGTCTTGTGTTTATTCATCTGAAATAAATAGCCTAGAAAAAGAGAAACTCCGTTTGAAATTAATTATTGCATTTGGATTGCAAGCCTTTGCATAATTTCATTCCATTTAACCTCCTCAAATAGAAGTAACATTATTGTGAGAATGTTGATATCATCAAGGTAAATTATTGCATTCATCGTTATTGAACCTTTGAACATGGATAGATGCTAAACATTTGGCATAGTTGTGAAATCGATTGTACCAGATAAGCAATAGGTAATAATTTCATTAATGTCCCTAGTAGCATTTACCGTTGGCTTCCATACGCCAACAGTTGGGAATGTATTGGCAGACGGTTAGTTATTCCGCCAACCTAAACTTTAAATAGGCCCGTTGTCATAAACACGCACTATTTGCCCAACGGATAGCCAACGACGGGTCTGCTGTTACTATTCTTACTGTTGGGAGATTTTTGTAGGCATTTAAGTAGTGATAGCAACATCGGTCCAACTTAAAAACCCTTCAATGGGACTGTTACTGTTACTCCTACGGGGTGGTAGCGGGTAGCGGGCACTTGTCGCCCGGCCCGCCCGCTATTGTTTTATTCATTTGTGAGGCGTGCGCCTGAGGCTGCGGAGTATTTGTTTTGTTCGCATCAACCAAGATATTAGCCTGATGATAGGCAGGCTGTCTGTCTTTACCAAGGTCACCACCCAAGGACAGGCCCCTCTTTGTGGCACCGTGTCATAACTATAGGCTATACAAAATTTATATCTAATTTTATAATGTACATGTTTTTTTATTAACATTTATTTCACCATATCATTGAAAAACGTAATAAATGTTTAATTATCTGAATCTCAGTACATTTGCTAGCGAAACCTACTTTAAATGTTGCCAAATGTCAAACAATATTTCAATTAAAATCGGAATCGATTGATTGAAATCGATACGTAGTTTCAATGTCTAGTTTACATCAATCACTGACTTAACTGTATTTTTGGTAATGTTTTACTATTGCTAGGCCCACTTACATGACATAAAATCAAAAGAAATTACAAATATAACTTTACAAGCTATCTTTTTTGTACAAAATAACAAGAATGTTTTATACATCATTATGCATCTGTCATGCATGACATGAAAACAACTGAATGACTTAAAAAGCTTGAACAAAGAAGTTATTTTGAAAAAATACGTTGATAATCGATATTGAAAATCGATTGAACAATAATTATACCTGGCAACATGGTTTATGACATGACAGACTACAGAGATCTATCTGTCAAATCAAACATTATATTTTTATATAAATTATTTTTCCTTTAGTTGAATACTTGAATTATATTCCTCCGTATTTACGTCTGTAACGTTACGATTTACTGCTAGCGAGTTGAGCGTTTGCGTTCCTCAATTGGTTTTGTTGTAAGACATCGAACTTTTGTTTTATTTTATGTGAGCGAATTGACTCTAGTTATAAAATTTCTACACCGGGACAAGATCGGACAAACCGTCCACTCTCTCGACGGTGTGTAAAGAAGATCTAGACGAACAAATGCTCATCCTTCTACGATCCTGGGTAACGCCGACACCGGTAAGTTTGTATTATCTTTAGCTTTCCATGCACACGCTGTAGTGTTCACTATTTTAGCTTTATAGTCTTTGAGGAGGCCTAAGTTCAACTGTAAATGTATGTACTGTAACTGTAATCTACCTACAAGCTGGTATTATAATAAATGTGCATTAATATTATATAAGCAGATGCAAACAAAACATTTGGTAATTGGTGTAATTATCATCGTATGTCTGTATAATAAAACTTGTACAAAATAACTGGGTTGTATGAAAGGTGTACTTGTGCAGGTAAACATGTGTGAGTTTCTACAAAGAACCGGCACAGCCAATTTATGTGAAAATGTATCATAATAGTGGACATAATTATATCTTACAAAGGTACATGTACATTTGTTTTTTTTACTTTTCAGGTATCATTTGATGATATCCTGTGCATGGAATGTTTCCTGTTGTTGCAAGAGCGGATATTATCAAACACACCTCCATCTCAAATTGAAGTATCCCCGCCTCTTGGACATCTAAGCATATGTTTTGGATATTGTATCTCCATTGCAAGTCGCAGAACTCACAGAGTTTCCCAAGACTGTCCTCAAAGGACCTTTATTTTAAGATGGACTCCAGCTCATCACGTAAGTGTTATTGACTGGCAGCATTGCTGCATTTAATTGTTGGTATTATTAAACAAAAGTTTTTGTCAATAAAAATAATAATTTGTTCTTTTTTAGGTCATACATTTAGAAAGAGTCTGTTGTGCATGTTGGGCGGCTGCAAGTAGAGATATTCAAAATTCAAGACAAGCACTTCCTGTCATTAACAACCTGCACTGGAGTTGGTGGATTCTGAAAATATTGATTGAACTGTATTTATGCATGATTTTTACAAAAAGTGTAAAGATCGTCTTGATTTGTCAATAACCTAATTTACGAATATAATTACCTATTCAACTTACATTATTTGTATTTCATTTAATTTCAGCTAATTAATTGACAGAAAGTAGGTCAACGCAGAGACACAACATCCAACGTCAACGAGACAATACTGTATGTTAGGTGACTTTTGTATGTTATCGTCAGGGTTGGCCTTATAGGGCTGTTTTCAGAGCGACGCGTCTTGCCAGTGCCGGCCGTACGCGCGTCGCTGTACACGAACCTTATCGTATTCAAAATAAGGTTGGTTTTTCAAAACACATCGCTGAAACCAACCTTATTTTGAAGCCGATAAGGTTCATGTACAGCGACGCGCTTACGGCCGGCGCTGGCGAGACGCGTCGCACTGAAACCAGCCATAGAACCAACCAACATACAACCGCTTGCCTAAATGTATTATGTGTCGTTGGCCCCATCGCAAGTTGGGCCTTCGTAGGCAAATCCACGTAGGCCATCAGTTTTGGGCCCAACCCGCAAACTGCCCGCCAATTGTATGCATTTGCCAACTAACCAGAGGTATGTGGCCCAACTAAATGCCAACAAAAAATGCTACTAGGGGTAAGTGTTAATCAAATCATTCCCAATCCACTATTAGGAAACGCAATACCGCTGACAGATCTCCCACCAATGACAGTTACAATAATGAAATCTGCGATTACTCGAGCTTAGTTTACGGATGCACTTACAAAGTAACATTTAGATTTAAGACCTTAATAATTAGACGTAAAGTTTAATTTTGTTCGCGTCATTCGTAAATTAGCAATCCCACGGAACGATAAATCCGACAGATAAGAACTATTAGCCGTACCAGCGACATTTCCAGTATTATGAAATTGCAGAAAATAGTGGAAACTTAACTAAGTTCCTGCCTGTAAATGTTGTGACTTTAAAAATTTATAGCTTCGTGAACTGCAGGTACATAAATTATTCCGGAGATTATTAGACGGCAGAAAGACGCCCACACTTTTATAAGTAAACGGAAATTGTTTGTCTAAGTCCAAAATTACGCTTTAATATTGTCTTTTGACCTTTTCTCAGTATTAAGACGAATTTTCGATGGCAAACAAACTGTTTTGTATTATTATGTAAATAAAGTTTGAAAAGTTTATTCACATTACGAATAATAGAAAATTTTATTGGTTTCCGTCTAAAGAACAAATTGCTTTTATGGGCTTTCAGTTAAATAAACGCAATTCACGAATGGTCGGTAAAAAATATTGAATTATCTAAATTAGGAACAATTTGTTACCGCAACCATTACAACCAATCACTACGCCCACTGAAGCACGTTGCACAGTGCACTACCCACTACCTCTACCACGTTATATCTAGACATAATACCTGTAATAAATAATTTGTTAATAACTTTATTTGACCTTTCTAACTAAGCATTTAGGTTAGAAACGTGGCCTATAAACTATCTAACGACTTGTTGTAATGAGTCCTCTCGTACCTACCATAAAATTAAACTAGTGACATTTATATTAGAAACAATTATTATGGTAATTAAATCTGCGACATAGAACGCAGCTGTTGTAATGTATTGTATTGAATGTTATTAACACCACCATCAACAATAATGTAACTGAAAACATAATGACTAAGTTAGAAAAAATGGAAGGTATGGCAAAAGTAGTTCTAATGAGAAAAAGAAGAAGAATTAAGTAAACTTATTCTTCTACATATTGCTTTTTCAGCAAAAGTTCTCTTTTTTATGTCAATGACATCTCTTCTTCAGGAAGTCAGGATCTCTTTCTTCACCAGAAGGTACCAGGCTACCAAGACTTATTGTAGCTAACAGTTAGACGCTGTACTTTAGTTATAAACATAATCAAGTACTGTTTAACTGCCACAATTCTTGGATACATCTTTAGAGTTATAATTCATCCAGAATCACTGCTTGAGTAAATCCCAATAAATAATGCAGATAATGTATTGCAGATATAGCTTCAAAATAATCGAATATGTCGGCCGGACGTCAGCGGTGGCGAGGCCGACGCCGACGTACTGCCAACGTGACGTCACGTGCAGGCCAGCCTACCCGATCTCCTGCAGTTGGCAGATGGTAAAATTGTACTTAATACAATAATAACGTCTGTCCGATGCCTCATTCCAACAGAGCTATTTTAGTGGCAACTGAATCGAAATTTTTATTAAAGTAGACCTAAAAATGAACAGTTTCGAGAACCAGTTTTATAAATCATCTTTGAATCTACAAAATATTTTTTTAACGGCGAGAGAACTACTATGATTGATGACTCTGGATGTAATGATAGTTTAAGAAAAAAGAAAAAGCAAAACTCTGATGCAATAGCGCAGTCAAGATTTACTCATAATAAAACGGTGGGTATACAGTATATAATAGGTACATCTCTATTTTGAAACGTGAAAAAAGAGCAAAGTAATATTAAAAGCCATATTAATTATTCATGTAAATAAGATAAGATTAATGGAATGTTAGCAGCCGATAGATATACAACGAACGGTGCTCTCTACGTCCAACCTTTGCATGTCCGTATGACGTTATTGGCTCCCGAATGATTACGTTAATGGATACCACGTTTTAACGATCTTTTAGCTCTTGAATTGACTATAAAAGAGATACGACAGAATTTATGACCATTAAGACGTTACCTTTAATCTGCTACTCTATTAGTCCCATGCGAATTCTAATGTATTTTATATCACGGTCCCGTTTTAAAGATCAAAGATTATCGCATTCATTAAAATGGATATTAAGCTTGAAAGTTTTAGCTCTACTTCTTGGCAATTTATGTGCACGGAATCGGAATTCAGAACTTTGAACATGAAAATATTTAATTGAATTTAGCTTTGCTTGGGAGGCAAAGTACCTACACAATTGGATTTCACAGTCAGTACAAAGAAAATGACGTACCCGGGGGATTCAGACTTTGAATTCATGGAATTTCTTACTTTTTCTTTCACATACAATAATGCTGAGACTAAACTAAGATTTTGCCACCCCATTTCTCTCTAAAATCGAATTCCTTGAAAAAGACTGCGTCGTACAACTTCGTGATATCATCAAATCTACCTAGCCTTTTCCCAACATATTAGGGTCGGCTTCCAATCTAACCAGATGCAGCTGAATACCAGTATTTTACATGGAGTGACTGCCTATCTGACCTCCACAACCCAGTCAGCACTGGGTAATACGATACCACTTGGTGCAAATTCGTGATATATAAATTGCAATTTTAATAATGACAAAAGCAAAAGCGTAAACAGTCCCATTTTTCATCATCAACCGACTTTATGTGGTCGTTCTAAGCTCCAGTTAAATAAATAACCGCAAAATTCAATTCAACAAACCGTTATAAAATAAGCTGCAGGCAACAAAGTCAAATCGCTTTGCGCGGTTAACCACAACGCTCTCTGGCAGGTAAACCATGGATTTGAAAGTTTACGTTTAAACTTAAAGTTCTCGGTGTGTAACCGAAACCCTTCAATATTTCAAATAGCGCATCAATGTTTTTAACCAACTATTTGCATACCTGTTGAACTTCGGATGAAAATTCTCGCCATATTGGTTCTCTGGGCGTGAAACGATTTTGTTTCACATTATTCCTTGTATGTTTGAAATGTGCTGTCGACATGTCGCCGCAATTGTATTCGATAAATATTATTGAAAATAGTTTCAGGATTTACATTTTTTTTCATCAAATATGGCATGGCTACTTGTAATAAAATCATTTTATTCAACTAATAAGTTATTCCAATAAAGTTTGCAATTATTTTGTTGATCGATAGGTCCAGCCTACTTTAAAATCAATTAAATAGAACATGATTTTTTTGTAAAATTAAAAAATTTGCGCTCTTAGAGCTTTTTTGTTTTCATTCAATCATGAATCACTTCTGTAGGTTTTATTTGACGCGGTCTGTCGCCCTCTGACAAAATAAAAACTTACTTTAAAATGATTGCCCGCTATATGTTGCTGGGCTCATCTTGAAACGTCCCCCGGCTATCCCTAATACCCGACGAAACCAATTTGAATTCAATTTAGCTTTTTTTCGAGCAAGCTTTTGTTGCCTCCGAGTTGTGTTTACCTTATTCGATTTCTGTAATTTCATTCATAACAAACTGGATTTGGGGTTCGAAAAGCCCATCGGGGTTGACAGGGGCGTTTGAAATAATATTCTCTTTGATAAGAACCGGTTTGCAGCGGGACAAGTGGTGGGGCCCATGCTATCGGGCCATAGATTCAAATGGGATTTGTCAATGTGAAGTGACAAAAACTAATTATGTCTCACAATGAGCCGGCTCTGGGTAAGGGATCCGACGGATGGATGCGATATCGATTTCAACAATTGATTGGGTTTCATTGATGACGTGTGAATCGACCGGGAGCTGATTCAGCCATCGTTTATTGAATAGAAAATTAAATTTGAGATGGAAAACAGAAAGGAAATTTAAGAGTAATCCTACTAATATTATAAATGCGGAAGTAAGTGAGGATGGATGGATGGATGGATGGATGGATGGATGGATGTCTGTTACTCTTTCACGCAAAAACTACAGACGAAATTGACACACAGATAGTTTATAGCCTTGATTAATACATAGGATACTTTTTACCCAGCTGTACTATCCTGTGGGACAATTACCGAAGTCGACGCGAGCGAAGCTGCTGCATAAGCTGGTGTGCCATAATTTTAGAAGTCGCAACCGCCCGCTCTACAAAGTACACAACAGAATTAGGATAAGTAGGTTCATAATATGTAGTTAATAGTCATTGTACTTTTTGACCACAAAGTAGAAAATTGGTTTATTGTAAACAAACGTTAAAGAGAAGCATCGTAAGGAAACTCAACATTTGGCTTTTAGTATGATGGCGCAATAAAATTCAAACGTCTGTAATGCCCTGAAAACGGCTGTACTACTTACTTTGGAAAGTAACTATTGGTGCATCGTATATTGGTGTCGATTCTGTTGTGCACAAACTAAACTTAATTTAGGCTATTACTATCTTTTACTAAAAGGCAGTGCGAGAAAAGGACGGCTATAGCTGTGAATTAAGTTAGAGATGTCAAACTAGTTTATGCCTTGCGCTTCACCGTGTTTTTAGTCGACATGTTTTTACTGCACCCTTCATTTGTATAGAAATATTAGTTCAAACCACCAACTAAATTTGACAGCTCTGAATTGCGACCGTCTCTTTCTCGTTTTATTAAAGAGAAAAAGATAGCAATAGCCTAAATTAAGTTTAGTTTGTGCACAACGGGATCGACACCATTTTCTACAAAAAGAACTAAATTATAATTTTACGAATTGTTTATTTATGCTGGAAATAATGATCCAATAACAAATAAAATCTTTTATTTATAGCAAGCTTACATTTTTAATTTATCGTAAAAAAAAACTTGCGAGACGCACGGGACCGGTCAATTTGGCGACACTTGGGGGAGGCCTATGTCCAGCAGTGGACGTCTTTCGGCTGAAATGATGATGATGATGTTAAAAAAAGAATAAACACACCGATGATGTCGCGGGCAGGAGCTAGTCTAAATTTGCATTATTGTACTGAACTTTACTACAAGATATTTCCCCTAAACTACATATTAAATTAAACAGTAAACATGCCGCATACAGCCCAACCAAGCTAAAGTTCAACAAGGCTAACATTTCAAGAATTTGAATTATTCAATTTCAACCCATATGGAACGGAATATACAGTCATAAATATACTTTTTACATCTATGTAAATATATTTAGTAAATTCGAATTGAATTATAATAGGGAAAGTGTCTAGATTTACACCATTAAGCACCAAACACAGCAGGAACAAGCTGTTATCGAGAAAAGTCACGATAAAGCGCAGACAAAATTGTGAAATTCAAATGAGAATATCAATAATTCTCGTTTTAACGTTATGAATAGCGTTTGATATAACGTTATAATATAATCATTGGCGTTCAAACATCAGCATTTGCATTTTATAACACCATCAAATATTTATAAAATATAAATCTTGTATGTGTGGACCGTTACAAATACTTTACCAATATGTTTGTCAATTTGTTTGTAGTGAGGCTCCCGCTGGGACTTCGGGACAAGACAAACAATAACAGCCGCCCTACGGATACTTATTGTTTCGCCAGAGTACTGATTATATCTCATCTCGGCGCTAATAGACCATTGACAGGCGGCTCTTCAACATTAATTGGAAATAACAATGTATTGTCTTTAGTTTATTTGTGTTTATGTGCAAGTGACAGGTTTAGATTTAATTATGAAAGTTGATGGTTTTTCGAGAATGTTCTGAAGATAACATTTTTTTTAAATGCTTTTCATGTTTTTCTTCTTATTTAATAAAACATATTATTTAAGTAGGTTCGGTTATTATTTAAGAGAATGATTTAAAAATACTTTTATTTGTTATATATTACGTTTATGTTATTTCGAAAGCTTCAATTTCAAATTCAAAGTCAGTAAGTAGACCGCTAATAAATAGAAGTAAAAAAAAGTAGGGTGCAAATATTTTGTTGACTCAGTCATACGTGAATTATGAACAATAAATACCCTAACATACAAAAGAGATTGAAAAAAAAAAGAACACAGTCATATAGCTAGGCACAATCATTTATTTCTGCTCGCGGCATCTTTTCTGTACATGTATTTCGCAAATTGGTTTTTTAATTATGTCTCCTTTATACGTCTAATTTAGGATTAATCCGGTTCTTTGTACCCCGTTGCCTCGAGCACCATATTGCCCTTCTATTGTACTCTTTATTAAGGAACCCCATGATAATTTTCATTTCCCGTCTTACGTAAAACGAAGGGTTACACAAGATGGTATTGAGCATCTGAATCTCAATTTAGTTACTAAACAAGGTGTATATTACACAGGATATTACAGAGGGGTGGCTTGAAAGGCCCAACGGACTCAGTAAAGCCGTTCTCTTATTGCCTGTAAACTACTAAAAGGCACTATTGAAATCTTTACACGCAATATTTTTTTATTAGATGCAGCGGCTAGACAATCTCTGTACTGCTTGGGATCGGCGTAGTGGATTGAAATACAAATTGTGTCGTTACAATTGAAGTTAGCACCCAGTTAGGTACACATGGTTCAAAAGTACCTAATACTTACTAGTTGTAGCGTCTTTGTATTGAAGGCCGTTTTTTAGTTTGCCTTAGCTACGAACTATAATGAGTCTCATGAAAAGATCTTTTGGATTCATGTGCATATTGTTTAATTAATTATCACTTGCTGCGGTAAAGGAAAACATAAAAACTCAGTTTAGGCACTAACCGCATGAAAAAGAAGAGAGGCGATCATCATCATCATCATTCATCATTTCAGCCGAAAGACGTCCACTGCTGGACATAGGCCTCCCCCAAAGGGGGGGTTTGCCATAATCGCCACGCTTGGCAGGCGGGTTGGCGATCGCAGTGCGGTTGTTACAAAGGCACAGAGAACGCTGCTGCCCATTCTCTGGTAAGTCCCTTAGTCGCCTCTTACGACACCCACGGGAAGATATGGGATGGTGCTATTCTTTACGTCGGACACCATACAGACGAGAGAGGAGATAATATAATTTAATTAGGCAGTGCGACAACTACTTAAACCTAAAAAATCAAGGGGTTTGTAAAATGGGAGAGGGCGTAGTTCGGGAGTCAGAGGCTTCAAACAATTTATGTAATCTATTATGTCAATAAAAGAATTTGAATTTGATCGGGAACATTCAAAGACAGCATACAAGACCAAAGCTACAGGTCTCAAATATTTGCAAGGATCTAAACCACCTTATGAAACATCTATCTTGGAATTTAAACCAGCTTAGAATTACAATAGTTCCAAGTCTTCTCCTCGGCAAGTTCCGCAAGACAGTTAATTTCAAGAAAATGTAAATTCCGTCGTAGTCCCAAGCATTTATCCGTAGATAATCTACAGGCAAACGCTTCCTACGAGACAGAACCGGTCCGTAATATACCTGAGTAATATAAATAAACGATTACGCTTCACAGCTATTAAAAGCAAACATTATAAATCAAATGGGGAATAATTGTGCTTTGTTTCGCCCGGGGTCAGTGTAATCAGCCGTTTGCTCTTTATTTTGTATCCGAACCTCTAACTTATATTACACATTCATTTTTATATGTATACACACGCTATAAATTACTTTATGTAGACATTTGCCTCTGTTAAATAACCAAATTGTGTAGTAAATTAATGATTAATAATTATAGACTTTAAAATTGATAGCTTTTTTCTTTGATGTTTTAATGAAGTTTGGGAACCACATTTTCCAGTTTAAATAGCCACTGGGTGCTAATTTCGTTATATTTATTGCTTTAAAATAGTAATATTTCATGATTTTAGCTTTGCAAAGAATAATAGCATTGTGGAGTCTGTTCTGATTAGGATCCTCTCCTGTATCAACTTTTACAGTTTTAATATCAACAATGACCTCAATGGAGCTACTATAAGATACCCCATCACTTCAACTGTGTGTCATTTGATCCATCTGTCCCTATTCTGGGATTCGGGTATTACAAATTCTTGTCGACTCTTGAAATCCAGGGGCTACACGTGTAGGCACAGAATCAGGAAAATTCATAAATTTACTTGGTGTCACGCTGTTTCGTGAAATAAAACTTTATCAACATTTTTTCTAATGAAACAGCCGTTAGAAGTAAAATGTACAGACGAAGTAGCAAGAAATATTTTCACAAAAAAATTACACACACATGCCACTCATAGACAGAAAAGTCTGTCGACAGTCGACTCACCAAACTTGGATATCAGTTGAACGACACCGTTCTAACTACTAACGGTATCCCTTTCTTCACACGGCTAATAACTTCTAAACAGCTCTTAACAATCCAGCAACAGTCAAGCAAGTGTATAACAAGCCACAATTTTCGCGAAATCATTATTCATAGTACCCTTCACCATCAAAAGATAATTAACGTGAACAATGCACCTCTAACAAGACAACTTTCTAATAGATCCGAAGGTGTTATAGTTTCACAGGAATAGTTAATTAATTCCCAAGTAATCCATAGCGTTGATAGACGTTATCCACTGCACTATCTATTATCGTATCTTGATTCGATATTGAGATTGTTAACTCAATGTAACAAGTATAATAGGCGTATAACGTCAAATGCCGCTGTGACGTTTATCGTAGTTGATGGCTTAAATTGTGGAGAGAAATTTTGGAAAATGTGTTTAACTTATTTGTAGAACAGTCTCTGGAATTCTCGGGATCCCGATCATTATAATCTAGTTCTCTTCAAAGTTCGAGTAAATATGTTTCTTCTAGACAATCAATCATGCTCCACCCTGGGTCGTATCATTGCTTCACATCAGGTGAGTTTCGGCCAAACGCAAGCCTATTTAGCATTACGGAGCAAGAAAAGTATTATATAAGTAAACGAAGCTGATGTTGAAACTGTGCTTGTAAATGATAAAGAGGTGACAAGAATAGTATATTATATTGATGGTGTAAAGTATGTAAATGCATGTAGAAATGTAGTACCTACCTAAGTAACATCCTTAGTTTAAGGTGAGTGCCGAAAACTAGTTATTCTAATTCTTGTAGCATTGATAATGGAAAACAAAAGAGCTGATATTGGTATCCATGTATGAATCTAGATGAGATACATATCGTTCGAAACACGCTCTGTGTGTCTGTGTACGTTATATTGATAAAATCTTCATTTATGCTCATATTTATTTATCTGACACCAGCATCCTCATCAATATCTTTTTATCGAAATTAATATTGATTCTTAATTACTTAACCGAGCGACTGATCAACTATCAATTTCCAAGTTATCGCCACATAATTGCCACTTTTAGATTCACAGGTAGCACTACGTTAAGCCGAGGCTATCTAAATGTCACCTTATTTAACTTTAACACCAGGTTAATTGACCATAAATTAAGTGCTGACTTAAAGGTTCGCCAACTCGCTTGTTCCTCCTTCCCTTACATTTAGCTACCTTTAATTTAACACAACACTTTGTGCTCTAATTACGTCCATGTTCGTTTTTGTTTTGTTTCGAAACCATTTTTCTTTTTTCGAAATTCTTTTCATTGTTCTCTGGTTTTATTTTTGTTTTTGACCAGTACTATGACGCGTCGCTTTTTTTGTTGCTTACTATTCAAACCTCTTTTTTGTTTATTTGTGAGGAAAAAAATTAATTCGAGTTTTATGGATTGTTTGTTGCGAATTTTCGAAGTGTTAGTGTGTGTTTCGAAGTGTGTGTTAGTGTCACAATAAATAATTCAAATGAATGTGTCGCGTTATTCGTATAAGATTGAAAACATTAATCACATCAGTTGGCATAAAAAATAAGTCAACGCGTTCTGCATCACCATTTTGAAACGATTTCTTGGAACCGTTTCATTATTATAATAATGTTTTTAGTGTTTCGACCAAAGTCAAGAAGGTTATTCTTGTTAAATGTTTTATGCTTCGTTGATACAAAGTTGTATATTTTTACGATACCTTCTAAGACGGTTTTATTATCAATTTAATTTATAAAAGTGATTAAAACATACCGATGTCCAATACTGGACATAGGGATCTCACCAGTCCCAATTATATGATAAAAATAATGCAATATTTTCATTCTCAATTGGCCTTCCGTGTAAAGACAAACTTTGGTATTTCTGAATCTATCATATTTTGTCTTGTTTTCCAAATAAGACGATTTCAAACTAAACCACTTCAAATAGCAGCATTCTAAAACAGCTATAATAAGCTTAAAGTCAACAGACAGCTCTACACAAGCTACAAGCACTCGCACACTAATGCTTCTTTCCTGTTATCTACTAAAGCCACCTGTCTCTAAGCATTGACTTTGTTTGTGTCGCGAGCCGTCCCATTCTAATTAGCTTCTGTAACGACCAGAGACAGACCATTAATTATAACACAAAACGCGGTTTGATCCGTACAAACGATGTTGGAAAAAAGTTACAAAAGTTTAACCTTACAACTGAAAATTGGGAACTTTGGACAACATCTGCCTCCGACTTAAAAGAGCGCTTGTTGAAACTTTTTCGCGCTGCGTCTAGGTTTTTTGCATCTTAAATCTTTGTACCAATTCTTTATTTTTTTATAACAATAAGAAATCTAGCGATCTTTGACACCTAAGTGTTTCTTGCTAATTCTGATAATTTTTAAAGACCACATTGACCACGAAGTCCAAATAATTTATTAGCACCAGTTCTCGAAAATCCTTTCACGCAAACATTTTTATGTCAACCTTAAAAGATGTTTGCTCTCAAAATAGCGTTCTCATTCGCTGATTTTATTAACAATGCAATAAAACACTTAACCGCTACCTGGAAGACGACAATAAAATCAAAAAGGTATCATATCGTAATTAAAAGTGACACGTGAATAAAAACACTTTATTAGGCAGCTTCAGTACAAATATGGCGGTTCATGATGAGTCAGGAATAAACTTGGTAACGGTTAGTACGCAACAAAATTAAGTTAATCGTTTTCATCGTCATTGAGAAGAGAAAAGTCATCTGCCTTATTAATTGCGTTAAGGAAGCGTTCATCATATTTGTCTGAAGTTTAACGAACTTCGTCTTATGAACTAAGTTACTTGAGACTTTGATCATTAATGCATTCCAAATACATTGTTGTAGTATCATGGTATAAGGGGAGCATGAGTCGCTGAAGAGGTCACGTAGGCATACGACGAGTTTTTGCTGCAGATTCTTTTATATTTTTTTTTCAGGCTGGTGTTGCACCTTTACGTTTACATTTCTAGTATTCAGAATGTTTCACAGTGATTTTTTTCCAGCTGTGTAGGTACTTCTTTTTCATGTGATTAGTTCCTAACCTGGTGTCAAAGTTTTAGGCCACCCATGGGTCTCTGACTTCTGATAGAAATACCTCTCAGGCAGGTTTGGTTTGCTGACGATATTTTTTCTTCACCGAAGCAAGTGGCAATTATATAATACGCACCATCAATCCGAAAAATTACAGGTGCGTGCCTTGGGTTCGAACTAGAGAACTATGACTTGGCTGTCCGACGAACATCATTATGCTATCACTGCTACAGCTGTGTACGACACACATGTTTGTGTGTGTGTGTGTGTGTGTGTGTGTGTGTGTGTGTGTGTGTGTGCTGTGTACGAGCTGTGTATACGAGCTAAATAGCTATGTAGCGATTGGTTGTTGTTTTCCATTCACAATATTTACGTTTTTAACCCAATTAATTCCCACCTCGAAAAACAGGCAGCGTTATACCAATTTATTCGTGCATTTCCACAATTTATTGTAACACCAGTTACGCCACTGTTTCCTAAAAAAATATGGCCGTATATAAAATTGTGACAGCTGGTGATTTACGCCCGAAACAAAATCTCTCATGAGTTATGTCCTTTTAAACGCGACACTTGCTAACAATGCAGCTTTCTCTTTGTCTCCGTACGTAGGCGTCTAGATTGTTTAGTGCCTTATGCTGGTATGATGTATGGAAACCCGACTTTTGATGTCACATCGTTATATTAAAAACGTAAAATGGGCTTTATATTAGTGCGTTAAATAAATTTTGTGCAATGCACAATTTAATAAAAAAAAATATTCGTTTTCGACTCATTAATATTGTCTTCTGCTTAAGCCTGTAACCACCCACGGCTAAATGCATGTTTAATTCTGACACGTCATTGTTCCTTACTACTCGTACATTTTTATTCCTTTCCGATGACGTTATTAACATTAGCGAGAATAAAGGTGATCTGTAAATAATTCCTGGCACCCTGGCAATTTTTAAAAGATCAGAACTGATGAAATTGGTGGCCAAGTTATAGGGGACACAGAGGTTAATGAATACATTACCGCACCTTCTGCAAATAAACATGAAAAACTTTTTAATAGGCTTCTGATACTGGTCACTAATTAATCAAATACTGGGCATTGTGTTGTTATCAAGATACATAATGTATTAGGTATAGTACTAAGTTCAATAATTATTGGGCTGTTTTTTTTTAACGTGCAATCATTACATAAGAGAAGTTTACGTCATTCAACGTCGAGATGTCCTTTTTTGTGACAAAACAAGGAGTTTAAAAAAGGCAAAGCTACATGACACACAGAATAAAAAAAGAATAATTTAAAGAAACTGTCACATCAGTTACCTTGGACGCGACATTTGCACTCGTAATCATTTTATTTTCTGAGCGCAGACACAATCGGGTCTACAATCAACGACATATCGCGCTTGACGTTCGAAATTCAAAACAATAATAAGTTGGAGTTCCTTTATTTTTTTACTGATAAATTATTCATATCATAATCCGAGTGATGGGAGCGATCGCGGGCCCGCGTTCCGTCGACTCATCCGACAGGTCTAATTTAATGCGTGCATTTATTATTGGTAATGGAATTAACCGAGCCCGATTATCATATGATTTGATGGACGCACTATCTCCCGATCGCTGGTTCGTGCCGCCCACTGCACTTAAAAAAACCGCCCGGGCCACAGACGACGTGGTCATTACGGCTAATTATTGTTATCTTTATGGTAGCAATCGGTCTGCCGTGTTCGTTTAGTGCCCGTCTTTCGTTAAAACGCTACTTTATAACGCGAATTCGTTGTCATTTTGTGTCCCCAAAAAGGTTGAGAGGTTTTTTCGGGCTAACTATCATTTGTGTCGAATTTAGTTTTTGTTTTATAATGACAGAGCGGCGCGGAGCACTCGGCTCGAGACTGTACGTTGCCTTCATTATTTGCGATGATACGGATAATTCTGCTTTTTTTCATTATTTCATTAAAATTATCTAGTGGTATTTTTTCCAATTATAATCGAATTAGGTGTGTTAAAGCACCTTTTCTTTGTGGGTGCCCGGAAGTGTAATAATCCGTGTTCTCATACTTGGTTGGCTTTGCGATGTAAAACCAACAAAGTGTGCGTTTGAAACATTCAAATGTTTGAGCATTCCAGTCACATAAAGTAATCCGTTCCAGCGAATCCATTGTTCATATTAGTGAGCGGAGCGTATTTAGTCACGTAGCTGTGCTCTAAAACGGTTACATTATGTACGCGGATGGCGGAAAATGCGCATAATCTCAGTTCCACCTGCTTCAAGAAGATAATCCTTCTTTGATTTTTTTGCTTCTCTGCACACATGAAGAAACAATTGTAAACATCAGGGGCACCGTGGCAAAGAGGATACACGCCTTTATATTAATGTTCACTCTCTCTTAGGGAAAAAACATCACCCTACATTTATAACAGATTTTCTTGACGTAGACCACTGTCTCTCTTTTTACAAGCCAGCGCTCGGAATACCAAAATAAATAAAAATCTAAGTAAAAGTCCAAGTTTTTACATCCCATTTTTTTCACTAAAAAGTCAATTAATGTCAAACCAGAGCAGAGGCACCAGGTACAGTGGTCTTTAGGTGAATGTAAATAAGCGGAACAATGCTCAATTTGGCTGGCGCAGCTAAGCCGAACACCTGCGCTAGACGTGTCCGCTCTTGCATCGTACGGAGGACGCAGGCTAGAGGAAATTAAAAAAGAAAGTCTCTTTAAAGAAGTTATCCTTTATTATCTTGAAACTGCTTTTGAAGTCACGTACAGAAAATACGTTTGAAGCTTTGTCGTAGATGAGCGGTTGAAGCGACATGATGCGATGTATTATGTTCTTAAAGCAAGTGAACAATATTCTCAATTTGTCTAGAGCATTTTGTTATAAGCAAAAATGAAATATTATCATGCAAACCTATCGTTTGAATACGAGAATATCAAGTACCTATGTCAGAAAAAAAATGTCAGTCACCAGATAATAAATAAGAAACATTTTATTAGTTGATACAAGATTTGGAGTAGTATCCTTGAGTGCCTAATAGTGACAAAATTGTGTTGTTCAATTCATCAAAATTGTCACTCACAACACAACACTCACTCATTTATGGCCCATAAAACCCGCTGCTGCAATGAACGATCGCTGAGGATATTGTAGCAATCACCACTTGTCAAGATTGCTTTGATTTTTACTTTCGGGTTAGTTATTGAAATACCCATTCCTAATTCCCTAATAAATAAACCACACGTAGATGTGTGTCACTGTTGCAAAAACTTGCGAAGTGGTAGAGTACAAAACATTTATGTGCTTTCCACTAATACCTACACAAGTATATGTACAATGTGTATTCAGTTCAATACTTTATCAGCTAGATACTAAGAATCAATCACATAACCCAAATCAGCATTCACTAAAAGCGATAGGTCAAAAAAATAGACCATTACACTCCTAAACATTTGGTAGTTGGACGCAAGTGTGAAGTGATTAATCGATGTCGGCGCTCACACATGCGACGGGGTGTTATTTCGGAAAGAATGTGAGGAACGTGCTTCCTCGCTGACCCCCCAATGACCCCCATTCAACCCCCCTGCGTGAAACAAATACGCGATGCGACCATGCTGCCCATTCGTTACTGCGATCTCCCATTTGAATGGTGTAGTGTCTCAATTCCGTTTTGTTTTTGGTTCGACAGTTTTGGGTAGGTTCTGTTGTGAGCTTTTTGGTTGTAGTGCCCTACTTCTGAATGACAAAACGGGGACGGTTACTGAGAAATGTGTGGTGTGCGGTTAGGTGTTATTTTGAATGGCTCAGTGTATCTCTCAATAAAGTACGAGTATCTATAGAGCCGAGGAGGAAAATGCATTCATGTACTTTGTTTTTGCTTTGCAATGAGAGGTTTTTCTTTTGAGGTTTTAAAAAAAACTTAGTTTCCAAGAACTCTATGGATGGCGTTGAACTTACTATGCCAAAGCCAAAACGCTTGAAAAAAAAACATTGTGTCACGTCACATACTCTTGTTGACCGACACTTTCATTTGCTTAACCTTCCGATTATAACCAATATTTCTCGCGCTTTGTTAAAATCAGTTTGTTTAGGTTCCGTTCCTTGCATTATCATACTTACTCCTAGCGCCATCTATCCAGCGACTAGGGAAGAGCTAAAAAGAAAATCCCTCATTGCAACGTCCTCACTGACACCAACCGCACTGTCCTCTAAAACACTTCATCAAGGATTTATTCGTAGTTAAAGTTGTAACCGGATTCTTTGGCATTAATCTTCTTGTGTGTTGAACACTCAACATTTTAATCTAGATGGACTTATCAATTACAGAATCTACCATATAAGTTCACACTACCATTTATGCGAATATCACTGCTATAGCATTTCACAGCCGCTTTTTAAATCACCACACACAATATCATCTTTCACAACTCAACGAGCGTTATTATATCTTCCAAAAAAGGGGAATTTCGCATGAGAATATTTATAATTTTAGTCCGAAGGTTCCATTGTGCATGGTACGAGGAAACAGGAAACCATTACGGCACCATGTGCTCGGTGTCATACCAGTTTCGGTGGTACCTTACGTCATTTTAATGTCTTTTGTGTGACATTTTTTTAATATTCGCAGAATATAGTTGGAAGACAGGATCCTCGGAGATTTGTGAAGGTTTGGGGTTATTTATTATGCTGACGATAAGTTGAGGGCACACGTGCTACGCATGATTAATTTTGAAGTCAGTAGAAAAGACAAGATGAAAGCAACGTTCGTCAGACGTTTTTAGATTAGAACCAGTGCTTCATACAATTTAAACATTTTCATAAGTTGAAATCGATAGAAAGATTCATATGATTTCATCTCATAGGAATGCAATAAGCGCTATTCCACATTGAACGCACGATTTTTTTTTAATCATTTAATCAAACCTGTGAGAGTTTTGCGCGAATCGATAGGCAGAATTGTCAAACTTCAAGGAAACCTACACAAATCTATGATCAAACCTTTATTGCTAAACATTTTAAGTTTTTTATTGCACTTTTAATATTTTTCAGCTTACGTGGTCTCCTTCGGCGGTGTCTAATGAATTTGTCCCAGACGATTTTAAAATAAGCCCTGTCATCGAGTCACATGTTTTATATAAATCGTGCTCTTAACGACGTCGGCACATAATAAAATTTATTTTTTAACGGTTTTATAGGCTTAGATTTGTAACATTTTTAACACCTCAACACATTTAGGGCTCATTTCAATACATGCGTGTGATAATGTCGTAAACTAGAGTTTATTGCGTGGGTATAGTGTTATAATTAGAATTAGTAAAATAATTATAGTTCTTATTATAGTTTGGAAGTAGGTTTTATAGATAACGTTATAAATAACTCAATTATATAGAAAGAAAGACCAGGTAATGTACCTTAACACTGACCTAACATTACTCTCGGAATTTACAAAACATTGTTATTTAATTTGAAATATCTTGAGTTGGTTTCGTTGGTTTTCTCTGAACAATTTTGGTTTAAGTTTTTACAACACGAATATTTTTCTACAGCACTGTTATTTTATAGAACCCTTCCAAATTTAAACACGCACAACTAAAATACTCCTAATATTACACTAGTACCATAATGAAAACAATTAGTTGCCGCCAACAGTCTCACGTTAGTACAATGGTGATAGCAACGCGTACATCCGGACACGAAATAGTTAAATATAACGAGTCATTACTACAACCCCTTCGTACACGTTGTACCTTTTGTGTCACACTGTAAAGGTGACATTAGACTTTCATAACAGCAGGTCAGCAAAATTGACATAGCAACATAGGTCGTTAAAAGTGATCGCTCATCAATAAGGTATATGCATGATTTTTTTTATCACTCTAAACAAAGCGTCACATCAGAAACAGCAACGTGAAATTATTTTTTTAATATCTATAAAAAATACTAAGATACAAGCATTTGAAACTGCTGATTAGACAGTAGATTGCATACAGCGAATGACGTCATTCGCTGCATCGACGTACAAAATCTATAGTAAATTCCGTTTATCTAGAAAGAGATAGAAACAAAAGTTTAAATGGTTAAAACTTTTGTGATGTTTGGCCGATTTATGTCTTGTTTTCGCTTTTTGTCATTATTTTTATAGTAGGTACTTTAACATTCCGTATCGAAATAAAAAAACTAAAATGTATGCATATGGGTATTGCCTTACCATTTGTACAGTGACCAAAGTAACTCCACAGCAAAACTCTTGGTCAGGCAAAGGCGAACGACAGATTATAAACAACGATAGGCATTAGAATATTTTGTGGTATGGTTGCGAGAATTTTCTGCTTCTTGGCGTGTTCCTAGCAGAACTTTAATTGCCATCAAATACACCCACAATAACACACATAATGACCCACATTATATGCGTTAAAATAAAAATGTTCTAAGTATAATAAACATTTACTTCAAACTGATATTTATCAACACCTTGTTCTGGATTTTATTAATTAACACCACAAGCATAACTTTTGGTTCGTGTTATTTGTGTATCAGTCGATGTATCAGTTTCATGCATGCACTGCGTTGATTGGCATTCGATTAAATATTTTATCTGCTAGCGTGGAAATGTTTACTTGAAACTCTGTTTAAACAATAAATATTGTTGTAAAAACCCAACAAATAGTGGTGTGAAAGAATTTATTTTATTAAAACTTTATGCACATAATGTACAAAGGTGGACTTAATGCGGACTAAAAATTAAGTCGGTAAATCTTTTAACATTCCTGTTATTGAGTACTTTTCTACCAAGCAGGTAGGAACAGGCGAAATGCCGTTGTCAAGTGCAGTTGCACATTCGTTGTAACAGTTTGACTTTGACAGCGCCTTTATGTCGTAGCAGTAAGGGAGGTTTTCCTTATGATATACCACTGATGTGCGGTCTCTACATTCGTGATAATCCTATAATGAGTTCACAGTCAAATCATCCGAAATTTCATAGTAGCATAACAAATGCCTCACATTAATTGACTCGTATCGTAATTTAAGACGCAGCGGGCGTACAAAAAAAAACGACCGCTGCGTTACCGTGATCGCTGCGTAAAAGAAACAAGTGTATAAGCGTCCCAACATTGGCTTGGCTAGGTAGTGTTGTACCTTGCTTCCGTGACCAATCGTGACGGATAGGGCTAATTTATCAAAGCGTACTTCAATTTTATAATAACTTACAGGTTGCATGTGTGACTGAATATTCTATTACTATGGCCGCACGATTAATCTTCAGCGGTACGTTATTAGTGTCTAAGCTCGATTAATGGCTGTTTGTTAAGTGATCGAGTGGTGTTTTTTTAAGTTTACCTTTGCTGTTTTAGCTGGAATATGGTTTTGTTAAAATTGTGGTGAATATGGCTTTATAAAGTCAATTTTAATAAACTGTGTTCTGTTAAACTGATGTTCTGAAAGTCACGTTATTAAATCAATTTCATGACTTTAAAATATATCTTTTTAGATCTCAACGAACTTCAACTTAACTTTTACATATAGATACATACAACCTTTTCGGAAAAAAAAATAGAAATACTAAAAGAGATCATCGTCCTACTGAATTGAACTTTCTCGTTTTATTGCATTAATATATAATTATACTGATGTCATAATCCGTCGTAATGGTAGCGACGTATACTATTCACCTTTACCGGTGACTACGAGTTCTTACTGCATCGACGCACCAAGTTACACTGCCACAGCGTAACAAATAACAGAAGGGTGATATGGAGACACTGGAAATTGAGTATGTGAAGTCGTAAGAGATTTTCTACGCTGTGGTCGCAAGTGGCTTAAGTTGTACTCTGTCGTGTGGTAGCCGCATTGAGATTGTGGGTAATGGAATTAACTCGGACCGATTATCATATAATTTGATGGACGTGCTATCTCCAGCAAGCTGCAATTGAAGAAAAAACCCTCCGGCTACGTCTGGGCCGGCTATTAGATCTAATTACTGTTATCTCCCGCTCCGCAATTCTCATTTGTTTTCATTTTCCTTCAACGATAAGTTCGGTTGGTAGCTAAAGCAATAATAACTTAATTAAAGAAATTACGTAAGTTAGGTTTTCTAACGTAATTGGTTATGTAAAGTATAGGGCAGGTCAGTCTCGTTGGTCAGCATTGTGACATGTTGTAATTATGTGACCACTTATTTTGCTCTATGTGTGTTTAGTGGCGAAGAAAATGTTAGTTTTCCATTGTAAGCAAAAACAGGAAAAATCCTTGGTATTTATTTCGAAATAAAAATCGTGTTACGTCAAATTAGACTAGTCTTTGGTGTTTTAATTAAGAAAGAATGGCCGAATCATGTTTTTATTGATTAGATAGAGAAAAAACATAATCAAGCCTTCTCTAATCAAAATCACATAAATTATTGCTAAAAAAACTTGACACGACTAAATCAGTCGACAGTCAATAAAATATTTTGATCACAATCACTGTCAAGTCAATGGAACCTGTCCATAGCTCCTAGTTATTTAAAGACTCCAACTTAATTACAAAACGAAGTAAACAGAATGAGTTTTTGTGCCGCTTCCAAATGAATCTCTCCGAATATTTGAAATGAGTTTCATATTTTTATGAGTCAGAAAACGTTTAGTTAAGAATATTTTGTTGTAATTTATGGCAGGCTAACGAATTTGTCAATAAATAATGTTAGTAAGCCGCGTCACGCTCCCTATTTGTATGTGTAAAGAGTTTGTATTAACTTTCATAGAAGCGGATCTAGTCTATGGTCGGGTTTTTTTTGTGGATTAATGATGCAACGGCAAGTCTCTCTGGAAAGGTTAATTGAAGCTTGGGATCATTCGGGAATCCATTAATAATATATAAAATTATAGCTTAAAAAACATCGTGAGGAAACCCGGCCATGTTCTAGAACCAAAAAATTCGAAGACATGTGATATCTACCAATCCGCACTGGGCCCGCGTGGTGGATTATAGGTCATTCTCTCTCATATCTCTATCCTCCTCTCGGAGGCCTGTGTCCCAGCAGTGGGAACATTAATAGGCTAATGATGATGATGATGATAGCTTAAAATAGTAAAGTAGACCAGCATGGGATCGCATGACAGCTGGTTAGTTTGAGATGATCAACAGTTGATGCTCTACTATACAGCCAGAAATCTTCTAAACTTACGGTACGATGCTTATTAGGGTGTATTCTGAAAGTTTGCAACTTAAATAGCTGTCAAATATATGGCTGTTACCCTGCATAAGGAATAAAAGACTGATATATAAGATGTCAAGCGGTAATTTATTTTTCAACGGGAACCTCCAAGCGAGATTTTGTGAACCTTCCCAAAATAACAATAATATTTTAATTTCAGTAGTAAACCTTAAAGAAGACAGCTTCAAAACAGGCCTTTAATGGCCCATTAATCTTTCAAAAAGATAAATGTCCAAAATAGTGATTCAGAAGAGTCACCGCAATCTAAACACGACACAGTAATAAAAAGTTATTAGATTTTATTGTGTGTTCGTAAACCGGCTTTCATAATAATTAATACAAGTCGATATTTGCTCATGCATAAAATGAACATAAATATCTCTCATTATGTAACATCTAACTCGTTACATGTGTAGCCGGTAATATATCTAGCCTACGTTACACGGCTGAGTTGTAAGTAGAGTTGTGTTTTCTGTGAGTTCGGTGGCCATTACGATTATGTTAATCCTGTAAAACAAAACATTTTACGACCTGTAAATATATTGTTTTGTTATGTTGTTTTTAGCCTGTCAATGGCCATTACTGAAAATTGTTCGACAGAGTTTGTTTTCAATTATTATTAAAAACTAGCGTTTTCTCGCGACTTCGCTTTGGTTATGTACCTATGACACTCGGGAATAATGTATAGTTTCCCATTATTTAATGTTTGGAATCGGATCAGTACTTCCGAAGATTACCCCCTACATCAAACTTGTAAACCTACAAACTTACAAATACAACTTTACCTGTTCATAATATTTGTTTATGTAGATTTTAAACATTGCATAATATATTTTATATTTAATTCAGATTTCGGTCAGAATACCCAGTTTAATAATTTTCCTTAAATTATTTTTTAATAAAACGACATAGATACTATTATGATGTGAAAAAAACAAGGCAAGATGGGAATTACGAAATTCCCTAAGAAACTAAAAAAAAAATATTTCTTTTTATAGTTGTTCCATGTAACGTAATACTCAGTGTGTCTTTGATCAAGAAATTTTTCGTTTAGACTCATAAATTATTGAAACTTGTTTGTTCATTGCATTGCTTTTCTCGGACCATTTATCACTTTAAGACAATCATTATTGTACAGAATTGGTAGTCTTTGTCGATTATGATACACTGTAGAAAATCAGGAAAATATTATAAGTAATTAAGAAACAATTTCCACTCTTAAAATACAGCTTTACCTAATTACCAATTAATTAGCTCGATAGTTTGTTAACAAATGTCATTCTAAGTTTTCGATTTAGTTTTCTTATTTCAGTTACCTGAAACATAAGATAATTATGAAGAAAATAAGACACGAAAAAAGCAAGCAGGTTAAGAAATTGTGTTTTTTGATATCAAGAAATCATTTCGTAAAACGAATTCAGGTTGCTTACAGTTTTCATAGTGCAATCAGTTTAAACTCAACTTAAGCTTAAACGAAGAATTTTAAGCCGTAAAAATGAGGATCATGCTCATTGAAATTGGTGCAAAATGTAAAAACTCAACAGCAAAAGTAATATGGATTCGTCGAGTTCAGCTTTACGAAGTTAAACATTAATAAGTATGAATGATCATTTGTTTATTTTTATTACAAATTTTGTATATTTTTTTTTATTTACATATTTATAATTTGTAGGTATATTGGCAATGGATATTGCCAATGGGTGTTATTTACCTGAAATAAATGATTTTATTTATTATTTTTATTATACTATAAATTTGTAGTAAATATACCGACAAAGGCCTTTGAGCGCAAGAACCGACAACAACGCGTTGTGACACTTTCAAAGCGACCACTAAGCGAAATTCGAGGTCCAAAAGAAGTTTTTTATTGGTATTGCAAACAGGATCGATTAGCATCAATGAAATAAATTTTGTTAAATGGCCATTCTCTTGCTAACTGTATTTTTTTTAAATCTGAGAATAGGGATCAAAATTTCACAAAAAAATATGGATAGTCTCCTAAGACCATTTTCGTGTAGCTGCAACGGTTAAGGTAGTTCTCCTTACTGCCCCGCTGAAAGTGTTCACCCTATAACTGTATTATCGGAACTTGATGCGATAAAACTTCATGTTTAATGACACGTGAAGTATGCACGTTCTCTTTTAATGTGTTTTAGAGGTAGGTAGGTATGCAGATATTAAAATTGGTCAACGGGATCAGTTGACCAATTCCAAAAATCATTAGGTCGACTGATCCCACGGGATCCACCTGTGTGGGACCAGTTTACTAAACACCCAAAAACATACAATTAAATACCAGCCAAGTGCAAGTCGGACTCGCGCATAAAGGGTTCCGTACCATCGGAGTAGGGGAGCCCCCTTTAATATTTAATTTATTTGTTTTAACGGCAACAGAAATACATCATCTGTGAAAATTTCAACTGTCTTGCTATCACGGTTCATGAGATATAGCCTGGTGACAGACATATAGACAGACGGACAGTGGAGTCTTAGTAATAGTGTCCCGTTTTTACCCTTTGGGTACGGAACCCTAAAATGAACAAACTGCAAATCCTTCTGAGAAAAAGTCTGCGGGTGGCAAAGCTTTTTTAGACACAAGTTTTACATTCAAGTAAATTCGTTAAAATTTGTAAAACAAAAACCGAACCGAAATGAAAACTGTATGGGGAAAGATATTTGTTCGATACTCAATAGCGTGCACATTCGCAACAAACACGTCTCGTAGTCAAAACATTTTGTTTTGATTCAAGACTCAAGATCACTGACGCGATCACTGGCGCGATCACTCGCGCGATCACTTGCGCGAGCAGTGAATGAGCATTGATACGAGCTTCTGGTGGGGAATAGTATTAAGCCCGTGCAGCCAGACAATGCTCGTAGTTAGTAACGGAAGCAAGCGCTGGCAGACAGTGCTCGCACCAGTGCTGGTAGCAACTGCTCGCACCAGTGCTGGAAGCAAACGCGACCGCGAATCCGAAACAAACCTGACAAGTTTACACATTCATTTTTTTCTATCCTTTTAGCACCTCGTTGCCATATCTCGTATCAACACAAACCTTAATCTGTACCAGTTTAACATAATATTTTATCTTGATACTCAACCCGCGGAGGTAAATGGCATTCTTAAGTTATAAACACACAGACGGACAAGGAATGTAATACTATAAAGATAAAGCTTTATAAAAACTGCACACATTAATATAGGATTATTTTCTGTTAAATAACAATATAGAGCATCGCATTAGCGTTTTTAGATTAACGTATTTCGCGGGATTAAAGCGGCCTATATTCAGGCGACTGCATGAGCTAAACGCGAGTTTTATAATACAAAAAAGCATATGATTCACTGCAATAAACAAAACCAGAAAAATATATGATACTCTTCAGGATATATTTATGATAGTACAATAGTGTTTTGAAAACATAATACAACTAACTTTATTCGATAGAAAAAAATCACGAACTTATCTCTAAAAAAATCTTTTATTGAGTAAAAACCATACTAACATACATGCGATCATTCTGATTTTTTGGCAAATAATTCTACAAGCAACAAATTAGCATCATAATGTTTTACTTTTTTAGTCCAATCAATAGATTTTTTATAAATCGCAAAAAAACACTAATTTCGCACTATTCGGCCCGCAGTGATTGACGTAACAACCACTTTGTAGTGCAAGCTGATTAGAACCTTATTCTAACAGTATTTAAAACGAAGTTTGAACCACCACAAATAGAGTTGCTAATTTAGCTCCTGTAATCGCCTTCACTGACAAATTTATACCCTACTATAATATTATAAATGCCAAAGTTTGTGAGGATGTATGTAAATATGTCTGGATGTTTGTTACTCTTTCACGCAAAAACTACTAATCGGATTTGGTTGAAATTTAATACACAGATAGTTTATAACCTAGATTAACACATAGGATACTTTTTATCCCTGTAGTACGATCCCCTGGGACAATTACCGAACACCCCGCGGGCGAAGCTGCGGGCATCAGCTAGTTTATAATAATGCTTCCGAATGAATCGAATATGTAGATTAGAACAACTTTTTGCAATATCATAAACTTGGCTTTTGTATGTTGAACGCCTTTAGGATGTCCGTGATTAAACCTCTATTAACTTATAAATGTGCTAAGTGATTTAAAACTGTACCTTTTTTGTCTGATTAAAATCATAATACTACTAATAATAGGATCAGATCTTGAAGTTTGCTTCTTTTTCTAAGAAATAATATCGTTTTTTGACTCCTAGAAACCCTTAGGTAAACTACAACAGTTTGAAAAATTTTACTAGAAAGCCTATTTGAATTAGTATTAATTGTGAACTTAGAAAAAACTAAAAATTACGTATAGCATTTCAAATTTTTACAAAAATGTCATATATGAAATGTCTCCTTTTAAAAAGTGCAACGAAACAATAATATTCTCCACAATAACTAATACAAACAAAAATTGGAAAACACATCCCTATACTATGTGCATCGTCTATGGTGCAATCTCCTGGGATCCCAGAACTTCCACTGTATATTTCTAGTCTGGTCTGGTCTGGACCAAGTCTCCGGACAAAAATTGGTTTTATACCTTGCAACTCTGTTTGTTTTAAAGATAACCAATCCCTTTTTCAATTCATAGGATATTCGTCGACTAGGGTTTTCTATTTTTTTTATCTTTTATTATTTCGATTGTCTCGTGCGCAGTTTGTACAAAGGAAATGGCAATCGTGGGACTCAAAATCTTGTTGACATTATGCAGTATTTCTTAATACACATATTGAATCAAGACGGCGGCAGTTAAGTTTAACTAGTATTTGTATTGGCTACGAGCTTTGAAATATGGATAAATCAAATCTAATCAAATCAAATATTTATTTATTGCGAATAACAAGGTCCATAGGGGTTAGTAATAAAAGAGTACTTAAGAACTATGTTAGCGGTGAGAAATTAGGAGATTTAGTTACATTCATTAAAATTCAGATCATTCTTCAAATAATAAATAAATTAATTAATAATTCTATCATTTCGTGTTGTTCATTTTTGTCAGTACCATAATGTGATGACATAAAATAGAATGATAAAGACAATGGCAATAGAGTTTTGATTTGCCATCGATTGAATAAAATTAATTAAATTTAAGAATGCCAACGCCTTTACTTACTTGTGTAATATGCTTTAAATGCTGTGCGTAACCACACTTTCGAGTCTACAATCACATTTATCGCTGACGTTACAATAAAAAAGCTTTACCATCGATGAAATCGGCAAAAATATCAATTCAAATCGAACCGTTTTCGCACCATCAATACAACGAGCCAGTTTTGTCAGCCGATGGTCTGTGCGGTCCCTCAAATTTACAACAAAAGACAAGACAATATAACCCTCCAACGGTCGCATGGATACCTTTTGTTGTGACACCAATAAATCCGATTTAAATTTTGCGTGTCACAGTCGCACGCGCGTCGACAGCGTGACATTGCCGTGACAAGGTATCGCCCAGTGACTGCGCGGGGGTTAAAACATTGTAAAGCTATTGCTTGTTTTTCGCGTGCATCGCGTGTGAAATAAGCACCTTTTTTACAGACTAGTACTCCGTCTTATAACTATCTACGATAATCGGTATACGATAGCTGGGTACAGTCAGTAGCCATTGCGCCTAATACTGATTTATGTGATAAATGAGTGCGTTTGACGTCGTAAATAAGACAGCATAATTAGAATATATTGCTTTGTCCGATAAATAATTCATAACTTGTTAGTTGCAATGAGTTGCATGCAAAGAGCACGAGTTATCTTTACGATAACAGACGTCATGAAGTTGATGCTGATTGTGTTTCGATGCATTTCAAAGAAACATGTGTGGGAAATAAGGGCCAAGTCAGAGAAAACTAAGCAGGTAAGAACAGTTCGTGCGTCATGTGGAGCGGAGCGTGACGTCGCATCGCGTGATACGCGCGTTCAAGCGTGACAACCAGCTCCTGTAAGATTGATTGACAATGTAGGCAGGTAGACTAATTAAATACTAAAGTCTTGGTTTTACAAAAAACTGTAAATAACACCGACTAACCCTGTCACGTGGACAATAGAATACAGTCCATTTGACGAGGAAGATAAATGTATTAAGAACTAGTGAAGAAACCAGTCAATTCTAAATTATTCCTGGTTTCAGAGTACGACCTAAAAATACGTTTTCATTGTAGAAATCTGGAGGCATAAGTAGGTATTATCTTTGGTATTTAATCAGACCAAATATGTGTCAAAGCATTTTCCACCGCTGCTATAGTTTACTTTGATAAACTGCAACGCTGCATTGTTCTTTTGATCAAACGAAAACTGTCACGCAAAAATGAACCCTACAAATGAGTCATGTCCTCGTACCGTGACGTTGACGTGGCTACGTCGCTACACGTGCGTGTTTAGCGTGACAACCTACCACTATGCAGATTGATTGACAATGCGAACACACAGGCCAGTGTGTTGCTTTGTTAAATTACTAATGTACCCACGATTTTGCAAATTATATTTCCTGTCATTGTTGGTGGTTTATCGTGTGTTTAGAGTAATATGAATCTCATTAAAGTAATACATGGTAATAGTTAGTTCTTCGTGGAGTACAGTTTTGCATATAGGTAATTGAAAAGCGATCAAAAACTTGTACATACAGAATTTGAGTCTCAGGCCGCGTTCAAACGGTATTTGCATTTATTTAGACCAAATTAATAAAATCAATAAAAAAATAAATGGAAATAGGTATTTCACATGTGAGAAATTATACTTTGATTTGAACATAGTGACTCTCAATTTACACAATTATAATATCAGACAAAAACTTTTTTGCAAAAAAATAAAACCGACTTCAAAAAACACAAAAAATTGAAAAATAACTTTAGAAGTCGGTGACCTTTGTTTGATTAATTTAGTTTTTTTTTTTGTCACCGACTTCTGAAGCTAAAGTTATTTTTCACTTTTTTGAGTTTTTTGAAGTCGGTTTTATTTGCAAAATAGTTTTTTATTTTTCCATTTTTAGTTGTTAAAGCCTATAGAAATATTTGCTATGCATTTATTTTACATTGTTAACAATACATGTCATGGTAATAGGCTTATCCCCAATAAATGGAACTTAACATACCTAAACTGTCGAAATTTGTGTTTATTATACACATCTGCGTACCCCTCAGAGCATACAGGCGTGATGTTACGTCATGATGTTGTATAAACAATAAACATCCAAGCGATTGCAGCAATCACGACCGATTAACCATCTAGTTTTGAAGAGTTCCATCGTATATCTCCGAAGATATCAGCATCAGATCATGTTGGAAGTATAACGCTGGCCATCTATGGAATTTGCTTCGGATTTAAATGTGGAAGTGTGTGTTCCTTCTGTTTCTGATTTGGCATCTATTTTTCAAAAAGAAAACATGTCATGTGTAATTTTCTAATAATATTTATTAAATATTTCTCTTCTTATCACTCCACTCCGCTTTAAATGTAATAGACCTGTCATTTCATTTGCCGTGTCATATTTAAGTAAATTTAATAGTTGTTATACGGAATTCCATTGGAATCATATTGCAGCTTGAGCGAAGCGAGTAGAGAAGCGGTGTTCCTACAAGCTTTAATTAAGGAATTGCTAATGACGACTAGTTGTAAAATAGTAATGTATTGTGACAATCAATCTGCTATACAGCTTGCTATCAATCACACTCATTACAGACTGAGCAAGCATATAGAAATAAGATTTCATTACGTTAGAGATATGATAGATAGGTTTAACGTAGAAATTGTATACATCCCTACGGATGAGATGTTAGCAGATGTGTTCACTAAGCCCCTGGGCTGTGTCAAGCATGAGATGTTCACTCGTCAGCTTGGTGTGGCATGAAGCCATCATGATGCCCACGTAATGGGGGGGTGTTGGAAGTATAACGCTGGCCATCTATGGAATTTGCTTCGGATTTAAATGTGGAAGTGTATGTTCCTTCTGTTTCTGATTTGGCATCTATTTTTCAAAAAGAAAACATGTCATGTGTAATTTTCTAATAATATTTATTAAATATTTCTCTTCTTATCTCTCCACTCCGCTTTAAATGTAATAGATCATCACCAAATTTAAAAGCGACCATTTCAGGAGTATACTCTTTCAAATAAAAAAAGAATTTTGAGAATCGCTCCACAAATGGCGGAGAAATCGGTGAATATACATGAAATTATACCACACAACTGAAGTAAAAATGTTCATAAAATGAAAAGTACTGGGCCAAACTATGTCCGTATGCTCCCGGCCGTGCCTCCAGAGGCACAGTGCATTGTTATTTTAATTGTGTCTGTAACTGCGGGTATTGAAGTGTTAAATTTTTATGGGACCAAATGGCAACTATTTCGCATCAAACTAAAGAAGAATCACGTAAATCGGATCATAAATGTCAGCGTAATCGGTGTACATACATTAAAAAAAAATACCAATCGAATTGAGAACCTCCTCCTTTTGGAAGTCGGCTAAAAAGGGCTATCGTTTCATTCGTTTCCGAAAAAAAAATGAAAATGTGGTGTCACCCTAAACCTATCGACGCACCGCGTATTTTTATCGCATTTCAATATTCCGAATACACCTAAAGAATTAGGCAAAATCTCCATAAAAACGCGTGGCGATTTCATTTCACCTTTAACGCATCTTATTATTACAGTCTTATTTCCGTTGACTAATGGGACCACCCCATCGCTTCCCATGAGTGTCGTAAGACGTGACAAAGGGATTACAGAAGGGGGATGGGCAGTCACATCCACCTGTGTGCTAATGACTTCTTATTGCCATTATTATCAACGGTGCGAAGGTTGGTGATTATTGCGATGGGGACAAATCTGGGGGAGACCCTTGTGTAACACTGAGTGTCTTTTAATCACGATAATTAATATTATCGTGATTAAAAGACACTTTCCCACGCACTTTTCATACTGTCAAACTAGCCTGATATAATTATCAGGCTAGTTTGACAGTATGGAAAGTGCGTACACAATGGGCCCAGACAAAAGTGTCAATCTATGTACCGGTATATGCTATTATGATGACGCAAAAATCAAAAATACATCGGTTTGGCATAAACTACCAAAAAATCATAACCCTCCTTTTGCTTCGCCGTAGTTGGGTAAAAAATATTGTTATGGCTGACGTTATTCCATAGAAACACCTTGAAAGCGATTGATACTTGTCTAGATGTTTGAGTTTTGAAGACTATAGACAAACTTACTTTGTATGCTCAGATTGGGACCCTCAGATTTATACATAACATAACATCAAGCCTGTAATCCCGAAGGTTTAGGCAGAGGAGTACCTAACAGTACGCCTTCAATTCGACAGTTATATTTAAGTCCCTTGTAGGGACGAGCCTATTGCCATCAACCGGTCACAAATCCGGACTCCGTGGCTGCTACTGAGGAATTCCTGCTGGAAAAAAACCCAATAACATTTTGCTCGACCCAGGGATCAAACCCAGGACCTAATGCTCAGTATCCGCGCTCACTCTACCAACAAGACAGTCCCAGATTTATACCCAACTAGCGGACGTCACGCAGTTTCACCTACGTAGTTCCCGTTCCCGTGCCCGTACTACTACTACTACTACAACAGCCCATAACGTCCACTGCTGGACATAAGCCTCTCCCATGATGGGAGGAATTTGTCGTTATCTCCACGCTTGGCATGCGGATTGGAGATCGCAGTAATGAAAGACTAACAGAAAACGCTGCTGCCCACTCTCTGGTCTACGGAGGCGCAAGGTGTTCTGCCTCAGACATTAGTCGCCTTATACGACACCCGTGAGTGTAATAATGGGTTGGTTCTATTCTACTCTGCCGGATACTACACGGCCGTACGGGGATAAAATATAACCTATGTTACTCGCTTATGTTACTCGCTGATAATGTAGCTATCCATTGCAGATATATTTTTTAAAATCGGTCGAGCAGTTTTAGAGTTAAATTTTAACAAACAAACAAAAAAACAAATCTTTCCTCTTTATAATATTAGAATAGATATAGATTGTATAAAATAGACCCATTCAGTATCAATCATAAAGCTTGTTCACCTACCTACAATCACAAACCGATAGACATGCCACTCCCACACCGGAACAGTTTTATTGTATAAATATTACAAGTACCTTTCGCACTCAATGTGCCTTTAAAGGCATTTCGATTTGACTCAATATTCAGGTATTAGTACTCACTTTACACGGAAACAAAGTACGGCCATAGTTCCGCCGGCCCACGCCACGTTCTTAACGCCAACGTAAATAGGTAACAATCTTGCCACAAACTAGAGAGCAGACAATACTGAAGTACGATTTAAAATGATGTTTGGACTAACTGGGCTTTGTGGTTTTGCCTGCATTGATTCATTTGAGAGCAGGAAGGAAGAGATTCCAGAGTGTTTAATGAGATCACAAGGTCCATGATGATGAAGATGATTGAGCACCACACCCAGTCAGGAGCAAGCCTGATCCGAACAAGCCGGATAAACCAGGGGGCACTATTTTGTAAGGTAAGACGTGCTCTGGGATGGAAGAGGAAGCCCGACCAACCGCAGCCAGTCGGGCACAATCAGCCGACTATGCAGCCTAGAGCCAATATAGGAATAGAGGTAAAGACAGGTACAATCCATAGGAATGAGCATTGGTGTTTGCTTCGTTCCCCTCCGTTTGATTGGTCTCTTCTAGCATTGGCAAATCATGTTCGTTTCTGGTGGTTGCGATTCCATTCGTTTTTGACACGTCTTATTTTATCATTATTTTCGTGTATTGTTTCATCATCAGTGGTATTTGTTTCATCGTCAGTTTCGCTGAGGTTTTTCCTGGGTGGGCGACTTGAATTTTTCTCTATCTGCTGCTAGCTGAATAAACAAGGTCCATTTGAAAAAAATGCTTTTTATTCAAACAAAGTCCATTTTGTTAGTACAACACAACTTAGAAACTAGTGTTAGTACTTATAATCTATAAAAACAAAATCAAAACAATAATTATTATGCGCCACAGTGGCATGTAGGCCCATCCAATGCCCCAGTATGGGACTGTCCCACCTTTCAGCTATAGTTTTCAGGATGCTGTTGGGGCTGATGTGTACCCTGCGCATGATGGAGGCGCATCGCTTGCGCATGATGGTGTGACAGTCATCAATGCCCTCTTCTGAGAAAGCACTGCAAAAAATATTTATATTATATAAAACTACAAAGCCACTGACTCACTCACTGATTGACATGTCGTTTCTCGGAATGGGTGAGAGATGGGTTATGGGAATGTTTGGGAAAAATGTAGAGTACCATAGAGTGAGTAGAGGAAAATTATAGAGGAGATTCAAATCCAAGATGGCGGGCGAGTCCATTTCCGGTTTCGGTGGGGAAAAGACTTGGACGGGTTTTGACTCGTAGGTCCTATTCAAAATATAAAACGGTTTAAAAAAAAAGTAAAAAACGAAGACGTTTTGAAATCTTCGACTTTTTGCACCAAACTTTGACGAATTGTTTTGTTTTACCGATTTCAAAAGTTGGCAACACTAATAACACTTGTGGGTGGCTTATATCCTTTAGATTTCAGAAAAATTGTGACTTTTTAGAAAAACAAAATGGCGAACAGTATGGCGGCCATCTTGTAAATAGTTGGAATTTTCGAGTTTTTTCAAATCCATTTTTAGGGTAGTTGGCAACATTCGACGGGTTCGAGTTGTAGCGAGCGGTTGTGTGTTTTGTCGAGGAGTATTGCCTGGTTTGAAAATTTTCCCCATTTTTAGGGTAGTTACCCAGATTTTCCCCAAAAATATGAAAAGTAGAAATAACGACATTTTGAATAAAGGCTTTGACTATGTGGCACCATTGGGGTCCCCAAAATGACATTTGAACATTTTGGTTCGTTTTAGTTGGCAACCCCAAAAAATATTTAATATTTTAATTTTTGGGACTTTTTGACTTTGACGAGTTCTTTTGTTCTACCAAACTCAAAAGTTGGCAACACCAGGTAAATTGGTCGGGGGCCTATATACTTGAGATTTCAGGAAAATTATGACTTTTTAGAAAAACAAGATGGCGGACGCTGTGGCGGCCATTTTGTAAAAACTTGAAATTTCGACTTTTTTCAAATCTATTTTTCGTGCAGTTGGCAACATCTGAAGGGTTCGAGCTGTACCGATCGGTTATGTGTTTTGTTGAGGAGTGTTGCCTGGTGCATAAAATTTCCCCATTTCTAGGTTACTTTACCAGATTTTCCCCGAAAACGTGAAAAGTAGAAATAACGATATTTTGAATGGAGACTTTGACTAGCCGGCAACATCGGAGTGTCTCGAATGACATTTGACCATTTTCATCACTTTGAGCTGGCAACCCCGAGAGCCATTGGGGTTTGCATTTTCGGGTCAGACCCGAATTTGGCGAGTTCTTTTGTTCTATCAAACTCAAAAGTTGGCAACACCACGCACACCGGTTGGTAGCCTATATTCTTGAAATTTCAGGAAAATTATGACTTTTCAGAAAAACAAGATGGCGGACAGTGGGGCGGCCATCTTGTAAAAATGACAAAAAATCCCAATTTTCGACACGATAAATGGGACAGCTGGCATCCCCCCACTGGATTGTGTTGTATGAACCGGTTGTGTGTATTGCCAAGGAGTGTTGCCTGGTGCAAAAATTCTCCCCACTTTTGCGGTAATTTTCCCAGATCTTCCCCAAAAACATGAAAAGTAGAAATGACGACATTTTAAATAGAGACTTTGACTAGCCGGCAACATTGGGGTCCCCCAAATGACATTTGACCATTTTCATTACTTTGAAGAAGAAGATGAAGAATTGATTCCCATGTTAATGTATTGTGGAAGCTGCAGAAGATTGTAAAAATATACTTGCATTGTATAGATTCCAGTTCTTAGTATTATATAATTGCATAGCACATGTGTGAGTACTTTGTACTGTTCAGCCACCATTTACATTTATTTATCTTTCATTGACTTGAATATGCCTTGGTGACTGAGAGAATGTCATGCTCACTTAAATGTCTCGCTGATGGTGGCGGGTGTGTCGGGTCATTTAGTTCCCTTCAATATGGTTGAGTTGAATGGCGCCGGTACATGCGTCATGTCTGTGAACGGGCGCTGTCAGTTGGGACTGGTCATCTCTTAGCTGCCAAGGTTCATTTTAATTACTTTATTCATACATTTTTAATCTAATCTTTCACTCTGGATGCTCTTAGTGTGCACGTCTTTCTACATCGTTCTCACATTTATGTATAATCTCAAAATTAATGATGTAACCAAGATTTTGTAACAATATTTTGATTTTAAAAGAGTGTCCATGGAGTTTCTTGCCCATTCTTCTCCATAGAGATCTACGCTAGGGAATGGGCAACTACAGTACTTTCTCAAGTTATTATGCCTTGTGACTGGGACTGTAGCTTTGATTTTCTTTTTTGTATTTTTGACTTTCAAAAGTGCCGTAATGGTCTAATTGAAATAAATGCTTTGAGTTTGAGTTTGAGTTTGAGCTGGCAACCCCGAGAGCCATTGGGGTTTGAATTTTCGGGTCAGACTCGACTTTGGCGAGTTCTTTTGTTCTACCAAAGTCAACGTACAGCCACCGTGTTTTTACTGATAGGTACCTTGTATCCTGGTTACTTTAGGAAAATTGTGATATTTTAGAAATTCAAGATGGCGGCCGTGCCATTTCCGGTTTCATAAAACTCACTCACTGACATATTGTTCTCCTAGGTGGTGGAGGGGGAAGGGGGTATATTTTGTTAGATTCGTAAACAACTAACTCACACAAGTAGGGCAAAAGTGCCAAACCTCCCTTTTTTGCCCCCTTTCCTCCCCCTCCCTATCGTACCTCGGAAAATAAGACAACCTTTTCTAATTTTTTTTACGGATTCATATAGAGGAGGTTTGGAAAAGTAAAAAACAGTTTTCGAAATTGCCCCCTTGACCCCCTTCTCCCCTCTTTAAGCAGATCTCGAAAGTTAAGAGACTTGGAACATTTTGTTTTTTTTGGATTCATAATATAAAGGGACAATGCATTAATCAATATCATTTTCCAATTTTCCCCCTCACCCCTCTTTGCCCCTCCCCCCATCATATCTCGGAAACTAGGACACGTAGCAGCTTTTTGATTTTTACTATACGTTGCTAATATTGAGGGGCGTTGAAATTTGTTTACCTACCCCTCCCCTCCCCAACCTCCCCTAAAATTGAAAGGGCTGTAACTTCATAACGGTTGGAGATAGCCATTAGGTGTTTGAACAAATATTATAGTAGGCGTCGAAACCTGTCCGGTGGTGGTACCGGTAAAGCAAAAGGCGAACCCCGTAGCGTCCCTAGGGATAAGGTCACGATAGCTTTTCGGTGATAGGTAGGTCCTGAGTGGAGCAAAGGGGGAGGTGGCGAGCGAAGCGAGCCGGCGACCACCGTAGCGTAACGAAGGTTGAGTGGGTGAAGCGTGACTCAGGGGTGACGACAAGCAAACTTTATCGTGTTTTTTTTAATGGAAAATGGTCTGAGTTTTTAAATTAGGTTTTAGATTGTTTTATGGGATCTTAAGGGTTTTTATGCTGCTTCATAATGATTTAGGGGTTCTTAGGGGTTTTTGAACTGCTATGGATTCTCTTGCTATGGATAATGGATTATCAACATTTTAGTATGGTATCTACTTCTCAAATGGGGGACCAACAAAATGTTGATATGGAAAACGTTTTCGAGTAATTTTGGGGATGCTGATTTGGAATAAGACATCCGTCTTTTAATCCAAGATGTCGGTCTTTAATTTTATTTAAATAATAGAATAAGGATATCATTTACGAGTGATTTGGAGGTGCTGATTTAGAATGATTAAGAGCTTAATCAAGTGGAAACCTTTCAGCCCGTCTTTGGGCTTTATTTGGCATTTCACTAGACTTTGAAAAGTAAAAACTCTTATTTGGTTAAGTTTGACATTTTTACGACATTTAGGGGTTTATTAGTGAAACATCTACAAGGACAAGCCACTCACTGACTGATTGACATGTCGTTTCTCGGAATGGGTGAGAGATTGATTAGAGGTATGTTTTGCAATAATGTATAAAACCATAGAGTGAGTAGAGGAAAATTATAGACGAGATTCAAATCCAAGATGGTGGCCGAGTCCATTTCCGGTTTCGATGGGGTAAAGACTTGTAGGAGTTTTGACTCATAGTTCCCATACAAAATATAAAATGATTTAAAAAAAAGTAAAAAAAAAATCGTATTGATTCTGACCTAAAACTATTGAGGGGAATTGAAATTTTGAATACACTACCCTCCCCTCCCCTCCCAAACCTCCCCTAAAATTTAAAGGGCTGTAACTTTATTATGGTTAGACATAGACATTAGGTGTTGGAACAAATATAATAGCAGGCGTCGAAACCTGTCTGGTGGTGGCAGAGATAAGTTCACGATAGCTTTCCGGTGGTAGGTACTTTAGGGTAATGTTTTTTTTAATGGGAAAATGTCTAAGTTTTTAAATAAGGTTTTAGATTGTCTAAGGGGATCTTAAGAGTTTTTCGACTGCTTCATAATAATTTAGGGGTTCCTTAGGGCTTTAGGTTTAGGGTTTTTGTTCAGCTGTAAAGGTAAAGGTTTTCAAAATGTTTAAAAAGTTCAATATATTTTTTTAAAAGCTTCAGAGTTAGCTAACGGATTTTCCAATTCATATAAGGATTACTATGGATTCTCAAAATTTTATAAGGGTAAGGAATACTTCTCAATAACACGAAACCGAACCGAACCGAATAGAATGATATATATGTTACAAGCGACGTGATTAACTGGGCATTATTAATAAAGACCGGCCATTATTAATAATGCCTGACGGCCCGTGGTCTATGTTATAAGTCAGTGTTTGAGATAGCATCATTGTTTTCTTTAATACTGCCCTGCATAGGTCCACCACCATGATTGGTCCGAATTAGTATTACAACTTTATGTCCCAGAAGTCCGAATTTGGGACATGAGGAGCGTAGGCCGGGCACGCCACGATATTGGCGATAAGTCCCCTCTTTGAGGAGTGGCTTGAGAGACGCCACGGCGTCCTCACCTTCCGCCTGACGCAGGTCCTCACCGGACACGGAGTGTTCGGGAGGTTCCTGCACCGAATCGGGCGGAAGGAAACGCCCGGGTGCTTCCATTGTGAGGATCGACCGGAAGACACGGTGGAACACACGGTGGAGGTGTGCCCCGCGTGGGCGGAGCACCACCGTGTCCTCGAAGCGGCGATCGGCGGCGGCGACCTCTCGCGTCCGGCCCTGGTGCAAGCCATGGTCCGGAGTGAGACGGAATGGGACGCCGTCACCTCCTTCTGCGAAGCAGTAATGCTAGAGAAGGAGGTGGCGGAACGTGAGAGGGAGAGAACCTCTCAACGTCCCGGCCGCCGCGGGAGACGCCCCGGGCGTCGGGGGCCACCACCACGTGGCCCCCGGCCACCGTAGGCGCGGGCCTGTGGACGGTGGGCTATGGGCTAGCTCGCCGTCCGTCCGTCTCATGACGACAGGCCGTGTTGACGCCGCGTTTGTGTTCCACGCGCGCCTCAAAGAGAGTCAGCAAAAGGGAAGGGGTCCGTAGGGACCGATGCCTGCCGGGGTTGCGGGACTGTTCGAAAGAGATACCGTGGCCCCGGAACACAAAGGGCGATGAAGAAACATGGATGGGTTTTAGTCAGTAAAAGTCTGACACTCCCTCCTGCTCCGCCCAGAGCGGGAGGAGTTATTTGATGATTTCCCATCCGAAAAAAAAAAAAAAAAATAATAAAATAAAGGAGCGTAGGCCGAAGGCCGGTGGAGCTCCGACGACATGGCTGACGGGAGATAGGGCGGCAGCTTTTTTTTTTAGACCACCCGATCCGACCATCTGTTTAGTGTAATTTCTATTTTTACATGATGACAGTGTTTGATAAGTAATATTTTTATCAAAATATGTAGAAGTAGGTTACGACTGATAGTCAAGGAAGGAGTGTTGCCTAATGCAAACATTCTCCCCACTTTTGGGGTAATTTTCCGCAAAATATGAAAAGTAGAAATGACGACATTTTAAATGGAAATTTTGCATAATCACCAAGAATGGAGTGCCCTCGAAATGACTTTTTGACCATTTTCATCACTCTCAGCTGGCAACCCCGAGAACGCTTGAATTTTCGGGTCAGACCCGACTTTGGCGAGTTCTTTTGTTCTACCAAACTCAAAAGTTGGCAACACCAAGTACACCGATCGGTAGCCTATATCCTTGAGATTTTGGGAAAATGACATTTCAGAAAAACAAGATGGCGGACAGTGTGGCGGCCATCTTGTAGAAATGACGAAAAATCCCAATTTTCGACACAAAAAATGTTACAGTTGGCATCCCCCGACTGGATTGTGTTGTATGAACTGGTTGTGTGTATTGCCGAGGAGTGTTGCTTGGTGCAAAACTTCTCCCCACTTTTGGGGTAATTTTAACCAAAAACATGAAAAGTAGAAATGACGTTATTTTAAATGGAAATTTTGCATAACCACCAAGAATGGGGTGCCCGAAATGACTTTTGACCATTTTCATCACTCTCAGCTGGCAACCCCGAGAGCCATTCGCGCTTGAATCTTCGGGTCGGACCCGAATTAGGCGAGTTCTTTTGTTCTACCAAAGTCAACGTACAGCCACCGTGTTTTTACTAACAGGTAGCTTATATTCTGGTTACTTTAGAAAAATTGTGACATTTTAGAAATTCAATATGGCGGCTGTGCGACTTCCGGTTTCCAAAACCTTGTCCGATTGGGGTCGTTCAAGCGGTTCATCCCACTGAGGGGTATTAGTTTGTAATGGTTTTTTGGATTAGTAAACAAGAAACTTCAACGTGTGGGGTAAAAGTGCCAAACGTCACCTTTTTGCCCCCCTTCTCCCCCCCTCCCTATCTCGTTACTCGGAAACTAAGAGACCCATGTTCTGTTTTTTTACGGATTCGTATAGAGGAGGCTTGGAAAAGTAAAAACCATTTTTTAAAATTGTCCCCCTTGACCCCCTTCTCTACCCCTGTAGGCGTATCTCGAAAAATAAGGGGCCATGTTTTTTTATTTTTTTTCGGATTCATAAAAAGAGGCCCAGAGTTAGTAAAACTAATTTTTCAATACCCTCTCTCCCCCCTTGAGCCCCTCTCTCCACCCCTTTTTATACAACTGAAAAATATTTTGATTTTTACCTAAAACGATTGAGGGGCGTTGAAATTTGTATACCTTCCCCTCCCCACCCCAACCTCCCCTAAAATTGAAAGGGCTGTAACTTCATAACGGTTAGAGATAGCAATTAGGTGTTTAAACAAATTATATAGTAGGCGTTGAAACTTGTCCGGTCTCCGATGGTGGTACGGCAACGATAGCTTTCCGATGGTAGGTAGGTCCTGAATGGAGCAAACCTGCGAGATCGAGTGAAGCGAAGGGGGAGGTGGCGAGCGAAGCGAGCCGGCGACCTCCATTGCGTAACCAAGGTTGAGTGGGTGAAGCGTAACTCAGAGGTGACTATGTACATTCTGAAAAAATATTTTCTCAAAAAAAGAAAGGGCTGTAACTTCATAACGCTTAGAGATTAGCCATTAGGTGTTTGAACAAATATTATAGTAAGTGTCAAAATCTGTCCGGTGGTGGTAGGGATAAGGTCAAGATAGTTTATTGGTCTGAGTTTATAATGAAGGTTTTAGATTGTTTTAGCGGATCTTAAGGGTTCTTAGACTGCTTCATACGTATTTAAGGGTTCCTAAAGACTTGGATGAATTTCGACTCATAGGTCCCATACAAACTTTTTGTACTAAACTTTGACGAATTATTTTGTTCTACCGATTTAAAACGTTAGGAACACCACTTACACCAGTCGTTGGCCTATAACCTTGAAATTTGGTTGAGGAGTGTTGCCTGGTGCAAAAATTCTCTTCACTTTTGGGGTAATTTTACCAGATTTTCCTCGAAAACGTGAAAAGTAGAAATTACGACATTTTAAATGGAAATTTTGGGTAACCACCAAGAATCGGGTGCCCAAAATGACTCATGACCATTTTCATCACTCACAGCTGGCAACCCCGAGAGCCATTGAGGCTTGAATTTTCGCGTCAGACCCGACTTTGGCGAGATCTTTTGTTCTACCAAACACAAAAGTTGGTAACACCAAGTACAACAGTCGGTAGCCTATATCCTTGACATTTCAGAAAAATAAGATGGCGGACAGTGTGGCGGCCATCTTGTAGAAATGACGAAAAATCCCAATTTTTTACACAATAAATCAGACAGCTGGCATCCCCCGACTGGATTGTGTTGTATGAACCGGTTGTTTATTTCGTTGAGGAGTTTGGAGTCCCCCAAATGTTATTTGACCATTTTCATCACTTTCAACTGGCAACCCCGAGAGCCATTGGGGCTTGAATTTTCAGGGTCAGACCCGACTTTGGCGAATTCTTTCGTTCTACCAAAGTCAACGGACAGCCACCTTGTTTTTACAGACAGGTAGCTTGTATCCTGGTTACTTTAGAAAAATTGTGACATTTAAAAAATTCAAGATGGCGGCCGTGCCATTTCCGGTTTTCGAAACCTTGTTCGAATACCACTCACTGACATTATTGTTCTCCCGGACGGTGGAGAGGGAGAGGGGTATATTTTGACAGATTCATAATCAAGACACTCTCACGAGTAGGGAAAATGTTCCAAACCACTTTTTGCCGCCCATCCCACCCCTCCCTATCGTATCTCGGAAACTAAGAGACCCGTGTTTTGTTTTTTTACTGATTTGTATAGAGTAGGCTCGGGGAAGTATAAAACATTTTTCAATGTTACCCCCCTTGCCCCTTATCTCCCCCCCTTTAGGCGGATCTCGGAAGTTTCTGTGAATTGAAACTTTTTTTTTCAGATTCATATAAAGGAGCAATGCGTTAGTCAGAATCATTTTTCACAACACCCTCCTCTCCCCCCTTTCACCCCTCCCACCCATCGTATCTCGGAAACTAGGACATGCAGCGGTTTTGTTTTTATTCTTACCTAGAACTATTGAAGGGCGTTGAAATTTTTACACTCCCGTCCCAAAACTCCCCTAAAATTTGAAGGGTTGTAACTTCATAACGGTTAGAGATAGCCATTAAGTGCTTGAACAAATATTATAGTAGGCGTCGAAACCTGTCCGGTGGTGGTACCGGTAAAGCGAAGGGGAGAGGTGGCAAGCGAAGCGAGCCGGTGACTTCTATAGCGTAACGAAGGTTGAAAGGGTGAAGCGTAACTCAGAGGCGACTATATACATACGGAAAAAATATTTGAATTCTAATTTAAAATTTCGCGCCACGCCAAAACGTTCCGCAACTAACTATGTAAGTACTACGCACGCATACGCTTTTGTATTGATTCTGACCTAAAACTATTGAGGGGTGTTGAAATTTGTATAACCTCCCCTCCCCACCCCAACCTCCCCTAAAATTTAAAGGGTTGTAACTTCATAACTGTTAGAGATAGCCATTATAGGTTTGAACAAATATTATAGTAGGCGTCGAAACCTGTCCGGTGGTGATACCGGTAAAGCGAAGGGCGAACCCCGTAGCGTAGGGATAAGGTGGCGATAGCTTTCCGATGGTAGGTAGGTCCGTAGCGTAACGATGGTTGATTGGGTGAAGCGTAACTCAAGGGGGCGACGACAAACAGAGAGTCAGCAATAGGAAGGGGTCCGCAAGGGCCGATGCCTGCCGGGGTTGCGGGACTGTTCGAAAGAACAACCGTGGCCCCGGAACACAAAGGGCGATGAAGGAACATGGATGGGTTTTAGTCAGTAAAAGTCTGATACTTCCTCGTGCTCCGCCCAGAGCGGGAGGAGTCATTTTGATGATTTCCCAACCGAAAAAAAAAAAAATTGGGGCGACGACAAGCAAACTTTTGGGTATTGTTTTTTTAATGGGAAAAAGTCTGAGTTTTTAAATAAGGTTTTAGACTGTATTAATGTTTTTTAAAGGGTTTCAACTTCTTTAAAATAAATTCTCATTTTTTTTTACTTTAATTCTTTTTTTTACTGAATCAGTTTTAAGAATGAGGGGTTCTTAGAGGTTTTCATATTGATTTAGGGGTTCCTTAGGGTTTTCGTACTGCTGTAAGGGTGCTCTTAAAGGTTTTAAAAATATTCAGAAGTATTTTACAAAATCTTCTAAGGGCTCTAATGGATTTTCCAATTCATTAAGGATTTTTAAGGATTCTCAAATTTTTATAAGGGTAAGGAATACTTCTCAATAACACGAAACCGAACCGAACCGAATAGAATGATATATATGTTACAAGCGACGTGATTAACTGGGCATTATTAATAAAGACCGGCCATTATTAATAATGCCCGACGGCCCGTGGTCTATGTAATAAGTCAGTGATTGATATAGCATCATCGGTCTAAATTTTAAAGTTTAAAAGTTGTTTTCTTTAATACTTGCCCTGCGTATGTCGACCACCATAATTGGTCCGAATTAGTATTTAAACTTTATGTCCTAGAAGTCCGAATTTGGGACATGAGGAGCGTAGGCCGAAGGCCGGCGGAGCTCCGACGACATGGCTGACGGGAGATAGGGCGGCAGCTTTTTTTTTTAGACCACCTGATCCGACCATCTGTTTAGTGTAATTTATATTTTTACATGATGACAGTGAAGAATAAGTGGGAAATTGCGCGGTATCTTCTCGTCCAACCTACCGCAGTGTCTCAAGACGAAAGTCTATGACCAGTGTGTGTTGCCAGTGATAACATACGGGACCGAAACGTGGTCGCTCACAATGGGCCTCATCAGAAAGCTTAAAGTCACCCAAAGGGCAATGGAGAGGGCTATGCTCGGAGTTTCCTTGCGCGATCGAATCAGAAATGAAGACATCTGCAAGAGAACAAAGGTTACCGACGTAGCCCGAAGAATTGCCAAACTTAAGTGGCAGTGGGCAGGGCACATTGCTCGCAGAACGGATGGCCGATGGGGCCGAAAAGTTCTGGAGTGGCGACCGCGAACCGGAAGACGTTGCGTTGGAAGGCCTCCCACTAGGTGGACCGATGACCTGGTGAAGGTTGCAGGAATCCGCTGGATGCGAGTCGCACGGGACCGGTCAATGTGGCGACACTTGGGGGAGGCCTATGTCCAGCAGTGGACGTCTTTCGGCTGAAATGATGATGATGATGATGAGTGAAGAATATAAGTATTATTTTTATCACAATAAAAGTAGGTAACTACTGATGTTATTACATTTTTGACTGTTTATTAAAACTATTGAGGGACGTTGATATTTGTATACCTTCCCCTCCCCACCCCAACCTCTAAAATTGAAAGAGCTGTAACTTCATAACGGTTAGTGATAGCAATTAGGTGTTTGAACAAATTATATAGTAGGCGTCGAAACTTATCCGGTCTCCGGTGGTGGTACGGTAACGATAGCTTTCCGATGGTAGGTAGGTTCTGAAAGGAGCGAACCTGCGCGACCGAGTGGAGCGAAGGGGGAGGTGGCGAGCGAAGCGAGCCGGCGACCAACCAAGGTTGAGTGGGTGAAGCGAAACTCAGAGGTGACTATGTACATTCGGAAAAATATTTTCTCAAAAAAAGAAAGGGCTACTTATAACTTCATAACGGTTACAGATAGCCATTAGGTGTTTGAACAAATATTATAGTAAGTTTCAAAACCTGTCCAGTGGTGGTAGGGATAAGATAGCTTATTATAGGTCTGAATTTTTAATGAAGATTTTAGATTATTTTAGCGGATCTTAAGGGTTCTTAGACTGCTTCATACTGATTTGGGGGTTCCTAGGGGTATTTGTACTGCTGCAAGGGCCGCTCATAATGATTTTCAAAATGGGAAACTTGATTTTATTCAAATATTAGAATAAGGGTATCGTTTAAGAGTGATTTGGAGGTGCTGATTTAGAATAAATAGGAGCTTAAACAAGTGGAAATTTGCCATTTCACTAGAGTTTGAAAAGTGAAAGACTCTTTTAGGGTTATGTTTGACATTTGTACTAAATTTAGGGCTTTTAAACGTGAAACATCTACAAGGACAAGCACGCGAGGTGCTTGCACCTCGCGCAACACGCAAATACTAGTTTATATTATATAAAACTACAAAGCCACTGACTCACTCACTCATTGACTGACTGACTCATTGACATAATTGTTCTCCCAGATGGTGGATGGGGCGGTGGGTATATTTTGACAGATTCGTAAACAAGTAACTCCCGCGAGTATGGGAAAAGTGCCAAAACTCCCCTTTTCGCCCCCCTTCCTCCCCCTCCCTATCGTATCTCGGAAACAAAGAGACCCGTATTTTTCGTTTTTTACGGATTCGTATAGAGGAGGCTCGGAGAAGTAAAAACCAGTTTTCAAAATTGACCCCTTTTTCCCCCTTCTCCCCCCTTTAGGCGGATCTCGGAAGTTGAGAGACTTGGAACATTTTTTTTTCAGATTCATATAAAGGGGCAACGCGATAGTCAAATTCATTTTTCGAAAAAACGCCCAACTCTACCCCACTTCACCCCCCCCCCCCCCAAAATTTGTATACCATTTCCTCCACTCCCCAACCTCCCCTAAAACTGAAAGGGCTGTAACTTCGTAGCGATTAGAGATAGCCATTGGGTGTTTTAACAAATATTATAGTAGGCGTCGAAACCTGTCTGGTGGTAGGTAGGTTCTGAGTGGAGCGAACCTGCGAGACCGAGTGGAGCGAAGGGGGGAGGTGGCGAGCGAAGCGAGCCGGCGACCTCCGCAGCGTAACGAAGGTTGAGTGGGTGAAGCGTAACCCAGGCCGACGACAAGCAAACTTTAGGGACTGTTTTTTTTTATGGGACTGGGTTTTTAAATACGGTTTTTTACTTTAATTTTATTTGGTTTTTATAATGTTTTAGGGGTTCTTAAGGGTTTTCATATTGATATAGGGGTAGTTGTAACGGATTATCCAATTATTTTAAAGATTCCTATGGATTCTCAAAATTTTATAAAGCTCGATTACCACTGACTGACTGACTGACTGACTCACTGACATAATTGTTCTCCCAGATGGTGGATGGGGAGGGGGGTATATTTTGACAGATTCATAAACAAGTAACTCCCGCGAGTATGGGAAAAGTGCCAAACCTCCCCTTTTCGCCCCCCTTCCTCCCCCTCCCTATCGTATCTCGGAAACTAAGAGACCCGTATTTTTTTCTTTTTACGGATTCGTATAGACGAGGCTCGGGAAAGTAATAACCAGTTTTCAAAAATATTAATTAATTTTCCTTGCCCCCCTTTTCACCCCCTTTAGGCGGATCTCAGAGGTTATGAGACTTGGAACATTTTTTTTTCAGATTCGTATAGAGGAGGCTCAGAAAAGTAAAAACCAGTTTTCAAAGCTGCTCCCCTTGCCCCCCTTTTCACCCCCTTAAGGCGGATCTCGGAAGTTGAGAGACTTGGAACATTTTTTTTTCAGATTCGTAAGAAGGGGCCTAGAGTTAGTCAAAATCATTTTTCAAAACTTCCCACTCTCCCCCCCTTCACCCCTCTCCCCATCTTAACTCGGAATCTAGGACACGTAGCGGCTTTTTAATTTTTACCATAAATTATTATTGAGGAGCGTTTAAATTTGTATACGGAGGGTATCCTTCACTCCCCAACCTCCCCTAAAAATAAAAGGGCTATAACTTCGTAACGGCCAGAGATAGCCATTATGTGTTTGAACAAATATTATAGTAGGCGTCGAAACCTGTCTGTTGGTGGTAAGTCGTAACGAAGGTCGAGTGGGTGAAGCGTAACTCAGGGGCGATGACAAGCAACTTTAGGGTTATGTTTTTTTGAATGGGTCTCAGATTTTAAGTAAGGTTTTTTACTTTTATAAGTTTTTTTTTATATTAATTTTATAATGTTTTAGGGGTTCTTAAGGGTTTCGTAAAAGTAACTCCCGCGAGTATGGGAAAAGTGCCAAACCTCCCCTTTTCGCCCCCCTTCCTCCCCCTCCCTATCGTATCTCGAAAACAAAGAGACCCGTATTTTTTGTTTTTTACGGATTCGTATAGAGGAGGCTCGGGAAAGTAAAAACCAGTTTTCAAAGTTGCCCCCCTTGCCCCCCTTTTCACCCCCTTTAGGCGGATCTCGCAAAATTAAGAGACTTGGAACATTTTTTTTTTCAGATTCATATGAAGGGGTAACGCGTTAGTCAAAATCATTTTTCCAAACTCACCCCTCTCACCCCCACTTCACCCCTTTTTTTACTACTGAAAAATCTTTTGATTCTTACCTAAAACTATTGAGGGGCGTTGAAATTTGTATTCGGAGGGTATCTTCTGCTCCCCAACCTCCCCTAAAAATAAAAGGGCTATAACTTCGTAACGGTTAGAGATAGCCATTAAGTGTTTAAACAAATATTATAGTAAGCGCCGAAACCTGTCTGGTGGTAGGTAGGTTCTGAGTGGAGCGAACCTGCGAGACCGAGTGGAGAGAAGGGGGGAGGTGGCGAGCGAAGCGAGCCGGCGACCTCCGTAGCGTAACGAAGGTCGAGTGGGTGAAGCGTAACTCAGGGGCGACGACATGCAACTTTAGGGTTATGTTTTTTTTAATGGTTCTCAGATTTTAAGTAAGGTTTTTTACTTTTATATTATTAGGTATTTTTTTTTTTTTTAAATTAATTTTATAATATAAAATTAATTTGTGCGCGTTTAATTTATATTTTATTTTTATTTATATTAAATTTTATGGGTTCTTAAGGGTTTTCATACTGATTTAGGGGTAGTTGTAACGGATTTTCCAATTATTTTAAGGATTCCTATGGATTCAAAATTTTATGATGGTAAGGAATACTTCTCAAGAACACGACAACACGCGAGCTGCGCGCAGCTCGCGCACCCACGCAAATACTAGTATATATATAATATTTAATTTTGCCATTGTATTATGTAGCCATTAGTCGAAAAACTTTTCCATCTTCGCCTTGAGGTTTCGGTTCGCATGACGGGAAAAGTGTTATTGGGTTTTTTCTTCAGGAATTTCTCAGTAGCAGCCACGGAGTCTCGATTTGTGCCCTGTTGACAGCAATAGGCTCGCCCCTATTACATGAGACTTGAACATAACTGGCGAAATGTGGGTTTACTATTAGGTACACATTTCGGGAATTGCCTAACATTTCGGGAATTGCCTAACATTTCGGGAATTACGTTATGTAAATCTCGAAGCAATAAAATCATCATAATCAAGGACAAAATTTACAAACAATAAAAATCTATTCGAAACGATTTCTTCACTCAGCAAAAAACAGAAGATATCGGCCTATAAGAACCGCACATATTTCTCTATAAAGAGTCCATCTAGCAGCATTGAAAGCTATCTGTTCTGAATAATGTTATTACTGAGGGTCACAGTCAATGACGTAGAAAATCTTTACCAACGACTTATACTATCGGGAATAGGAAATGGAAAACAAATATAAGATATTACTGACTTGACCGACCAAGAAATATGTTGCAGACGGAATCAATTTTGTGCTGATATCATGTTTATTTCATTTGTTTTTGAAACTATCTTAGGGGACTACAGGAGCTCAACGCGAGTTTTATAATGTAAAAAAGCATATGATTCACTGCAAGAAACAAAACCAGAAAAATATAATAATATGATATTCTAAAGGATATATGCTAGTATGATGGTGTTTTGAAAACATAATACAACTAACTTTACTCAATCTCAACACTCTAAAAAAAAAATATTTTAACGAGTAAAAACCATATTAAAATACATGCAATCATTCTGATTTTTTGGCAAATAATTCTACAAGCAACATATTATTAGCATGATAGTGTTTTATTTTTTTAGTACAATCAAAGATTGTTTGTAAATCGCTTAAAAACACTCATTTCGCACTATTCGGCCCGCAGTGACTGACGTAAAAACCACTTTGTAGTGTAAGCTGATTAGAACTTTTTTCTAACAGCATTTCAAACGAATTTTGAACCACCACAAATAGAGTTGCTAATTTAGCTCCTGTAGTCGCCTTAATTGGCTTTAGTACCCGATTCAAATCAGACTATTCTAGTTTCTATCAATAATATTAATACCCTGGTATCAAAAGTCAAGTTATAAGTAATTGCTTGAGTTAAAGTAATATATTTTTTTTTTTTATTTATTTATTAGGGAAAACAAACAATTACACACTATAAATGATTAACAAATAATTGGTACGAGACTGCATCAGTGAGCAATATAATTACAATTAAGATACATGCACGAGCCTTAGCTTTATTGATTAAAATGGAAAAAAAAAAACAAAATACAGACTTGTTTTTTTTTTATAATTAATCACGCATTTTGCACTGCATGCCTAATTATTTACGGGCCACTTCCTCTTGCTAAATTTAACACTACCACTTCACCCGCGACTTCGTCCGCAAAAATTGTGACAGCTCAGCTAATTTGCAAGATTTAAATATATTTTATAGCTTATATTACTTCCTGATAATTTAGCTTTCTATTGGTGAAATAATAGTTTAAATCGGTGCAGTAGTTTAGGAGCTTATTCGGTACAAAAAAACAAACAAACTTTTCTCTTTATTAAAGATTACTCCAAAAAATAAAAATATCCGTGTTAACTTTACCTACATTTATATGACTTAACAAACACCAATTAACATAATAAATTAACCCGTTGGCTTCGTGTAGTATAAAAATAATGTAAAAGTCGTGGTCGGTGAATAAATTAGTGAGGGCAATGATAAATCATGAAGCAGCTACTTGAACATGTGACAAGGGCTTAGGCACTTTTTATCGCGGCCATTATAAACATTTTTACATATCTTTATTTAGGACGTTGAAATATGAACGAATGTGTTCTTGATAAATACGTGTGATGATTTTGTCCGTTTGTCAGTTAAGTGCTACTGGTTTTTGGTTTGATAATGTTGTTCGATTTAAATGACGGGAGGGTTGACCCTCTGTCATCCTGCGTGGTGAATCAGGTATGCAAGGCGTTTATTTGCAATGACAAGTTATGCTACACATGTACAGATTGATTGATGTAATGGAATGTACGCCAGAACCGCAAGAGCCACAGGTTCGATATAGAAAGTGTATGCTATATTAACACCTCCTAATTTTAGACAAATTACGATGAATTTAAGAATTGTCAATGTAACAATTAAACCAAGAAGTCGTTCAGATACATAAGGCACTTGTTTTCCTTGTTTTTTTTTTGTTAGTTTTTTATTTAATACTAGTTTTTAATGCAAGAATTTTAATTTAAACACCTCCACGACCCCCGTAATAATCAATCTATCCATCAGCACAATGTTTTGAGTGCATTACATTGAGTTCTGTTCTACCACAAAACATGATTATTCACCCCAAAAAAAAAAGTCGTTTCCCAGCAATAATTTTTGCTTATAGTTACTTAGTTTGATGTACAGAATGCTTGGTTGACGGCTTCGTGATGAGGTCTTTTACACCCTGATAAACTAATCATTCATGACACATGCATGACTCATAAGTATTTAGTTAATAGCAAAATCGATGATCTAATTCTAAAACTAGACAAAACTTCATGCATGACTTGTAACGATAAAAAACGATAGTAGCTAAAAGAAGTTACGACTAAATTACATTACATGCACCTATAATTAGTTTACAAAATAATATACATCAAAGAGGCCGCTTTAATCGAATACAGGATGACGGTACCATTTAGTCTTTAAATGTGAATTAACGGCCGTATTTTAGACTTCAATCAATCTAGATAGCAATAAAATTCGACCTCCAAAAGACGATTATATTTTACGAATCACCATAAAATCGTAACTAAAAATAACTTTGCAGTAATTTCAAGACTCTTAAGAGCTATATCAAGTTTAGTACAAAATTCGAAACGAACTTAACACAAGTACCCACGTAAGTAGCAAAGTACAAAGAAAGAAACAGAATGGATAAAACACCCGGCGCTGGTAACGAGTCAGTCTTCGTGTACCATTGCGAATGTACCTCTACACTACTCGCCCGTTTGTTATTTTATTTGCTCTCTACTCAGTAAACTCTATTACCCAGTCGATGGTTTTGATTCCGAGAAGTCGATGTTTACATTGAATGTTAAACTTATGTCACTGTTGTCACAATATTTTACTTTCAAGCGTTTCGTCGGTTGTGAGAAAGTTTATGAACGTAGAATGCTATGTTTGTTTAAGTTTGTCGATAGCGTAGTACATCAGATCTATCGATATAACCTTCTCCTGCCTCTACGGCTCGAGCATGTTACGATACTATTGTTTTTATCGTTTGTCTGAACTTGGAATCGATTATCGATACTTAGTGGTGTTCGCAGCACTAACGCGGCATTGACTCCTTGGGTCGAAACAACTAATGGACTACGTTATTACTGGCCACCTCAACGAAAAAGTGCATTAGCGTACCGTGAGTGGGATAAAAGTATTTGAATATAGAACTTAAGTAAAGTGCGCTGTGAGTGCTTATGCCACTTAACAAACAACGATTTGCCTCATTTACCGTAATCGTTACAGTTTTATTTCACTTCGCTTTCGGTAGCCGCGACGTGTTTCATATGAAATAACGATTCATGTTTATAGCATTCGATATTCAATCTGATTTCCCAAAATTGGATTTTAATTTTGGCTTGTATCAAAACTTGGCGTTTAATTTTCGTGCCTGCTTTTAATATTTGGTGTATTCCGAAATATGAGTGATATTTACGTTGCTGACCAGTGGAGCTAGAACTGCGAAAGTTTTGACAAAGTTAATATTTGAATTGACTATGAGAATGTTTCAGGAGGGAGATATAGATGATATGGATCTTTCTAAACTGGGCGGAGATTTAGTTCGTGAAGTTTTTGAGTCCCCTTCTTTGACTCTTATCACGGTTAGTTAGGTGCGCCCCGGGAGTAGCTTTGGGAGTATGAAAATAGAGTGCCCTTTCTTAGAATATTGCATTTGACATCTAAGAGTTTGGCTTATCAGCCTGTGTGTAGGGAGGCAGCTGATCTTTTGTCTAAACAAAATATTTTTCGTAGAAACGTTAGGTGCCTTTAAAAATATTCGCAACCATTTATGAATTCATTAAGCTCCGTGGATGTAAAATCGTTTTCAAAAGAATTCATCACCTCTCACAAACGTGTTCACATGCAATAAATTGAGTCATTAAACTGCAAAAATTATAGGTCTCAAGACTTTGAAGTTAAATAAGCGCTTAGTTTGTATTTATGAGTCGTATCTGCAGATTTACAATTTCTCACTTAGTTTCAATGCTGTTTTACAGTCAGTCGGTTATTCAGACAAAGAGGATGGACATAATGAATTTTCGTATGTGAATTGGCAAATAAATAATTCATTGTGAACGAGACTCGGGTTCCTAGTAATGTAAGAAAGCATATTTTAGCTCATATCGTAAAGTGCAACGAATGACAACAGTCGTAAAATTTTATGATCTGCACCATGTCGTCCTGTCTCAATTACAATTACAAATTATTACAAATTTTCAACTGAGCCAGTCAAGTGTCGTGTGTAATATGCGAAAACCGATGCTTACAATGTTAAACGTACATTCGTACTTATTGTATTTAATTCATAAAATTCGAAGTAAACGATTTTGTATTCGTTTTAATCGGTGCCGGTGTAAGATTTCACAGCAGGATATAGATTGGCTGTGGTTTGCCTTGGGTCAATTTAAAGTTTAATAACTTGTAAAATCAACGGCTCTAACAACTTTATAATGCCTAGTAAGTAATTTAATTATATACCAATAATGTTGTTTGATTTTCAATGTAATTGATTTATTTGTTGACATCGTAGTCTATGGCACATTATGTTACAATGTAGATTAATGTGTTGCACGCAAGTGCATTCACATTCGTGACAGTAATAGACAAAGAAACAAAGTAAAACGTATGATTATAAATACCCTAAATCAATGTTTGCTTTATTTAATAAGTGACTAGATACTGCAGAATCATTTCATTCCTACAAACTTGTAATGACACGTACACAACTTTGTATCTCTAAGAATGCATTACAGCAACAAACAGTACTTCTAACCACATCAAATCAGATCTCTCAACACTTAATAACATGCAGACCGACGGATACATTCAACATAACAATACTCGATACATAACCGACCTCTTTCTTACCACGGCCACACATAAGCCACAGATAGCGTCTCCATTAGGTACAGAAAGCAATCTGGAGAGCACTAGTTTGCCCGAGGCACATCTAGGTATACCCTGACCTACTATTAAGGATTGTCTCACAGCACTTTGGCCACATGCGCTCCTCGAACTCTGTAATCTCCGTAATTTGTGACAGCGTTTTCTGATTTATTTACATAAACAATGGTCTTGAACGTTCTCGACCACTTATTACAGATTGCAGTCAGCGCAGTGTCGATTTAATTGCGAAGCGCTAAATTATCGTTGATATTGTCTGAGTTTTAGTAATTGCAAAGTTAGTGCGCAGTATAGTAAAGTTCTCCTGTGTATAATTATTAATTAACTGCGCAATGGGCTCGGGAATGGATGTTTAATGCCACACATTCAGTCTGTTGATTGGTAGTTTAGTTGGGAGCTGAGGTAGTGCTTCATGTGCTAACGGTTTTCTGTATCGAGGACGGGTGTAGTCTACTAGTGTAGTCACCATGTTGTGCTAACTTGAGATATAGACTTGTATTAAAGTTTCTGCCGAAAGCTGCATTTTTATCAAAGGTACCATATTTATGTGCCGATGACCTGGGTGCAGGTAGCGGGGATCCGCTGGATGCGAGTCGCACGGACCGGTCAATGTGGCGACACTTGGGGGAGGCCTATGTCCAGCGGTAGACGTCTTTCGGCTGAAATGATAATGATGATGACCGTATGTGCAAATGCTTTATTTACACCTGAACGACACAAATTATTCCCATCAAGGTAATGTTAGATTGGATGCGCAACAAAAACTGGACAGTAATTTGAATTTTTAATTTTCTAGCAAGAGCATAAACTGTGCAGAAATACCTAATAACTTATCCAGCGGATATAAACTTACACAAGTTAATTAAATTAATTAATGTCGCCCAGTATTCTCCATTTTTTTTTCTCTTGTCTTTTGATGTATCATTAAAAATTTCTTATCCTATGGTAATTTATGAAAACTTAGTCGTAATAATTTTAATTACAAAAACTCCCATAAAGCCATTAAGTATAAAACATGGAATATTACTTAAACATTTCTTTAATTGAAAAATTACTGAGAGACCGCAAAAATATAAAACAATTTATAGAGTAGGACTAGCTAATAAATATATCAATTGGAATTTTATATCCTGAGATATAATAAAGATGTGCTCTAATATCCTTCAGCACTTACCGTTCGGCTACTAAACATGTCCGTGTCGAATATGCAAGTAATCTCTATGGCCTAGGGGGCCTACCATCATTAAGGCGGTTCCCCGAGCAAAATTAGCAACTCTATTTGTGGTGGTTCAAACTTCGTTTGAAATACTGTTAGAATAAAGTTCTAACAGTATTTCAAATAAAGTGGTTGTTACGTCGGTCACTGCAGGACGAATTGTGCGAAATGAGTGGTTTTTATTCTTTATAAAATCAAATTTACGTATTTTGGAAAAAATAAAACGACAGTTTTGTTCATTATTAAATTGCCTATCCATTAGTATAAGTAGCAAATCAAAATAATGGTTACTTTACGAGGAGTAGCATTTTATAAATAATTATTTCTCATTTCTGTGGTTTCGTTGTGAGGGGATTTATTAAACATTAAGCAACTTAAAAAAAAAAATGAAATGACAATTTTGGAGTCAAGAATATGTAGTAATTTAATGTATTTTTTATTAGTTGGTATTTCTTTTGGATTAAGAGGAGTAGGCTCCAAAAAACTGCTCGCTCAAGGTCATTTGCTCGGGGAGCCGCCTTAATAGCATTACTAGCCCACCCGTGCCCGCTTTGCCCAGTGACGGATACCAACTTTCGTCCCCGATTTCACCTGCTTAGGGGTTGAATATTCCAAAATCCTTACTATATGTTTGTATTGTATTGTGTTTAACACACTGCCCACTCCGTGTAGCTGTGTAACACAGATCGTTGGCAGTCAGTCAGGACAAACCATGTTTTAAGTATAGAACATTTTTGCCACATCCGTTTGGTGTCAGGTCAGTCGGGACAAAAGATTAGTAGAAATGATTTTAATCTTTCTTCAGTGTGAACAAGAGTTGGAGCTAGGCGCCCTGTTTAGCTCCATCTCGTTCTCACGCTTAAGTGGCATTAATGTTATACGTAGTGCTGTAAGAGGTGGTGGTACAGGCCCTGTTTCATAAAAAAATACAGGACGTTAAGTTATCTCGTATTATTGCGTTTACTATTATTACCCTGCTTGTCATTTTGTGTGGTTCAATTGATTTCTTAATAGAATATATTCAATATATTAGCTACGCTATTTTGATTTGATTGAATAAATGTAAGTACACATTTTCTTTCTTTTGATATCTTCACTTACAAGTTTTTTCTTCGCCTATAAATGTTCCAAAATGTAAACTAAAATAATTAAACCTTTGCATTCCCTCTTTATGATTTCAACATTATTGTTTTACTGTCTCATTCATTTTAAAAACCTTTTGTTATATTCCATATTTCTTCAAGCCTAACATTTTTATTACTACTTCACTTAACTTCTATAAGCAAGTGTAAAAAAGTAGATAATATTAATGAATGTTTCACTCATTTCCTTCGCAGTAGATACGGTAAATATCTAAGTATTTAATCAGGTGTAAGGTACCGTGATCAATTGCACGGCTAAAGCCGTTTCCGCACCGATCCGATAAAAATATAAACAGATAAATAATATTTCTACTCTTATTTATAATTTCCTGATTCGATCTAGTGAATAAATACCTTACAAAAGTTTATGATGTAGAGTCAACATCAAAAGCAATGAAGGAAGATATTTATTTTATAAACGGAGGTATAGTACCTACCAACTTAATATTGTTTTACCCTTGCAACAATGATAGGTATGCTAATGGGTAGAGTAAACATTATTATTTAGCAGATAATTATTTTCTTTTAATCATCACGCAAAAAAATGCAATTTCGTTTCATTGATTGACTTTCTTACAGACTGTACTTGCATAAAGCCGCCGATACCTACTCATATAACGGTTAATAAACACGGCTGGCTACTGTTCATCGTCTATTTGATTCATAGGAATTAAACTCAAAGACAGGGGTGACTCAGAAAACTATGATGATAATATAGTCCTGAAGATATTTTTGTACTAGATTATTATAGACAAAGACCACACACCATCAGCAAAAACAATCTTCTTGTTTTATACGTATAGAATACACGCTGTTGCCCACGACCTTTGTTCAGGTGAAATTATTATAAAAAATTTACTTCCCTTTTTAAATTAGATTTTGTTAACAATTTCAAGGGTTTTAATTTTAAGCCTATGTTAGACCTTATAAGATCAGCTATCTGGCAGGAAAAGTCCCGTCAAAATCGGTTTAGCCGTTTCGGAGATTAGCCGGAACATATAGACAGACAGACAAAAATATTGTTTTTTTATAAGTACCGTATATATTTTCAAATGTCACTACCACCTGCCTAGCCTTTTCCCAATTATGTTGGGGTCGGCTTCCAGTTTTACCGGATGCAGCTGAATACCAGTATTTTACATGGAGCGACTGCCTATCTGACCTCCACAACCCAGTTAGTACCGGGTAATGCGATACCCCTTGGTAAGACTGGTTGTCAGACTTTTTAGACCACTGACTACCTAACGACTGTCAAGGATCTACAAATGACAGCCGAGACCAACGGCTTAACGTGCTTTCCGAGGCACGGAGGAAACTCGGTATGTAATGGGTGGTCACCCATCCATATACCAACCTAGGCAAGCACGGCTTAACCTAACGATCGACCCGAGCGGCTGTTATTATTTAGCCACGAGCTCCTTATATATTTTCAAATGTATTCAGTAAAAAGCTGTTATTTTGATATTACAAACAGACACTATAATATAAATATAACACACTACAATATATACACTACTCACTATAATATATATAATATTGTTTATTTGTATTGATACTGTCTAACCTTTCTCTGCTGTTACTGTACTGCTCATGAGCAGAATACAGCAACCGTTGTAGCTAGGAAACAATGAGTGTCAATTATAGGCAGGAAAACTGACATTAAACGGTTTCTATACATAAGAAGTATGGTCTTGGAACGCAAACCTTACAATCTTACATGGTACTTTATGTCAAGAGTTCCATAATAATATTCCAGTGAGCCCGCCTCGCAAAACTAAAATTATTTTCATTGCAAAACAATGTAATATCGATTCCATCGAATCGTATCACGGAATATCGTATGAAGAGGATTTTATTACACCGGAATCTTAAGACTGCGCCGAGCAAACACGGCGCGCGGATAATAGGTATTTACTGCGGCGCGCTAGTCGTGTGCGTCGTCACGCACACAATTACAAGTTAGCTCGGTGCCCGCTTGAGTTGCATGGCAGAAGTTGATAACTCAGGATTTTTACAATTTGAGTGACTGAGTGTAACTTAGGGTTTTAAAAAAATTGAGTGTATCGAGTGACTTGAAAAGACGAATACTGTTTATTTAGACGGTTCTGTGTGGGTACATAAATCCGATTAATAAAACTAATCCTACTAATATTAGGTATAAACGTGAAAGTTTATTTGGATGAATGTTTGTTACGAAAACTACTTTTTATCCCGGTTTTCCCGTGGGATAATTAATCTGTATTATATGTATAAAATTTGTATTTGTTTGTACTATAGTAATACACAATCCGTTTCCTTACTATTAATCGATTGCGATGAAATTTTGGCGTTGTGGAGTATACGCCCTGGAACTACACTGCGTAAGTAGGTTGGCTAGGTGAGTAAGTTGGTAATATATGGGTAGGTTGTTATAATAAAACCAGTCTGAAATAAAAATCTATAATTACCTAATGTAATACCTTGCTTGTTTTACAATTTTACAAAAACATACAAAAAGCGCAGATAAACGTGGTATATTCATTATACAGGTTGTAACGGAAAGGTGTGGTCTTATTATAAAAATTGCTACAGCCCATGTAAATAAAAAAATCTCCAGAGAACTCAAAGGCATTAATTTCCCAAAAAATATTTTTGTTTTTCCAAATTTGTCATCAGCTGACCAAAATTTGTGTGAGAATACAATAAAAAGAAACTTTAAAAGACACAAGAATGGTAATATCAATCTTATTCAAAAAACATAATAGTTATTTCCAACCACAAAGATTTACTATACGTTATACAAAAAAAAATGCACATTTGCATCTCGGACTGAAGACTGAACTTGAACTTACGAATTTTGGTGCATAATGGAAGAATATGTTCATGTGATTTATGACGCTTTTCTTTTGCGTTTTGTTACACCTTTAGGTTCTAATTTTCGTTTGAATCATCAGTAATGGATCTACAAAAAAAAATACATACTTATATCTTGTAATGACCAAAGTTTTCAATAAAGCAAATTCGCAATTTTAAGAAAAATATTGTTCCATCGTCGTGGAGTAATTACACCCTAAAAACCTATTACACGATACCCATATCGAATGTTTGAGAAAAACTAGCAACCGAAATCATGGATTTTAAAACTAATGTCAGATTTGCAATCGCCACCCCTAAAAACCTATTACACGATACCCATATCGAATGTTTGAGAAAAACTAGCAACCGAAATCATGGATTTTAAAACTAATGTCAGATTTGCAATCGCCACCCCGAAAAACCTATTACACGATACCCATATCGAATGTTTGACAAAAATAGCATCCGCCATCTTGGATTTTAAAATTAATGTCAGATTTGCAATCGCCACCCCCAAAAACCTATTACACGATACCCATATCGAATGTTTGACAAAAACTAGCACCCGCCATCTTGGATTTTAAAACTAATGTCACACAATCGCCACCCCGAAAAACCTATTACACGATACCCATATCGAATGTTTGAGAAAAACTTGCATCCGCCATCTTGGATTTTAAAATTAATGTCAGATTTGCAATCGCCACCCCCAAAAACCTATTACACGATACCCATATCGAATGTTTGAGAAAAAATTGAAGAAAAGATTACATCCGCCATTACGTTGGGATCCAAGGAAAATCCAAGATGGTGGATACCATCTTGGATTTTAAAATTAATATCAGATTTGCAATCGCCACCCCCAAAAACCTATTACATGATACCCATATCGAATGTTTGAGAAAAAATTGAAGAAAAGATTACATCCGCCATTACGTTGGGTAAAAGGAAATAATATAACAAAAAAATAGAAATACGTACTTTCTCAGAGAACAGTTTTTTTTTTCGGAAATTAGCGCCAACTTTCTTCTTATAATATCTTTCCTTATGCTTTCCCATTTTACTAAAACAAAAATACTTACATAAAAAAATGTATTGAAAAGTAAAAAAAAATAAATAAACAGTAAATATTAGATATGCACAAAGTCATTATCAACTCAAAAAAAACAAAAAATATGACTTACCTCATTCAACCGTTTGCGTTTGCGTTTGGTAATAAGTACACAATAGATCGCGAAGTATCGTTAGCGGTGTGTCGCTCCCCGATGAGACGTGACCACTCTCCGAGCTCTCGTGGACGACTGAACTTTCGACCGGTGTACGTTGCGTATGATTCAAAACAGCGCGCGCAGCGGCTCAATTTTAAACAAAATAATGTCTAAAATAACCAAGCGATATTTTCGAAAATGTTAAAACGACAAATTGTAGTATGATTATTAAAGATTGATATGAATTAAAGTTTGTGAAAAAATTCAACGGTTTACTATCAAAAATCAACTAAATACGATCATGCTATTTTAAGATTTTTGTCCATCTTTACGTAATTTTGTTATTTAAACTAGACAATAATTATAATTTTTGCCAACGAAGAATTGTTAACACATTCATTGTAGTGCTCAAAACATATTTTTTATGGTAATTATGGTAATAGTATTGATGATATCCCTTTAACCGTGGCGGCCGTTTCGTATTATTTTGCTCTACGCAGTCTTAAGTAATATTATAAACTAGCTTCTGCCCGCGACTTCGTACGCGGATCCTGTTGCTTATGCCAGCGACAACGGGGTCGTCAAAATCAAAGATCTGAAACGTCTGATGTCGAATTTTAAGAGCTCGGGGACGGGAATACAACGGGATGCGCGAGACGATTCGAGACGTTCCAGATCTTTCATTTTTGTAAGTCAACAGGAAATGCCCATCAGACTAAACATTTTAATAAGTCAACAGGAAATGCCCATCAGACCAAACAACACTTATAAGACGTCATTCCTATGTGTTATGGTGTAGCTGGGCTCTTGGAGTTCCACAACGGGTGTTCCAGATCTTCGAGGTGTTCCAGATCTTCAAATTTATTCTCACAGCAGAAAATGCTCATCACGTAGAACAATTTTTGCTATGGTACCATTTTTGTATCTCTTATAGTTCAGCCGGTCTGTTGCGGTTCTGCATCAGGTGTTTGTTTCCAAGATAAAAGTCAACAGGAAATGCCCATCAGACCAAACAACACTTGCTAAGACGTCATTCCTATGTGTTATGGTGTAGCTGGGCTCTTGGAGTTCCACAACAGGTGTTCCAGATCTTCGATTTTTATAAGTCAACAGAGAGTGCTCATCAGATTGAACAACTTTTGCTAAAACTTCATTCCTATATATATGTTATAGTGTAGCTGGGCTCTTGAAGTTCCACATCAGGTGTTCTAGATCTTCAACAGAAAATGCTTATCACGTGGAACATTTTTTTCTATGGTACCATTTTTGTATCTCTTATAGTTCAGCTTCAGGTGTTTGTTTCTAAGATAAAAGTCAACAGGAAATGCCCATCAGACCAAACAACACTTGCTAAGACGTCATTCCTATGTGTTATGGTGTAGCTGGGCTCTTGGAGTTCCACATCAGGTGTTCCAGATCTTCGATTTTTATTAGTCAACAGAGAGTGCTCATCAGATTGAACAACTTTTGCTAAAACGTCATTCCTTTAAATATGTTAGTGTAGCTGGGCTCTTGTAGTTCCACATCAGGTGTTCCAGATCTTCAAATTTATTCTCTCAGCAGAAAATGCCCATCACGTGGAACAATTTTTGCTATGGTACCATTTTTGTATCTCTTATAGTTCAGCTGGTCTGTTGTGGTTCTGCATCAGGTGTTCAAGTTTCCAAGATAAATTATAGCCTATATCTTGCCCAGACTTAATACCTATACAACAACAAAAAAATCATTCAAATCCGTCCAGCAGTTCCGAAGATTAGCGTGTACAAACAAACAGACAAACAGACAAACAGACAGACTTTTTTTTTTGGATTCGTGCTCTATTACTGTTTCTAAACCCCCCTCAATTATTTATTTTTTAATATATTCAATGTACAGACACAGTTTTTCTACTGTTTTATTATATGTATAGATAGAAGATGTGAATGTGAGTTTGTCATGCCTTCATGCTTTAACAGCTGAACGGATTTGGATGAGATTTGGCATACGAATAGACCATGATCTGGGTACTTCACTATCACTACATATTATAAATCAGTCCCCCGCTATATCTGTCTGTCACTATGTATGCTAAGATCTTTAAAACTACGCAACGAATTTTGATGCAGGTTATTTAATAGATAGAGTAATTCAAGAGGAAGGTTTTAGTATATAATTTGCGGGCGGGCATCAGCTAGATGCTATATAAGATACTTTTTATTTCGGTAGAATAATTTATTTCTGTAGGATAAATCCCGACCGAAACGTGGACAAAGCCGCGGTCAAAAGCTAACTAACCTGATACGATCGATTCTCATTACTTTTGTGGTAAAAACTTTGCAAGTTAATGCGCTGTTTTAAATTAATCGTTATTCCGGTCACAAAATTTTGAAATTATTCCGTAACATCGTGGTTTCGTATCGGATTATTTTAATCTCATGGGAAACTTTAGTTTGCAGTGTATTTGAAGTGCTTATGTTTATTTTGTGAGGGAGTTCTGTTTATGGGGATTAGTTAGCAGTCACCTTTTTGGTTTAGGTGTTAGTTAATCTGCGATAATGGACAACCGTTAAGTAAACCATTAATTTATAACTAACTCTGCCCCGCGATTTCACTCGCCTTTTCTGTTTTTGCATCACTCTCGAGGGTCGTAGCGTGATGTTAAATAGTCTTATAAGCTTCCTCAAGAGTTGGGCTGGTAGTTCAAAGAAACAACCAAATTCTTCGGCTTTTTGTCAAAGTTCCAACTTTTCCTCAACTTTTTTTAAAATACATTTAATGTAAGTTTTTACTTTAAACACCTCCACGACCCCCATATTATTCAATCCATCCACCAACACAATGTTTTGAGTGCGGTAGATTGAGTTTTACCATAAAACGTGAGTTTTCACCCCAAAAAAAAAGTCGGTTCCCAGAAATAATTTTTGCGTAGAGTTAGGTAGGTACTTAATGTACAGAATGCTTGGTTGACGGCTTCGTCAAGAGTCCGTTTACACCCCTTGTAGATGACAAAAAAAAACTATTCAACAACACATCGCTAGGTACCTACATATTTTTTGTTTGTAATAGTAAACAAACAAAAATGCGTAGTTTACAAATTATGTGTTTTCTCTTAATGTAACCCCGATAGTTTCACACATTTTAACCGCAAATAAATTAAACGTACGAATAAATACCTCTAAAAAGTCGATTTTATACAGGTTAAAGTTTTATTTTAACAAAGGATAAATAGGTTGGCTTTCGGGACAAAGCTTTGTGAGACCACAACTGAAACTATGTTGTGCAAATAAATAAGGAAACGGACACACGATCGGTTTTCGGAAAACCATTTGTTGTGTCAATGATTTAGGGCCAAGTTCACCGAAAAGATAACAGTCTGATTATCTAAAAACAGCTGTTTAAAACACATTTTTGAACATGAAAATGTGTTTTAAAAAGCTGTTTTTAGATAGACTGTTATCTTTTCGGTGAACTTGGCCCTTAGGGTCTTCATTTTGTCCAACAAGCTGAATTCGATTTTACTGTTAAGTTCAGGATTTACTTAGGTACGTTTTTGGTAAATTATTTTGATGTAAACATTCAGACTCGACATTGACTTATTTTTATAATTTTGCTCATATCTTCGGTCCATAAGAAGCCACAAACTTTACAACCTTTACCTTAACACTTTACCAATGTCAAATCATACTTAAAGTTATAGTTCGGTTCAAACTTAATGGCGGCTCGGAAGTTAGCTGCGAGTGACGGTCTGTGCAGGAATAACGCTTTATACTTTATGGCGATTCGGAACATCTAATGTAAAGATGCGCAGACAACAATTTTAAATATCAACAGGGCGCAGATGACGCATCGTTTTGTCTGTATATGGCGAAAATCGTCACTTGCAGCTAACTTCTGAGCCACCATTAAGTTTGAACCGAACTATACATTTACCTGCGGTAGAACAGCAGGCATTGTCGACGATTTTGACGACCCGAATGGCGCAGCGGTAGTGAGGCTGCTTAACGTTCTTAGGGTCTTGGGTTCGAATCCCGGTCGGAGCAAATGTTTGTGTGATGAGCATGGACATTTGTTTCCGAGTCATGGATGTTTATATGTATAATAAGTATGTATTTACAAACAAAAAAGTATCTATGTAGTATATCAACTATCTGGTGTCCACGACACAAGCCTCGTTGCTTAGTGTGGTACTAGATGGCGCTGTGTGTAATGTCCAGCAATATTTATTTATTTATTGTCGATCATCTGCCGAAGCCCTAAGTGACCAAAACAAAGGTACACATACGTACACATAAAATTTATTTATTACTGCAAGCGAACCCGCACGCACGTCTATTTCGTGAGCAAATTTATAGTATGCCGATTTTGCATTATACGGTACAGACTGCAAAAGTGAACTGTATTTAGAGTTCAGTTTTGCGCATAATTTAGGGTGCATTTCTGGTGTGATTTTCAGTGATACAGACTAGAATATCACGGTTTTGAGAGGTATTGGATCAACACCTTTATAGGTTCAAACTTCTGCAAATAAGAAGTGACGTCAAATATACTCAAAGCCAGGGTAATAAGCCGTGAATAAATGACTGCTATAATACTATAGTGCTGTAGCCCCAAAGATATTTATTTCATACCCATAAACTAGGCTTGTTAAAGGACAGACACTCAACACCGTCAGCTAAACAAACACGTCTGTTCAAAGTGTACTTCGCACATTAATCTAATATCCCGAATGATATGTAACTTTTATAAAGTAATTATTCCAGCTGTCAATATTTTGATTTTCGCTAGTTTCGTATTTTGTATTGCATAAAGGGCTGTTGTCCACAAATCCACGTCCAAACGTCCTCAAGTGAAACGGGCGTGTTCAAACCGATGCGATACTGAGTTTCAATTGAAATATCTTTCAGTATGAATCATGAATTGACGACCTGTCAACTGTTTGCCATTCACCTCTGGACATGAATTTACGAAACAAACGACTCTATGCCCCTTGCTACCAATGCCTCCCCGTGGCTCTCACCAGGTCATCTCTACATCTGACATAGCGCCACCCACGCTATGCCTTTTGCTCTGCTATTGAGGAATCTTCACTCTGTAGATTGATATGTTGCTAGTGTTGCTTGCTTCTCTTCCACTTCAACTGAATGAATATTGATAGGAATTGTTACGTAATTCTTTTCTAATGTATCGAGCTTACAGATAGGCCAGGAAAGTCACACAGTGATTGCCTAAAGAGAAGCGTGGTGACTGAAGCAGGTCCATGAGGCGCTGGTATGACGATTTAGAGTAGTTTCTGACAGATTAGCAGGAGAAAGCAATACACAAGGAGAATTGGAAAGAAATGGGGGAGGTCCAACAGTGAGACAGAAAAAACTAATAAAAAAAAAATTATATCAATTAAATCATGAATAAAATGGCTTACTTAGTTGTATTTATTTACTGTAATTTATTGTCCATTATCTTAGTTTCATCTTAATTATTTCTATCCCAGCCTGTTGAGTATTATTTTCCTCATAAACTGTACCTTTCACTGGTAGTATCGCAGCTTTCACAAAATTAACACCAGGTATTTTCTTAAAGCCATAAATGCTAATCAATATAATTGACTACTTAGCATCGCGATATATTTATTCAATAACATTGCTGTTATAATGGACATATCTCCATTACAAAGTTAGTATCAAATATCGGGATTTGTGACAAATCCGGGCTATGGTTAGTAGTTGATAACTGTATCATTTTACATAGAATTAGCATTTCATTTATCCATGACAAAATAATTATAAGTTAAGTTTTGACAACTTCACATAATTATCTCATAGCACACGGCGATTGATGCAAATGTAGATAAGTTGTCAAATGAAACGGAATATTGTAATTAGAGAAGAGTTGTTTTGCCAATATTTACAACAATTAGTAATACCAGAAGCTCATGAAAGATAAATAATAATACTGAATATTTTGAAGAGAGATGAGAGGGAGAGGAAGCCCAAAGAAAAGATGGATGGACTGTGTGCGGAATGATATGAAAGAGAAAGGGGTAAATGATGCCGTGACATCTGACAGGGGAGAATGGAAGAAAAAAACGTGTTGCGCCGACCCCAAATAGAATGGGACAAGGGCAAGAAGATGATGATTTTGAAGAATATGATCTTACACCGATTGAAATATTAGAAGTAAAGCAAAGCTAGCCAATACACATACAAAGGTTAAAAAAGCAACGATATTTCCAGCAGGACCAAGGATTAAAATGTAAAGACCTATCATTGCAAAGCAAAATCACATAATCCAGAATGAAAACACCTGAACAAAGTTATAGAAAGCAATATATTCGTTATAGATCTGATAATGAATTAAACTATTTAATAAGTTAAAGAGAGGAACTAAGAATACGCGAGCTGTAAGATGAATACTAAATTAAACAGGCAGAAATCATCAATGGCCCACTGGTAAATTATGATCCTCAAGAATATAAATCTGCCTGTGATTGAAGATAGAAACTAAGTTTATGATTATTAAGCTGAAACTTTTGATAGACAATAACAATATAACACACTTTCACTAATTGATAAAACTAACGACAGTATTAATAATAACAAGGCAGACACAAGTAATGGGTAAAGAAAACACAAGAACAAAGTAATACAAGACTTTATAGATCTGACAATGAATGAAGCTATTTATCAAGCTCTTAGAATACGCGAGTTGTAAGACTTGTAAGGTCAGCTGAGGTAAACTGGCAAGTGTGATGGTGTTACACGATAGACAACCAACAAGTCATTATTCACTACAATCTTAAACTCAGCAATTTGTTTTCTAACTCCAGTAATACTTATGTTTGCTGTTTAGAGATGTTCAGTGACATTGCTCATATCTTTATTGTTAGAGTTACTTTTAAGTTTATGTCTGACGATATTATTGCTCGACATTTTTCCAGCACTTAGCTGTTATCAAGTATCGCAGTAACTAGGTTGTGGAGGTCAATTAAGTAGTTCATCATCATCATTTCAGCCGAAAGACGTCCACTGCTAGAGATAGGCCTCCCCCAAGTGTCGCCACATTGACCGGTCTCGTGTGACTCGCATCCAGCTGATTCCCGCAACCTTTACCAGGTCATCGGTCCACCTAGTGGGACGCCTTCCGAAACAACGTCTTCCGGTAGTTCGTCCCTATAAAATACTGGTATTCAGCAGTATCTGGTTGAACTGGGAGCCGATCCTAACAAAGTGAGGAAAGGCTAGGTAGATCATGGTTTTTGCCAGTACCTACCTGACTCAGTGATTCATGTCTATAAAACATCAGTTTTAGTAATATTGTCTGTTTCTTTTTTATCGTCAAATCTAATCTTGAACACAACATTAAACAATTTATTATTTGCCACCTTAATTGAAACTTAAATAGTAATTGCCTTCTCATTTCGCTGGTAATTTTTTGCTAGTATGACGTCAATAACAATCGTTGCCAAAAGTACCTAACCGACTTATATCAGTGTTATTTGAGATCGACCTGACCACACAGCAAGCCAAACAAAGATACTCATTTAGAAGCCTCACAAATTATAACTAGTACGGACCATAAAATATTGTTCATAATAGTTTTTCCAAAGTCGAAGCTTTGTTCTAAACAGCCAGTGAATTTATTATAATAAAATGCAAGCCTGCACTCGGAAATAAAGAGGGTTGTGCATCGTAAACCTCAATGATACACGGAGGCATCTGCCAATAAAATAAAACCTATGTGTTGGGAACTCTCAGAACGTCTCCATTTCCCATCGCAACTTGCTCGAGTAAAATAGACAAATTCTTCGATGTCATTTTTTATGTCGTTCTTTTGATTTATTGGTGAATAAGGGACATTTTCGCGTGTACGTTTTTTTCACGTTCACATCGTTGTCGATACTACCTTATTCGATATGCTTGTAGTCATCTACATCTATCTCCTTAAGACTGTTGATCATTTTGTACAATCATTGTTGTTTTTTTTTTATGAAAAGCTAGATAATAATCAAACTTCCCCCATAAATTAAAAACCTCATTAAAATAATTATCAATTCTTTCACAACTTTTCCCAAGCATGCTTATTAAATTATTCCCCATTTTTTTACGAGCAGCGAATTCCGAAGTTATTTTCGTTAAATCTATAAACGCGATTAATTCGAGGAAGGAAGTAGGTAATAATTAGCTTCCATGAAAAAAGATATCGGTAATAAAAGTGCTTCAATATAAATAATCTAGTTGGTTTTACGAGGTAATAAAGTATCTTGAAAATTTCCTACTCATCTGTTAGAACATTTCTCTCACAAGCTGGGTCGCGTTTGAGTGTAGGCGAGAGACCTTTTGTAATAAAATATAATATCAATGTATTATTGTTTGTGAATATTTGATATTGTATTTTATTGGTGTACTGTTTGACGAACAAAGGTACGATGCGCTTCCTTCTGTGCTAAGAATTGCGGGAACTATTCACATTTGGAATATAGCTCTCTGTTTTTTTTCAGCTATCTGCTGGGTTAGATTTCCGGGTCAGGCAAAGTGTTATTGGGTTTTTCCATCAGGATTTTCTCAGTAGTAGGCACGGAGTCTGGAATTGTGCCCGATCGATGGCAATAGGGTCATCCTCTATCACATAGGACTCAAACATAACTGACGAAATGAGGGCGTACTGTTTGGTATACCTCTGTCTAACCCTTGGGGGATTACTGGCGTGAACTCACGCCTTCATCACTATCCTATAGATACCTACTAATATCACAAATGTGGAATTAACTTGGTCTTTCTGTTATTTTTTCAGGCCTAATCGGCGGCATTTCAGCAAAGTTCATTCCGTGACGGTATTTACTATCTTTTGCAAGAAATAGACTGCTCTCAATCACTGTATAAAAAGTGTACCTAACACCTCTTAACGCAGCCGAAAGGCACTTGTTCTCCCCGTCATTGCGATATTTTTTTTGTTCTACACCATACCTGGGAACCTTCTAGTTACGGAGATATTAGGGGTCAAAGTTCCAACTTTTTGACAAGTTTTTTTTTAAATACAAGTTTTTAATGTAAGATTTTTACTTTAAACACCTCCACGACCCCCATACTAATCCATCCATCAGCACAATGTTTTGAGTGCGTTACATTGAGTTTTACCACAAAACATGATTTTTCACCCCAAAAAAAAAGTCGTTTCCCAGCAATAATTTTTGCGTAAATTTACTTAGTTTGATGTACAGAATGCTTGGTTGACGGCTTCGTGATGAGGTCTTTTACATCCTGTAAGTATACTTAATTTATTTTCTGGTTCACAACTACTAGACTGTAACCCGAGACAACCTTCGACGGCTGTATCCGCAAAAGTAATGACCGTTGCAACAAATACACACATCAAAAGTGTCTAGGGATCAAGCATTTTTATGCGGATTTCTTGAGATTGAGATGTGGCTTTGTAATAAATTTATGATTTTATAAATTTATATGGATCCTTTTTGGTGCATTTCATAATTTGAATCAGGAACTCTCAATCAAATTCGAGTAAAAGATGAAAATAAGCTGTCAATATTTTCCCTATAAAAACATACAACGCATTGAAGACATTATTAGTGCTACTGTTTCCCTACTACTGATTAAAACCAACGTTATTATGGAGCGGCGACGTCATTTAAGCAGGGAAGAAATGCTCAGAGCCGTGGGAATGATAGAAGCTGGTTCCCGGCAACGTACTGTAGCTTTAGCTCTGAATACAAGTCAGAGTGTTATCAGTCGACTTTGGACACGTTACCGAAGCACTGGTACCGTGGCTGAGCGCCATGGAGGACGGTATCGCTGCACCACACGGAGACAAGACCGATACATTCAAATCTTAACTCGAAGAGCTCCAACAATAACCGCCATGATGTTAGCCGTGAGGCTTCATCACTCTTCAGGGAACTTAATTAGCGACCAAACAGTCAGAAACCGCTTGCATGAAGTGAACCTTCATTCCCGAAGACCGCTACGGGTACCACCTATAGCAATGCACAATCGTAGGATTCGATATCAATGGGCTCTTGAACACAGAAATTGGGCAGAAGAACAATGGCGTTTCGTGTGCTTTTCTGATGAGTCTCGTTTTGGTATGAGACCGGATACAAGACGTATACGACACTGGAGAACCCCTGGACGCCAACAGCGATTAAAATCCTGCCAGGAAGTCCATTCTTATAGTGGTGGAACCATCATGGTATGGGCGGGTATTTGGATCGGCGGAAGAACTGAGTTGATTTGGATCAGAGGCAACCTCAACGCTCAAATTTATGCTGAGACGATTGTATCAGACGTCATCGTTCCTCTACAAGTGCAAATCGGTCCCTTATTTCAGTTAATGCATGATAATGCACGACCGCACACCGCAAGAGTTGTAAGACAGACTCTCGCCGCAGCTAACATCAATGTCCTGCCCTGGCCTGCTCAGTCGCCAGACTTGAACCCGATTGAGCATGCATGGGATATGCTACAGAGAAGAGCTCTGCCGAATATGGAGGGTATCCAGTCGCAAGAAGACCTTTTTTTGTTGTTGCAACGAACATGGGCGGCCATTCCACAGCGTGATTTGGATGAACTCATTTTGAGTATGCCAAACCGATGTTCTTGTGTTGTTAGTGTTCGCGGTAGAAACACGGATTATTAATTGTTTAAGTTACCCAATAAAATTTTAAAGAAAACTGTGTTTTCAGTCATTTTTTCGAACTTTAATGTTAGTGGTTCAAATGTCAAAAATCCCTTTATTAGGAAAATGGCAAATTTCTTTATTAATGCAAAGGTGACTTGGTTTATCGTTACTGTGACAAACGAAAACACTTTATTTGATGAATCCTTAAAGAAAATTTTAATTAATATCAATCAGGAGAAAAGTTATTGCAAAAATATATGTTGATCCCTAGATACTTTTGATGTGTGTATTTTTTACCAACTGTCATAACGCCTTAAAATGAACGAATGATTTACTAACTAATTAAGTATTCGATTATTGTCTATGGTGTTATGGTATTAATGAATCGATAATACTTTATGGTAACATTTTCTACCTTTATTCATGCAGGTGGAGTCGCAAGCAATAATTAGTTAACCCGTAAAGTAAATAATAATATTAGGAATGACAACTTCACTGATTTTAGTACCTACTTAATTAATTGCAAGAAGTTTGCATAAAAGATGAAGTCAAGCTTATGTAGTCGGATCACATTCTATAACCATTTTTTTATCTCTGATTCAAAATGAAATCCAATAATCTTTTATTTATAAATAGGCACAATGAACATCGCTATCAGTGCGCCCATCTTCGTCTATATTGGACTTTGTTATCACGAAAAACGTGCTTAGAAAACTAAAATCAGTTGAGAAAACATAAAAAAAAACTGGACTATCAAACTCTACAAAGTGATGAAATATTACACTTTTATGTAATACTTTTAGCAAATATAAATCATTATTGAATAACTTTATTATGTTTTCGATTTATTACCGTCTACTCTACTAAAAGTGAGTAAAAATAAGTAAATACTACATTCAAAAGCGCTTTTTTATGAGTAACTTGGTAGAATATTGTCTGCGCCATGGCAATTTTTGAGCATACAATTTTACACAAAGAGGTTATATTATAACACTGTACACATTGTGAATACACTAAAGTTGTACATAATTTATTGTTAAACGAAAAGTTCCACCTACGTGAGCACTTGTTTCCTCTCATGCAGAGTTTCAAATAAGATAATACAGTTTTTGAACGTAATAACCGATCCCAGGGATCCGCAGGCACACTCGCATTCTCTGATGTTCCGTACATACTGAGAATATTAATGCGCTACGCTATTCTTTGAGAACGCTTTCAAACGTTCATTCTTACAAAATTCCAGCCAAAAGACGCCGCCTGTTATGATAATCCGTCACGTTTTCTGGAAAATTACCCAAAGTAGTGCATGTTAGGTTAATGTAGACTTAGTCTGTATCTGTCAAAATACTAGGTTAGCTCAGACGAGACTGAATAAATAGACCGAAAAAACGAATTGTTCTACTTTTACGGTTCTGAATACAAAAATGTAGAAACTGTTTCAACAAAAGAGCTTTTAGGGAAATAAATATTCGCAGCGAAATTAAACAACGATACAGAGAGTTTATGAAAGCCGGAGCCAGTACGAGTATATTTTATGTAACAAATCACGGCTCACCTATAATTTATTTCCACCATACAAACACCACAGAGATGCACTACCTACAAATTATCAAATCATAAATCTTCAAACACACACAGACAGTGTCCCTGCATATCAATACGAAACTGTAAACTTAACAACTATTTGCAATTCAATTCATGCAAAATTTATCGTTGAACGTCGAAACGCTTCATTGCGCGACTGTACCGAATGTAAATACCAAGTACGAAGTACCTAGTACCTCACTAATGCTTTAGAAGACAAGCTCAGAAGCTCACTTAGTTCGCATTTAGCGGACCTTAGGCCACCGAGCCTCTGAGGTTAGGTTCTTAATTAGCCATCGCTCGCAGCTGACCGCTTGGAAGTGCGATCTAGGTGCTCTTATGCAAATACCATTATATTTCCGACAAGCTAAAACAAACCCTACTACTTTCACATACGAGTCAGTATACATGTAAGCTCAGATTTGTGTAATCCTTGCGGTTTGGAGATGGGTGACATTCACATAGAGCATGTAGTTCGAACTGTTGGAGGCAACGAGCTATCGATAGGAAATTGGGTGCGATCTTGTCAATATTTTAATTTACATTTGAATTAATTATACGTATATTCTATAACATATATTTCGTGAATTTTACTGAATTTTAGTTGTTAATGGAAAGCCAATAATCAAACTGTCAGTGTTTATTTGGCAGAATATACAGAAACAATTGGAAATTAAACTGAAAACAGTAACCGCTAAATCTATTGCATTTATAGACAGTTCCTGAATTAAAGCGGTTGATTTGGAATTAGCGGAAATGACAACAAATTGTGGTTTAACTGAATTAATCGATAAAATAATACATTAGAAGTTGAAGTACGGTTATTAGCGTTTTGTTCAGGTAATTTTAAGAGTCTGTGGTTAGTGATTTAAAGCAAATTAAATCACTCCTCTGCACTCCAATGATTTAGTTTCTTCTTCTTCCATACCTCCTCCTCTTGGTCTTTTAGCCATCTACAGTTCTACACGCAAGAGTAGGGATTCTTATAGCCCTTGGTTTTTTTTTTCTTTTGGATGGGAAATCATCAGATGACTCCTCCCGCTCTGGGCGGAGCGGAAGGGAGTGTCAGACATTTACTGACTAAAACCCATCCATGTTCCTTCTTAGCCGTCCGAACAGTCCGGCAGCCCTGGATTCTTATAGCCCTTACACTTACGTTCAAAACTCTTTCTGGCTTTTTTTATTTTTTATTAGCCGTATATCTTTCTAGAGATTTTTTCCGTGCGCACCTCAAACCAGCCATAGCAGGGCGCGTCGCTAACACGAACATGAGGTCTTGGACTCGATTCTCATGTTGGGCATAGCGTTATTGCGTTATTCCATTAAAATTTTCCAGTAGCAGCCCGTATACCTATGAGTTTGTACCCGGTTGATTACAACAGCTTCGCCCTATGTACGAGACTTTAACCATAATAGGGAATATGCATGTATTTTTTTCTTCACTTAAATCTATAAAGTATAATACTACCAACCCAATTAAATAATCAAAAGTTAAGAGCAACTGCTAGTCGCTCGAAAAAAAAATTTTTCTACAACAGTTCAAATGTCCGTGAATGGGGCCCTACTCTCTAACGTCCGTCCGTCCGTCCATCTCTATCCATCTCTCTCACTCGCACTCATCTGCAGACGTGCGCGAGAGAAACGGATGGACAGACGGACGTTAGAGAGTAGGGCCTCTGTCGCGGCCAATTATGTCATAGCGTTTTTCGTAATTTCCGTCTATCTGCCTTGTTTACATCTAAGTTTTTACCCTTAATACAATCATTTTACTAAATGTATGTGCTTTAATCAAGCAAATATTGCAATAACGATATTATAATAACATTTTAGTGAAACTTTAAACAGTTTTCAAATAAAGGTGTTTCTTTGACACATAACGTTTGACGACACTACCGGTGACGATGCGTTTTGGATTTGTGTTCCGTTTCACCAAAAACAGGCTTCATAAAATATTAAATTGTAAAATAAGTGTTGTACTAGAAAGATAGTAGGTAGGTAGGTACCACAATGTTTATAATGGCCCAATACAAGGCATTCTTAAGGAATAAAAAAAGTTTTGAATTTCTTGCATATTCCCTGTTGACGAAGTGTAGGTGTAGGTACTATAGGGAAGTAAGTCTAACCCTTTAGAGATTTCAAGCGTTATGTTATATTTCTGTTAGAGCTACAAACAAGAATGAACCAAGTAACAAAAGGAAAAGATAAATAATAAAACAATAGCGACATAGTTTGCACATAGAACTGTTTATTACAACACATTTCTCCGAATAACGCTAAATATAAGATTAGTTCACATGATTTACGATACAAAACTACGCGAAAGAAGAACAAACAGAAAGTGTAATATCAAATGTATTTCTAAGCATAATTACTGAACAATGTGAACGAAATTTATGCTCGAATGAAATCTCTATGAAATACGGTATGTCTGGGATGTCAGCCAGTTACAATGAAATGTTTATTATCTTTTTCCATTTGATTTATAACACATATATTGTTTCCTTTCTAGTGCTTTTGTGGGCGACTGAATTCAATTTGCTTAATGTCTCAATTCTGCTATGGTTTTAATTAAAATAGAAATTCAATGTTTAAAATGAATAATGATTAAGTACTTGCATACAATTTCAAACAATGCAAATTTTTTGGCATTTGATACCAACTTTGATATCGAAAAAAACAGTGTACTGTTTTTTCCATACATTTTTTCTAAGTTTTCATCATCATTATTCTGCTGCTCTTATTTATTTATTTAAACTTTATGTACAAGGGTGGTATACATAGGCGGACTTAATGCCACAAGGCATTCTCTACCAGTCAACCTTTGGGTTCAATAGGAAAACAGTGATAAGGTACAAAATAATGTCTAAGAAACTAACTTGTTAACGAGAATTTATATACTTATATTGATACTAATACACATAATACAGATAACGGCTCGTGGCTAAATAATAACAGCCACTCGGGTCGATCGTTAGGTTAAGCCGTGCTTGCCTAGGTTGGTCTGTGGATGGGTGACCACCCATTACATAGGACCGAGTTTCCTCCGTGCCTCGGAAAGCACGTTAAGCTGTTGGTCCCGGCTGTTATTTGTTGATCTTTGACAGTCGTTAGGTAGTCAGAGGTCCAAAAAGTCTGACAACCAGTCTTACCAAGGGGTATCGTCTTACCCGGTACTAATTAGGTTGTGGAGGTCAGATAGGCAGACGCTCCATGTAAAATACTGGTATTCAGCTGCAACCGGTAAAACTGGAAGCCGACCCCAACACAGTTGGGAAAAGGCTAGGCAGATGATGACACATAACACAGATAAAGCATGTCTTCTTCTTCCATACTTCTCAATTACTCATCATCTCATCAGACACGTCCTTTCTTTCCATTTCATCCTTCACACTTCCATCCATCATTTCTTTGGTCTTCCTCTGCTCTTGTAGCCTTCCACATTCATACTCAAAACTTTACTAACGATATTATCTCATTCGAATTGGTTCGCGTGGTATGAGCATGTAATGTGGAGGCATATGTATGCTCATACCACGAGAACCGATTCTCATACAACTTTTCAATTACCAGCCATTTTCAGACTAACACAAAATATAGGGAACAGCTGATAATTCTTCATAGTTGGTCCCATTGTGAAAGTTTTTCATTTTTAAGAGTCATCATAGCCTTTTCCTAACTATGTTGGGGTCGGCTTCCAGTCTAACCGGATGCAGCTGAATTCCAAGTATTTTACATGAAGCGACTGTCTATCTGACCTCCACAACCCAGTTAGTACTGGGGAATACGATACCTCTTGGTAAGACTGGTTGTCAGACTTTTTGGGCCACTACCTGTAATGACTGTCAAAGATCTACAAATGACAGCCGGGACCAACGGCTTAACGTGCTTTCCGAGGCCCGGAGGAAACTTGGTATGTACCTACTCACCCATCCACAGACCAACCTAGGCAAGCACGGCTTAACCTAAAGATCGACCCTAGCGGCTATCATTATTTCACCACGAGCTTAATTTTTATGAGTACTATTACCTTCTAATGAATGTCTCTCGCTGTGTAAAAAGCCGCAGTGCAAAAGTTTAGTAGGCCGTACGACATTGGTAACAAAACCAGTATAAGCTGGATTCTAATTCTGTTGAAACTCTGTACTACGGTAAGCCAACACATGGGCAAAGTGTAAAATAAAAACCGTCGACGTGATGAGGTCGTCTCTACACCTACCTTCTCGTTGCTAAGTAAGATGCTATATTTTTTATTAGTTAAAAACTTATCGATAATCTGGCATAACAGACATGGTATTTTGGTAATTTGTTCCTGTTACAAAATGCCTACTGGATTTTAAATAACATTAAAAAAAGTTGAGGAAAAAATACACTGACAGAAACTGGACAAGTGCGAAGGTTTTAATTTAAGGGAAATAATTCCGTAGGTAAAATTGATTACGTCTGAACTCTGGAAACTGGAGTATTTTCCTGACTCAAATGAAATGAGTGGAACAGAACTTTACTTGTACTTTTACTATTACCAACGTGCCAGATTAAGAAACAGGTCATAAATATTGACAGATAGAGCCGTCATCTACCCCTGTCGCAGCGGAAACTGGAATCGGCGAGAGATGTCGTGCGGTGTTCCACAGGGATCGGTTCTAGGGCCGTCCTTGTGGAACATCGGGTACGACTGGGTGCTGCGCGCCGACCACACCAGGATCATCATACAATCAAGCTGCTTTCAAGGCTCTTATTTACGAGTCTGATTATTAGGTTACACATAATGTGTAGTGTAACCTTAAAAAATAAATTGTTTGGTACAAACCACAATACATTCTTAATTTCTATTACAAAACCAAAGCGCGGACCCCTAATAAAAGATTGATAACGACCGCTTCTGATTAATTCAACTCTAATATACCTAAGCTTTAATGTTATTAGTAGATTACATAATGGCCAGGTACCTGTTGCCAAACAAACGCCTTCATTTATATTTCTTGCTGTTACATGTCAGCCGAGATTATTAAGATGCTAATGTATTTTTTATACTCTATACATTATTACATTTTTTATATTCCTTCTATATGAGACAGGCTTGATTATTGATTTTTTTGTTGGAACTTTATTTAATGACTTGAGAATATGTCGCAATTTTTGAGTAAAAACTTACTCGTGTAGCATCAATCATTTTTTTCTGATGCACGATGGAAATGAATTATGGTCTAAGTGTGTTCGGTGTTGCGTGGTGAAAAAATGTGTGAAAAATTACCGCGATTACCAGTAATGACGGAACGATGTTACATGTTTCGGTAGTTACAGCAAACATTAGACTAAGCGTATCGCTCCGAGCTTTGTTACCATTTCTCACGTTATTATCGCATATTCTTTTTCCTACATCATTACACAATTATCTTTCGGAGAAACAAAAGAAGATTGAGCGATTACCGACAAAAACTCTCTCCGTATTTCAATTTACGACTAATTGCTCATTTATAAACAGGTTCTGATTAAAAATCGTAATAATAACCACCGAAAATTTAAAGTCAAATGAAGCATACGTAATTAGCATTGAGTAAGCCGGATTGGGAGCAGGGGCAATACTAATAAACAACAAGATAAAAGGGCGGCCTATAAAGCCGCTCGAATAAATATTGGATCGTACTAATTATCATAAAAGTACATCCTTGCTTTAGTCGTGAGCCCATTACCGAATAGCTGTCATTAAAGAGCGTGCTTCGATAAGCTCAGACTGAGTAAACGCCACCCACGGAGCTATGCATGCTACAAGCTTGTAAACTGGAATTATACTACTGTTGAACATCCTAGGAACGCTAAAGTAATCTTATCTGATCACCGATGAATACATATTGGCATTAAGTGGCCATATCGTTAATATTTTATACCAATTACGGTGCACTATAAACTTACAAGCATAAAATGTAATGGCAGTATTCGCTAAAGACACCTCTTAATTTTCTTTTTGCCAGAATGTGAGTAATTTATGTTTATCAATATAATTTTCGAAACAATAATTTCTTAATTTTATGTCAGCGGATCTCTGTCTCGTAAAATAATGCATCCCGAACGGTAGCCAATAGCAATAGTTTGGATCGTAAAATAAATACCATCAGTTAGAGCCCTTAAAGATATTCAATAGCGAAGTTACTGCTTGTGTGGACGCGGTCTATGAATATTCACGGGTGTTCGATTCAAATAAGAGGATTTAACGGTTTGAAACGCCACTAAAGAGCGCAGATTACTGGCTCAAACAAACTTGGAGATAAGAAAAAGTGATGTGCAAAAGTTAACGCATAAATTTCTGTGTGGAACGTCTGGTCTCGTCTGCCACCGATCCACCAGATTATCCTACTTCGACAGTTCGACACAAGTTTTTCGGTTGAACTTTGAATTATGCAAGAACCTTTACTAGATAGAGTTGTCGGGACCTCTGAAGACGTAAAATGGTTTCATCAAAACTTACTTGTTGTTATCAAGAATGTTCCTTTTTTGTTACGAGTTGTGACCCTGTTGAATAAGGGAGCCATGTGTTACAACTTATGGAATGTTGCGATTTTTAACACAACACATTGTTGCAACTATTGTTTACACTTTAGGGATGGTATGCAAAGCATTTGGTGCCAACATTGTACACACAATTGGAATACAAAACCGCTCTACAAATGATTCTTTATCTGTTACTTTTAGAATCTAACCAGATGATGACATTCATATTTTTAAACTTTTCTATTTGCTACCTATCTTACACACAAATAGAAGGACAGACCCAACACTTCACGGTTATCTCAAAGCTCGTAATCGTCTAAAAAACAAACTAATCGTTGTACCAACAAAGGAATTCGTTCAGGCCGGAGCGATTTGCTGGTAAATATTAGTTTAGTCAGTAGATAATAGATTTTTTGTTAATAAATAAAAAATAATTATAGACTGGGAGTTTGGTTTTTATCAGGTAAGTTTAGTAATAATGTCGTCACGATAAAAATCAATTGCAGAAGTGGCTTACCTCGGGAGCTGATGTAATAACAGTGCAGGGCGGCCGCGGGCGGCGTCGACTCCGGACTTACATCCATGGACTATTCTGAAATAATTTGTATAGCCATACTTTCACAAGATATTGCCTGGAATTACTGATTTCACAGTATCCGAAATATTCAATGATGTTAGTCAAAGATTATAATGTGAACAAAAATTGGCGCACATCTGTGCCACGAAAGCTTTCATGGCCCAGGTTATAAAAACAAGTTTCTTATAACTCTCTTCATTCTTCTGTTTCTCTTTATTCTTTATTGCACACAAAAAATCAAATATACAAAAAAAAATGCAATTATATAGCTTATGTACAAAGGCGAGCTTAACCCAGAATTAGGTTTTCTTACAGCAAACCTAATTTTGATAGCGAGATTTGCAGAAGAGGATTCACTTAAGAATGTGCAATAACATTACCAAAATTAATTGATTTTATAAACTAAACTACAAACATACAATATAATATACGTCATACATACAGTATGCAGTTTGTGACGTAACGTGATTAATTTTCCAACAGACATGCCTAAATAACTTGCAAAATATTGCATGCGTCTAATTTAAAAATAGTGAGGTGTTCTAGATATAGTTTTGGAAGTTTTATAATTTCATTTCAATGTTTCGTTTAATAATTCTGCTTGAATAATGAACTAGATTTAATATAAGCTCCAACACAGAATAAGATAAATGGTTATACTCATAAATTACAGTTAATACACATCACATGAGACCCCAAGTAATTATTTCTCCAAAAAACACATTACTCGCCGAAATTATTACTCCAATCCTTTTCTAAATTATATCAAAATAACTAAGACAAATTATTTTAGTTCAACCGAAACCTTTTTTAACGAAATATAACAAAACTCATTACGGATCTCCGAAATCACAAAAAAAAAACTTTCAACTCGGTTCAGATCTTTGATTATCGCCGTAAAGTTTGAAAAAGTAATAAAAAAATGTGTTTCAGAATAACGCGTCCGATCCGAGATTAAAATCACTACGACTTTAGCCATCGATCGGCCAACAATTAAGATGGTGTAGGTAAAATTTTTAAATGCGACGCCTTTTTAAAAAACCATTCGGCCAAACGCTTTCGGTGTTCCCAAATTACCGGGTACGGTTTTTACGGATAAATTTTATTTATGAGTTTAATCAATATTTTTTGGGCTTACGACATTTAGAACAGTCGGTGTCGTAAAAGATTGCTTTGTTAGGAGATTTGTGGTTGTGTCAGTGACATATTTGTTTTTGAAACTTGTTAAAGTTCAATGATTTATCTTATGAATTTCAAACCTGTTTATCAATTTTATCTTGGCGGTTTTAAGATCCTTGTCAACGTTTTTAAATCCTCATTAAATAGACCACGTTGAGGTGGCCACTTTATCATTATCCATAGTTACGACGGGCATTTATGGTCTCATTTTTATTAATGGTCCTTCTTATTTTTCCCAGCAATTGCAGTTTTTTTTTTTTGTTTTTAATTAAATTCAATTAGAGCATGAACACCATAATTTTGTATTTAAGTTTCAATGTATGTGGTAGGTAACCGACTTTAATAATTTTACCGGTTTTTATGCTTATTTACATTTTTAATACTTTTGTGGCAATTATTTTAATATCTGCTTCAATGAACTTGTTTAAACTGTTGATTATATTATCATAATAATTCTGTTGCAAAAATTCTTGGCTACCTCATGCAGTATTGGAGTTAAATAAAATTACATGCACTTACGTGCCGTGAGTTTTAATTTAATTTTTGCATTGAACATTCATACAGTAAATCAAAAATGACAAGTTTATTGCGAAACAATCATTATGAATGGACCTTTAATTAAAAATACCACATAGATGACGCATATTCACTACTAATATTACTGTTACAAGGAAACCAAAACAAAATTGTTTACGGACGACAACAGAAATGGCTACACTTGATCTATACTTGCATAATGTATCTTGCTAAATGCATCTACTCCACTGCATCCAATAACCACATACGACACGTCAACATCCATCGAAATAAGTTGAGAGGCGTGAGTGAATAATTTCCCCTGATTTATGTATATCGTCTCTACGCAAGCGAGTCCTGGCTCATTACTGCCTGACGTTGAATGATGATCAGAGCCCGAAGAAAAATGCTGTGTTTAACCATCCGACATTTATGATTTAATTCCTATTGGCAAAAAAGTGCGACGAATTGGGGGTGAATGAACTTACGACGGCTGCAGACTGTTAGATTAGATGCGATCGAGGACGCGATAATCTTATGGAGATATATGTAAGTCCTAAGGACTGAACAAGGTAGGTAGTTAAGTTGTTTACGCAGCTGAGGGGTCCCACACCTAAGGAGGATTAACTATTGGCAATCTACATTTAGTTTTGTGACTAAATAAATACTGTGCTATATAAATATACAACTCCTGAAATACTTGCATAGTAACAGTTGATTTTTACACCCGTAAGTATCTTTCTAGATATAAGAAATATTTTGATGATCAAATTGTTGATCATCAAAATATTTCTTATATCTAGAAACATTTTTTTACTTAATTCCAATTTACCGGGGGCAATTTGCCAGGATCCGTGTAAACTAATTAATAATCTAGGTCGGTTTTGTACGTAGAGATTATGATTGGTGTAGGTATAATATACCTCTGAGTAAGATATACATAAAACACCATGTATTTTAAAATCAAAGCATTTGTAAGCAGCAGAAGGTATAATGGTGGCTGATATAAAAAAATACACCATTTGTCAAAAAATATATATGACTCATAGTAGAGTGTGTGAGTAAGTTTAAGTTTCGTCAAATCTGCAGACGATATTTAACAATGATACAGGTCCTATCGTTACTCTGAATAACTGATTAATAAAATAGTTTTTTTACGTTCAAACCAATTCTAGCCCTGAAAAACAAAAGCCTTTTCACTCCTGCCAAGAAGGGGTATGACCGTTTTTCCACTGCTGCTTTCACACACATTAACAATATAACTAATGAACGAACTATAGACGCTAAACAATCGCATTATAAAATCGCGCGTCTAAGTCGCCATGTGTGTGCGCTCCCACACAATCTAGGGTCGCCCCAACATGGGTGTGATAGTGTTTTGTTTCAATTTAATGCCCTGTTTGCGTTAACAGTTTGAAATTGAGTCTATTCTAAAACTAATTTGTACACGAATATATTTCTTGATTTGTTTTCGGTGTAGCCTGTTAATTTTCTATTATGCTCCTCTGTTTGCATTTCATAATAGGTCTATTTATTTTATTTGCGTTTCTATTATGTCGGGTTTGTTGGTACGGATGGATGATGGGATTATTCGTTTGTGTTTATACTTGATTATAGTCCCTTTCTCATTATCCCTCGTAGGTAATGTAATATGAAGAGATATACATAGGTCTACCTATCGTACACTCACTTTTAGCCAGTTATGTTCAAGTCCCATGTAAGGCAGGTATATGTAAGGAGCCAGCATATTGCAAGTCACCTGGAGTCTCTCGGAAATTCCTGGTTGAAAATCCTAAAGACACTGCTCGACCAGTCGAACTAAAGACCTTAAATGCTCAGTAGTTGCATTAGCGACGACTAGATTAATAAAGCTGGTTTTTATTAATTCTATTATACTGTAATTCGCAGTAACTGTTACACTAACACAAATAGATCTTTATAGGCCCAGGAGAGGTTTAAGATTCTTTTATTTTTTCTTAAAATACGATATCGCCTACAGTAAACTTAAATGGGGTCGCACGCCCTCAATGGCCCTAGGTTTGAATTCCGAGTAGAGCCTAATTAGCTTTTTATTTGCTATTGACTTACACTTAAAGCTGAGCTTAAGGCAACTAATTAAGCGCAACGTTGCTTCGTCCATATCGACTACCGATTGGGAACTGTGGCTACCATTTCTGAAAGTTAAGTTCGATGTAAATATTTAAATGGTTGATGATAGTTTGTCCAAAGTAATTGCTTGTAGATACTTATCTAGTTTTGTTGGTGAATTTACAAAGATTTTTGAGATGTTAAATAACTTACTTTATATCCTTTTGATCGCCACTGTCACATATACGTGACAAGCAAGCGCGTGCCTTGTAAGCCAAACGACACAAATATGAGACAAAATGGTAAATAAAATTGTAGCTTAGCGTGGAAGGCACGCGCGTGTGTTTATGATCTGGCGGTCAAAATGTTGATTGTTCCCATTTTCGATCTTCCTGAAGATCGAAAATGATAAAGATACGAAATATTCGATAAGATACGTATAAAACTTGGAGTCTCTTCTTATGAAATAACTCGTTTTGTCATAGTGATCGATGCGTTTTGTGTAATTCCAATACGAGTCAGGCTTTTGTACCTACTTAGATGTAATTAGACAATTCCTTAGCCTAATTTAAAAATAAAACCAAACTAGCTACTTAATTCAAAAACCTTACACAAATACGACTTCTTTCTTAATCACCGCATCGGACCTTTTTGTTGAGACGAAAACAATAAAAGTGAACCGTTTGCACTGTCTGCCATTTTCAGGAACCGGATGTTAGCCGGGCGTCCGGTATCGTTCGAGGCACTATGCCAACAGGCGCCGTGACGAACGCATTGGCCACAGAAACGAAAGAAACGTCTAATTAATGTGGGTATTATTAAGGATGCCTTTTTGTTTGATGAATTGTTACGGCTTTAATCATTTGGCTGATGATGTTCCTAATTTCCCTTTAGATAACTCCATTTGCAGCTAAGATATAGGGTCCTATAGGGCTCGAGAAGCTCGTGGCTAAATAATAACAACCGCTCGGGTCGACCGTTAGGGTAAGCCGTGCTTGCCTAGGTTGGTCTGTGGATGGGTGACCACCGAATACATACCGAGTTTCCTCCATGCCTCGGAGAGCACGTTAAGCAATTGGTCCCGGCTGTCATTTGTAGATCTTCGACAGTCATTGGGTAGTCAGAGGCCCAAAAAGTCTGACAACCAGTCTTACTAAGGGGTATCGTATTACCAGGTACTAACTGGTTTGTAGAGGTCAGATAGGCAGTCGCTCCATGTAAAATACTGGTATTCAGCTGCATCTGGTAAAACTGGAAGCCGACCCCAACATAGTTGGGAAAAGACTAGGCAGATGATTTGCGGCTAAAAAATAATTAAGTTTTCAAGAATTAAGGAACGAAGCATACTAGTACGAGTCAAAATTGTTGACCGTATAAGGAACAGTATTTTTTCCAAGTCCCAAATCATCGCATACGTTTGCAACACAGCCGCCAAATTAAAATGGAACTGGGCAGGCCACATCTGCCGCATGTCGCATCAAAATTGGGCCATCGTGGCAACAGATTGGGTTCCGAACAACAAAACCCGGCGACGCGGTAGGCCCAGACAGAGATGGGGGGACGAGCTGGACTCTTACCAAAAGGATTGGCCCCAAAAAGCCGAAGACAGAGAAAATTGGAAAGAGGGAAGGGAGGCCTTTGCCCTGCAGTGGGACACATCAGGTTCATAATACAAAAAAGAAATGGGAATTAATAAAAAATGTCTTCAACATCTCTGTCTCATCTTCTGCGTCCATCATGAGTCTATGCTAGATAATGAAGCCATCTATATCTATACATATAATAAATCTATAGAAAGATCGCTTTTGTACATAGAAAATATTTGGAAAAAAAATTGCCAGGGTGTTAAAGGATAACCAACAGAACTCATTTCCACCACTTTTGGAATTTTTGTCTGTTTATCTGTTTGTCTGTTTCGATGATCAAGCATCACGTAAAATTTACGAAACCAATGTAGATAACTTTTATACATAAAAAAATGTGCGTATCTTGGGGTATTATTTAGTTTTTGTTTAATTGTAATTGGTTAATTCTTTCAAAAGATATATGAATTTAAAGTGTTCAAGAAGTAATCATACTAACTAATATCAAATGTAAGGTGCAGCGACATCTATTGAACTAAAATGGTACTAATGACTAAAAATGTGTTTAAAATTTATATATGATTTCCATGCATTATATTTAAGCAGTTTAAAATTTTGGTCGTTCATTTTACTCTATTTTCTGAATCGTGGTGATTAGATTTTCCGACCCCTCGCACGTGTCAGTTGCCTCAAGTTTAGTTTTTTAACCGACGAAACAACAGGAGGAAGTTCACAATTCGACGCGTATTTCTTTTTTGTTTGTCCACGAGAGAGAAAGGTCCGATATACACCAATGTAGGAGCGGAGTATCAATGATAAATGTTGCAAAAACAGGGAAAATTTATTTATTTTAAGAGCTTCCGGGTCAAGGGTTAAAGTTACACAACAATCATGTTTGAGGGAATATTGTTTCGTATTTTCTTTTTTCAGACGGTTAGAGAGAGTGTGAACCTTAAAAGATAAATCTTTTAAGGTTCACACTCTCTCTAACCCTCTCTCTCTCTCTCATGTGACGTAGACGAAGTTGCGCGGGTCAGCTAGTTTGGTAATAAGTATAATAATGTCAATCTGAGGATAATTTAGGGTCAATCAGAGGTGACAGTCGATTTCATAGCCTTTGTATCTACAACATCCGTAACATCGTTTTCTACGACGATTCTAAATACTATCCACATAAGAAGGTAGCCTGTATTATTCTCAAGTACTAACTGGGTTGCGGAGGTTGGATAGCCAGCCTTGTAAAATACTGATACTTAGCTGCATCCGGTTAGACTGGAAGCTGACCCCAACATAGTTGGGAAAATGCTAGTCAGATGATGATGAATAAGATACCTGTCAATCTAGTAAATCTTTGGTTAGACTTCAAGCCGAGTTTATTCTCGGACATGCCAAGCATAAAGTACCTATATAAGAAAGAAAAAGCATTTATTAGCCCGCACAGGACAATAAACATAAGTTTATTGTTATAAATGCTTTAAAATATATATAAATGCTTTAAAATATATATAAATGCTTTTCTTTCTTATTTTTATAATTTAATTTTATAATGAAAAAATCTGAAATTATCAGTACCTACACTAATAAAAACCGAAAATAAACTAAATTAGTCCTGCACCAGGCCAAAAGGCCCCTATCTCAGCATGGTGCTGAAACATTAAAAAACGTCACAGCGCTGCGCTGGTATTCTGATAGGGCCCAATATATGTCTGACTAATATACCATGAATCACAAAAAGACAATAAATCGAGAAAGCTAAAAAGACAATTGTCATTGCCAGAACCGTCTCTTAAAATTGTCTTTTGATATTGCCCAAGTCAACTAAGATTCCTTTTTAGACCCACTCACCTAAGTAAATAAATCCCTGGCTTTCTGTGAAACCTTTTCTTTAGGGGTAGAGCACCTAGTCGTACATAGGTAGGTATATCTCTAAATTGTATAAAACAAAGGCGCTTCTCATGTCTTTCTGTGTGTCCGCTTTGTCCTTCTTTAAACTTCTGTAACCAAGATTTTGTAACAATATTTTGATTTAAAAGAGTGTCCATGGAGTTTCTTGCCCGTTATTCTCCATAGAGATCTACGCTAGGGAATGGGCAACTACAGTACTTTTTCAAGTTATTATGTCTTGTGAGTGGGACTGTAGCTTTGTTTTTTTTGTATTTATGACATTCAAAAGAGCCGTAAGAGTTTGAGTTTGAGCTTTATCTTTGCAACGGATTTTGATGCGGTTTTCGCAGTCATCATCATTACTCTCTCGCTCTAATCTAATCTAAATCTAGCCGTGTGGTATCCAGCAGAGTAGAATAGAACCAACCCATTACACTCACGGGTGTCGTATAAGGCGACTAATGTCTGAGGCAGAACACCTTGCGCCTCCATAGACCAGAGAATGGGCAGCAGCGTTTTCTTTTAGTCTGTCATCACTGCGATCTCCAATCCGCCTGCCAAGCGTGGAGATTACGGTAAATTCCTCCCATCATGGGAGAGGCTTATGTCCAGCAGTGGACGTTACTGTTGTGGTGGTTGTGGTTGGTCTAATCTAAATTCATTTGGGATCGGCGCAACATATCTTCTTATCCATACTTCTCTATTACTCATCATTTCATCAGATAACTCCTTTCTAGCCATATCATCCTTCTAAAGAATCTTGAGAAAAGTTGGGACTTTGACCCACAATATCTACGTAAATAGGATTATCTTCCAGGTATGGTCCAGAAAAAAAATACGCAATGACGGGGAAACAAGTACCTTTCGACTTCGTTAAGGATATTTTTACACCCATTATTTATATTAAACTTACAAATAAGAAAGAAAGCTTGATGTTTTATCAAAACGTAAAAACCGTACGAAGCAGGGGGTTAGTATATCTTAGGTATCTATAGGTATATCTTCCAGGTATGGTCCAGAAAAAAAATACGCAATGACGGGGAAACAGGTACCTTTCAGCTTCGTTAAGGATATTTTTACACCCATTATTTATATTAAACTTACAAATAAGAAAGAAAGCTTGATGTTTTATCAAAACGTAAAAACCGTACGAAGCAGGGGGTTAGTATATCTTAGGTATCTATAGGTATATCTTCCAGGTATGGTCCAGAAAAAAAATACGCAATGACGGGGAAACAAGTACCTTTCGGCTTCGTTAAGGATATTTTTACACCCATTATTTATAATAAACTTATAAATAAGAAAGAAACCTTGATGTTTTATCAAAACGTAAAAACCGTACGAAGCAGGGGGTTAGTATATCTTAGGTATCTATAGGTATATCTTCCAGGTATGGTCTAGAAAAAAAATACGCAATGACGGGGAATAAGTACCTTTCGGCTTCGTTAAGGATATTTTTACGCCCATTATTTATATTCAACTTACAAATAAGAAAGAAACCTTGATGTTTTATCAAGACGTTAAAACCGCACGAAGCAGGGTTGGATGGCCAGTATTCCACAACACACAGTTCTGATACCTATGTAGTTGTATGATATTTCAACATTGTTGTCGAAGCAATGAACCGTGCCATACTATTGTGTTTTCTTGACTACAAGGAACATGCATCATATCTATCGAAAATCTTGTTCTAAGTTTTCAATTCAGTTTGTATTCTAGCGTTAGTTGGTCTCTTCTATTTTGTTCGCAATAACAAAATGTTATGTATGAGATAAAATCATCTATGCTACTTTCAATAACAACCTTCCGGCAGAAACATATCGTTGAAGTACGGTATGGAGGTCAAAAAGAACCCGTGTGCTAGTAATTCAAAGAAAAAAACATGGAATATACGTATAGTTCTCGATACAAAAAAAGCGTAAGACTTTCTTTTCACGGCTATTAAACCTATTTGGCGCAGCTAAACACGACTAAGAATTTCAGGACCGCAATCCTTTTGCTAAAGCTGGCAAAGCAAGGCCTGCCCTGCAGCCGTTTACTATTTTTCTTTTGCATTTTTGAAAAAGGAATTGTGTCGAAGAGCTGTGCAAGGTCAAGCTATAAGCTAGAAGAAAACGCGGTCGTGATATCTGCAATAAGAACATTCTAGCATGCATTAAAATAAATAGATTTTTAGGGTTCCGTCATCATCATCATCATTTCAGCCGAAAGACGTCCACTGCTGGACATAGGCCTCCCCCAAATGTTGCCACATTGACCGGTCCCGTGCGACTCGCATCCAGCGGATTCCCGCAACCTTCACCAGGTCATCGCTTCACCTGGCAGCACTTAGCTGCCTTCCAACGCAACCGGTTCGCAGTCGCCACTCCAGAACTTTTCGCCCCATCGGCCATCCGTTCTGCGAGCAATGTGCCCTGCCCACTGCCACTTAAGTAATGGCAATTCTTCGGGCTCTTGCGGATGTCCGTACCAAAGGGTAAAAACGGGACCCTACTACTAAGACTCCACTGTCCGTCTATCTGTCTGTCGCCAGGCTATATCTCATGAACCATGATAGCTAGACAGTTGAAATTTTCACAGATTATGTACCTATTTCTGTTGCCGCTATAACAAAAAATAATACATTAAAATTTTAAGGGGGCTCCTCTACTGCGATGGTACGCGCGCGAGTCCGACTCGCACTTGACCGGTTTTTATTTCAGACAGTACTAAAACTGTTTCAGAAAAAGTCACGTTCCCCGCTACCGCCATTTTAAAACCTCGCAGCCACACGACTGATAACAACGTGTGATAGATAACATTCCAGCATTACCATCCATCGCGATACTCATATCTAAGGGATGTTTTCTCTAAACAAGTCACGTATTAAATGAGAATATTCGGCCGAGCCTCCGCCTTATTTATCATTCTCCTCGCTGCTACACCCCATGAATTTTATACAAGATTGAACGATTTACTGAACAAAATTGATGGTACATCTATTGTGTGATGTCAGCGTCTTATTGAACAGTGTTGCCGAATTACTGAACAGTTTTAGTAACGCTCGTCTTTTCTTTCTTGAGATTTTTCCTTTAGTAGCTACTCAGCTGGAATGATATTGGTTTCTTGTTGATATTTTTTGGCTCTTGTGTATATACAAGTTGTAATCATGTTGTTTTATGTTAAAGGCTGGGAAACAGATGGGTGGATCGCCTGATGGTTACAACTCCATGTGGACTTTTGCTGTGTGTTTGACTAAAACCTCGATGAAAAGTCTCGTATTCTACTTCATATTTAAATTGCAATCATGAAGGCAACATTAACTCATCAAGTTTTGATATTACTTTCGCAGAAAGACATTTTCATTGGTAATATGATTTGTGTTGCAACAATGTGAGGAAATAACTAGGCGATATCCCTGACCAATATTGCAATTGCTAAACAGAAAATATAATCAAGTTAAATACAAAATCAAAAATTGGAGACACTGCCAAAAATCTACGCTACATTATTTAGCGCTTCGTCGAGCATCATAAATAATGGTGACTTGAAGGAAAGAAAAGCCTTAACAAAGGTCCAAAAATATTTTCTCTGATAGGCCGAAGCTATTAGTATCTACCTTCCCAGGTTAATCCTCGGAACCTCTCAAGTCCTATTTATGTGAACGCGGGACAACGGATGCCCCTCAACTGCCACGGGCTGATAAAATGCTCGTCCGAAGGGAGCCGATCAATCCCGACCTATTGTGAACGATACAAAGTCTTTTCATACTTATGTGGGTAACATATTCTTTGTGAGAGATTTTTCCTTCTATGTTTAGATAGGTATTGTATAGAGTATCTATTTACGGCGGGTCAAAAGGGTGAGCGATACAAGGACCTACAATCTAAAATTGCTTCTATTATTCTGTTCAAGAAGACCTAAATTCTTTTGTAGGAATTCTAAATGTCGACTGTAGACACTGGTTTAATAAATTGTCAGGACATGTAAAGACACCTGCGTTAATTGGTTATCCCTTACGCATAATAATAAGATTGCAAAGGGGGTAACCAATTAAATAAGGTCCCTATAATGCAACAAACTGCCAGTTTTGCAATATTAGATCGTTCATTTTCCCTATTCGGCCAATTAATTGAAAGTCAATCTACACCTAATATGAAAGGTGCTTAATTAAGTCCTTGAATTGTCTACAATTTAATGTGAAAAATAGAACAACGACAAAGAAATACCATAAGCCTATTTCATGAAAGACTTTAAGCCAACCTAAAACTCTTTTCAAAAATGAGATTTCGCCCAGTCTCATAAAATGGAAGTCGGTTAAAAACCAGAACTGTGACCAAAAGTAGGACAAAACCCCAGTGAAATATGGTGCAGTTTTAACCCAGAATGATAATAAATGAAGGCAATGCATTTCATATTAAGGTGACACAGCACACGGGCTCGAACTCATTGGTGGGCGTGGCTAAAAAGCACGCTGTCTCACCTGGCATCGTGCCCGACAGAGATAGTATCAGTGATGAGCAGTTAGACGCTAGTCTTCACGCACGTCTAGTTCGTACGTACACACACAGCGTTCCGAACCGTTCCGAACAAAAACGAAGTTACACGATGCACACAATTGATATGAAAAAACAGTAGCGTTTGTCTTTCTTGAGTACATGTACTGCTCTGCTAGAGTATGCTCTCCAGCAGAGCCACAATCAATGTCTATTTTATTATTACATATTGCACGTAGGTACACACGCACGTACGTTAGCCATGGGGTATCCGGCAGAGTAGAATAGAACCAACCCATTACACTCACGGGTGTCGTATAAGGCGACTAATGTCTGAGGCAGAACACCTTGTGCCTCCGTAGACCTGAGAATGGGCAGCAGCGTTTTCTGTTAGTCTTACATCACTGCGATCTCCAATCCGCCTGCCAAGCGTGGAGATTACGGCAAATTCCTCCCATCATGGGAGAGGCTTATGTCCAGCAGTGGACGTTGTGGGCTGTTGTTGTTTCACGTACAGCGATAACGATATACGTTGATACGTTGATGTACGTTTGACGTACATCATTTTAAGATATAATTGATCGATTTCTAAGATAGTGGCTCCGTGGCACAGCATGACAACATTCGACGCCAGCTCGAATCGCCGAGAAATCAGCAAGTAGGTATCTACCAACTCGTACTAAAGTAGTAGGCGCTGCGTCATCGTTTTGTACCTGTATGGCTCTCTAAGAACCTAATATAGATTGCTTATTATGTTTAGTTTTCCCCGGGTGGTCATGCATGCAGCGATCGCTCAAGAGTTCACGACGCTGTCGCCGCGACGACACATGCTTACTTGAAAGTTCATCGCAGTTTATGTCCGATTGCAGCAGCATAACCAGCCTATAATGCTCCCACTGCTGGGACACAGAGCTCCTCTCTGTGAGAGGGAATGCGGGCCCAGTGCGGGTTGGTCTTATGTCAGAGTGGATACCTAATAATTGTAATTAGTTTTGCCTACATAAATTGTTTTACAAAAATACTTACCTGTCTTTTTACTTTTTTAGGTTTATAATTATGCTCAATATCACTAAATGTAAACACATGTTTTCATCAAGACAAATGACAAATCAAGATTTTTTTCTTAGTATTTACATTTTAGAGTCCATGACAAAAATAATAGTCAATTTCGTCAGTCAGACAGACAGACAGATGGACGGACTGACAGACGAACAGACAGGTGGATAGACAGATGAACCGACAGACGGACAGACAGATGGACAGCGGAGCCTTAGTAATAGGGTGCCGTTTTTACCCTTTGCAGTTTGTCTATGTCACATGAAGGAAATTAAAAAAGCTATTGGCATACTTTTAGAGCATGAAAAGTGAAAACTACTTAAATATGTATAGAAAACGATTATAGAATAATTTAATGCCCAAAAAGTATACATATTTTCATTAGTCAATTTAGTCAGACGCCCAGACAGACAGATGGACAGCCTGACGGACAGACAGACAGACAGACAGACAGACGGACAGATATACAGACGGACAGGCAGATGGACAGCGGAGTCTTAGTGATAGGGTCCCTTTTTACCCTTTGGAGTTTGTCTTTGTCACATGAAGGAAATTAAAAAAAAACTAATTACTTTCACTCCTTAGGAGACTAAAAGGGTCACTTTAGTCCCACTTCGTAGGGCTATAATGGCGTACTTTTAGAGCGTGAGAAGTGAAATCTACAATGTATAGAAATCGAATAATTGAATGCCCAAAAAGTATACATATTTTTGTTACTAAAAATATATATTTTTTTAGTTAGCCTATTCTGTCCCACTGCTGGACAAAGGCCTCCCACATTCCTTTCCAACTCTCCCGGTGTTTTGCCTCCTCCGGCCAATCAGTCAGGAACGAGTCCGTAAAAAAAATATTATTATACATAAATATTTAAAATGTAATAAATTTACATTTTTAATTTTTTATTAACAAAATTATAAATAAAATTAACACTTCAATACCCGCAATTACAGACACAATTAAAATAACAATGCACCGTGCCTCTGGAGGCACGGCCGGGAGCATACGGGTTAAAAGCATATAAAATAGGTAGCCCGCCAGCATCGGGAACAGGGTCCAAGCTGCTGGTGGTTAGGGCTCTTGAGAGAGGAACCTCCTAACAACACGCACCGTGTCCAGAAGAACTGCTTTCTGAATCAAGCGCTTGATCCAGCTGCCTAGCGAGGGTCACCTCAGATGTTAGTTGAGGCTCTTGTCCAATTAAATTATTATTATTATGGAATTACATAATAACACAATTACTGACATTGTTTCTTTTTACGTCTGCGGTGTGTAATTACCGCCACTATAGCTCAAAATAAATGATTCCTAATAAACAGAAAAATAGTAAGGTATTTATGGTACTAGCCGTGCCGTGCCGTGCCGTGTGGTATCCGGCAGAGTAGAATAGAACCAACCCATTACACTCATGGGTGTCGTATAAGGCGACTAATGTCTGAGGCAGAACACCTTGCGCCTCCGTAGACCAGAGAATGGGCAGCAGCGTTTTCTGTTAGTCTTTCATCACTGCGATCTCCAATCCGCCTGCCAAGCGTGGAGATAACGGCAAATTCCTCCCATAATGGGAGAGGCTTATGTCCAGCAGTGGACGTTATGGGCTGTTGTTGTTGTTGTATGGTACTAGTGTGGAAAGTTGGTTTTTACAAACGAGTAGACGAATGTAACCGTAATTTACGCACGTGTACATTGTAATACAAGGGGCTAAAATGACCCATTATACACGAGGTAGTGAATAGGAACCGAGTTATAATGGGATTTTAGAACGAGTTATAATGGGATATTAGTGTGTCACACTGTAATTTTTACTTTGAGTGGGAGAAAAATAGTCAATTTAGTCAGACGGATAGACGGACGGACAGACAGGCGGACAGACAGACTGACAGACAGACGAACAGACAGACGGATGGACAGACAGACTGACATACAGACAGACGGACAGACAGATGGACAGCGGAGTCTTTGTAATAGGGTTCCGTTTTGAAAGCTATAGCTCTTATAATGGGATTTTAGTGTTACACTGTACTTTTCACTTTGAGAGCGAGAAAAATAGTCAATTTAGTCAGACGGACAGACAGATGGATGGACAGAGCGATGGACAGACAGACGGACATACAGACAGACAGATGGACAGCGGAGTCTTAGTAAATAGGGTAACGTTTTTAATGCTATAGCTCTTATAATAATTTTCTAAAGCACATACATATTTTCCCTATTTGTCTTAGTTTATTTGAATAATTTCGCAGTACTGCATTCTATTTTTCTTACATATGTGAACATTAGGACCATACACCATTGCGTCTCTTAGAGCGTTTATTACACTGCTATATCCATCACTAATTACTTTAGTATACAAGAGCCCGTGCAACTGCATGCTTACTTTGCATCCATCTACACCTGACAAGTTTTTTTTTAAAATACAATGTTTGAATGTAAGATTACACCTCCACAACCCCCGTACTATTCAATCCATACATCAGCACATTGTTTTGAATGCGTTACATTGAGTTGTAACACAAAACATGATTTTTCACCCCAAAAAAGTCGTTTGATGTACAGAATGCTTGGTTGACTGACGGCTTCGTGAGGAGGTCTTTTGCACCCTGTATTCATGACGTGTCATCAATTCATCCTGCGTGGTCCTGTAAACGCATAACTCAATTAGAATATGCAAAAACTAACAAAATAGTGCATTGTAAACATAGTCAATTTAGTCTGACGGACAGACAGTTGGACAGACAGACGGACATACAGACGGCTAGACAGACAGATGGACAGACAGACAGATAGACACACAGATGGGCAGACAGACGGACAAACAAACAGACGGACATACAGACGGATAGACAACAGATGGACAGACAGACAGAGGGATAGACAGATAGTTGGCCTGACAGACAGACAGACGGACAGACAGACATGGGCAGACAGACAGAATGGCGGATAGAAAGAAAGATGATAGACAGACAGACGGATAGACAGACGCACAGACAGACGGATAGACAGACATGGACAGACAGACGGATAGGCAGCGGAGTCTTAGTAATCATAGGGTACTGTTTTTACCCTTTGGAGTTTGTCTATGTCACATGAAAGAAATTAAAAAAAAAAACTTTTACTTTCTAGAGACTAAAAAGGTTACTTTAGTCCCTGATGGACTAAAGATGACTAGCGATAGCATAAATTATTATTCACAGAAAACACGTTTTAGTTTTCAGACATTTTATTGAGAACTGTTGTCATGCCTACAAACAAAGTCACTATGTGACAGATTATATACCATGAAGGTATCAACCTCCAACAGTCCCGCTTCGTAGGGCTATATTGGCGTACTTTTAGAGCATGAGAAGTGAAATAATAGATTGTACATCAAGTGCATAAAATGCACCATTTCACGAGACGTTTTTTTTTTTGTTAAATGGAGTGTAAGGTTTGGTCAGTACATGAGGAATATCGGAACTAATCTATTCACATTGTGCAGACATTGCTTCATGTGCTTCTGCTGCACAGGTATCTTGCCCGAAATCTTGTGATGATCTAAAAAAAAAATGGATTACACAGGGTCAAATTAAATGAGTTAGCGAAACTCCGCACATAAAAATCAAAAGCTATTTTTTTTCGGGTCAACGATACACACAGCACAGCGGGTCTAAAATAGCCGCTATAGCAGAATCTACGCAGAATCTTAGCATGAATCACGTTAAAAAATTTAAATTCTTAAAATGGACTTTATGTCAATAACTATAAAGTCCATTTTAAGAATTTTAAATTTTTAACGTGATTTACAAAACGATTCTGCTAAAGCGGCATTTTAGACCCCCGGTACAGATTTCATAAGTTTTTACCGTGCCGGAAGTGCCAGAGGTTGGTTTTATATATGTATAGGCACCAAGAGCAGCGAGCGGTGGCCCAGTGGTGGCGGCCCCGACTTACGAACAGTAAGTCATGGGTTCGAACCCAGACAGGCGCTTTACTTTGTATAATTTATTTCAACACCACTGCTCTCAAAGCGGTGAAGGAAAACATCGTGAGGAAACCGGAATGTCCTACAACCAAAAATTCGAAGACATGTGACATCTACTAACCCGCACTGGCCCGCGTGGTGGATTATAGCCCATTACCTCCTTTGCCTCTTAGAGAGGAGGCCTGTGTCCCAGCAGTGGGAACATTAATAGGCTGATGATGAGGCACCTACTATTTGCGCAACCATTTCCATTTACATACTGATACCGATACTGTTAGCCTGCGTCATCCCACTGTTGGGCAAAGGCCTCTCCCCATTTACATAAGCATACAAAATAAAAGTCACTAGCGCATTGGACCGCGCTTCGATCGACTGTCTTGCTTACATAGGGGGGCACCCTACTGCCTATACACAAAGCCGCGCCGCCGGCCACCATGGGTAAAGTAAGCCTGCGACGCTACGTGTAGAGAATAGCACTAATGGTTGAAGTCACCATCGACACGTGCCTCTGATGTCGATGCCGCGTGTCGCTCGTGTGTAAGAACACTAAATAGATTAGGTGCAACAAATTATATGACTTACCCATTGTTAATTTGTAGTTATTCACACCTGTTCTTCAATGAACCAACACAATATCACTAGCAGAGCGTCCACTCAAACCAAAAATTAAATTTTTTATCAAAAATCCGGAGTCCAAACAGTTATACGTCAAACGTCACACGAATGACATAGGCTTTAGAAGCAGATTCGAAATTTCGAATATAACTGAAATAGGGTGGAGTCTCCTAGTATTAGCCTCCTCCTAAAATCGGCCTTTTCTAGAAAAAGTAACATAACTATAAAATTTGCCCTAAAATCATAATACTTTTCATGCAAAAACGACTCTATATCCATACACATAACCTCCCATACCATAAATACATTTCATTTTAAAATCTTCATGATGAGAAACATTTGAAATTTATTTATTCTTTTATACTATCTGTCATTTCGAATTACATTCAAACGTTGAATACATTTTTGTAATCATCTTTTAAAACCCTTCATTTTGATACCCCACTCGATGGTATTAGAAGAAAAAAAATTCGAATTCTACAATATGGCACCCCAAATCCACGATTTTTTTTTTTGCAAGAAATCAAAAGCACTTAAAAATTACAAGTAGTCAAAGTTAAAAAAAAGTTGACACGGTCGATAATTGGTACCACCACCCTACGCGCGTATGACATATTGTTAATGTGTGCGTGAACGTCGTCATCGTCCTCCCGCACCGCGCACCGCAGCGGGGGAAACATTGTTCAGTGAGATGCACGATAAGTCTAGTAAAAGGCGCGCGTAAAAAAATACGAAAAGGCCTTTGGAAAATCGGGTTTTATGAAAAAACCACTGCATAAATCAATTACAAGTAAAATTTATTGAATTCTTCGATAATTGTGCTGTGTCGGTACCGACTTTGTTTTGGAAATTTGACACTTCTTTTATTACTAATTTACGCCCAAAGTTACGTTAAAATTGGCAATAAAAATGAATCTTTGGTAGCTCGTAACTTTTGAATGGCTTTTTATTTTACTATTCTGTTTCCGTACAGACACAATTAATAATGAGACAAAACGATACCATGTTTAACTTTAGTTGTACCATGACAAACAGTGGAGTAATAGCCCCCCGAAATTTGTATGGAAAATATGTTGCGCAGATCAACCTTAATGGCTAAAGGTCATTTTACTTTTCAACACGACTGGAATAGGATTTTGAAAGTTTAAGTGACCTTTCATGCTGCCCGAAATACATTAAAATATATTTCTTATTACGTACACAGTTTAGATTTATTTATTTTCAAAAGATCTAAGTGAATTCTGTTGTTGTTTATTCTAGTGCAGTGATTGCATTTTTAATACTAACTACGTTATTTTCAGTGTTTCTTTTTATTTCGCGTTCTTTGAACTTCTTTATTTAGAGAAATAAACCGAAATACATATTAGAGACTAATATAATATGTATGTAATAATATATGTCGTCTGTATGGTGTCGGACGTAAAGAATAGCACCATCCCATATCTTCCCGTGGGTGTCGTAAGAGGCGACTTTGGGACTTACCAGAGAATGGGCAGCAGCGTTCTCTGTGTTTTTTGTAACAACCGTACTGCGATCGCCAACCCGCCTGCCAAGCGTGGCGATTATGGCAAAACCCCCCTTTGGGGAAGGCCCATGTCCAGCAGTGGACGTCTTTCGGCTGAAATGATGATGTAGAATGTAGTTAGGTTCTTTCTTTGTTTTATCTTTACTAACTACCGGCGACACAAATTGCATTAAATTATACCCAGATCCATTTAACATTTTGTTTATATTCAGCTTCAACCGTTCTAGTTAAAGTAAACAGCTTTATTTTATACATGTACTTCTACAGATTCAGATTTAAAGGTCACACGGCAAACAAGTTAGCTCAAAGGTAGCTCGGTTCATCTAAATCACTCGTCTGCGATGCCAACTCGTTCCTTACAGCTGACTGTTACAGCTTCCGCAGTTTTGTTACTGGCTTTTGCTTGCAGATCTATTCTACGTTATTGTTTGTAATTAGTTTTGTAATTATCCTTGTTTTAAGTAGATAAAATATGAGATTTATGAGAAATACTCCGTTTGTGATCAACTCACACTCTGCCTAGCTTTTTCCCAACTATGTTGGGGTCGGCTTCCAGTCTACTAGTCTAGTAACTGTCTACTAACTAGTCAGCTGGGTGTTAGAGGTTTCAGCTGCATCTGGTTGATGCAGCTGAAACCTCCAACACCCAGTTAGTACTGGGAATACAATACCTCTTCGTAAGACTGGTTGTCAGACTTTTTGGGACACTGGCTACCTGTAACGGCTGTCAAAGATCTACAAATGACAGCCGGGACCAACGGCTTAGCGTGCTTTCCGAGACACTGAGGAAACTCGGTTTGTAAGGGCCCATCCACAGACTAACCTAGGCAAGCACGGCTTAACCTAAAGATCAACCCGAGTGGCTGTCATTATTTAGCCACGAGCTCTTCAGGTCACACAACTCACACATTAGGTCTATTTTTCTAAGAAGATTGTTAAAACGAAAGGAGATACTTAGGATGCTTTTACATTTATATTAGGTAGGTACGTTTTGACATTAGACTGTTTTTCACATACATTTTTTTAACAGCGCAAAATCAATGATTAACTTAAGAATGTCTGACAACCAAACTCCTTGTAAATTGCAATAACACTTGTGTACTGGGAATCAAACAAGGACCTCTCACTAAAGACGCTTGTAACCACAAGTCACATGAGTGTCCTTCAAAATAACCAGTCATTCTCCTCTCCGTACAAAAACAATAAGATTTAGACATCAAATAATTATTTATGACCCTCAAAAGTCTTAAAATCCTATATTTTTGAGCAAAAAATTCCAGCGCCCGCACCAAACTGCCTTTACAATGTTTTTTTAACAATCAATAACGATCTTTTAAAATATTGGTTCCGTGATATACGGCTAACATTTATTGTTAGGCAAACGTTTTTAAAACTACCTCGTAAAGGTCAAAAAATAACATTTCTTTGAATAATTAAAATTGTGTACACACGTTCATATTTAAAAATAGCAGCAAAATAAACATTAGTAACCATGCTTGTCTGTAGTATAACACGACGACTTATGACTGGACACTCAAGTATTTTTAATGTAAGCATACTTCAATGTTCTTTCTTCGTTACTATATTAACATTTTAAGTAGACTTTTCAATGTGTTAGGTATTATTTGATATTTTACTTATGAAAAACAAAATATTAAGTTTTCAGTCGTCAAGGTCTGGCAAAGTTCCCGAGTACATCGAAGCCAACGTATATTTAATGTCGTTTACATGCCTATGCCAAAGTAAGATAAATTCGCTCAAGTTCCACACGAGTTCGATAAGTAGCTAACTTACGGAGTTATCTCCATACATTTGCTGAATATCCCAGCGATTAACCAATCACAGTTATGTCAAGATATTATACGAAGTATTTATGGCTTTGACAAGTTTGACACACATTACGCGTTTAGATATACAAGTTATTTACATATTGAGAATACTTTTGCTTTATTTACTAAGTGTGCGAGTTTAGCGTTGGAAATCAGGATACATGATTTTCTTGAATGTTAAACGATGTTGTTACAAATGTTTCTCTGCAAGGTATTTATGTCAAAGAGTTGGCAAGGTTCTACAAAATAATCTACTAAACCATCTAAATCCCAAAACATTAATTTTAGAATTAATGTTTTGGGGCTTTAGATGGTTAAGTAGATTATTCGTTATTTATTTAACGAAGTAAATCTAAAATACTTAGCAGTAAAATTATTCACTTTATTATTCGAACTAGTCGAGGTGATGTGAATAAAGTGGACGAGTATTAGAAAAAGATGAGCATCGTTCCTCACCTGCCAAGTGGATTCGCATAAATATAAAAGTGAATGATGTTCGCCGTGAACCTGTCAGTGCTCTGAGCAAAGCAATTAATTACAATTTTAATTGAACCCGTCGAGCAGTCGCTTATGCAAAATCATTATTGCAGTTTCCTGCCTTAATACTCGCTTGATAATTTAAAAGAATTACTGTGACATTCAAAGCATAGGAACTCAGCGCTTACGGCAATAATTTTTATTTACCTTACAGATTATTGTATTTTATTATTATGAATATTGTACTTTAGTAGTTATTGCAGCTGGCTATTGCCATGCTACGATTATGTCCTTGTGCAATTTGAAATATTGGTGTTAGACTGTAAAATATCTCACATTGATGTCTGAAAAGTACTTCAATAAATTCTGCAACCATGTTTCTTAGTAACTAACACTTAATCTGTAAGCGAAACTTCATAATCTTATTACCATAAGTTTTGGTGTGTATCTACTACTTCGAGACTTATAATGTGAATTTACAACGTACATAATTGTGAATAATTACGTGTACGTATTTATACGATTTAAATCTGGTTTTATGGAGCCATTTAGGCGATCAATGATCATGTAGGTACTCATTGTCAATCACACAGTCAATTTATATTCTTAAAATAATACTCGTGTAATATCGTTGCGCCGTCAGTTTTTCTGTCAATTATTTTCAAGTACGAATGTAGGTCACAAACGAAATTTAAATCTCTATTTTTCTAGGTATCAGGCAACACCAGACAGGCACAAAGGGATTCCTAATAAATCTGCGCAGATTGGAGTATTTTTTCTGTTGTTCAATACAATAGGAGTGCTTTTGGAATACTTGTATAGTGAAGCCTCCCACTGCCCTAGTCAAGCAATTTCGATTTCAATCGGCGTACCATTTATCGATTGAGGCACTTACCTAGTTTCAGCGATTCAGAGCTGTTGGACTACTCAATTCGTGAAACTACTTCAACTCGAAAAGCTGGCTTCAGTCATGTAAAATGTTCAAAATAAATGGAACTTACGTATGTCGGACTACCAAAACGCTGTTTCTAAGGTCCGATCTCCATAATATCTGACAGCATTAAATTACAGTTTTGTATTAGAATATTCTGAATACAGGATTAGAGCTGTGATTATGAAAAACAGCGATAGGCCCGCCATTTATCAAGTTAAGACCTAAAACTGTCATTGGCCAAATGTGAGTGTGTGGAAGTTTGCCTTTGTCTACCTCGCAGGGAATCACTGACTTACGGTACTTATATTTTTATTTTAATATGTGTATTACACAGCTATTTTATAAGATTGTCACTTGTACAAGTGGCAGTCATTCGTAAAGCGTTTCTCCACAGATCATAATTCAAGTCTTATCTTTATTATGCTCTCTGTAAAAGAACTTTAATTGGTGCCACATGTTTCAAACGAATGTTCTGTTGATGTCTGCGCCGGCGCACATTTGGGGACCGAATGACTTTGTCAACAAGATATAAGAATTAATTTCTCCAAGTACTTTTTTTAATGAACTTGTTATATTTTTTATTGCATTTGAATTAGTTTTATTTACAGATCTATTAGTTTATATTTTTATTAGCAGACCAGCGCCCATTTTTTTAATAATCATAATTTTTTATTTCATAGCTGCTTATTTTATTAATAACGGATTCTGTGTAAACTTGTAGTAACTAAATTAACCTAGTGGTTTTATAGCTAGAATAAATAATGTACTCGTAGATCTTTAAAGAGGCTGATCACGGAATCAATAAACAGCAAGACATTACAGTTACCCACGTAACATTTGAAAGAATCCAAGCTTACTTGTAAGAAAATCATTAAAGCTATTCTCGTTTCAAACGTCAACTGAAAAATAAAAGAGTTGTAAATTTTTTATCACCGATACATAGCTTAAGTAACGGAAGTCGTGTAAGTAAAGGAAATTGAAATCCACCACAGATGCTACAAGTCATTCACAGGCTATAAAAAGTACAGAAAGAGTAATAAAAAATGTACTCAATGCATCCTGAAATAGGTCCAAGTTTGTAAATATTGCACTCAGTTTTATACGTGCTCAGTTTTTCATGAAACTCCACGTTAAATAGTTTTTGTTCACGCATATATTAGCTTCACCATTATCATAGTGGGAAATGAATGTTCGACTAACGTATTTTTTTCCTTATCTTTCCGTTTCCTCTTAGTGGTGGTTATTAATTCTAACTGACTTGAATAAAGAACGTCGTGTTTTTCGCGTATTTTTGTTATCTTTCGGAAATATTCAGCGGTGAGTGTTTTGTCATTACTGATCCCGGTGAAAATTCAAATTAATATGGTATTATTAGGTGCTCACGATGTGGAAGTTTAGTTCCAAACAATTCACATATGATTTCCGGTCGAATAAATGAAAATTATTGGTGACCTAATAATCTAAATCCACTATCATCGGCATAAATAATGTTCGAAAATGAATTGCGATCTATTATCCTAATCAGAATAATCTGCTAAATTCACTCAGTAATGCTGCGTCAATTTGTTCATTGTATTATAGATAACTACTTGATTTTTTCTGTGGCTTTCCTTGCGTTTTGATCAGGAATTATCCCACGGGAACATTTTAAATAGCCTATTACACTTAAATGTAATGTAGCTTCCGATTAGTGTAAGTTCCGAAGATTACTCCCTACATCCAAACTTAAAAACAAAAAACATACAAACTTAACCTCTTCATAATATTAGTATAGATTTAAATGTGAGTACTTCTGCCTCGAGTTTACGAGATATTTGCATTATAAAGCGTTGTGACATATCGTGTGTCCGACTTGTAATTTAGGTGTGTAATGGTGCGTTCATTGCAATATGAGGTACGATCCTCGACGAAATGGGATCACCGGAGCGATTTAAGGAGACAGCTTTATTAGTGAGATTTCATTTTGAGCTTAGGTTTAGACTCATTGTGTTATTTGTGTCTTGATTTTAGATTGGCAGGATGTGTTTCTTATTAAACCCTATAAATACAAAATATGGAGCTCATTGCTTATAGGAGCTCGTGGCTAATCGTGGTCGATCTTCAGGTTAAGCCGCGCTTGCCTAGGTTGAACCGTGGATGAGTGACCGCCCATTACATACCGAGTTTCCTCCGTGCCTCGAAAGTCCCTGCTGTAATTTGTAGGTCTTAGACAGTCGTTACAGGTAATAAATGGCCCGGAAGTCGATAACCAGTCTTACCAAGAGGTACCGTATTACCCAGTACTAACTGGGTTGTGGAGATCAGATAGGCAGTAGCTCCATGTAAAATAATGGTATTCAGCTGCATGCGGTTAGACTGGAAGCCGAGTCCAACATAGTTGGGAAAGGCTAGGCAGATGATGAAACACGAAATATTAATCGGTAAAAGATAAAAAGAAAATCTATACTAATATTATATAGAGGTAACATTTGTTTGTAAGTTTGTAAGTTTGTATGTTTGTAAGTTTGTATGTAGGGGGTAATCTCCGGAAGTAATGAACCAATTTTAAAATTTTTTCACTGGTGGAAAGCTACATTATTTGTTAGTGCTATAGGCTATATTTTATTCCCGTACTCCCACGGGAACGGGAACTACGCGGGTGAAACCGCGGGACGTCAGCTAGTAAAGTAATAAGAGCGTAATAAAAAGCACATAAAAACAGATCCATTTACTATAATAACATTTTCTGTTTCCATTCAACATTGTTTATTTCAGGTAAGTAAATACATTACTGTTTGTCCTGATAGGTGGACACTAATACACAGTCACTAATAACTTATTAACTGGACGTTACCTTGCTAGAATTGTTTGTGGTCGCCTGTCCTTATTCAGTAAACTAGTTATTAAAATAAAACTATATCGACGACTGACTTAGGTACCTAATTTTAAAACGTTGGTATTGTTAAATATTTTAGTGAACCTGCAGGCCTAGCCAAGTTACAAACGTTTCGTATCGATTCTTTTTCTACAATCGTAAACGCCTCGGCGTAAGCGATTGTAGAAAGCGCTAAATTGGTAGCCAAGTTGACACGACTGAGTCGATCGCTCGTTCTCTAATGTCTGCACATAAAAACTAAACTTTAGTCTATGGTGAGCGTTCCTACCAAAGAGATAACATCATGAGACTCGAGCTCCACCTGCTGGTGCTCGAGCTCCACAAACATGTTTGTATAAAAAACTTTAATATCCACCCCAATGGTATCTACAATTTGAACAGCAGTGCATTGCAATTTAACAAAACCAAATTAGACTGTGCTTGTCTCTTTGATTGGCTCAAGCAACGCATCTTCTTATTCTCTAGCAAACGGCATCAAAAATCAAAATGTCTAAAGCGCCAAAAATGGCTTTCGTGGTGTTAGCACTTCAACGGCGAAATCTACTTCAATTTTAAAAGTTTTTCACGAAGGACACAGGACAGTTTACATCGAATAAATCGTACAGTTGTATGATAGCTACACCTAAGAAATAACTGTTTAAAATAGGTATTTTCACGCATTCGAAGCATTGTTTCAGCATTTTTTCATACAAACAAAAAAACTTCCGATTGAAAGTGTTCTCCGATCCACACACTATACAATGACTTTACAAATAACGTTTTCGACACGAACATTTGCTTCGCGGACCCCAGAATACGTTTACGAATGCGACATATTTGTTATAGTGTGGATTCATTAATCACTGAGGGTAGCCTTGCGGTGCCTTGTGGCTGTATGTGCTCCTATATTTCACAGTTTTCCTCCCGTCTGACCTAGACAATATTTGTGCCAGAAATGTACGTAATCTACTGAGTGATTCCGGATAATTTTATTTATTTTTGTTTGTGCTTGTTTGTCATTTCCTAGATTGCGGTTTTTGTAGTGTATGGTTTTTGGGGTTTAGTGTGTCTCGGTGTATGATTGGTGATATAAAAAGGACCGTAAAATTCGGTTGTTTTGTGTCTTGCAACTAGATCTCTAACCACAATAGTGGCGATTTTCTCCACATACGTAGTTAAAAACAAAACACAAATAGGTTTAGTCTCATCATTTCAGCCGAAAGACGTCCACTGCTGGACATGGGCCTCCCAAAGGGGGGTTTTTGCCATAATCGCCACGCTTGGCAGGCGGGTTGGCGATCGCAGTACGGTTGTTACAAAAGCACAGAGAACGCTGCTGCCCATTCTCTGGTAAGTCCCTTAGTCGCCTCTTACGACACCCACGGGAAGATATGGGATGGTGCTTTTACGTCTGACACCATACAGAATAGGTTTAGTCTAATATGTATTAATAAAATGTATACCCCATTGTGAATACATTTCGACAAATTCAGTAAACATAATGACCACACATCACATTACTGTAACTAATCACATGGCTGACGTTAAACCGAACCATTTTTACATCGTCATCAATATTAGGGAAAGTCTACAATTTCTATAACAAAAACTTGTCAGCTTTCATCAATAAATCCTCACATTGATTTATTGACATGCGCGTCCTATTCTTAACAGATTCGCTATAATTTGTTAGCCAAATAATCCGGGATTTCGATGCGAACCCCACCACGCTATAAATAAAAGCGTTCCCAATAAAAGAACGGAGACAATTATTGCAGGGTGTACGAAACGAGCTAAATTTCACCCACATTATAGCAAATAATGGCTAAACAGTAGGCGAACGCGCGTCACCCTCCGTCGCTTTGCATCGATATGTTACGCCCCAATCCCCTTCACATCTAAATGCACAACAGGAGATCGAGAAAAAAATCCCGCAACGTTAGGGCAACGCAATAATGTGAATATTTATGTCGAAGGCACGTGCTGATTTGCCATAATGGTAACATGAAATTCGCATATTGGTAATTACATTCCAGGGGACTGCCGTTTATTATTCTTTCGCTTCAATAAGCTCTCGTTATAACACGTTTTAACGAACTCCGCGTTTTGGATATTTTGCAACGAACTCTAACTTTTGTTCGGAAACTAGGTAAATTGAAGTTGTGCCATTACTACAAACGTTATTCCCAGTTTTCCACTGTTTATGACCCGAGCTACGTCGTTAGCATATTGTTTATGAATCCTAAAACGTTACACTACTCACTAGTTAATGCAACAAAGTAGGAAATAATAAAACAAAGGAAACGCTTCACGTTAAAAAGAGATTCGTTTAAGCTGTGGAATTACCCGAAATGTCTCCAGATAAACGAGTAGAGCTTCACAAAAGAAGCTAATCTCATTTTTTTGATGGTATAGCCATAGGGCGGGATGGGGACACGTTAGCCCCGAGGGATGTAGTCTACGGTAGGTACGTCTCTAAGTCTATTAAGACGACTTGCTCCGTCCCGGGGGAGGGTGGACGCTGCAGGGCAACACGATAGAAAAACATTTTATACTGGGAAACGACACCTGCTCGAATAAATAGAGAAATCCTGGTCAATCTCCAACCACCCTCCTTTGTTAAGGAATACAGATATCTCCTCGAACAAAACAATTAGCTTCCATATTAAAACAGGAAACCCCATTGAAATAAAGAAAGATAAAACAATAGCAACGAAGAAAATGAGGCTGCAGTTTTTCAATTGCAATCGGCCGAGATCCTTTGGATGCGAGCTTAACCACCACAGAACAAAGAGACGGAATGAAACTCTTACTCATCATGATTTATTGTACAATATATCTATAAAATGAAATTGTTGATTGTAAATTACGCTACAGTTTTATAGTTGGACTTGTGGAACAGATGTAGGGACATTCAGCGCCTCAAGGGACGCAGGGGACGGTGTAACAATGTTACCGAAGTTCAAGCAAGGCCGAGGGGCATTGCTGGGGCAAATTGTGACCGTAGGGTCACCGCTCGTCTGTTTACGCGGCCAAATTACTATAACCGAGGTAAATACTGCAGACATTATTTAATAACGATTGACTTGACTGCCTCGGAGGTAAATTGGTCGCAAGTTCGACTGCCGAGCAAGGAATCCAACCCAGGAACTTATGTTCCTGGGTTGGATTCCTCGGCAAAGTGTTATTTGGGGTTTACCAACAGGAATTTTTCAGAAGCAGCAACGGAGTATAGATTCGTCCTTGGTAAAAAAAAAGCTCGTATTATATCATTGTCGAAATATAGCTGTACTTAACATCCCTTTGCCTAACCCTTCGAAGAATTTAGACGTGATCTTATGTTATATCTAATAACACTAACAAAATTGTATCGAGGTTTTGTTTTAAAAAGGGAAAACGCCAAGAGTTATGAGTCATAACAGTGGAGTATGCACCATTAAGAATCAAAGTTATTGCGTGGAGCGGGACACTGCCGTGTACGTAATCCATTTTATTATAGAAATGTGTTGTAAATCGAGTGGTGTGCGGGACAGAATTGATTTAGACTGGCCGCAACAATAATTAGAACCATATGATGTATGATCCCCGCTATGAAGCTCTGTTTGCATTTGTAGTTACACTATTGGTTATTTTCGACCGCCACAATACCTGCTGTTTGCCAAGTTACATTATTATGAACTAAATAACTTTATAATGACGTTGAATTATTCATAGTTATTGTTGCGAAATATTAGCTGAATTTTGCGAGGTAATGCAGTCAGTTAGAAAATCAGTGATTTATGTTTTATAATTGTTAATTAGGACTTCATAGGTATGCAAAGATTTAATACGACTGCATAATGTTCTATGATATAATTATGGCTGATTAATTATTATGGGTAGGGTAAGTAGATTGACAGCGCACCTGTCAAATACAGCTGTTGCAGTTATGTCCATAGATATACTAATATATGCACATTCTTATAGAAATTGCCAAATGCCTATCTTGGCTTTACCTACGAACATACGCTTTAAATAGTACTTGTTTGTATGATACTGCCAAGTCTTTTTATCTTTGCTTTTACTAAAAGCTTTCAATGCCAGCCAAAGACTAAAATAGAACTCTGTTTAGTTTTATCATATCATACCTATGTCATACATCTGTACCTACTCTCTGAAAAATGTTTAAATGTAATTCGTAGAATAATTAATTAAATTTCACTCTGGCTTAACAAACTTAATATTATCGATACTGCCGTTGTTTTAATTATTTAATTGTAATTTATTCTTTTTTTTCACTGTTTAATAGCATTTAGGCGCATAATATACGTAGTGCATGCAGTGCTCTTTTTTAAGTAATGGGGCACTTAGACTTAAGTTTGAAATGTTTTACTTTATATTATGTTATAGTGTACTCATTTTTAAAGAGCCAAATAAAATAAATAAATAAATAAATAATATCAAAAGTAATAGAAGAATCACATTCACTCAGACACAGTTTTTAAAAATCAGGTCATCCTCTCCGTAGTACACTGAGTTCTTATCGATTTACAAAACCGGCCAAGTGCGAGTCGGACTCGCGCACGAAGGGTTCCGTACCAATTATTATAAAAAAATCACGTTTGTTGTATGGGAGCCCCCCTTAAATATTAATTTTATTCTGTTTTTAGTATTTGTTGTTATAGCGGCAACAGAAATACATCATCTGTGAAAATTTCAACTGTCTAGCTGTCACGGTTCATGAGATACAGCCTGGTGACAGACAGACGGACAGACGGACAGACGGACAGACAGCGAAGTCTTAGTAATAGGGTTCCGTTTTTACCCTTTGGGTACGGAACCCTAAAAAGCAGAAAAAACTAAGCTCGTTAATCATTCCAAACACCCTTTTGCAAATACACTGTAACTTTAAAATTAATTTGGACTGACAACAAAATAAATGACATAGGATTCGAATGTGCTTTTCTACTTGATTGAAACATGGCTACATTGGACTGGATTTTTAGCATAGAGTAGGTAGTTGGCCTGGCTATTTGGCCTAGATAAATTGTTAAAACATTTTGATGTTTTAACAATATTATGCCTTAATAGTAAATTAGACTTGTCTGTCTCACTATATGAAAAAAACATAGACCTCGCTTTGTATATTATCCTCTCCTTTTGCCTTTTGGAATTTCATCATCATCATCATCAGCCTATTAATGTTCCCACAGGCCTCCTCTTTATGAGAGGGAATGGGCTGTAATCCACCAAGCGGGCCCAGTCATCATCATCATCATTTCAGCCGAAAGACGTCCACTGCTGGACATAGGCCTCCCCCAAAGGGGGGGTTTGCCATAATCGCCACGCTTGGCAGGCGGGTTGGCGATCGCAGTGTGGTTGTTACAAAAGCACAGAGAACGCTGAGCCCACCTCAATCTGCCTTGTTTACATCTATTTATTTGGCCTTAATAAAATAATTTTACTAATTGTATGTGCTATAATCAAGCAGAAATTGCGATAACGATATTATAATAAAATCTTAATAAATTGTAAAATTAGTGATGTTTAGAAACTTCAACAAGTGTACCACAATGTTTTTATGCGCCAATACAAGGCATTTTTAATAAATAAAAAGAGTTTTGCATTTCTCGCATATTCCTTATTGTGATATGGCATCAAAATGCTCGCACTAACTCCACGATAACCTATTTCCCAGAGCCTTCATTACCTACATTTTCTATCATTTCCCTATAAGAAGGTAATAAAGTTCACGTATTGCCGTTCCCATCCGATACATTCGACATGGCAAGAACAATACTCTTTTGTGCCATCGCAATGGTCCACTGGTTGTTCATTGTACTCCTTCCCAACCCCCGATCATGTTCTATTTTCCATTTATAAAGCAAAAGGCTGATTTATTTTTAGTTCTTTTTGTCGTTCGCTCTGTTTATCTGCAGTTTGATACTGAGTGTGGGACTCTGTTGATCGATAGTGAACGGAGCTAGCTACTAACGAGTTGAATCATTGGAGTTTTTCGGCACGTGTGTATGTGACGAATTTCGTTTTCTGTCTCGAGTGTCCCTTTTTTTCGTATTGCGCTGTAATTGAATTAAGTAGTGCAAAACAGAGTTATAAAAAAAAAAAAAAAAAAAAATACAGTCGAATTGAGAACCTCCTTTTTTTGGAAGTCGGTTGAAAAACAACATAGTATGTTTTTTATAGGCAGAATCATTGCTGAATCATAATCATAACTTACACTACAAGTACAGGATTTGACAGTAACAAACAACCACTGTTGTCCTTAATTAAATTTTAGACACTATCAAGAGTGAAAATGGAGAATTTTCCGCCGCGAAGCGTTTTCATAAGACGATTAATTAAAGTACAAACTTCACGGCAAACATTGTTTAATGCCTTATAGTTAGAGCTTAGTGACAACGGTGTAATCCTGATAACGGCGCGACATAAATCAGCTAAAACTGTTCGCGTCAGCATGGCCGCCGTGCCACTGCGTCGAAACACCCTAATTTACTATCGTATTAGGTGGCCGTAGCAACGATTATTTTATACAAAATACGAAGCTTAAAATTAACGAAGCGACCATTTTAATTTACACCAAACGTCCAATTAATTCCATTAACTTGTCGATATCTCTATTTATTGAGGCGGAAGATTTAATTACAAAACGCATGATCGTACATCCATACACCTGAAATTATAACAGGGCATTTCGAGCGCGTAACTCACATTGAAAATCGGTGCAGACTATACAGTATCACTTAGTGAGTACTTATTGTGTATGGACAAAGAAAGACGGCGTATTTGAGTGCATGGCAGGACTCGGGCAACAGGCGAGGCCCACACAGTTAGGCTCAATTTTAAACAATTACTGTTGAGCGAAGGGTAAATGTTTGCGTTCGACTTAGAGCGGCCGGTGGAGCGGTGGAGCGCCCACACGCGCGCTTGACAGGTATTCATTACATTCACGATGCACACGATGCAGCATGCAGCCTTCGCGGTCAGTAAAACGCAGAGATGCCCGTTTTTAATTTTTTGAATTTCGAATTCTTTAGCGATGGGAAACATCGTTTTGTTGTGATCGAGACTTTCCAAAAATGACAGACATCAGAAACGGAAATAGATGTGATAATTTTAATTTCAGAAATAAAATTCAAAAGTTTTCTCAATATTTCTGAAGTGAACACTTTAAAGCGATAGGTACACACTTTTAAACATAGCAATAACAAGTTTAATTAACCCAATACTGAAATATTGACCTCGAGCTAAAGTTTTAAATTGGGTAATTTAATCAATACGGCAAGTTAATTTCAGCCTTTGAACAAACCACCGCCCATAAAATACTCAAACAGATTTAGAATCGTGGGTTTATTATAAATTCATTTCAGTTAATTCTACGCATAAATAACTTGCCTACGTTACTTACGCAAGCCGCAGAAGATTCATAAGCCCTAATACACGCCACAAAGGACACTAAGACAATAGGTCAGTAAGGCGTCTTGAGGAACGGACGTGTTCAACTCTCTCGCAAAAATACAATAAAAAGTGCAAAGAACTATGGACCATGATCTATGGTAATAAAAACTATTGTGGAGTGCAGTATAAACAAATAAAAAAGTGATTTAATATTAATCAGATCCGCACGTGCGCTGAGGTAAGCTCTTCACCACCTCGCGGGAAAGAGACGGGACGCGAAATCAAAATAATTCGTCCTTGTCGCGCGAGCGTTTTCCGAAGAACACCTGCGAGAACACCTGCGTGGGCTCGCGGATTCGCGGAATCAAGGTCACGAATTCGTGGAATCAAAATCAAACCCCCGAACTTACCATAATAAGTATCTAAGTATTTACCAAATTATTGGATAATTATGCTGTGTCAAAAGTGCAAGAAGAAACTGGCGATTAATGGATCTCATTTCCTATGCCAAGGTACTTGTCAAGGAACATTCCATAGGAATTGTGTAAAAGGGTTGGCAGCAGACATGAAAGCAGGTAGAACACGAATTTTTTGCAATAATTGTGAAGATGAAGAATCCGAGGAAGAGGAGCAGGAAGTAGTGGCACAAGGGTTCGAAAAAATCCTAAAGGATATACAGAACAAAGTCAATTCACTTCCGGGATTGCAAAAACAACTAAATTCCATCATAACTAGCATGGCGGTCCTCTCAGAGAAATATGACACCATACTAGTAGAACACGAAGAATCGAAAAAGAAGATTTGTAAGCTCGAGAAATCCGTCGAAAGTGTCAATAACAAATGTGTGTACCTAGAAAAATGTAATATCGCACTTGAACAAAAAGTGCATGAATTTGAACAATCCACACGTAAGCACAACATCGAAATTGTAGGTATCGAGCAAATGCCGGATGAAAATATAATGGAAGTAGTTAAAAAACTCGGAGATACATTGGAGGTGCACTGCGATGATATTGAATGGGCGAGCCGTCGTCAACAACGGAAAACAAGCGACAAACCAGCCACAATTATAATAGGATTCAAGAGTACGGGTACCGAAAATCGGAATTCTTGGTTGGCAAATCGACGAAAGCTCATTAAAGTTAACAGCAGCATTATTACCTCAGGTTCACAGAAAAATAAGATATACGTGAATGAAGATCTCACTAAAACCACTCGAGAATTGTTGTGGAATACCAAGAATCAACTCAAGAACGTCTACAAGTACATTTGGGTTGTCAACGGCAGAGTACTGGTGAAAAAGGAAGAAGGTGATAAATCTGTGTGGGTTAGGTCGGAAGGTGATATTTGTGATCTGCTCAAAAAGTGAAAGTGATGCGTGTTAAACTACCTATACAAATAGGTATCTAAGTGATGTGTGGTAAATGATAACATTATTTATAACATTCTCGTTCCTCGACAATATTGATTCAATAACTGATGGTCTAATTGTTCCTTTATGTGTTGATGACATAAACAGCTGGACATCAACATTAGGTAGAAATAATGACTTTTGCTTAATTCATGTCAACATCAGATCTCTAAAAAAACACTTTAACGAGTTATTAGTCAGTTTAAATAATAGTCTACAATATATTGATGTAATAGTTATAACGGAACCAAATATAAATTTCGAATGTCTGGGTTTTTATAAGATTGATGGGTACACAGTAAATAGTTTCACCCGCACCGGGCGAACCGGAGGAGGGGTGTTAGTGTATGCACGGGAGGGGCTCGCTGCTCAGGTGATCGAGCCGCTGATACCTGCCGAGATGTACTCCGCGGAGTGTGTTTCGGTTTCATTTAAATATGTCAACGAACAAATTTATTTAATTTCCATTTATAGGCCGCCGAAAATAAATAAAAAAGATAAAATAATACAATTTATTGACGAATTTCGTAATTTGCTTGATAACATACCGCATAATACCAAAGTGATTTTATGCGGTGACATAAATATTAACTTGCTTAAACAACAGGATAGACATGTAACTATGTATGAAGATCTATTAGCTGAATATGGGTTCACAAAATGTATAGATCGAGTCACACGTAGCGAAATTGTCATGGGTAATTTAGTAGAATCATGTTTAGATCACATTTTTATTCGAGCGCCTTTTGCACATATACAATCAGCTATAATACGAACCAAAATATCTGATCATTACCCTGTATCGGTAGCAGTAGAATGGGATCGCGCTCAAATTGATAGCCAAAGCACCACTGTACATACGAGCGCGACTGCGCAAGTCTCATACTCGCGCGCGCTTTCTGAGACTACGTCACGACGTGTCCTTGATAATCGAGCGGTGCGGGAGAAATTATCATGTGTAGATTTTGATAATCTCTTGTTGATTGAATGTCCAGTCAAATTGTATGAATCATTCAGACAAATATTTGCTGATATTTATGAGTCTTGCTATAGAAATAAAATTATTAACAAAGGAGTCCGAAATAATAAAAGCTGGATAACGAAAGATCATAAAAAACTATTGTTAGAAAGGGACAGACTTTTTGCAATATGGAGTAATGAACCAAAGAATATGGTTAAACGTTTAGAGTACACTAAATATAGGAACAAATGCTATAAAATATTAACTAAATGTAAAAATGAATACGATAGGCAAAGTATAATAGATTGTAACAATAATATAAAAAAGTTATGGGATAAAATACATGTAATGATGGGGAAGAATAAACAATCCTTAGATAGTGTAATATTAAATAACATTAAGACGCAAGGCAGTGTAAAAGATATTTGTGATAAGTTCTCGTCAACATTCACAAACGAAATTGAAAATATAAAACACAATTGTGATGCGAAATGGTTAGACAGAAGCACATATGTTAAGGAGAAGAGTATGTGTATGCGATGGCGACCAGTGAATAGTCAGGATGTAAAGAAAGTTATAACAGGCATGGATATAAATAAATCACCCGGAAGCGATCAAATACGCATGTCTGATCTTAAATATTTGGTCAATAAAGTAAGTCCCGTACTCGCACATCTAATAAACTTATGTGTAACCACATATACATGTCCGAGCAAGTTAAAGGAGGCGATAGTGCGTCCTATTTTTAAAAAAGGTGATCGTAAAATATTTTCCAATTACAGGCCAATAGCTATATTATCAAGTGTAGACAAAATTTTAGAAAAATGTATAGTTAATCAACTAGGAGATTATCTTCAAAAAAATTGCATTATTAGTGAATGTCAACATGGATTTCAAAAGAGCAAAAGTACGACCACCTTATTATCTAAGTTTTGTGACGAAGTTAATAATAATTTAAATAAAAAACAATTTGTAGTGGCCGTATTTTTTGACTTTAAAAAAGCATTCGACACCTTAGAAACAAATACTTTATTAAATGCAATGGAGGAGTGCGGGGTGGGAGAACCACTTAACAACTGGTTCCGTGACTATCTCACTATGAGATATTACCGCGTAAAGGTGGACGAGACGTACAGCGACGCGAGGGAGGTGAGGTGCGGGGTGCCGCAGGGCGCGGGATGCGGGCCTGTATGCTACCTAATGCATGTTAACAGCTTGTGCGGCGTATTACGTAGCTGCTCGGCGTACATGTTCGCGGATGACCTGTGCGCGCTACGCGCCGGCACCGACCTCACCGAAACTTGTCGACTAGTACAGCACGACATAGACCGCGTCGTTGAATGGGCCCACGACAACGGGATAATCCTAAACGCGGATAAAACAAAGCTAGTTATAATTCGCTCACCATATTTACTACCACCTGGCGACCCACCTCCGATGTACACACATGAGTTTACTTGCATTCATAACAACCGTGTTAACTGTACTTGCAAACCTATTGTACGTGATAAATGTGTAACATATCTCGGAGTAAAAGTTGACGAAAACTTCTCGTGGTCAAACCATATTGAGTACTTATGTAATAAACTTAGAATACTACTCGGTAAATTTTACCACCTAAGCTTTAAAGTACCAAATAATACTCTTAAGTGCCTGTATTTGCAATTAGTTGACCCTATATTAAGTTACGCCCTCAACTGCTATGGACTCACATTCAAAAGTAATTTGGAAAAATTAGAAGCACAACAAATTCGATTTTTAAAACTATTAGTCAGCAAGAAAACCAAAAACAAATGTAAAGATGATTATTATAAGTTATTTAAAATTTGCAAAATTCTTCCTATCAGCTTAAAACATAAGTACCTACTTCTGGTTAACAGTCATGGCAGCTGGGAGCGTCACTCGCTAGTTACCCATAACCACGCAACTAGGACAGTATCAGCCGGTAAATTTGATGTACCTAGAATAAGGAATTATTTTGGAGACCGTACGCTTGATAAAAGAGTACCTTATCTTCTCAACCGATTGCCTGCTGACATAAGAAGTCAGAAAATAAAAGGCAAATTCGCCAAATTACTTAAGCAGTTCTTTCTTAAGAGTCTGTAAACCATCTTTTTAGGAAAGTGGTTTACAGATTGTTGAGTGAGAGCAAATAAGTAACTAGTTAAGTAAGTAATTATTATATTAGATTTATGTACTGTAGGTAGATAAAGTAGTTATTCCGTTCCAATATCCTGTAATCGTGTTCCATTCGTGTTCCGTTCCCGCAGACAAACCGTGAAAACGGTTTTGTGGGGCATTGTAATAAATTTAAGACTGCTGTAAACTTTCATTTAATAAATAAATAAATTAATTAATTAAGCACTCTCAACAAACAAATTATTATTTTCTCATAGTGCAAATCACGCCTGTCTACGTAGCAACATCATAGTAAAATATTTACCAACACGACATCTTACAGAATAATCTATAGAGCAAAACAAATGTTTAACATTGCTTTGTTATGTTAGCGCTCGCCCACGGACGCTATCGTTTATCAATCTCCTTACACTCGGACACAAACGTGTTTACAAATTACAACATTGTCTTAACGCTTCGAAGTCTCCTACATACATAATCGATAATCGTTTAAACTAATAGGATTACTTGATCACAAAACATTCGATACGCTCGAGACACGTGATTAAAAATGAGCTTTAAAGATTAACATTCCTGCCAACCCCTTGGACGATTCGACAAAAAGAAATAACAGAAGGGGACTTTACTTTAGAAATTCGACACGCATTTTGTGATTTATTGAAATATCTCAAACATCTTGGTGTTATATAAATCGCGCTGGAGGGGGAGATAAAACCTTCGTTTGCTAGCTCGTCTTACTGACAATAAATCATGACGTCATCCGGCAGAAAAACGATATTTAGGTGTTAAGTTGTGAGCATCATAAGATAACTGAGCTTAAAACGAGAAGGGTTTGTTTTTATTTGAACAAAAAATTATCTCTAGACACCTCATAAATATTCATAATTTGAAGCGAGAGATACCACTTCGTAATATTTGAACCGAATTAAACCTAATTCGGCGAAATACCGCGTTTAAGATGCACCGTGTTTGTTCAGCAAACAAAGAGTAAGTCAATATTTATAGTCCACATTCATGACGTACCAACGACCGAGAAACAGACTCTTTTAGCTTTTTTATTGACCTTGGGTATATGTATAACAATGGCCGCAACCACAATCTTAACAGCCTCGCCATGAATTCAGAACCGCCAACGAAGCATGTGGCTAATTATAATTGATAATTTGCCACATTTTTTGCATTTTTATTACCCTCCCTGAATGTAGGACGACGGTCGGACACAGCACACCGTGCTCCCACATAATTAGTGAGGCCCGTATCTCCCTCGCCCGCACCTACTTTGCATATTTTGTTTGCGCAAACATCGGCACTGTTTGACTGTTAAAATCAAGGATCTCTTCCCAACTTCTGGGACAAACAACCAAAGCCATAGGTCATCCCGCTACGGCGGGTAATTAAACATGTGTTACTTTTGTTTTACGGATGCGTAGGCTTTAATTGTTGAGGGCACCGACGATGTCTGAATAGATAACTTCCCCGCTAGCACGCAGAACAAATTATACGCTTCGTAAATTTGAAAGAAAATTGGTATTTACTTTAGTTTCTGCTGCATAATTTGCACATAAATTCAGTGTTTACCGACTTGCAGCCAGATTTTTCAAATAAAATGCATCCTTAACCCCTAATAGGTGTAAGAACTCCCGTTCCAGCTCTAGAAGCTTAATTTTGTTCAAGAATTATGAAAATATTTTGTAAGCTCTATAAATGGTCATCCAGTTAAAGCCTCTATTCAGTTATCTTGTACCGTGTCAAGGTAAAAAGGACGGACGGTTAGAAATGGGGCAGGTACTATTAAAATGGCAAGCAAAAATGTAATTTCAAGAAAATGGGCGAAGAAAATAGTATTTTATTTCGCGTTGTTGAACGACAACAAAGAAGCTTTTAGGAAGATTTCATTGAGCGAGTGGAATAAGGCGATTCTCATCGGAATTAGAGGTTGGGCAATCCCGTCCTTTCAATTCTTTAATACGTGGCTCTTTGACGGACACGAAGGGATTGTACCAGTGTTTGTCAGAGAGGATTTGCGTACTATTACACGACAGAGCCTGTGAATGCGTAAAGGTTTTCGGCAATACGCACTTCACACACCTTACATCTCAAAAGGTAAGATTTGCAAATACATGTTTATAGCAAAAGAATCCTCTCGAGATCCGTTGCGTATGTATTTAGGCTGCTTTTTATCCCATACATTATTTGCGTAGGTCGTCTTTGTATTTCAATATTTAGGAATTGTCTTTGTTATTTCACGTCTTTCGAGAGAGCTCGTCGGAAAACATTTCTGTAATGGTATTTATACTATGATAATATAAAACTGTGGTCCCATTTTATTCCCCTATCAAGGAACCATTTTGTCGGAAAACTAAAAGTTAGGTACGGTTTTATTGCGCAGGTTAAAGAAAGTGCTAAGTCCGGTTTGCCCTTTTCTTTGCCCTAATAAAAACTAGGGGTAGGCATCTAACGAATTCAATGTATCTTTCTTCATCAAAGTCACTACGTTCTTTACTTCGACCTGAATTCTTAAATTGGAATGTCAGTACATGGGCTAGATACATAGGGTTCTTTCAAATCGTTCCGTTAGGTGTCTTGCATTAATAGGGCTCATGTGAAGCCCTTACTCAGACTAGAATAGTGATGTTTAGTTTTATTTTTACTTTTTTTATACAATATTTTCTTACCTTTGTATAGATTCCTTTTTTTACCTATTATTTGTGAATGTGTGAACATTGTAAGCTTTGTAGATTCCCAGATGTTTGTTAACTTTTGTTATATTTATTTTGTTTTACGTTTTTTGTATAGTAAGCAACGAGTTATTGTCGGGCATACGCTGTCCCGCCAAACTTAATTGCTGTAACACTTTAATATTGTAATACCAAATGATTTGAAAATAGTAACCATGGAGTGTCTTAGCCGTGTGGTATCCGGCAGAGTAGAATAGAACCAACCCATTACACTCACGGGTGTCGTATAAGGCGACTATAATGTCTGAGGCAGAACACCTTGTACCTCCGTAGACTAGATAATGGGCAGCAGCGTTTTCTGTTAGTCTTTCATTACTGCGATCTCCAATCCGCCTGCCAAGCGTGGAGATTACGGCAAATTCCTCCCATAATGGGAGAGGCTTATGTCGAGCAGTGGACGTTATGGGCTGTTGTTGTCGTTGGAGTTTCTTGCCTGTTGGAAACATGGAAACGACCAACCCGAACCGTACACCTTTTCGACGTTTTGTAAGTGCGCATGTAGGCCTATGTGAAATAAAATATTTTCATTTTGATTTTGATGCGATTCATCCGATATTCATCTCAATCGACATAAATGCTGATCTGAAACAAAAAGTTTTCAAGATGAAATCGTTCAAGAGCTGAACAAGTATGAATGAGGGTGAACTAAAGTCACCTTCATCAGAAAAGGACAATTAGTTAAGTATTTCAGAGATAGACTTTATTTGTGCAGCGTACTAAGAGAAGACGTGATTCTTGCCAGCACTATAATGAAAATGTTACAATAGACACTTAAATACTGAAAACCCAACTTTTACAGCAAAATAAATATCTACTTACTTACAAAAGTGCGAGTTAGACTCGCACTTAGCCGTTTACTCATTGGTTCCGTATAAATTTAGAATTATTTTGCCAAATTTCAAGATTCAAGGTCAAAGCCCTATTGGGTTTTGATTCCCTTGTGAAATCGCAAAATGTGCGACAAACGGTCATATCTGTTAATCGCGATGACTTACAAGTTTGAGAGCTTATTCACTGTTCCAGTCAACTTAGTATTTAATTTTAATTTCAGCTAGATATCTCCACGCGTTCCTGAGAAAAACCGGCCAAGTGCGTGTCGGGCCACGCGCAGTATAGGGTTCCGTAGTAACCCGTTCTGTTCAAGCAACTACTTCATCTTAGACAGTATAAAGGATTTATTCTAAGGATTTTGTATTTGGTACAAAATTATCCAACACCCAAGTTGAACAACTATTACTGCTAAACTGATAAAGTTATCTTAACCGGTATGGTTTTCCTTTAGAGTTCATGAAATGCACTATCATCATGAATTTTTTTAGGGTTTTCAAGCCAGCAGTTAAGCTTTTAGAGGGGGGGGGGGCTATTACTGGAACAAAAATGTTCATTTTTAAGTTTAATTAGTAAATGGAGCATTAAACAAAAAATAGTAGTAGAAACCCCGAAGTCATTTTAAAAGACCCATTCACCACCAACCACTTTGTCGGCGTAATTGATATTCATACCTCTACAAAAGTACAGCTTTTTCGTACTAATGGTCCCTTAGCAAACCCTCGGACAGACAGACGGACAACAAAGTGATCCTATAAGGGTTCCGTTTTACCGACTGAGGTACGGAACCCTAAAAACACTGAAAGCTTTGACGCTACGAAATGATCAATTCCACTCGATTGCACAAAAAGTTCTAATCGATTCAAACCTATCGATAGAAGCACAACACTAAACCAGATATATCTAATGCCCATTGATTTATCGAGTTCAGTACTTACTTTTAGAAAGGGAGAAAAAAAGAGGGTAGATAAAGCTCGCAATATAAGACAGAACACAGTTACCGTTAAAACTTGAACCGTATCCCTATCGGGAACTTTCACTCGAAGTTTCTACTCAAACTGTGATATGAAAATATTTATGGAACCATTATGGTTTAAGAGATATTACAGCTAATGATCTCCAGTCTTAGATAATGTTTGGTTTTAAAGCGCGTAATTATTTTTAAAGATGTGATAAAACCGAAGGACTTTTAACATAACTTAGACGATGAAAAGAGGACTCCTATAAAAATAAATTTGAATTTAGAAGAAATAATGTTATTGAGGCCATTTGTTTCACATTCACATTATATTCTGTTGGGAATGAGGCTGTTGTATTTTATTTAAACAGAAAAAAAAACATAGCCTTTGTTAAAAACTACACGAAAGAAATCCACAATAGCCCATAATAAATTAGATGTAATTTAAAAAACTTATCATATCATTTTAAATGGTGAAGAAAAAACCCAAGTTAAATATGCAAATTTGAAAAAAAAAAGAATAGAAACAAAATACAAACGAAACAGATACGCAATTGTTATTCAAAACGAGGTACAGTCCATCAAAAAAATCCATTACCCATCTCTTAATATTTAAATTGGACATTATCTGTATGAAGGAATCAAACTACTATCGCTTTTGTTGCAACATAAAATTACTGTTCACATTATCAAGAGCGCATTTCCCTGGGGTAAAGCCGCCCATTAACGCCAACTGTTCACATTGGTTCTCCTTACTATCGTAGGTAATATATTGTGCACGCGGCACACTGTGTGGATATGCTGACTTATGATTAATAGATTCCGCTTGCGGCTTCAAATGTGTTGAAATTGGTCACAGCTCTGATAGCTGTTGCGTTGTCTTCCCGTGATTTAGTACTTAATGATTATTGCTTGGGTAAGATGATGAGCCGGAGCGTATGTTTGTCATTTCTGTGTTGGCTTCAATTTAGTTTGGTTGACTGGAACACACAGATATAAATATAAGTACCTGTAGATAACGCAAGAGCACCTACTTCGCATGGCGGCTTAAGCATGCTTAACATGGCTATACTGTCGCAGTACGCTATTTTGTTTAAAAGAACAAAGTTACAACTCAACAACTTTATTCTAGACATCTAAAAGAACAAAAACGTAGTTTATTCTGTATGGTTACTATACAGGGTGTAAAAGACCTCATCACGAAGCCGTCAACCAAGCATTCTGTACATCAAACTACTTAAGTAACTTTACGCAAAAATTGTTGCTGGGAAACGACTTTTTTTTGGGGTGAAAAATCATGTTTTTAATGATACATGATGTTTATTTTGCAAGTAGGTTTTTACAAACACTTTTACTTTTACACGTCATTTTTTTAAACTAGATGGGACCGGTGTTTCGTACCTGACTACTCTGAGAAGAAACAGCCGAAACAAACTCAGAGGTCATAGTCTCTTTTGAAGTCCAGACATAATCTTGCTCAATTCACATGAGGACTATGCAGATTAGTGTCTGAGATGGTCTTTTGAAGAAAAAACCACACAGATTTGAGTGGACCTGTCCAGTCAGTGCAAGCATTTGTCAGTTATCCTGTAGCTCGACTTATAACTCAATAGCTCAACGAAACGACGAACAATACCAAAGAAAGAACATTTGGGTAGGTCGCTTATAGCACTCAAACTGCCAGACAGTTGTGGGAAAAAATCAAACAAAAAATAAAAAATAAAATGTGACCCACATGGTCCCCACATTAACATTTTGTGGTAGAACTCAATCTAACGCACTCAAAACATTGTGCTGATGGATGGATTAAATAGTACGAGGGTCGTGGAGGTGTTTTAAGTAAAAATCTTACATTCAAAACTTGTATTAAAAAAAAAAAAACATCTCAAAAAGTTGGAACTTTGACCCCCAATATCTCCGTAACTAAAAGGTTCCCAGGTATCATATGGTGTACGGCAAAATAATTATCGCAATGACGGGGAGAAAAAGTGCCTTTCGGCTTCGTTAAGAGGTGTTTTACACTCTATATAGTGCTTATGACGTCATAGTAGGAAGTTAAAAAAGCGGCACGCTTGGTTTTCACACTGATCGTCATACTTGCGTTATCTAGGTATTAGTCTGGTAAATGAGTGCTCAAAAGGTTGGAAAAGTCGAAAGCAGAAAATCTGACTTATGAAGACTTATGAACTTCGTTTGGACTAGTTTGAAGATAAACATATTAAAAGTCCTGACCCCTCCGAGGTGAGCCCGAGGGGGGGGGGGCAAAGAAGGTCCCGATTTTTGGCTTGTTGCTTATATCTCGAAAACGATGCGTCGTATAGTATTTTGTTGTACTACATAATAAAACCTCATAAAATTCTCTACAACTTTGTTTGCCACACTTTTTATCTATCTCCAATATTAAAAAAAAAAAAAAGCAAAGTTGTAGAGAATTTTATCAGATTTCATTGTGTAGTACAACAAGTATTCGTGCGACACACCGTTTTCTAGATGCAAACCAAAAACAACGAACGGGACAGAGAATTGGACAAATTTTTAAAAATTGTTCGTTTTTCGGAGCTCATACCAATGCAATGACTTATCATTGAATTGGTATGAGCTCATAATATAATAATCATAATATCATAATATGATAATTTTTTATCTATCTCTTAAGATAGATAAAAAATTTGGAAAGCAAAGTTGAAGAAAATTTTATGAGGTTTTATTATGTAGTACAACAAAATTTTATACGACGTATTGTTTTTGAGATATAAGCAAAAAACCAAAAAACGGGACCTTCTTTGCCCTTCCCCCCCCCTCGGGCTCACCTCGGAGGGGTCAGGACTTTTAATATGTTTATCTTCGAACTAGTCCAAACAAAGTTCATAAGTCAGATTTTCTGCTTTCAACTTTTCCAACCACAATCATTCATTGCCCAGGCTATATGTCTATATCTGTGTTTGTAACATTTGTCATTTGTTTTACACTCCAGGGTGGTGAAAGTTATAACGGATCATATAAAACCTCGATTATGAAGTGTCTTCTCTGAAACAATAAGCAATCATGGTAAAACTCAACCCATTGCTCGCCAAAGATGTTGTCATTGTAGAGGTCTTCCCATCAAGGAGAGACCAATGTGGAGTTAACAACGGTTGTAATGATCAATGGTTTACGGGCTTGGTACGATAACTGTTATAGCATAGCAGAATACAACGTGCTAAATCCATTTGTGATGAATACAAAGCAGCCTATACCGTACAGCCAAAACAATATGCTTGAGCGAAACTGGTCATAGATTCCTAAGACCTGACTAAAACAAATGCACCGCTAACCGACACACTTCTGCATTTGTCTTCTTTATTAATTGCTCATAAATTACGGTTTCATTGCATGCTTGCTGTTTTATGACCGACTACGGCTATACGGCTAAGTATATCTTAGACATTAATCATTCCTCTGAGAAATGAATTATTTTTGCCGTAGGTCAGCATTTGATATGCTATTCACTGCCTACGCGTTAACAGGATATATCCATAATTAATGTTGGATTGTATTAAGCTTATCCTATATTCTCTACAGAGTATAGTAAATTATATTATGGAAATTACGCAATAAACTAAATGTAAAGAGCGAAAACTAATCAGTTAGCCAACTTACTATTACGAGGTATCAATTTTCAGAACCTAATTATTTTTTTCAACATGAAAAAGTTGACCGTATTTTTTTAATTAAACCGCTGAAGACAGAGCCAGTTACTTTTTATAGGCCATTTCAACGTAACCTAGAGTCCACTAGCGGCATGCAAATATTCACTTAGGTAGGAATGGGAAATAAAGTGACCTGAATACGGCGAACTGATAACTTACTTTAGATAAGCAAACTCTGATAGTTAATGTTATCATAATTATAGTTTTGAAAACAAAACCATCATGAGCCATGTTTTTTAACAAAACACATATTTCATCGATAATTGGCAATTTGATACCCCTAATACATCTATAGCTTCGACTCCGATAATGTGTTCAGTTGTGTACGTAATTAGAATCGAGAACGCATCCGCGTTTTTATGTGATCTCTAACAAATCGAATTGGAAATCGATTACGTGTATTCACGAATCAACTTCAGAATCAATTATGAGACGCTTCTCTTAAATCAATGTTTGTTGCCCTCGAAATCTAGAAACCAAATAAGATTTTTGTCAAAAGAAACCTATTTTTTTAAGATTGAACCCAGATTTCATTCCAATATTTATACAGCCAGCTTAAATGCCAGAAAGCTTGTGAAGTCGTTCGGTAGCAGAACAAGTGTGTTTTGATACCCTTAAAATGTCAACATTATTTGTCCGATAGTACACACAGACCTACTTGTACTCATTGTACGGCTACGTTACGCTGATCGCGACACGGCCGCTTCACAATGACTTCCCTTTCTGCTTCGCTTTCAGTGGGACCGTTGTTCATACTAACCTATATACCCATAGAAACCAGCTGCCGTCGTTCGCTCTCTATGTGGCAGAGCCTTCCAGGTAATATAGGACAGATTTAGGACGCGATAGGCACGTCATCACACGTGAGGCCCGAGTGCTCTATTAAACGCCCTATTTTCACACCAACACCCTTTGAAATTGGTTTTTATAGGTGTTTTCCGTTTCGAGCATATGAATTTTAAACTCTCTTTCGACCTCTTTCGCTTTCCATTATCGTAAAAGTTTTACACCTTTCGCCGAAAAGGCGTTACATTTTGTGACAAAAACGTTTTCTTCGGGACCGTTGTTTAGGACCGTTTTCAGGAAATGATTCATACATAATCAAGTACCTAACACAATGTTGACGGAATCTGAATTTTATTGTACCTACACTCTTAAACAGCTACAATAAACTAGTCTATACGTACTAAAATACTAATGTTTCAAAAGGTCAAACGAACGACTGCAATAAATATTTTTATTACCTATATATCCCAAAATATCCAAGGGACAAAAAAGTATTCGCTAAAGTAAAACATTATCTTATAAAAAAGACATAAGGGAATCGTGGCCTTTGAAACAAAAAATAGGACCGGGCCCGTATTGTCGGACCTCCGAATTGCCTTTAACAATCAAAAGGGAAAAGCTTTCAGTATAAACTCCTCAAAAATTATTACGGCTGGATTCTCTCGATAAAATTGAGACTTATCCACGAAACACAAGTTGATGCTTGCCCCGGGGCAGTGTTGAAGACCGCTGTCAATCTCTTTTTATCCTTTAACCTCCACTCAATTTATTATGATTTGGGCCTCGGATGTATTGAACGATTCTAAAAGTTACGAGTATTGCTTGTAAACAGTTTTAGTGTTTGTTTTATCTTTATCCATACGCTTTTTCCATCGACATCGAAATAATGATTCTTTAAAGATTGTGTTACAACGCGTTTATCAATATTTCATATTTTCCTTTTATGTTTTCCTCCGCTTTATGCCAAATTCTTTAAATCCTTTTAATTTATGCGTGGCATATTTCCGTTTTATGTTTTTGTTACGATTTCGCTTTGCCGTTTTTTGTATATTCTTTCTTTGTCGTGAACATACGTTCTCAGAATATATTTTGCAGACTAGATTTAGGGGAAGATAAATATGAAAAGATTGTCATTTCATTAGTGTTTAAGCTTGGGGAAACTGACTGAAAACAACTGTTTTTCTCGTTATTTTCGTGTTGTGTAAGAAAAGAAAAGTACTTAGTACCTATTTCAAGGAATAAATTTACTGTTGTATAATATATTACTTATAGATACCGTGAAATCTACGTACGTGGTCAACTCCAAATCCTAATAAGAAATCTATAATAAAACCTATGTGGAACCTGCATAGTCAAATGTACATTTTAGTTGCATGTTCATTACATAAACAAACAATATAAATAACAATTCCAAACAACAATACTGCATTACCAATCTCTGAAATATGCAAAAACCCCACAGCACTTCACAAAACTGAAGTTGCACGCTATAAAACACGATCATAACCGATCGGCGCATTGCATGCTGCAGTTGCAATTAATACAGCAAAGTAAACTTTATAAACCAGGGAATGATAAAGTAGAAAATTTTATAATGTTTTTAACATTGGCGGCAAAAACAAGTAGGTTATGGCAGCAGCTGTGGGTAACGACAGCACGCGAGAAAGCAATATATTGGCACTGAAGACGCCATTTTCTATGCTCTATCGTTGCTTGTTACTCCGATACAGAAACATTTTTGTACGTAAAACTTTTTGTTATGATTTAATGTTACAGCTTGTACGTGTACGATATGGTTAGGTATTGGATATTACAGATTGTGTAATGGTATCATTATGGTTGGTATTCAAAGACAGAATGGCACGGAATCTTCCTGAACTCATACGTGGGCAACTGGCAGTAGCAAGTGACATTACGCTCGAATTGCAATGTAATCCTCGAAAGGTTAGTAACCAAATAGCACACCCAAATTTCGCCAGTTATCTTAAGGGGATTACCTCGCTCAAATCCTGAAAATACCGTGGGTTTAAAGAAGTTTGTAGATGAATCCTTTTGTGCGTTTTCAATATAAAAAATATATTTTAAACTAAAGGTCATCACAAAAACATTGTATTGTTTAAAATTTTAATAAACTTACTCAAATTTTATCAAAAAATCGTAACAAATAGGTCCTTTTTCAACCTAAATTGAAAATTTTCTCTGATAACGGCTCAATAACTCGGCATGAATTTTATACCAAAAAATACGTAATGACGTATTTAACAATGTGTATTGATTTTTTTCTCTTATTTCTTTTAATATTTTAAAATATTTTATAAAAATCCGAAATTTCGCGAAAAGCACTACGTCACTCCCGCATTCGTCCCTCTCTCTCTCGTCGTTTCGTCGTAAGTTAGTACGGGGCAGCATGCTCAAGGTCATTGGGCAATGTAATGCCCTTAAGTCTCATGTAATAGGGAGCGAGCCTAATGCCATCAACCGGGCGCAAATCCCGATCGTGGCTGCTACTGAGATATTACTGATGGAAAAACCTGATAACACTTTGCCCGACATGGGCAGGACCTCACGCTCAGTCGCGCTTGCAACTACTCGACCAATGAGGCAGTAATATTTTTTTAAACCTGATTTTTTTTATCCCATCATTGCGCTTGCCCACGGAGTAATAGAAGTTTAGACCATGAAAGACCAAATTTCTCACAATATCCTCCTTTACCTAAACGTATGATTAGTGGTACTGTCTATTATAGAATTTTGAATGAAGTACTCTCTCGACCTCATGAATCATATTCCTTCTTACCAATACGTTCAGAACATGACTAAAGTTCTGGATACAGCATGTATAACACCCTAATCAAGTATGTATAACGTCAATAGGTTTACGATTAGCATTCAACAGAAGTGTGGCATTGTCAGCTACGACAGACATTCAGCTAATCGGCTGCACCTGACAGCTTGGCAGGACATGGTTACAATGATGATGGGAACTGATATGCTTTGTATACGCTTTTAAAGGGTATCCTTTAATACACATTGGTGTCGATTCTGTTGTGCACAAACTAAACTTAATTTAGGCTATTGCTATCTTTTATTATAAGGCCGTGCGAGAAAAGGACGGCTATAGCTATGAACTAAGTTAGAGATGTCAAACTTATGCCTTGCGCTTCACCATGGTTTTAGTCGACATGTTTTTACGTGCACCCTTCATTTGTATGGAAATATTAGTTCAAATTAAATTTGACAGATCTAAATTACGTCCGTCTCTTTCTCGTTTTATTAGAGAGAACAAGATAGCAATTGCCTAAATTAAGTATAGTTTGTGCCCAACAGAATCGACACCATTATCATTTCAATTCGTTATCCTGTGAGTCCCTTTATTCCAATTAAATAGATCCTTGAAAACACAATGTAGTGATTTGAGACTAAAACTTATGGATAGACATACAAAGTCGTACCGTAGAGGTTCTTTACTAGGGAGAACCTCACGTCCCGGCCACCCCAGGAGCCGCCGGGCACCCGGGCGTCGGGGGCCATGTGGTGACCCCCGGCCACCTTAGGCGCGGGCCTGTGGACGTTGAGCTATGGGCTAGCTCGCCGTCCGTCCGTCTTATGACGACAGGCCGTGTCGACAGCGCGTTCGTGTTCCACGCGCACCACTAAGAGATGCCAGCAAAAGGAAGGGGTCCGCAAGGGCCGATGCCTGCCGGGGCTGATGGACTGTTCGAAAGAGATACCGTGGCCCCGGAACACAAAGGACGATGAAGGAACATGGATGGTTTTAGTCAGTAAAAGTCTGACACTCCTCCACCACCACCCACCACTCCACTCCACTCCACCTTCCTCCTGAGGAGTCAGTTGATGATTTCCCATCTGAAAATAAGGGGTTCCTTACTATTATTTTGTTACAGAACCTTGAGAAAAGAAGGTGAAAAGAAAATTATAAGGACGCATGAGCTCCTGAGTTCGCTTCCAGAGTCAGGCAAAGTGCTATTGGGTTTTTCCATCATTTCTCAGTAGATAGAAATAGGCTCGCCCCCAATTACAAGGGACTTAACATAACAGGCCAAATATGGGTGTACTGATAGGTATACCACTGCCTACGGGGATTACAATGCGTGATGTTATAACCCGGTTCATTAAAGAAAGGAATCTTAAATGGCGGCGCTTATCGTGTTCTCTCGCTCGCACATTAGTGCCGTCTATACTCACTCTCGCGCGTACCGTCAGCAGAAAAAAAACAGTCTCGATTTGCCAATTGCTTTTGTTTTTTTTTTATTGTTAAGTTTCGTTGTTTGGTCATGTGGACTATGCGGAGACAGTAATTGTGTCTTCTCGAAAGCGAGGGAAGATTATGCATAGTGATACACGTCAAATAGTGTTTAAGTCATCAGGTATTTTGAAGAAAAAAAAATGTTCTCAAAAGTTCCTTTTTCACGCGGGCGAAGCCGCTGGCAGAAGCTAGTTTGAAATTAATACGACCCGGTCTTGTTTTTATAAATTTTAATTTGAAAAAAAAGCTTTGATTTGAAATATTATATGCTAACTGTACTATCTGTAAACGCAAGTACAAGATTCCTTTCTTTAATGCATCGGCTTATATATTATGTCAATTTTAAAAACAAAACGAAAGCAAATTCTTTAGTACACAAGACTATTGTCTCTAAGCATTCAATCAATCTTTATATCTTCCAAGAACCGACACATCATTTACTTACAGACAGTTTTAGCTACAACCGGAGAATATGGCAAATAAAAAGGGAAAGTATATTAGCAACGGATGGAAAACCCAACAAGTTATCACAAGTTATGGATGTAACTTAATAATGCTTGTAAGCGATGAGTTAGCCAACCTATCTCAGGGTACATCTGAGAACTTTGACCTCCCTGTGTTTAGTGCCTGGCTTAACGGATACATCATTATAGTACTTCTTGGAACATAGCCTTTCTTGTAACGAGAAGATGTAGTATGGAATAGGTACTACCGAATGTACTGATGGTCGAGCACTTTTTCACCCTTATGATCTCCGGAATAAGGTTAAAATTAGTGAGAGCAATAGTCCTACGTTGTACGTCTTCGTTATTACGTACATACCTATGTCGCATCCGGTCATGAGTACGGACGGGCGAATGGATCGAAAGCGCGCCAGTGGGGACATCACGCGACCTACTCCCCACCATAGCGGCTTTTACAGAGTCCTGATGTTGACACCTCGCGGCGAGGCAGACATTCTGGGTCTGATCGCAGCGGAGTTAAGACGTCTTGAAACTGTACCCGATTCATTGTGCCTGGTGTTAAAGTGTGAAAGTGTAATGTCAAGTTATTTGTTAGACTCAGTGTATCTCTTTGAAAAGAGTAACCATGGAGTTTCTTGCCGGTTCTTCTCCATGGAAACTACCTACCCGAACCGTGCAATGCGAAATAAAATAGTGTTTCGCATCCAGTGTGTTTTCATAGCACGAAACCCGTGTTCTGCCCACATAAGCTCGAACTTAGCGAAATAAATTCCTGACAAACTCCGACATCAGAATTGGGATAAAATCGTGCTAATGAAATCATATCGCGGGGACAGTGTCGATAACAATCAGTGTCAACTGTGTAAAAACCGAAAAAAGTGCCGAAAAAGTTCGCGAAAAAAAAAACGGACAAGAAAGAAGGTAGACCGATTAGTGTGCAAATAAACACCCACCCGCAATAACTTTAGTTTATCCGTTATCATGGTGCTTGCAACAGCGCCGAAATAAAACAGACTGTAAACAAGTGATATTTACCATGTGAAAAACGGGATACACGATGACGGTTTTTTAGTGTTAATGACAATCAGTGACTGTTACTTTTTGAAACGCAAAACAAAGACTACGTATCGTTTAGACTTTGTATCGTTTACAAATTCTTAAAACCTAACCAGTGAATAGCAAGATAGTGTTGTGGTATGTCGTGAAACCAGTGTAAAGAATTGTTCAGTGCCAAATTCGTGTACGTTGTACGTCATTTACGTGAGTAGTGACAAACAAAAGAAAACTATGCGTATTGACGCCGGGAACTAGATACGTGAGAAGTTTTCATCGTAACCACCAATCAAGTGTCACGCATGCGGCAAACAAGGACAAACAAGCGGATTTTCGGACGAATACGACCGCCGTCAAGAAGCCGTTGCCTGTGCCGGCTGCTACAGGCGTTGGGTGGCGACCGCAGGCCAGCAGCAGCTCACTGATGTGCTTCAAGTGTGGCACGCCGGGCCACATCAAAAGTCGCTGCGCAGTAGGCCAGCGCTGGTCCAGTGCTGCTGTACTGGTCGAGAAGTGAGTCGACCTTTGCATCATCGAGCCGGAACATGAAAGTAATTTGGTGAGTCATTTTCATTTTGTTATGACTCTGGAGCAGAGTGCTAATTCTATTTCGTCTAGACTTAAGAGTGAGCATATTTATCCTGTCGTTACTATAACTGGTGTAGTTCAAGGTTCAGTGAATGGTAATTCGAAGATTTTAGCCTGTGTGAGAAAGATCCCCGATCACAAAGTTCCTCGAGAATTAGATGTCATAGTTGATGACAGTAGTAGTGAGACCAAATCTGATTAAGAAAGGCTTGTACACTCATACTCGAAACTTTAGACCGCACCATATGAGTGACATGTGGCGATGGGTCAGGTAGACCGCACCTCATGAGTGACATGTGGCGATGGGTCAGGTAGACTGCACCTCATGAGTGACATGTGGCGATGGGTCAGGTAGACCGCACCTCATGAGTAACATGATGGCGATGGGTCTGTTATGGGTTAGACCGCACCTCGTGAGTAACACGTGGCGATGGGTCTGTTGGACCGCACCTCATAAGTAACATGTGGCGATGGGTCTGTAGGGAATCGTTGGTGCGATTTCTGTCTGTGTTAGTGCACAGAGCGCTTATGAAAGTTTTACGAGTTGAGTTTGCATTGCCTAAGAATTATGGTAAAGAGAACCAGAATTGTTAGAATTCCTGTGTTGTAACTTTTTAATCGGATCTTTTCGAATGTTGATCGGACCTTTTGCAATGAGACAGCAGGCATCGCGGAATATAGTTGAAAGTTCCAATTATGACAGACTGCGAAAAGTAACTGACGTTGACATGCACGTAGGTGACAATGACGAGACTAGCCATGACGAAAATGATAACGCTGACGAGACTAGTTGAGTATCAAATAGTCAACTTAACATTTAGAGTACCCAGCATTGTAAGAGTTTTCTTAGAATCTTATTTTCTAAACTATGATGATTTTAATTGTTTTGATTTTAATGGATTCACTGTTTACAAGTACAATGCTTTCGATGGACTGAAAGCATACCCGATGGACTGGGTATTGTTGTGGCCGCATCAGAAGCGCCGGAGCATGTAAGAGGTGCACGTTAACTGCTTTTTATGTGCAGTATACTCTTTGCGAGGAGTAGCACTTACGCGGCTGAGATGGTTAGCTTCTGACGATGGGTTCACATTTAACGTTATGACTTGCCGATGGACTGGCAATTGAGTTTTGTTCGTGTAGAGACTCGTGTAGAGACTCGTGTAGAAACTCGTGTAGAGACTCGTGTAGAGACTCGTGTAGAGACTCGTGAAGAGACTCGTGTAGAGACTCGTGTAGAGACTCGTGTAGAGACTCGTGTAGAGACTCGTGTAGAGACTCGTGTAGAGACTCGTGTAGAGACTCGTGTAGAGACTCGTGTAGAGTGACGCGTAGACTGACGCGTAGTGTGACGCGTAGTGTGACGCGTAGTGTGACGCGTAGAGTGACGCGTAGAGTGACGCGTAGTGTGACGCGTAGTGTGACGCGTAGAGTGACGCGTAGTGTGACGCGTAGTATGACGCGTAGAGTGACGCGTAGTGTGACGCGTAGTGTGACGCGTAGTGTGACGCGTAGAGTGACGCGTAGAGTGACTTGTAGTGACATGTAGTGACGTGTAGTGACGTTTAGAGTCTAATTTTCTGACGAGTTTATTATTCGGACGTCAGATACACTTTGCTATCATTAAATTGTAATTGCCAGTATGAATATGCTCACGAATTCACGATTAATTGAAGAAGATACCCGAGGGTATTGCTTCCACACATTTTGATAACGATGATCGTTATAAACTAAAAGCTTTGAATTATAAGGGTGCCTACAAATATTTACACGGTAGGCTAAGAAAAATGCCAACCTGTGAAGTTCCAACAGAGTTGAATAATAATAATGTAATAGACAATGTTTCTGAGGGCGAAGGAACCTCGACAGACTTATGATTGCGCTTGTTGGCTATTTGGTCAATCTGCATCTACAAGACGCAGTCGCAACTGCGTACGTTGTCGTTCAGGGCGTGATGAGCGGCTTGTGGTATGGTCGGACCTGGGTCTTGTAAGAGACTATAGTAGTCACATGGACGTGACTTGGGCCTTTTGGCTATTGGTCTGGATAGACCTGAGACTTGAGAGTCTATTTGTTTTCTGTTGAACAGACAGTGATCTGTTAGTTGCATAGTGCAACTGGGCCACCAAAGTAGAAGCGAATCATAATGTCAATGTTGTTGAATTTTAAATTGATTTAGACTATGTTGAACTGCACATGGTTTCTGTAAGCTTCGTAGTTTTTGTTGCAATTGAGTTTTAAAGGTTAAAGGTTGATTCGAACGACTATGGTACATGGCCTAAGGGTTGACCTATTTTCGATTATTCCCAATTAACCGTGTTTGATTTAATTCAACTGCCTCTTTGCTATAGTGATGGCAAGCGTGACTGCTGAGCATGAGGTCCTGGGTTCGATTCCCAGGTCGGGCAAAGTGTTATTGAGTTTTTCCATCAGAAATTTCTCAGTAACAGCCACGGTGTCTGGATTTGCGCCGGTTGATGTCAATAGGTTCGCCCCTATTACATGGGACTTGGACATAACTAGCGAACTGTGAGTGTACTCTTAAGTACATCTCTGTTAAACCCCTTGGGGATTACAGATGTAATGTTATGAGTTTGGTCAGGAGTGACCGAGTGGAACAAATCTGTCGTGGACTTTTTGTTTGCAGGGTTACACACGAGGACGTGTGAAAGCAGGATGGCCGTGTCGCATCCGGTCATGAGTACGGACGGGCGAATGGATCGAAAGCGCGCCAGTGGGGACATCACGCGACCTAATCCCCACCATAGCGGCTTTTACAGAGTCCTGATGTTGACACCTCGCGGCGAGGCAGACATTCTGGGTCTGATCGCAGCGGAGTTAAGACGTCTTGAAACTGTACCCGATTCATTGTGCCTGGTGTTAAAGTGTGAAAGTGTAATGTCAAGTTATTTGTTAGACTCAGTGTATCTCTTTGAAAAGAGTAACCATGGAGTTTCTTGCCGGTTCTTCTCCATGGAAACTACCTACCCGAACCGTGCAATGCGAAATAAAATAGTGTTTCGCATCCAGTGTGTTTTCATAGCACGAAACCCGTGTTCTGCCCACATAAGCTCGAACTTAGCGAAATAAATTCCTGACAAACTCCGACATCAGAATTGGGATAAAATCGTGCTAATGAAATCATATCGCGGGGACAGTGTCGATAACAATCAGTGTCAACTGTGTAAAAACCGAAAAAAGTGCCGAAAAAGTTCGCGAAAAAAAAAACGGACAAGAAAGAAGGTAGACCGATTAGTGTGCAAATAAACACCCACCCGCAATAACTTTAGTTTATCCGTTATCATGGTGCTTGCAACAGCGCCGAAATAAAACAGACTGTAAACAAGTGATATTTACCATGTGAAAAACGGGATACACGATGACGGTTTTTTAGTGTTAATGACAATCAGTGACTGTTACTTTTTGAAACGCAAAACAAAGACTACGTATCGTTTAGACTTTGTATCGTTTACAAATTCTTAAAACCTAACCAGTGAATAGCAAGATAGTGTTGTGGTATGTCGTGAAACCAGTGTAAAGAATTGTTCAGTGCCAAATTCGTGTACGTTGTACGTCATTTACGTGAGTAGTGACAAACAAAAGAAAACTATGCGTATTGACGCCGGGAACTAGATACGTGAGAAGTTTTCATCGTAACCACCAATCAAGTGTCACGCATGCGGCAAACAAGGACAAACAAGCGGATTTTCGGACGAATACGACCGCCGTCAAGAAGCCGTTGCCTGTGCCGGCTGCTACAGGCGTTGGGTGGCGACCGCAGGCCAGCAGCAGCTCACTGATGTGCTTCAAGTGTGGCACGCCGGGCCACATCAAAAGTCGCTGCGCAGTAGGCCAGCGCTGGTCCAGTGCTGCTGTACTGGTCGAGAAGTGAGTCGACCTTTGCATCATCGAGCCGGAACATGAAAGTAATTTGGTGAGTCATTTTCATTTTGTTATGACTCTGGAGCAGAGTGCTAATTCTATTTCGTCTAGACTTAAGAGTGAGCATATTTATCCTGTCGTTACTATAACTGGTGTAGTTCAAGGTTCAGTGAATGGTAATTCGAAGATTTTAGCCTGTGTGAGAAAGATCCCCGATCACAAAGTTCCTCGAGAATTAGATGTCATAGTTGATGACAGTAGTAGTGAGACCAAATCTGATTAAGAAAGGCTTGTACACTCATACTCGAAACTTTAGACCGCACCATATGAGTGACATGTGGCGATGGGTCAGGTAGACCGCACCTCATGAGTGACATGTGGCGATGGGTCAGGTAGACTGCACCTCATGAGTGACATGTGGCGATGGGTCAGGTAGACCGCACCTCATGAGTAACATGATGGCGATGGGTCTGTTATGGGTTAGACCGCACCTCGTGAGTAACACGTGGCGATGGGTCTGTTGGACCGCACCTCATAAGTAACATGTGGCGATGGGTCTGTAGGGAATCGTTGGTGCGATTTCTGTCTGTGTTAGTGCACAGAGCGCTTATGAAAGTTTTATGAGTTGAGTTTGCATTGCCTAAGAATTATGGTAAAGAGAACCAGAATTGTTAGAATTCCTGTGTTGTAACTTTTTAATCGGATCTTTTCGAATGTTGATCGGACCTTTTGCAATGAGACAGCAGGCATCGCGGAATATAGTTGAAAGTTCCAATTATGACAGACTGCGAAAAGTAACTGACGTTGACATGCACGTAGGTGACAATGACGAGACTAGCCATGACGAAAATGATAACGCTGACGAGACTAGTTGAGTATCAAATAGTCAATTTAACATTTAGAGTACCCAGCATTGTAAGAGTTTTCTTAGAATCTTATTTTCTAAACTATGATTATTTTAATTGTTTTGATTTTAATGGATTCACTGTTTACAAGTACAATGCTTTCGATGGACTGAAAGCATACCCGATGGACTGGGTATTGTTGTGGCCGCATCAGAAGCGCCGGAGCATGTAAGAGGTGCACGTTAACTGCTTTTTATGTGCAGTATACTCTTTGCGAGGAGTAGCACTTACGCGGCTGAGATGGTTAGCTTCTGACGATGGGTTCACATTTAACGTTATGACTTGCCGATGGACTGGCAATTGAGTTTTGTTCGTGTAGAGACTCGTGTAGAGACTCGTGTAGAGACTCGTGTAGAGACTCGTGTAGAGACTCGTGTAGAGACTCGTGAAGAGACTCGTGTAGAGACTCGTGTAGAGACTCGTGTAGAGACTCGTGTAGAGACTCGTGTAGAGACTCGTGTAGAGACTCGTGTAGAGACTCGTGTAGAGACTCGTGTAGAGACTCGTGTAGAGTGACGCGTAGACTGACGCGTAGTGTGACGCGTAGTGTGACGCGTAGAGTGACGCGTAGAGTGACGCGTAGAGTGACGCGTAGTGTGACGCGTAGAGTGACGCGTAGTGTGACGCGTAGTATGACGCGTAGAGTGACGCGTAGTGTGACGCGTAGTGTGACGCGTAGTGTGACGCGTAGTGTGACGCGTAGTGTGACGCGTAGAGTGACTTGTAGTGACATGTAGTGACGTGTAGTGACGTTTAGAGTCTAATTTTCTGACGAGTTTATTATTCGGACGTCAGATACACTTTGCTATCATTAAATTGTAATTGCCAGTATGAATATGCTCACGAATTCACGATTAATTGAAGAAGATACCCGAGGGTATTGCTTCCACACATTTTGATAACGATGATCGTTATAAACTAAAAGCTTTGAATTATAAGGGTGCCTACAAATATTTACACGGTAGGCTAAGAAAAATGCCAACCTGTGAAGTTCCAACAGAGTTGAATAATAATAATGTAATAGACGATGTTTCTGAGGGCGAAGGAACCTCGACAGACTTATGATTGCGCTTGTTGGCTATTTGGTCAATCTGCATCCACAAGACGCAGTCGCAACTGCGTACGTTGTCGTTCAGGGCGTGATGAGCGGCTTGTGGTATGGTCGGACCTGGGTCTTGTAAGAGACTATAGTAGTCACATGGACGTGACTTGGGCCTTTTGGCTATTGGTCTGGATAGACCTGAGACTTGAGAGTCTATTTGTTTTCTGTTGAACAGACAGTGATCTGTTAGTTGCATAGTGCAACTGGGCCACCAAAGTAGAAGCGAATCATAATGTCAATGTTGTTGAATTTTAAATTGATTTAGACTATGTTGAACTGCACATGGTTTCTGTAAGCTTCGTAGTTTTTGTTGCAATTGAGTTTTAAAGGTTAAAGGTTGATTCGAACGACTATGGTACATGGCCCAAGGGTTGACCTATTTTCGATTATTCCCAATTAACCGTGTTTGATTTAATTCAACTGCCTCTTTGCTATAGTGATGGCAAGCGTGACTGCTGAGCATGAGGTCCTGGGTTCGATTCCCAGGTCGGGCAAAGTGTTATTGAGTTTTTCCATCAGAAATTTCTCAGTAACAGCCACGGTGTCTGGATTTGCGCCGGTTGATGTCAATAGGTTCGCCCCTATTACATGGGACTTGGACATAACTAGCGAACTGTGAGTGTACTCTTTAGTACATCTCTGTTAAACCCCTTGGGGATTACAGATGTAATGTTATGAGTTTGGTCAGGAGTGACCGAGTGGAACAAATCTGTCGTGGACTTTTTGTTTGCAGGGTTACACACGAGGACGTGTGAAAGCAGGATGGCCGTGTCGCATCCGGTCATGAGTACGGACGGGCGAATGGATCGAAAGCGCGCCAGTGGGGACATCACGCGACCTACTCCCCACCATAGCGGCTTTTACAGAGTCCTGATGTTGACACCTCGCGGCGAGGCAGACATTCTGGGTCTGATCGCAGCGGAGTTAAGACGTCTTGAAACTGTACCCGATTCATTGTGCCTGGTGTTAATGTGTGAAAGTGTAATGTCAAGTTATTTGTTAGACTCAGTGTATCTCTTTGAAAAGAGTAACCATGGAGTTTCTTGCCGGTTCTTCTCCATGGAAACTACCTACCCGAACCGTGCAATGCGAAATAAAATAGTGTTTCGCATCCAGTGTGTTTTCATAGCACGAAACCCGTGTTCTGCCCACATAAGCTCGAACTTAGCGAAATAAATTCCTGACAAACTCCGACACCTAAATAAATACTAACTGAAAAAATAGATCATCTACGTATTTTTGTTAGAGAATCTTCGCTAGATATTATTTAATATTAACTTATGCCCACGGTTTTGCCCACGTGGAGTTCGATAATTGTCCCACGGGATCATACTACCGGGATAAAAATTATCCTATGTATTAATCCAGGTTTTAATTTATCTGTGTGTTAAATTTCATCCAGATGCGTTCAACCGTTTTGCGTGGAAGAGTCTTTACTCTTCCACGCAAAACGGTTGGATTTTACTCTTGTTCTTTAACAAGAGTAAAATCCATCCTCATAATATAAACTTTCACATTTATAATATTAATAAGATTTTGTTACCAATTAGAAAAGACTCATTATAAAGTTTGAAAACAATCATTAACTGCAATAGTAATCATTGAGATAAACATGGGTACAATATGAGACAAAACTCATTTACATATAAACAACAGTATGTCATGAAGAAATTACCTCAAAAACGTTAACTATGACTATCCTTCACAGGGTAGTAAAATACAAGATTTGTAGATGCAAGATTTATAGCTGTAATTAGCCAAGCTTATGCAGAAATACATTTCCGGCATTAATCTTAGAACCGACACAAAGCCAGACAGAGAAACTTAGCTTAAATTAGTTTACATTAAATACCAGTACAAGTGACATTTAACCGTATATAACACTCAAAATCCATTAAAATGAATACGCGTGTGGCGCAATATAATTATTCTAACGCACAATTAGCAAAACCGACGCCATTACGTGAAGGTACCAGTTAAATTAATGTGGGGTTACAGACACTCGAAAGTTCCATTATCGTTAGAAACACGATAATGTTTAGGTGATAAGTCTGCTGTAGGCATATATTAAGGACTTACAAATGTATAGGAATGTACAAGTGTTGTACGTGAAATACGTTTCCTAGTTTCAAGTGATAATGGGAATAGGTTTTCCATGTAGTGTGTACGGTAGGGATATGCCGGGTGTAGTTAGTTTTAATGAGGTGGTAGTCTGCCTTACGTATATAACAATATCTTGAACAAAGGATAGTTACGTCTCCTTACGGCAAAATCTAAGCTTGAATATAAGGAAATTATTTTGATTGTCAGATCTTAATGTAAAGAAGCACGATCGATGGTTGTGGTGGACCGATGACCTGATGAAGGTTGCGGGAATTCTCTGGATGCGAGTCACATGGGAACCGGTCAATATGGCGACACTTGGGGGAGGCCTATGTCTAGCAGTGGAGTATGTAGTATGTTTCAGTCTTTCGGCTGAAATGATGATGATGATGAATGTAAAGAAGGACCAAAATATTAAGGACTAGCACTTCACCCGCGACTTCGTTCCTAAATAGTGTGCTAACTCGGCTAATATGCATGAAATAATAATAGGTAAATTTACTTATAGCACCCACGAATAATGTAGCTTTCAATTAGTGAAAAAAAAAAAATTAAAGAAAAACAAAAAACCCGACTGCGTAAAAACTAATTTTAAAAAATACGTGAAAGAATTAACTTAAATAGAAACTAAAAAGGAAGAAACAAGCCCAGTAGTTTAGAATTCTGTTAAGTAATAATAAATAACTACACAATTGAAATAGTTTTATAATCGATACACACATAAAACAAATTATAAATTCTAATGCAGAACAGAACGACTCACAGTCGGGGCCCATTTAAATTTGACCTATCAAATCTTCCTAAGGGGCCCCGACTGTGAGTCGTTCTGTTCTGCATTAGAATTTATAATTTGTTTTATGTGTGTATCGATTATAAAAATATTTCAATTGTGTAGGTATTTATTATTACTTAACAGAATTCTAAACTACTGGGCTTGTTTCTTCCTTTTTAGTTTTTATTTAAGTTAATTCTTTCACGTATTTTTTAAAATTAGTTTTTACGCAGTCGGGTTTTTTGTTTTTCTTTAAATTATATTTTTTTATTTTATACTTTTTAATTACGATTCATTGACTTCGTTATAAGATGGTAAATTTCGCAATCTAGTCATTTCATTGAGGGAGTTAATATCGTGGGGATTATTAAGTAACTTGCGGTGGTCTAAACTACTGATGATTAGTCCCTCTAGAGACCTAACTCGGCTCAAAGCTACATATGCTTGACCTTTAGCAAAAATGCGTGAACTTAAGTCAACCACAGCTCGGTCCAAAGTAGTTCCTTGGAGCTTGTGTACAGTTACACCCCAGCACAATATCAATGGCAACATTCTTCGCTCTATTTTACCCTGTGCGCGAAGTGCATCGAATTCTGTCGTCGATGGTTCGATTCTGACTCCTACTCCAGGAACATTTTTTTTAATTGCTTTGTCGTCAAATTCTATATAAACAGCCTGTGGCAATTCTCCGGGTTCCAATTGGTCCCTCCGAAGAGCTGGCCACTCAATTATCCTTATAACACCCATTGCTCCGTTAACAAGACCATGGGTAACATTCAAATTTCTTTGTAACCTAACTCGTGATCCTAAACCGATTGTTATTATTTAACGATTCCTCCAGTTTTGTTAGGATCATCAGAAACATATACATCTTTCGGTTTTTGACCATATGTTTTCGATTCTACTGATATATCAACTGCATGTAATTTATACAACCTAGTAGTTTTTGCCAATATAGTTGTCATCTTTTGATTATGTTCATCGACCTGTTTAGTAGTTGGGAAAACTCGAATGATTTCATTGAGATCGTCTACCTCTACCCGTCGACTATCTAATATCTCCAATTGTTGCATTGTCAGTTGTCCGACTCTAAGATTATTTAATATATCCACAAATGTTGTGTCATGTCCTTGTCTCATATTTTGTGGTAATTCACAGAAATCAAATAGATGCCAGAGGTTAACTTCACCTATTAACGTCGCAGGTTGTCGATAGCAATAAGCCCCGCCAGTTGTTTTGGACACAGGTGGCAATTGCATTAGATCACCAAATAAAATAATATTACAACCACCAAAGTGCAGTTGATTATGCTTCATTTCCTGAAGGCGTAGAATAATATTCCGTAGCGTTAGGTAAGGTACCATAGAAATCTCGTCTATTATCACCCAATCTATAGATTTCCATTTTCTCTTTGAAGGCGTTCGCCAGTTAAAGGTCGCAGGTTTTCTGGTCTACCCTTTTCTATTGGAAGTGTAAAGGTTGAATGAAGGGTACTTCCACCTATCAATCGGGCCGCTACACCAGTAGGTGCAGTAACGATGATAGCTTTCTCATGCATACGATTGCTACGGAGCCTCCTTACTACTTCTACGATTAATTTTAGCGTAAACGTTTTCCCATTTCCGGCTCCACCAGTAACAAACATTCTAAGAGGTTGATTATTATCATCATTCAAAAGTTTTTGAGACACTTTTCTGAAAAGTTGTTTTTGCTGAATGTTCAATGAGGAAAGAGCTCGTTCAAATTCTTCATTAGTAAATCTTGTTTCAGTTTCATTTTCTTCTATTTCTTCTTCTTGCTCTCCCTGATTTAATATTATACAATCATCATTGTCCATTCGCAAAGGTATATGCGTATCATTACCCTCATCATTTTCCATTAGATTGGTTACTGCTTTTTCTGCCACAAGACGACTAATAGCTTCTTGAATTTCCGTTTCCCATCTTGACATAGTTTCTGCATTGTAACCGTGTTGTAATGGCCGAAGTAAATTCCTTTTACTCATAAAAGCTTCTTTCGCAGTTTCAAACCCTTCCAACAATTCTTCTTCTGCTCTAAAAGGAACATGTGTTACTAATAGAGAATAATAACAAGCTTCTGGATCTGAAGAAGCCGTATAGTATCTGGTTCGTAAAATTGCGGGACGAGTTCTAGCTTTCATTCGCTCTGCATTGTCTAATAATGTTATAAATCTTTGTCGAGTTACGGTATTATCATCATCAACAGCATAAGCAACAGCATCTTGATTATACTCAGACACATCAACACGTAAATCAATAAGTAAGAATTACCTATTCAACGACACCCCACTTGACATAGTTCATCAACTTTTTTTTTTTCATTTTGACAATATGGCGTCTGGTTGTCGCTGTGGTGAATTTTGATTACTTTTATGTCTTTAGTGACACTCGCAAGGTTAAGACGAATCGATTGACGTAAGAATTATCAAAATCGGCCTACGCATTTGGTCTCTAGAACGCCACATAGAAACAAACATACATACATGGACTGATAAACACATTACCCTCCTTTGCGTCGCGCAGTCGGGTAAAAAGAATAAGTCTGTAAGAATTTTAGAATTTGATCATTAGTTCCGGAGATTACCTCCTACATACAAACAAATGTTACCTCTTTGTAATATTAGTATGAACAAGCTTACTTTCATACTTTCCCGAATTCAATAACCACTGTCTATTAAGGTACATAATTATATTATGTGTACCTTGCATACTTGCCGACATAGTTTACTGATTGAATGAAGAAGCAGATTCTGATGCTACACAGGAATGACGACGAAGACTCGCATCGAATCCGTGAGCTACTCAAGCCACCCAAGCCATTTTCGACCGCACTAAACTTGCATACATATTTACGTAAGCTATTTTTTTACCATTTTTTGATGAAACGTTGAAAACGTTGAAGGTGGTTATGAAGGAGATATTGACCACATGTACTGTGAGCTCGGACGAAATCTCACCACCAATACGAAATAGTAACTTATTCTGTATGACTTCCTAATAAGATCCTGTGTGTCCGTCTAAAAAGGCGTAAGTGGACCAAAATATTACCGTAAAGTTTTCTAAGAAAATATAAATACTAAATTCAATGGTCGAATGGACAAGTTTCTGATTCAACAATGGGCTACATATAATTATACAAAAAGCGCCAACAGCAAGTAATTTAAGGAAAAAAGCAACTTTTAGTTTTATGGACCATTTCGTAGTTACAAGAAATGAATGAGCAATATTATTTTCTCTTTAAAAACCAGCATTTAATGAGTAGGAAATGAAAATTTTCAACATAATACCAAGTTAATAATTTTATCACCGTCCATTGCCATGAAATGTGCAACTGTGAAAAGCGGATTAATGTATTCGGATATTTATACCAAATCGATTCGTTCAAATGAAACTTGATTATCTCTCGTTTATTGTTTTCGCGTGTATTCGCCGAGTGCGGAGATAAAAGGAGGGTTATATTTTTCCTGTTATAGCGCACTTTTCTTTATGAATGTGTGTGTTACCTGCCGTAAAAGCCCTATAAAGTTAATCCTTGATTTCATAGAAAAGTATTAACGCAATTAAATTACCTGAGTCGTATCACAGTCTACGCTAGAATTATACGTTAGTACTTAAAGCTTTTTTAAGCTCACAAAGTAGTTTTAATTTTATGTTCCTACTGCCACCGTTTATTACCACGTTTTTGTGTGCACAGGATGAAAAACAGTCATTAAAAGGTTAAGTAAATGTGAATAAAACGCAAAAATTAATTAAATGTCTACCATTTTAAAATGGTCCCTTGTTACAAAATTACAACGTTATGTCGACGTTAAGTTTGGTGACCCTACAATAACCGTAAGTAAACAAAATTACGGGACACACCGTACACAAATGTACATTTTGGGTACAAACGTAGGTACAGGAACTGTGTTCATGTACAAATGTCTGCTGGGATCACCTTTGTGTGGATTTTGGTACAAAATTAAAGATAAGGCTGTATTTACAATATACCTTACCTAACTGCGAATAGAGTTATAGAGACTAAAATTGAACTGGCCCCTAAATTAATCTGACGATCTGTGTCTACGTCACCGGAACCTAAATATTCTAAACTAAACTTACGCGTTGAACCTAAGCTGGAGCCCTGAGACAGCTAGACGGAGTCGCGGCAGACCAAGAAGAAGATGGCAGTACGCCTTCGATCAGGAGCTAAACGCGAGTTTTATAATGCAAAAAAGCGTACGATTCACTGCAATAAACAAAACCAGAAAGATATATGATATTCTTCAGGATATATGCTATAATGATAGTGTTTTGAAAACATAATACAACTAATTTTAAGTGTTGCCCAAATGCAAGACCAAGACGAGACCTTAGCCAGTCTTGGTCTTGGTCTTGCGCCAATACACCAGCACCCCTAGCCAAGTTACAAACGTTTCGTATCGATTCTCTTTATACAATCGTAAGCGATTGTAGAAAGCGCTAAATTGGTAGCCAAGTTGACACGACTGAGTCGATCGCTCGTTCTCTAATGTCTGTAGAAAAAACTAAAAACCTACACTTTAGTCTATGGTGAGCGTTCCTACCAAAGAGTTTAGCGATCAGCATTGTAGAAACGATAACATTCTATTCTATCATTTTGAACGATGTAAACTTGTCTACGAATTTTCTATTCGTTCACGTAATTTAACGTTGAGATGATGTCATTCCCATTCATTTGAATAATTATCTACTAGCGTTAACGATTGTAGATTGTCAACTTGGCTAGGGGTGCTGGTCTTGGTCTTGGTATTGCGGTCTCAGTCTTGGTCTTGGTCTTGGTCTTGCAGCAAGAGTCTCGCATGTCTTGCGAGACTCTACTACTTAGACTAGACTACTTTCAAATACTTATTAGCCTATTGCTATATAATAAACACGTTAGTTTAGATCTTAGAACAACGTAACAGAGTAGGTACATGTTGAGCTTAAATTGACATAGGCATAGTGAACCACCAAATGAATAAAATTATCTTGACAATAATTATAAAAATTATGCAATTTAGTACCTAAGCGTAATTACTAACTCTATGTAGGTACCTTTAATAATTTTCTGTACGTGTACGGGCTATCCTAAACTCTTCACAAACAGATAGCGGTTAAAATAATTATCACATAAACTTTTCAACTTCATCTGGACTTGATACTTCTAATAAAATTAACTTTATACTTTATTAACTTAACTGCGAGACGCAAGATTCTTGCAGGCTTAGTCTTGTTCTTGCTCAAGTCTTGCAGGGTTCAGTCTTGGTCTTGGTCTTGCTACAATAAGTCGGTCTTGGTCTTGCAAAAATGCAAGAATAAGACCAAGACTGCAAGACCAAGACCGATTTTGGGCAACACTAATTTTACTCTATAAAAATAATCACGAACTTATCTGTAAAAAAATATTTTTAACGAGTAAAAACAATACTAAAATACATGCGATCATTCTGAGTTTTTGGCAAATAATTCTACAAGCAATTTTTTTTAGTCCAATCAATAGATTTTTTTGTAAAGCGCAAAAAACCACACATTTCGCACTATTTGGCCCGCAGTGACTGACGTAACAACCACTTTGTAGTGCAAGCTGATTAAAACTTTATTCTAACAGTATTTCAAACGAAGTTTAAACCACTACAAATAGAGTTGCTAATTTAGCCCCTGTAGTCGCCTTAATTGGAGAGAAGAGGCACAGCATCGAGAAAAGTGGAACGAATGAGGGAAGACCTTTGCCATGGAGTGAGACAGTAAAGGGCTATATATCCCTCAAATGGGTTAGCATGATCCTCCTTTACGCCTAAAATACTGCAGCATTTATTTTGAAATAAATATATGGTAAAGTTGAGGATTAATGTTAATGTGTGACGAAAACACGATTCCATAAACTTTTCTCGATAGAAAAAAAATACAAAGTTACCTCCAAATCGAAAAATAAATCGCTTGTATTCAAAAAGTACTTCAAATTAGATCATGAAACTTTGCAAACTAACTGAACTAACTGTAAAGCAGGTCTTATGTGTTTTTTTTTTAGTCCAATCAATCGAATTTTTGTAAATCGCAAAAAAACAATCATTTCGCACTATTAGGCCCGCAGTGACTGACGTAACAACCACTTTGTAGTGCAAGCTGATTAGAACTTTATTCTAACAGTATTTCAAACGAAGTTTGAACCACCACAAATAGAGTTGCTCCTGTAGTCGCCTTCATTGAAGAGAAGAGGCGCAACATCGAGAAAAATGGTAGGAATGGGGAAAGACCTTTGCCATGGAGTGAGACAGTTAAGGCAAACAAAAACCTATCACGTCAAAAATCTAACTCAGACAGACGGACAAGAATGTAAGATTACGTACCTATTACAGTTTTGTCTGCAACAGCAGATTATTATAATATAATAAAAATTATATCGCTGGACATTACACACAGCGCCATCTACTGCCACACTAAGCAACGAGGCTTAAGTCGTGGACACCAGATAGTTGATATACTACGTAGATACTTTTTGTTTGTTAATACATACTTACACATAAATATCCATGACTCGGATACAAATGTCCATGCTCATCACACAAACATTTGCTCTTACCGGGATTCAAACCCAGGACCCTAAGAACGTAAGGCAGCCTCACTACCGCTGCGTCATTCAGCTCGTCAAAAAAAAATCATAATTCAAGGTAAAAGTTGGCTAGGCCATTGTCCTCTTGTATATATACCTATATATGTTTCAGAAAGTGAACATAATACCCTGGCTACGAGTGTCAGAAGTGAGCTGTTAATGCAAGACTTTTTAATTAAAGTTCTGTTCGTGAAACTGATATGAAAAGGTTTAAAATTTATCGAAAAAACTTAAATCAAATTCATCTGAATAATCTTCAATTATAATTGTGATTTGAATTAACTCTCGGAAAATAAATCTACTCACTTTCAAATCAAGCAAAATCTAGCAAAATTTTTAAACTTTAGAGGTGAAGACCCTTTAATACTTCAGCTTAACTAGAACCAATCAAGCTTTGCAAGGACATAACTCTAGTTATATTAAAACCCGAAGCACAATATTGAACCTTCGAATGATTATTCTACAGGGCGTGACAACAATGTATAATTGTCAATTTTAATGGCATCAACCAATTGCTTAATTACCATTGTCTACGCAAACAGTCTTACTCGATTATTCAGTTATTGCAGTTTATTTCACTCTTTTTCATTGCGATCGAAAACAATTAATATTCATTGATACGGTCTTCGGTCCATGGCGCTCGCGATTTGAATAATTGGCTGATTTTTATGCAGTTGAATTAATGCAATTGGTACAACAATTTTGTTTCATTTTTCGCTACTCGAATCAGTTTGTTGTTGATAACAACAGCGGAGTTGATCATGGTTTAAATTTCAGTTACTTAATAAAAACAGGTTTACAATCATTTTGAATTCACTTAGGCAAAATCTGTTTTTAACAAAAAAAAATGCATTTCTATTTCCTGTTCAATTTTTAGCCTTTCCGAGTATCGTGTGGTTGTAGAAGTCAAACAGGAATGGAACCAACTTGAGCAGGCCTGCGTGGCGCTGTGACTTGGGATTGCAATCCAGCAAAGTTGGATCCCGCTATCCATAGGGGATCCAGCGTAATTCTACATCCTGCGAATCCCTCAACATCTTTCAGAACCGCAAGCATCAAATCGTTCAAAATACTCTAAATTCATTCAAATTTGTCATAATGATTCATAAATTAGAACTATTTCCACAAATTAACCTTCCAACATTTGCGTCTAGGTAGATTAGGTCAGGTGTTCCTGTTTCTTCTGGTTCACTGTAACTAATAAAGCAATTTCTGCAATCAAGCTTACTTTCTTTCTAAAACTTGGCAATTACTGATGAAGTTCTAAGCCACGGAAACGCTACGCTATACGATATACCTTTAACGTTGTATTCCAGGAAAGAGAGATATGAGAAAATTCTACTACAAGTTTATAAGACAAATTGTTTCGTCAATAAACCTGTCCCGTTACGAAGCTGAAATAATATTCTCGGTATTAAACAATACTAGTTAATATCACACAATAAGCCTAGCTACTAAACAACGCAGTATTATATCGTAATATGACGGTGACAGGATGCTAAGCTCGTCTCTCCCCTACCGTGTCTAAGATCGTAATTATGTTGTAGTAAATTATATTATTCGTAGGAGATAATTAATATTAATATTATTGTATAATTATTTGTTAGTTCACAAATTACATCTTTCTGCCAAACTACATGTCAACCTATATTATAAGAATGTAACTTGTGGAGATTAATAAACGTTTTTATTATTATATTATAGTTAATCCAGCGAAAATTATATTAGAGGGGAAAGTATAATAATAATATATTTTATAGCATAATTTATTTCAGACTGCAATGGTACTTCTCCTGCGATTTCGTCCGAGAAAATTGATTGATTAATTGATTTAACTTAACCTATGTTACTCGGTGAAGATGCAGCTTTCTAATGGTGAAAGAATTTTTGAAATCGGTTGAGTAGGTCTTGAGTTAAATCGTAACAAACACAAAAAAATATCAAATATTTCCTCTTATATTATTAGTATGATGACTAATATGAAATATGAATATGAAGTATGATTGTCAGTATGATTATGTAAAGTAAATACAAAACTTGGGTTAATAAATAAGACTTAAAACTACTTGTGTTAGTTGTACTTTACTTGTGCTGACCAGTGGAACTTGTCCGCGGAAGCGACGGAACACCACGTCCTGCCCTGCGGCCAATAGTCTTCTTCCATCGCCATGGGCAGATAACAATTCGGTACTCGCACCACGAACACCTTGAAGTTGATGTTACGGCGCGATGCCAGTAACTGCACCCTCGTTGTGTACCTCGTCTTTTGGCGCACGTACTCTACGATGTCCCCCGCTTTAGTGGTGTAATGCAAGCGGGAAATGTACACCGGTGTATTCGGCTTGACTTCGGGCTCCGCAGGAGCCTTGTCGCAGCGGTTCTTGGTTGTTCGCAAACCGCGCTTCCTTCTCTGCATCGTGTCGTTAATCAGCGCCTTTTCAGGCACAGGCTTTTACTAGGAGCACCAGAGGGGCTTACGTTAACGCAAAAGTAGAGTTTTGAATTGTCCTGGTAGTTATATCCATCGACACGTACTGTGTTAATTATGAAGTTAATTATGTGTTAAATATAAAGCGTTGAGTAGGTATATTAAAAAAAATAAAATAATGTAACAGCATAAAATCGATAGAATATGCCTGTTTGTTTAACCACGAAAATGTCAGCATATAAAGCGCTCTTAAACAATTACGGTGTATAAATGTTTTAATGTGACGATAACGGGTAATTGCATTAACGGAAACGGTGATTCGTATGCAATGGCAACATAACTGGCGAACTTTCGACCACACGCCCGTTTATTCTACTTAACGTGAAATAAAATTGAAATATTTTCACTATATTGAAATGTTATTTCACTACGGAAGCCTCATTAAGCGACATTCACTTGTGTTATACGTTTTTAATTTTATTATAACATTGCCAAATTTAATTAATTGTGATAATTTCGTCGGATTCAGCGCAATGTTTGGGTTCCGCGAATTAATTTGCGTTTTGTTTAAACCAGCAATTCACTTAGCATAACGAGTCATTATGGTTTGATGTTAATTTTCTACGTTTCTCAATTTTTCGGTGAATGGGTCCGTCTGGTTTGCTGTTCTTTATAGAGCGGTGGGATAAAACCTCTGTTCAGTTAAAAATAAAGCCACAATACCATTTTTAGGGTTCCGTAGTCAACTAGGAACCCTTATAGTTTCGCCATGTCTGTCCGTCCGTCCGTCCATCTGTCCGTCCTTGCTTAATCTCTGTGACCGTTAGCACTAGAAAGCTGAAATTTCGTACCAATATGATATCAATCTCGCCGACAAAGTGGTAAAATATTAATTGGAAAAAAATGTTTTATTAGGGTAGCCCCCCTATATGTAAAGTGGGATGTGATTTTTTTTTTAATTTCAACCCTAACGTGTGATATATTGTTGGAAAGGTATTTAAAAATGAATAGGGGTTTTCGAAAATCATTTTTTGATAATGTCAATAATTTCGGAAATAATCGCTCCAAAAGTAAAAAACAATGTGTCCCCCCCTCTAACTTTTGAACCATAAGCTTAGAAAATATGAAAAAAATCTGAAAAGTAGAACTTTATAAGGACTTTCTAGGAAAATCATTTTGAACTTGATGGAAACAACAGTTTTTGTACAAAAAAAGACAAAAAGTTGTTCAAAATAATTTCTGGACTAAGTTTGTAATATATTCGTATATATATGCAAGCATTTTTACATAATGGATACCCACCTTTAAACTCATAAGTGGGAACACTTATTGTGACGGACGGGAAACTACGGAACCTTACACTGAGCGTGGCCCGACACGCTCTTGGCCGGTTTTTGTAGTTCCAACACTTCATCAACAATGACGTAAACATGATAAGATGAGACACTCATTCATAGATGTAGCGGTTTTGGTAGTTGATAAAACATAAACCACAAAGTTATACTCTCTGACCTATACTCGTCAGACTACTCATTCATCTTTCAAAAAATTTACTTTACACCGCGTTCAAAGAGCGCGTTATAAGAGGAAGGGAAATTAATCGGTATGTGTTTCACTCGTCGTAAACTCACGCCTTTTCCCCATGAAGATTCAGAAGGTAGGCTAATCTTAGCGGAGATTAGCAATCGGCGCGGGAGATATTATAGTGCACAAGTGTATGCGCAAGCACAGGTGCACTCCCGTTCCTTTACTCTCATAATCCGATGGGGCCGCAATCTGACACTACCGGAGAGAGATAAGGTTCAGAACCAACGGCTTAACGTGCTTTCCGTGGCACGGGGATATCGTACCGCCAACTTCCAATTAAACTCCGGGATAATACTTGGAAATTTTAAATGGAAAAACCCAATACTTAGCACTTTTTGGCCGACCCAGGCTCAGAAGTGGCGCTTGCGACCTTGACACCAACGGGGCATGTTCCTAGTAAGAAGCACGTCAGGAACGCATTCTCTCAGCGGCCAAACTGTAGTAGGTAACTGGGTAGTTGGAGAATATAACATGCTGCCTTTACCTTTTTGTATTTGACTAGAAAGATTTGACAAGCTTTGAAGCAATATTTAAATGTTTCTTTACATTATTATTGATGATTTCGAAAAGACATTCTTAGCTCGGATTTTATGCCTTTTATTTGACTATGGAATCAGTATTTTGCAGCGTTAATTCGCAAATGATACATCACTTAATTATCAGATTATGTTTTAGACATTTACAGGATACTCATTTCGAAAATATTACAAATTTGGCGCTAGACAGATATTGCATGACTTTAGAAAGTTCTGGGGAACTCATTGCGTCTGTATACTGTTTTATTTACATTTTATACATTAACATACATGGCCTCTTCTCACGGGCGATTTTTGACGCGACGATATTCTTTATCTCGCACTGAATTTAAAACTCTAGATATTGAGCCGAGCATTGAAAGGGTGTGAAAATAAGCTGTTCGATTTTAAACTCTAGGCGCCAGGAAGTGCGTTGAAAATTCATTGTGACAGGGCTCACATTCGCTGTCGGCTCGGCTCGTAAGGCTCGTAACAACCGGCAACCTAAATTGTACAATTTAATGGAACAATCAAACAAAAAAATTCAACTAAAAAGTAAGACTCCTGTTGTAAATTAGTGTACTAAGGGAGCTAAACAACAGAGTTAACACGCATTTGGTTTATAATTATCAAGATCATTGTATTAGTAAGACATAACAGTTAGAAATTATCTAACTGACACACACAAAATTATAAACAAGTTGTTACCTAGAAGATTAAGTTTTGCGTAGCTTTGTTTTTATAGATAGAGGGTTTTCATAGGGGACATTAGTTTCATGGAGAGTTCATTTCGACCCATTTTTAAAAGAGACAGAGGTATGTTTGTTTTACTGCACTATTTTATAACGAGAGTGCACTGTAGTTTGGTGGTTTTGTACTTTCTCAATAACAAAATTTAACATGGCAATAATTGGGCTAAGCTTTTGGTGGTTTGGGTATTAGTACCAAATTAGAAAAAAGTAAGTTGAACGACATTATTTTTTTGTTTCTTCTCATTATGTACATTCTAATAATACATTTGACAAAATACACTTCCAAGATTTTAATACTATGCAGAGCCTCATGGCTACCTTAAACTTTCTTGAATTTCGATTCGACAAAGAGTGCTGTAGGGGTTTTTTTTTGACGCCGCCATTTTTCTTTTTTTTTTCGTTACATTTTTCACACAATACCTCACCTTGCAGCTCCGTGCGACACTGTGATTTTAACGTCGCATTATACAGGGTGGAATGGAAGGTACCTACTACATCGACTCACAAACGGATATCATGAATTCAGTACTTAAATCTAATCCCCTCAGCGTCAAAATTTTTTGTTGGTTCTTCAAAAAATAAAACCGTGCACTTTTGTAGGAAAACGATTTTTGAACAGTTTTTTCGCTGGGGGATTTAGATTCTGCAACTGGCCTAATTGAAACAAATGCTTTGATTTGGATCATGTGCTGAATTCATGGTAGCCGTTTGTGCTACGATTCCACCCTGTATTATATCATTCTTACAAAGTCACTTGCAGCGCCGCACATTGCTATCGTATTAGTGTGGCTTGTCACTGCGACATGCCACATCGTGTGATTACCCCTTAGATTTATGTAAGTACTACCATCTTACTTCTGCGTACTTTTATGTATCTTTACTCAATCATCTTATACTTGTCTCATGTTTTTGAAGCGAATACATTGTAGTTGAGACCATTGAAGAAACTTTTCTAAATATGGATTGTCAAAAACACATTTTCTTTGTTAATTTAGAAAAAGAAGAGGAACACTGTTTTAAGCTTTCACGGTTTAAAACTAAACTTATATTGTCACTTAAGGGATATCTTCCGTGATTAGAAATTGTTTTGAGCTCCCGATATTTTGACGCTGTTGCAAGCGCCATGATCGCGGGTTGACTGGAGAATGCGGGTGGATGGAAAATAAATTGTTAAGAGCAGACAAATCTGTCTACCCTCTTTCTTTGTCTTTTGCTACGCGCACTATTGGAACTCGCCACTAAGTCACGACAAAACACACTCACAGTATCACCAGGTTTTGTGGAGTCCTTATCATGATGCCGGCTGCTACTTTTGAGCATACTCAAAACTGGATTCCACGTACTCGACAATTTGAAGCCATCCTCTCGATTGAATTTTTTATGTTTTCTTATTTCAATTTCTAATCACGGAAGATATCCCGTAAGTGACAATATAAGTTAAGAAGAGGAACACTTTGGCAGGAAAGGCATTCATCATCATCAGCCTAAAGAATTCCGCTGCTGGACCTTAATCGCACGCCACTCAACTTGATTCTCAGCCGTTGTTACCAGCGACCCTGCGAAGATCGTCGCTCCACCGACCCTGAGGACGTCCCACCATACGCTTGCCGATTTGCGGTCTCCACTCAAGAACATTAAAACAGGAAAATCATTATTCTACACCTATACTAATATTATAAACAGGTAAAGTTTGCAAGTTGGGATTTAGGTGATAACTTCGGAACTACTGATACAATACCGAAAATTCTTCCACTAATAGGAAGCTACGTTATACTTACTATTATTACTAAGCTAGAGAGCAGCGGTGGCCCAGTGGTGGCGGCCCCGACTTACGAACAGTAAGTCGTGGGTTCGAACCCAGACAGGCTCATTACTTTGTGTAATTTATTTCATCACCCGCTGCTCTCAAAACGGTGAAGAAACACATCGTGAGGAAACCGGCATGTCCTTGAACAAAAAAAATTCGAAGACATGTGACATCTACCAATCCGCACTGGGCCTGCGTGGTGGATTATAGCCCATTCCCTCTCATAGAGAGGAGGCCTGTGTCCCAGTAGTGGGAACATTAATAGGCTGATGATGATGATGATGATGATTACTAAGCTATATATTTTAACAAGTGGACCCGCAGGCAAAAGCTTTAAGTGGTAGGTACACAAATAGACTACACGGCGAGCTTTACAGAAATTAAAGAATGTACAAGAAATCAGAAAGAACAAACCAGATGTATCTGAATATCTACAGATCTATTGATCTGTAGATGTGTGTATATTTATATTGAAACGTGCGCACACTCAAGGGATACAGATCGAAATATAAGCACAGAATAATCATGGCAGGCCAGCGGAAGGGTGCATATCAAATCGGTCAGGATGTGTCACGGCAGCTGCTGCCGGGTTGCATCCCTAGATTGCTGGATGCAAAATTAATTCGGTGTTGTTTGGCAGGTCATGTACATTGTAGTGATTAAATTCCCTTGCATTATTTACATCGATAATACCTTTGAAGGGGAATTTCGGCGAAATTGATTTATACAAAAATAGACGTTATGGATTTCAGAGCTAAAATGTGTTGTTCACGTTTTTATTCATTTTACTTTCAATGGAAACTATCAAATAAAGCAGAGTTGTATATTTTTCCAATATTTTTAACCAAATATACATACATGCTTCTTTCTTTATTAAAACAAGTTCGTAGAATCCAGTAATACGATATGAATCAAATTTCAATAACATTCCTTTAACTCCAAATTCAGATTTATCGAAAACCACTGTGTAAATAAAATTCTCATCTTATAAAAAATTTAACCCTCTACCGCACTGTCTCATAGTTATTTGATTTTACTGCAGATATGTGTAGACCAGGATAGTAGGTAGTAATTGAATTGCAAGCTAGCGCGCGTCGACGTCACGTGCGCGGGGCCTTAGGGACCCAGCTCCAACAATATTTTGTTTTATCTATTTTTAATGGCGACTAGAGGGTTAATCATCAGTGCAGATTTGATGGCTCGCGGTTTATTTTTGCTATCGAAAAATGTAGGGGGCGTGGTTTTATGATGCACTTCAACTAAAGCGATTAGGACCCTTTTTATGAGAGTTCAACAGTGATTTTTAAGCCATTAGGATGGTGCTAATGTTTTTTGTTATTATTTTTTATTAGATCAAAAAACAATAAAGATTGTTGATATCGATAGCGGTGGGCTATTTTGCGTAAGAAGCCTTGCGTTATAAGTACTATTTATTGATAAGTTCTGATTATTTATAGTCCAAAACTTATTCGAAGTTCATATTTCGCTTCGCATTATTTAGACTTACGAAACACCTATCGAATATCATAATGTTCGATAAGAATAAAAAGAAAACGACCTCCTCTGCCAGGCCGCCTACGAAACAGTATGTGGATCGGTCAAACAAAGGGCTAACACACAAAAAATAGCAAACCGAAATCAATAAACGTATCTCATACATTGAAATAACATCGTTCCGACAAAAAATTGACAAGTCGACATAAAAAAGTAAAGTTTATTATTTACTTAGAGCATTCAGGGTTATGCTGCTATACTGTTTTGATAAGGAGAGATCAGCGGCCGGGAGCAAGTTTTCTTACGACGTCGGCCAAGCAATATAGGCGCAAAGTAGTGTACTTAGCCCTCCCCACTCGCCAATAAAAGTAGCTACTTGCTATAAGAAATATAGGGGACCGCCGCGAAATCACTACAAACCTTTTAAGCTGGTGTTCTAGATAAAGCTGGAAACTTTTTAAAATTGTATTTTATCGTAATTTGATCGGAGCACGTCCCATACCGAGAGGAGTTGGCCGCGGTCTTATTTATATTTTTAACGAGAGAAAAGTCACTGAACTGGACGTTACATTCTTGATAAGGTCGCCTTCCGTAGGTAGTAATTAATTAACACCACAGCGCAAACACACTAATGCTTTAATCAATACGTTTCTGAGAAATCGTGTGGCCTTCAAGATTATTTACAATTTTGTAATAACCGTAATTAAAAGATCGTCTTAATACCAGCACAATTATGGTGAATTTTAGAAGCTACCGAATTCGGTAAATAACTCTTTTTCACATTTATTTATAGGTAACTTGGTTATTTATTTTTGATGTGAGTATCGTATCATTTCATGTCTTGTTTATTATGTTAAAGGTTATAGATAGGACAAATAAAGTAGGAGTGCTGAATTTAACTGATTGAAGCCTTGAACCTAAGAGATTACTGACTTGACATTGCTTTTTAAAACTAAATTTAAGTACTGTTTCAAGCTTTCATGGTTTAAAACTAAACTTATATTGTCACATATGGGATATCTTAAATAAATCGGTTGTCTTTAAAGTCGGTTTACTGACGATAGTTGAACGTGACAACGTCATAAGAAAATAACGCAAGTGTATTCAGCTGAGTTTGCATCTTAAATTTAAAATTTGGAAACAACATTAAAGAAAATTTTATTAAATTATCCCGTAAGTAACAATATAACTTTAAATTTAAGTACATGAACAGTAGTAGCAACAAAAATAAACCATCAAAAACTAGCAAAACTTGCGTTAACAAAGCAATCCTTGTATACCAATATTTAAGTATAGCCAAACATACGACGGTCCCAACAATATTTGATATTTTGACGTCAGCATTTAAGGTCCAGACGTGCTAGCTGTCAAACCTTTCGTTCAGATAACGTTACAAATTGGATAAGCCCTGTCATTACCAATACACTGGCCCGCTGCCAGGGACACGCCACCCGCTATAATTTAGATTGTTTCGTGTATCATTTCAGCATCGAAAGCGATAAAATTTTACGGTTATAGCGTACCATATGCTCGTATACCTTCTACTGTATAAAATACTGTGTCTAAGCGCGGTGCTGCTTGTGAGTGTACGTGAGCCATATGATGTGACTTGTTTGTCATCCGTCATTATAATACGGAGCGGTTTATGCCCGCTGCAGTGGACGGGTTATGATTTTATGTTATGGCTCGCTGTTGCGAATGTTTTTGTATAAAAAGTTTTATTGCTGTGCACACAATGGCCGTTGTTGGCCGCTCTTCTGTTTACATTGATGGATAGCTACAACATGCGAGTCAATGGAGGTTTAGTGATACACTGAAGCCCATTACGGGCTTTAATGTTCCGATATCATGATATGAATAGATCGATATCACGGAAGGTACATTATTTGATTATGTAGTGACAATAGAACAATAAAAGGTTAAAAAAAATGTTTTCAAGCATTATGGAAAACTTTCGGTTATTTATAATTGAGACATACTTTCCAAAACGAATACTTTTTATACTGAGAACGCAGATATATTCCGAACAATCAAACATAAGCTCTGAAATTACAAGGCGTTTGTAGTTGAATATTTGAATCCATTTCGTATGATCGTTTCAGGCGAATATTATACAATGTAAATGTAAAATCAAAAGCTAATAAACGAACGGAATATTTTATTATCAAACAATATTCTATTTAGAGTACTTCAGATTTAGACAAGCAAACATCTCAAAACTATTTATGGAATAAAGATTTCAAATTAAATAACGGCTAGAAGGATATAGAAAATAGATATTAGTCTTCAATCCGGTTACAATATTTTAAATGGGATATTACGTGAAAGTTCTCAAAAAGATGAAAACCAGAAGAATAATCTATTTTTTCTATCTTTTTATACAAACGTTTTTTTTTTCTAGCCTATATCGTGCCCCACTGTTGGGCAAAGGCCTCCCTTTTATCCTTACATACCTCTCTGCCCACTGCGATCTCTGCCCATATTGGCACAGCAAATAGGATTAATCGTCACGCCACTCTGCCGCGGTCGACCTTGACGACTGCTCTATCCTTCCTCAGGTGTCCAGTGTGTGACGATCATTGCCCATGTCCGGATACATCCGTGATACGTGGCCTGCCCACTTCCACTTCATCCTAGCTGTTTTTTACAAAAAAAAAACGGAAATATTGTAACAAAACCATTCCTAACTATACAAAGGTATACTTAGGTACATGCCACTCAACACGAAAACCTCAAAAACATCTAACCCAACAATATCACTTTCACATTCAAGCTGACCAAATATACTCGAACACAATAATATTTGTACAAAACTAACAGAAACTTGTCCAGAAGGGTATACCCTTAAGTTATGCATTAATAGTGAGCTAACTTAAATCAATATTATCAGAACAAGCACAACTTTCTTCGGATAGGTATGAACAGGTAATAATTGTTCGTCTATATGTAACTTCCAAGTCGGTAGGAACGCAAACATTAACTTAGTTTCTTGGTAGAGACGGGACCGATGTTAATTAATTATTTCACTGCCAGTTCAAATTTTATTTACTTTTTGAATTCAATTTGTAAGGATTTGTTTGCTTTGACTTGATACAATTGTGGGTTCTTCACGTTAAGTGGTGGTATTTTAGAATTTGGAGTGATTTATTTGGGCAAATTACCTATACCTACCATGTACCGTCGACAAAATAATAGACTTAAATGTGACCTTATTTAGAATTCAGATAAAAAAATATTTTAGATTACATTATATTGTCCCTAGATTCGAAACTGGTTCTAAAAAAGTAAAAAGTTTATTGACAAGAAGTAAAATAGGGGTTATGTGAATCTCCTCTATAGTTTACCAACGGTAATAAAATAGCAGCATGTGCTACATGCAATAACAAATTACTGTAACCAATCCGACTGACAAGGTTCCTGTCATGATTTAGCAAATGAAAGCAAATTGCTTATAAGACCCAATTAAAATGATAAATCTATACGCAACCTTCCCACAAAACAGTGACTACCTACAGCAAAATGCTGACAATACCGAAGACAACATACGACAGACAAGTCGTTAATCATAACATAACATCACGCCTGTAATCACCGCAAGCATAAGCAGAGGTGTACCTAATAGTACACCTACATTTCAGCAGTTAGGTTTAAGTCCCATTTAATAGAGAGCCTATTGCCAGCAACCGGGCACAAATTCAGACTCCGTAGCAGGTACTAAGAAATTCTAGATTGAAAACCTAATAACAATTTGCCCGACCCGGGAATCGAACCCAGGGCGACATGCTCAGCAGTCGCGATTGCGACTACTAGACCAACGAGGCAGTCAAGTCCTTAATTTCAAAATAAAAAAACACACACACACACCAGTCACACACACACACACACACACACACACACACACACCACTCACACACACAGACACACCACTCACACACACACACCACTCACACACACACACACATTTCATCTTGTTTTAAAAATCGAATACAGGATCCAGGCTTTTTTCTCTCCCTTACACAGTGATGCAAATAATCAAATCACTTATACTTTCTATCAGCCAACTCCAGTAACCAAGTTAAGATACTACTCTAGAATATGTTTCCGAAGCTAATTCATTTCGTATTCCTGTTTTCCTTTATCCCTCTCCGCCTTAGAACTTAAAAACAAAACTAATTAAAATTCTAACTTCAACGCTCTTCGGGAAGTGTTGTAAAGTAACGAAATAATGTTTTCATTAAATTGAAACGAGGGTAGTTAATAAAAACGCAGCGAAGCCTCGGCGTAGTACTGGCGTAGCGCGGCGTAGTGGAGGAATGCGCGTTTGTTGAAAGTGTTAGCTAAAATTTGCATAGTTCGATGGAAGTTTGACGTTAAAGTTGTACATTAGGGATTCGCATTGCGCGACGATCTCGAACAGTGTGAGTTTTAATAATTTGTTGCGCTTGTTCACTTTTATCATGAAAATGCACTAGTTTAGAAATGAAATGGAAAGTAACTACATATTATGTGCAGTTTATTTTAGCAACTAACAGTTACTTTTTCAAGAATTAGTAAGATAACGGACGTGAATTTAAATATACATTTGTACACTAAATATACTGTGAAAAAGCGGCCACAGAACACATGATACAGCGTGCAATTACAAGAGAATTTCAGGATTTTAGGCGTCGGTACTAAAAACCCCAGTTTTGGCCCCGGTAACAACGAAGTACAGTTTGTCTAAAGTGAATGAGCAATAATGCAAATCCCGAATAAGCCCAAAGGACCATGCGAGCGGAGCCGCGCGAAAAATATAGTACCCACCGCTATTTATATTGCTCTGCTATGCTTAACTTGGAGTAAAAGAAAAATGGAGAGCATATCAGTTTATGATCCGTAAACGTAAGGTTTAACTGTGTAAAAAGGTTCTGTTTTTGTACGAAATAGAACAGTATGCCTACCTACTTAAACCCATATCATTTCTTACCTTAGAATACAGGTAATATTGTGCCAATCATTCTTATCCTATTTTAACCCACATATATTCTTGAATATAATATTTTACCTACCTGCATGACCGGAATCCATATAACGTTGAACCTTTTTTTTGCCTGAAAGAAGTGTCTTACTATCTTACTGTTTCCACATTTTGAAATACTGAACAACAATCTTACAACAATTTTACGACTTATTACTCAGAACAATGTGATGATACACCCGCCCTTTACAAACAACTGACATTTACGCGAGCCAGACAATTTACACGCATAAATTATTTTAATTCCACAAAGAGTAATACTAACAGTCGTTTCGTCAAAGGGTACGTAGGCACTAATACGACAATGTAACATCAACTTTAATTAAAGCCCATAAAACGAGCCACGCAAACTTCCTTCCGGACGCCCCAACTTTGTCGTGTGGTCAAACGTATTTATTCTTCCAGACGAATTTGTGAAGTCCATTGAAGATTATACAAACCTAAACTCGAAACTATGTCATCCACATTTAAGAGGATCATAAAACATGCTAGGTTGCTTTCATTAGCTTCCCATTCGTGTATAAAGCAAGTAAAGGGGATACGCCAACTCGGAGCGTATAACCTCTACTTTAACGACAGTTATAAAATTTCAAATTTCGCTAGTCAGCGTTGTTAAACTCTACTGCACCATTGTTTATTGTCGATAGCGTGTTTAATTTTTATTAATCCACTTAATTTACGATCTTTATACATGCACGTCTTTCAAAATTTTACGTTTCAGTTTCATGGTTCCGTGAGACAGGGTTTTATGATACTCGTTTTGCTTTATTTGAATGTTGAAATAAAATAGTAACGACAGATTAATTTACTATTTAAAATATAAAACGAAAATGTGAAATGAACGGAATCCTAAGAATAGTATAATTCACTTTAACTCTAGTGATTTTATGATAAATGATAAATGATAAATGATGTTTATTTTGCAAGTAGGTTTTTACAAACACTTTTACACGTCATTTTTTAAAACTAGATGGGGCCGGTGTTTCGTACCTGACTACTCTGAGAAGAAACAGCCGAAACAAACTCAGAGGTCATAGTCTCTTTTAAAGTCCAGACAATCTTGCTCAATTCACATGAGGACTATGCAGATTAGTGTCTGAGATGGTCTTTTGAAGAAAGAACCATACAGATTTGAGTGGACCTGTCCAGTCAGTGCAAGCATTTGTCAGTTAACGTGTAGCTCGACTTATAACTCAAGGAGCTCAACGAAACGACGAACAATACCAAAGAAAGGACATTTGGGAAGGTCGCTTATAGTACTCAAACTGCCAGACAGTTGTGGGAAAAAAACAAACAAAAAATAAAAATGTGACCCACATGGCCCCCACATTCACAATAATCAAATAAAATTAATAACAAATTCTTTTCAAATGAATGTAAGTAAAAAAAAAAACACAAAAATCATTAAATGTCGCAATGATAAAAAAGTAAAATACTTAAAAAAATAAGTATTCATGTCAAATCAGTAAATGTCACATAAAACAATAAAAAATAAAAAAATAAAAGTAAAATAATAAAATACATGTCAAAAAAAAATTCAATGTCAGAGTGTATAAAAGAAAGGAATCAATAATAAACAAGCGAAGTCCGAAATTTCGACATTCACAGAGCAAATTTCATTGGAGCAGCTTAATCCCAAGCTTTTTTATCTTCAAGATAGTGATTAACATGATAGTAGGCTTTCAGGCACAGCTTCCGTTTTATAAACGATTTGAATTTATTTAGGCTTAGTGCTTGAATTTGGCTCGGAAGTTTATTGTAAAAGCGTATACATTGGCATCTGAACGTACCTCCTATTTTTTTGAGCCTCGTTGCAGGAACAACAAATTTGTGTTTGTTCCTCGTGTTTATGTTGTGGATATCACTGTATTTTTTAAATAAATTAATATTTTTGTGGGCGTACAAAAGGTTTTCATAAATAAACTGAGAGGGCACAGTAAGAATATTAGTCTCTTTAAATTTTTCTCTGAGGGAGTATCTGGGACTTAATTTATAAATTGAACGAATTGCCCTTTTTTGCAAAACAAATATTGTCTGAATATCGGCGGCATTGCCCCACAAGAGAATACCGTACGACATCACGCTATGGAAATAACTAAAGTAAACTAAACGGGCTGTCTCTAAGTCAGTTAAATCACGAATTCTTCTAACGGCGAATGCTGCAGAGCTAAGTTTCTTCGACAGTTTGTCTATATGCGGGCCCCACTGAAGCTTGGCATCTAAAGTTATGCCTAAGAAGACTGTGCTATCTTCCGCTTTTAGCTCTTCATCCTTAATTAGTACAGTAGTTTCCACTTGTCTTACATGGGGTATCGTAAACTTAATACACTTAGTTTTTTTCTCATTTAGGAGAAAAAAACATTTTTCATTTTATTAACATTAAACCAATTAACGACTTTCGCCAGGGCGCTATTAACATCATCCGCAACTAACTGCTGACGTTTGAGTTTAAATAAAAGAGAAGTGTCGTCTGCAAACAATACTATGTCATGATTATCCTTTATGAGGTAAGGCAAGTCATTTATATAAATAAGAAACAAAAATGGACCAAGAATTGAGCCCTGGGGTACCCCCATTCTTACTACGGATCCGGGAGATCTTTTCCCTTTAACATCAACTCTCTGAATCCTGTCACTCAAATATGAAATAAGAAGAGCCAGGGAGGCGTTACGGATTCCGTAGTGGTGTAGTTTCCTGATTAATGTTTCATGAAGAACACAATCGAAAGCTTTAGATAAATCGCAAAAAATGCCCAAAGCATCGCATTTGTCCTCCCAGGCATTATAAATGTGTCCTAAAAGTTCAACAAACAAACAAATCAGTAGTTGAACGACCCCTTGTAAAACCAAACTGTTTTTTATGTAATAACTTATATTTATTGAAAAAACTTTGCATTTGTGCCAACATTAATTTTTCAAAAATTTTACTAAACGTGGGTAGTACTGAAATGGGTCTATAATTAGTGGGGTCTGATGTACTACCCGATTTAAACAATGGTATTATTTTACTATATTTCATTAGATCAGGAAACTCACCACGGTCAATACAATCGTTAAATATTACAGCTAATGAAGGAGCTACAATGTTTATAATGGATTTAGCAACTTCCACAGAATGACCCCATAGATCGGCGGTCTTTTTAACATTTAAGGTGTGAAAAGTTTTAATTATATTTTTACAGGTGACATATTCAAAATTAAATTCGGAATCACAGACTGAAACGTTTTCCCTTAGTAAAGACTCGGCAGCAGCAGGTGACGAGTTTAGCGATTTAGTAGTCGATACGGGAATATCCGCAAAGAAATTTTCAAAGGCTGTGGCAACTTGAGTGTCTGAATTTAAAATTTTATCGCCAATAGCAAGGCTGTAGTCACTGTTTCGGTTGCAAGACTTTCCCGTTTCGCTATTAATAATATTCCATGTCATTCTAATTACATTACTACTATTTTTAATTTTTGAACTCAAGTAACGTGACTTTGCTATAAAACAAACTTTTTTAAATATTTTAGAATAATTTTTAACATACAACTTAAATTCTCCAGTGTTTATATAGGTCCGCTCTGCATACAGCTCATAAAGTCGTTTTCGACTCTTATGAATACCAATAGTGGCCCAGTCGTTGAAGGAAGCGTTACTATTAACCGAGATTGTCTTAGGAATAAATGTGGTATTAAATTGTGTGCAATACATACTGAAAAAATCGTTATAATGTTGATTGGGATCATCATTAGTTGACAGTAGTGGTAATTTAGACAAAAGTTTAGTTTTAAAGGTTTCCAGGCGAGTTTTAGTTTTTGGATTAACAATGATATCCTTTTTAGTGACTTTCTTGCTTACATTAGGAATTGTGATCAATTGCCCACAATGATCAGAATCTAATAAGTTAATAATTTCTTTGTGGGTAGGTATAACATCTGTGTAAATATTATCTAGGCAAGTGGCACTAGTTGGTGTTATTCTAGTGGGCTCCAGAAATTTGTTTTCAAGATTGTATGAATGAAACAGGCTTAAAATTTTAGTACTTAACCCAGAACTTTCTAACAAATTAATATTAAAATCACCGCTAATAATTATAGACTTCTTAGAATTACAGATTTTATGCAACACTTCATCCATTACCTTTTCAAAACAATCATACAATCCTGAAGGAGGTCTATACACACTTAATATGATAAACTGCTCCAACTCTATACAGGCTATTTCAACTGTTCGCTCAACAGATAGGCTTACAATATCCTTGCGGTCTTTAAACTTAAGCTGATTATTTACTAGGATTAATGCGCCGCCATGTATAGCATTTACCCTGCTGAATGAACTACCAACCTGGTGATTACTAAAATTGAAAATTAATTGGTGACATTTGAGCCAATGTTCCGTTATACAAAGAATATCTATGCAATTACAATTCATGAAAAGTTCTACTTCTAATTCTTTGTTCAAAAATCCTTGAATATTTTGATGAACCAGGTTGATACTATTAAAATTCTCAAAACATTCGCCTGATTTACTATCTGGCTTCCTTATATTGCAAGAGGTTGCCTCTGTTGTCGAAATTGCTAATTTAAATGATTCTCTGATTCATTCATTGTTGACAAACTATTGGTAGAGTAATTTAGGCTAATATTGCATTGATCAACAGAGGCAACTTGATTAGCCAAGTTCTTGGCTGTAATAGAAAAATAATAAGATAGCGACACAGCTACTTGTCTTTTACAATAGTTTGTCAGATAGCACCTGTCTACAAGATATCTATGTTTTGTCAAATAAAAATTGTTGCCAATATAATTGTTGATGTCAAGTAAATGAAATGAATTATTATTGAATGTCAAATTATGCAATGTCATATTAATATTATATCTATAGTCATTTTCTTCCTGTGGCAAACTTTTACTATAAGGAAATGTAAACAACACAATTTTTATTAAATTTAAGTTTGACAAAGTTCTATAATACTGGAGCAATTCTCCTTTGTTCACTTTTCCTCTATTACCTATCAAAATTAATAATATGGTGTCCTGGTTAAACTTACATTTAATAATTTCTTTCATAATATGATATAAAGAACGGATTATGATGGATGAATGGATATTTAGGAACGCAATATTCGATTAAGTAATTCTCTTACAGAAAAACTTCAAGAGAAAATGGTAGTTAGGATTATGGCACCTACGAGAACTTATTTCATACCACAAAATGCACGGCAACTTAACTAGTTAACTGAAGCTCAATTTCTCTTCTAGTATGGGCGTAATGGGAACCTAAAGGGTATCGCTAAACGTATCGAGCGCTCCAAGCAATATGCAGCATTGACGCATTGGGTGTAAAGGTCAGAATGGTTACGACAGTTTACGGCGATATTATGTCTAATCCGCTAACATAACCAGCCCACTAACACTCGGGCTAAGCATTGGGATGATTTATGTCAATATTCGCAGCTGTGTAACGCCAAACCCTATACATATTATGTGTTAGATTTATGTGCGACATGCTGTCTATTGTAACTATAGACTGCTTAATACGTGATTGTTAAATGCAATTTATTCCCATTTGTTCCTTGTAAGATGACATCATAGCAAGACACCACCAAAATCAATTCATTTTTTATGAAAACACGCCCCTCTATCGCTTCCACTGCTCAAGACTGGAAACTTTGCGGTTTTCAAACGCACCTTCAAATCTTATTCAGAAAACTTTATCGAAGAATAAACTTTTGTGGTATTATATCGTCGAAATAATAATAATAAAAAAATATATTAAAAATATTTAATATCTCTTTTTTTTTCATTTTTTTTTTATTAAATATATTTAATATCTCTAGTGACATTGTATTTTATTTTATTTTTTGTTTTTCATTCTGCTGTTTCAATATTATTTGCCACGGTGAAATTAAAAAAAAAATATGTTACTAATTTGTGTTGCAATGTATAATAAATAATAATGTTTGTGATACAGTCCAAGCTTGAGATTTGCATGCCTCAAGGCGTAATATGGTTGAACTATTATCTATTTTCTTTAACAACTTTTTGTAATTACCCATATTAGCAAATAAATGATTTTGAATTTGAATTTGAATTTTAAAATAAACTGGCTTTTGGCAGTGAATCCATTAATTTTTAATTACAGCAACACGAAATCCAAGTGTAGCTTCAAAAGTTTTTATTCAACGAGTTAGAATCATTTCTAAAATCATTTTAACCGATGAAGACTTTGATGGTGCTACAAGAGTACTTAGAAATTAAGTTCAAAGTTACTGGTTTGTTATTTACTTCGAAACACCTCACGAGCGATCGGAGTTTGTTTTTTCCACGAAAAATATAATCGGGACAGAATTCAATTGATGCTCTACGTTGAATATTATACAAAAATAATAATTATTGTGGACTACGAAATCAGTGACTATTCAGAAATCACAATACAATCATGTCATATTTAACTTTTTCACAGAATTTGATATTCAATAAAGTCATTTACATTTGTTACGGGCAGGCAAGCTTATATTTCGTATAAAATTTAATTTTAGCATTGTAACTATAATTATGGTAAAATATCTTCTTACAAAATACAGGAGGTCTAAATTCTATCCACAGTTAATTAAACCTAACTTAATGAATACATCTGAAGCCATGAATTGCCAATTACCTCGGATAGGCTCTTAAAAATATCTTCTTACCGGCCAGGTCAAAATTCAGTAACTATTTTTATGCTGAAATGGAAACCATAAGTTAAGAAAACTCCGTAGGTTGTTTTCATAAGTTTTTTGCAAGAAACATCACTTTGTGGCAATGTTGATCAAAATACAATAATAACTCATGGCAGACACGATAACCGCATAAACTAATAATGTTTGTACGCCAACATTTGACTCATAAAAAAGTTGACAACGTATCTTGAGTTATTGGCGGTAGTGCTTCCAAGTTATCGGTATTTTTGGGGAATTTCCACAATCGAATAAAAATGGCTTGCAAAAACTACAAAAAAAAATGTTAACTTGTTTTTTTTTTTGGTAATGAATATCCAAGTCACAAATAAAGACACATTATCAGGGTAGATTTGAGTCAATCATTCGGGCTTAGAATCATGGTGGATGATAAAAGACAACCAAGGAAGCCTCAAAAGGGTGGATAAAAGTGAACGTGGTCAACGGCATCCGAATGCTAGTTACAAACAAAAGCCGCAACCATAATCCTTCTGTCTAGGGTGCCCGATTATGGCAATCATCCTTTTGACCGTTCGTTGTAGCGACCATTCCCATAATCAACAGCTATTGTTGGTTGTTTTTGGGCTGACATGATTGTTATACCTACCTGCAGTAGTCATCATTTACTGTGCGGTATTATACAAGGTGTAAACGGACCCTTCACGAAGCCGTCAACCAAGCATTCTGTACATCTAATACACTGCGGTACACTCTCGCCGAGACAGTCCGAGGCAGGGCGAGCGCGAGAGTGTAGATGGTAGCGCTCGCCCGCCTCGGCCTGTCTCGGTGTTCCTCGCTAGCTCTCCGTCCCGAGTCGGTTTTTGCGCGCGAGTCAAAGGGTCTCGCACCGCGCCGGCGCCGCCGCCTCGCGCGGACTGCGAGCGCGTCGCTGTACACTTTCGTTTCTCCCACTTGCGATGCCGATACATCAATTAAGAAGTGAAATTAAATTAAAATCTACGTACCATGTTCTATTACGATGAATTGTGACCATCCACCATCTTCGTGCATAATATATACTTACGTAGGTAACGGTACAAGTGATGGCACATAGTGCAACAGCAGCAGCAACTTCTGTTTCGTCCATTCACTCGGCGTTCACAATTGAAAATGTCGAGTGACCTCGCTCGGCGAGAGTGTACATGGTCACTCGTTTCGACCGAGGCTCTCAGGCGAGGCGCAGCGAATGCTCTCGGGCGAGAGTGTACAGCCGGCATTAACTAAGTAACTCTATACCTACAATAATTAATTTTTGCCGGGAAATGAGTTTTATTTTAGTGTGAAAAATCACGTTTTACGGAAGAACTCAACGTAAATCACTCAAAACCTTTTACTAATGAATTCATAGAATGGTAAAACTGTCGTGAAATATTTTGTATTAAAAAAAAGTTGTGAAAAAAATTGGAACTTTAACCTCCAATATCTCCGTAACTAGAAGGTTCCCCAGGTAAGGTCGAACAAAATATGATCGCAATGACGGGGAGAACCAGTGCATTTTGGCTTCGTTAAAGGTACTTTTATAGACATTATGAATACAGCATCGCTCGTCAACTATAACTTTTATTTTAAAACATAATAATCAGGACTGACTGGTAATTGCTGATTAATATAAGTAATATAACAGTCCGTGATAATTTGACTTGGTATTTTTAGCAGTCCGTGATGATTTGACTTGGTATCTTTAGCAGTCCGTGATGATTTGACTTGGTATTTTTAGCAGTCCGTGATTATTTGACTTGGTATATTTAGCAGTCCGTGATGTTTGACTTGGTCAGTTGATGTTCACAGATACCTATTTATTGTTACTCAACGGGATAAACGGTGGATTTAATATGCAAAAAAAAAACCGCAAGCAATAGTCTTTTCTATACTTGAATATTATAAAGAGGTAACATTTGTTTGTAAGTTTGTATGTTTGTAAGTTTGTAAGTTTGTATGTAGGGGGTAATCTCCGGAAGCAATGACCAATTTTAAAAATTGTTTCACTGGTAGAAAGCTACATTATTCGTGAGTGCTATAGGGTATATTTTATTCCCGTACTCCCACGGGAACGGGAACTACGCGGGTGAAACCGCGGGACGTCAGCTAGTGTTTAATAAAGCTTGCAAAAAAAGGAATAAAGTGTCCTGAAAATACACCCTCTAGTCTTGGTACCCTGATTGGCGGCCAGAGTAAAAAAGTTTGCCATCACGAACGAATACGGCCGGAAGAACTTTTGTTACTGTTGTAAACGTATAAGGATGATTTAGGCGACTTGTAAAAAGTTGATAATATGTAATGCCGAGACTCCAAGATTTATGATTAATCCCTTGCCGAGATATTTTCTATCTGAGTCCTATCTTATGACAGTTAGGATGAATGACAATAAAAATGAGTCTCAGCAGTTGGGTCCAAAAAATATTGGAGTTTCAGTTTGTGCCTGGTTTGTCTTTATATTCAGGTTTTGAGTTATTTACGTATCCAGATGATCAATAAGCTGTGTCTGACGAGATGACGGGTAATAGAGAAGTATGGAAGAAGAAGACATACTGCGGCGACCCCAAATTCCCAAATAAATTGGGATAAGGGCAGGAGAATGATGATGATGATGATAAATAAGAATAGAATAGAATAGAATAGAATAGAACAGAACAGAACAGAACAGAACAGAACAGAGCAGAGCAGAGCAGAGCAGAGCAGAGCAGAGCAGAGCAGAGCAGAGCAGAGCAGAGCAGAACAGAACAGAACAGAACAGAACAGAACAGAACAGAACAAAACAGAACAGAATAGAATAGAATAGAATACAATAGAATAGAATACGAAGCGATTTAAGCTGTATCAGATGGAAGTTTAAATAACTGTATGCTACCGTAGCAGGACCGTACTGTCTTATCAAGACAAGTGTTTTAGGATACACTTGGAAAATAACAAAATTGATTTTCTGATTGATTTTCAATAACTTACTAGCCAGTTTCGGTAGGTTGCTATCTCTGTCTGTTTGACATTTTGCTTACTGACCGGTTAGAAACAAACGTCACAGATAAGCTTTCTTTCATTTTTCTATGAATCAAGTGACAGGTAGGTAACGCGGATAGGATCTTCTTTGTTTATAGAAACACCGAGCTAAGCTACGGAAGTAGGCATATTAACCAACAGTTATACGTAAGTAAGCTATAGAAAATGGCTGTAAATCAGTCCGACTCTTAGATTCATTCACCTTACAAAATACCTAAACTTTTGCATTTAAATCTTATCAAAGATGTCCTTAAAACTTCGCCCATTCAAACAAATAGGTACTCATATCCAAGAGCAAATCAGACGCGACTATAAAGTTGATAAAACGCCCCATCTTTCAAAACGGAGGGTTTAATATGAAGCTACTAGTCGCGCCATCTATCGAACTACGAGCGAACTTGTCATTGTTCCCATGTGTGACTACTTGCTTGCAATTAATCGCATTTATCTCAGTTATCGGTTAATGAATGACGCTTAAAGTTTTATTAGTTTCTTCTTAGTGCATTTATCTTTGATATAACTCATGCAAGTAGGAACGAATTTTATTGTGTCACTTTTTATCGTATTGTTTGTCATTGCTGCATTGAAGGCGACTAATTTTTTGAAATTAGTATTGAAGCCGATAAATTCGTTAGAAAACATACATTTTCAGGTCCATATTTTTAGCTCCCTTTAGTAAATAGCACGTTGCATCTTTCATTTTAGTGCCACAAATATTTATTGGTGAGGAAGTATAAATTATTTGAACGTCTATAAATCTATCAGCACGTTGTAAAATGGTCGTAGCATACTGGCAAAGCAATATGGATCAACACTAAACGGAAATCCTTTTGACCAGCATTATAGAATAAAATTGATTCTGATACATATTTTATTATCCTACGTTTTATTTTCAGAACGCCTGAAGAGGTGAATCTTGCGACATTGCACATTTTCGTAAGTCTTTCTGCTCTTTTATATAATAAGATCTTAGGTAAGTTGAACCATCTCGGCCACTTTATGGAAAACAAACAACATAGGCGCGCGAATTTAATTAATTGCGTTAAATTCAATGAACCAACTACAGGTTTGTATTCCTAATTGAGTAAAATTAAATCGAACCCTGCTAAACTTTGTCAGCAAGGGTAACTACAGCGCGTAACGTCCACGCTGATCAATACCGTCGATGACAGATGACGCCTATAGACCTACAATCAAGTAAGTACGTATAAATCTAGCAATAATATTGGTCATATTAATACACACAATTGCATATAACACTGCCATCCCCAGCATCGGTCGCGAAGGGTAGCATGCTACATCAGCGTTGCGGTTAACCGGCGTGCGACGTCGACGTCACCCTACAGTCTGATTGATGACCTCCAGCGGGCACTGACGTCATGTCACGTCATTAATAATTACACTTGACCTTAGGTCGGTCTAAAATGAACTTAAATATAAGTCCGGCCTCAAAGTTAAACTAGACTTTGGTATTAATTATTACGAGTATAATTTCTGACAGATGGTCGGCTTACCAAGTTTGTAGAGGTTATGTATTCGGCTTGATTGTTTGTGTAATTAATTTAAGGGTAATAAATTGGGTCTAGAATAATGGAGAAGGAGGTTAATAAATTATATGTGTGATCCCTTAGTTTGCTAGGGATTGCATCGTAATAAATAACCAACTGGTCATACGAAAGCCATTCTTTTTTTTTAGGGCTGATTTTTAATCTTCTGACTACTGCGATCCGTAATTATATTTTACTAGCAGACGTCACGTGGTTTCACCCACGTAGTTCCCGTTCCCGTGGGAGTACGGGAATAAAATATAGCTTTAGTTACTCAAGGTGAACGTAGCTTTCTAATGATGAAATAATTTTTGAAATCGGCGCAGTAGTTTTTGAGTTTATTCATTACAAACACACACACAAAAATACAATTCGTTCCTCTTTTTATTATTAGTGTAGATTACTGTTATCGCTTAGTGCTTGACTCTTGCCCCAAACTCTGTCTAAATGTGAGGGCGTAAGCGTACAATACAATGTATCACCAGATTAATGTGAGCGCCAGTGATGTGTGAGACCCGATGTGTACCCAAATCCGCAATGCTCGCTTTTCCCCATTTGCATCGACCACTATACCACTCGAAAATCTACAAAATTCAACTAACCTAACCCAAAAAATTCTTTCGCCAAAATTCAAATACCGAAATAACTGCCACCATTGAATTCTAAATTGCATTTCGCATTTTGAAAAAGCAATTCTCTTTCTATCTAGCTGACTCGATAATTGCTGGTGATAATTGGATTTCCGGTCATAAAAATGTAAAAAACTGCTCGGTATCTGAACCGCCCTTTGCCGGCTTTCAGGGGGTGTCGCTTATTTATATGCTAATGCAGCGCTGTAGAAATGCCACGCACGACTTAGGTGTTGCACCTGTCCAATTATAAGAACAACATTTTCCCCTATGTGCATTTTCATGGAATTTTCTGCATGGAAATTGAGGTAAATTTCGCCACGTCTGAACGCCGCGCCACCTTACTGGGAATATTTCGCTTTCGCACCGGAGCCGTTTGTGTAAATTATTACTTTGGAGGTAGATTACTGCACATATGTCCACATAGCTTCTAGTTTATATTCACTTTGCATTCTGTATTTTGGAAACTTTCAAACAAATCTCTAAAAGTGCCACGTTTCCTGCGATTCGAGCGAGTCAAACTAGATAAATAGAATTTCCCGGCACTTACTTATCACCTTCACAGTATTATCTGCGACGCCATTTGTATAGGTGATGTTTCACCCACTCCCCCGGACATTAGTATTCATGGAAGTCAGTCGATTGAGAAAAGAATTTTCGCGGCTCCGTCCAATCTTGACGGGGGCTGGACTTGGCTGAGTGGTTGCCATTTCCTCTCTCCCTTTATTTTTCTCCAACAACTTAATGGAGTCGTAAAGAATGGGCTGGTATTTCATTATAATGTTTTAACTTCATCCGCGACGCGGAGGGTAATTGTATGACATTTTAATATTCTTTCGGCGATAAGAAAAGTGTAATTGGTCTTGTGGACCGAAGAAATAAAGCTTCTTAACGTAGCGCAGTCATAGTCACGTACAGTTGAGACATTTTAAAACGAAAAAGATGTAGTATCAAACACTATATAACAAAAGCTATTCTTTAAACTAGTTAAGAGAATAAAGTAGTTTCTCGCTTGCAGCATGTAACAGATGTGGGTACACAGAATAACAGAACAGGGCATCCATTCAGCTCTAGCGCTCCCAACGCAAGAATTTATCTAAAGCAAATCTCATTGTTCAGTGGATCCGCGGAGACGTGAGTAGAACTCGCAAGTAAGACAAATTCCCATCGAGTTGATTAAAGTTGTCAGCCAGGAACGCGAGAGATGCAATTTAGCCACAACCGGCAAATATTACGCGCGTCCCGCCATCAAAGCCGTAGGTACCATGAACCGGATTGTTCCCTTGGCTCTTGTAGATTGCGTATTTGTTAACGTGAATAGGCATTCCCTTGATAAGCGGGTTCCGCAAAATTCGTTTGCGACCACAGAGAGATCCGCCCACGAAATGAAGTGCAGCTTTATCTTATGTAGCTTATCACGAAGGCAAGAAGGTCTATTTCTGGAAATACATTTGTTTGAGAGGCTAAAATATCTCCAGCTTTCTTATAATTCATTGAAAAATTCTTTGGAAGACCACACATTTTCCCTGTTATCATAATTAAATGCTAAATGTTATCATTTCAATCTGTATCCTGAAATGGGTGCTCTTTAAGTTATAACTAGTCTGTAATCGTTTCTATACCTACCGTAAATAATACCTGACGTCGCTTCAAGCTGCCGCTGAAATTATGCAGCAATAATTTCATAGTTCACAAAGCACAAAGTAAAGCGTAGAATGTAAGTTATACGTTCACCATAAAGTGGCCTTATGAGAGCTTATAACACGACTGAATACATTTTGAAGAACCTTTCAGAGAATAAGACTGTATAGAATAACGGATAGGTAAGTAGTTCAGCTTTGTGGCTCAAGTTGGTTTAACCTGTAGTATTTGTTATGAAGCCGCTGGAGCGCTGCAGCGAAATTCTGTAGCGTATTTGTGATGAGTTTGCAATTGAACTGCAGCTAAATTTCTAGCTATCTGTCACGTTTGTAAATTATAGAGTCTGACTACGCAAATGTAGCGCTTTGTAGCAAAATTACGATCTCAATTTACTGCCGTGGATTTGATGTAGTTTTAGAATAGAGTGTTGCCATCTGAAATTTGAAACCGCAGTAATCAGTTAGCAAGAAAATTTATGTAAACAAAGACTCAGGTAAAATCTCGAAGTACCTAATTAACAAACCTCGTAGAGCCCCGTTAAGAAGCAACAGCAATTTCAAATTTGATGTTCGGAAACTTTAAAATACTTGCACATTCAAGCTCCACAAACTGGGAAAAGTGGCTCGAAATACGGGCAAACTCACACCGTTATTAAACAGAATAATCAAACAACACTGGGTTGCAATTTGGGCCAAAAACTCTGCTGCAAGGCAAGATTGCTCAAGTGAAAAAGCACGTAGTGTACGTATAATAACGGTTATTGCGAAATATTTCGGAACGTAATACCGCTGATATTTCTAATCCACAAAATCCTTGGCACGCGAGAGCTTGGGATTACACATTCAAATAACGCATGCTAGTCGCTATACAGGGGACGTTTTCCATTTCATACACGGAGTACTACGCAGCACTATGACTCTTGTCACTTCCTATGTAGGAGACTCAGTTTTGAGCCGAGTTGAGCACAGTGCACCCTGTGTTTGGAGTTGGAATCGCACTTAAGTAAACTGGGATTTAGCCCAATTTCGGAGCTTATGCTTCTAAAGGTTTACTTGCACCGGGAGCTGCATTGTTATTTAGGCACATAAACGTAAAGTCGGTGTATGTGAGCGCCGAACACGAACAAGCCTTCATTTACTGAGTGAACTCACTTGCTACAGCAACAAAATCTTAAAGTTACTTTAAGATTTTGTTTCTTTACAAAATAATTCGTTAAGTTTCTCAAAAATATACGCCTGTTAGTTGTTTTAGTAATATTCTATGACAGCAGTATGAGCAGCAGTTGTCTCCAATTGTATATCTGTTTAAGATCAATGAAAATTATCTATCACCTAACTGCAATGAATATTACAATGTATGTTAATATCAAGAGGAAAAAAAAACATGTTTTAAATGCAAATGGCGTATCGAAACTTACCGCTAAAAGAACGTAAACAAATATCTCACAACAATCACGATCTTAAAAGAAAAAAGCAAAGTGTGTTAGCAGCTTATCGCAAATTAATAATGGCGGAGGAACTTGTTACTCTGGCTACTGATTGCAGTGGCGAGTATCGCTTCGAGCCAAATAGAACAAACACTCTTAAGATTAGAACACGCAATTATTTTTCTTTAGAATCAATACAATTTTATGCAAAGTTAAACTTTCAAGCATTTTAAGTAGTTGGTGGAGATTTGTTATGAAGATAACTGCCCATCATTCGAGAAATATGAGGAATATGAAATTTGCACTTTTATTCACAATGTTTTTCTAGATGTGAATTGATTAAAAAAGTCACAAAAACAAACCCTCTGGAGGCGCAGCCACATCAAACTAAACAATTAAAAAAAACCCGGACACAAAATCATTTCACTTTTTTCCACCCCAGGAATATAAAATTACAACAAAAAATTACTCCCCATTCCTTACAATAAACACAAACAAGAAAACACATACTTTCGAAAGCTGTAATTTAAAACTTTTAATACCAGCTCACCTAAACTGCACAAGAAAAATATTTCACAAGTACAAGTTCTGCAATTGGAAACGTAGAACTTATAGCAATACTTTATATCTTCATAGCAAGTCTAATTCAAAGTGAGCACGCCAATGAAAAAGGTACCAACTTTGTTATTGATTGTAGTTCCTTGTTTAAGAATGCAAGGAAACTGTTTGCAACTAAGATCTATGCGCGTATGCGTCTTGCATGATTAAAAGTTATAAATTAGTTTACTTTGTGCATTCTTACGATGTTAAACGAAAGTTTTCTGTTTTAATTGCTGGAATTCTCTGCAGTTTATTGTTTACATTCGTTTGCTAAAAGCTTCCATTATGGAACAGATATTTTTATTAAGTAAGTGAATTATGTAACCTTCAATATTACAACACAAACCTAGTCTAATTAACCACATTGAGGTCTTGTCTCCAAAAAACACTTTCCATCTATAACACAAAACAATTTAGACCCCAAAAACTTCAATATCGACGACGAAACCTGATATTTTCCGTTCCTGAAATCCGAAAGCTAACTCCCCAATATTTTAGAGCTCTGAACGAAAACCCAATTAAGTCTAATTTATCGTTTTCGACGTTTTCCATACATTACAAAACCTAACCCTACTCAAAATAAATGTTGTCATACAAAATATCAAGATTTTCGTTATTTTCACCAATTTTCACGTTTATTACTACTACAAGAAACCGTGAGTAAATTATTGGGAAATCGAAATTCTTGTACACAATTTCGTATTTGTAACTAGTCTAGTCTAAGCAGAAAACTGTGACTATTAAAAGTTTTCCACGTTTCCAGGAAAAATATTACCTGAAATAAAAATATTATTATGGGCACACTACCCCTACCGTACGTTTGTAGATTGCAATGACGATCACGCAACCTGCTTGAGTGACAGCCGACAAGGCTCGAAATATTGCATTTACATTACCGAATACGTATTATTAGCATTCGTGTCTAGCACAACAAACCAGTTAATGTATCGCGTCTTAAACACGCAACGTAAGTAGTCGTGTTGTTTATTTTTAACAATTATTCTTTTCAGGCGACGTTGAACACTTTTAAAAAGCTATGTACTCGTAGGTTCTGAATTCAGACGTAGTTTCGTTTTATTTCTCTCTTTCTAGACTCAAAATGGTCGCTTTCAACACTTGAGCGTTTCACTTCTAGCATTATGACGGAAAATTAAAATGAAATATAAAGATATTTTCCTTTAGCTCTGTAGTTAACGATATTTTGACGTGGACTTGGTCTGGGAAAAGATTCTAGTATTTCATTCTTGGAAAACATAAACATGAATATTCTCGTTACAAATATAATAAGAGATTAAATTAATAAAGTATCTGATTAGGCACTAAGAACAATTAATAAATTATGATAGTTAGGATATGGTCGATTAGAATTATTGTAACTATTTTATTTTCACACTAATATTATAACGTTTATCTACACCCATGCTATAAATCCTCTATAAAGGTATCTGAAACAGATAGCTTATGGCCAACATTAAAACAGCCAGTGTCTTAATAACCATTATAACACCCAAACGGGTGTTATAATGTTGTACTGAATTTCATTATGCAACTCGTTTTAAAAAAAGAACATCGAATGTGGTAGTGAATCGAACGTCTAGCACGTGCGATTCACTACCACAGCGCCGTAATTAAAAAAAAAACTTATAGGTTAATTCGATTTCACGTCGTATCCCGCCATTTTTGTTCGACATTTGGATATTAGTATTGCATTATGTACTTTGTTGTTTACAAAAATGAGTGATACAAGCTTTGTGAATTTTGATAATTGAACAATCCAAAATGTAAATAATTATATTACTACCTATACACGGTTTGTTTGTAGTAAATACAAGCAATTAAACTTTCCATGAATTTACATAGACTTCTTAGAACACTGCAACACCATAAGGTTTCAGAACCTTTTATGGAGGATTCATATCATGGATGTAGATAAAGTCTTGTATGCAACTGTACATAATTAGGTATTAAAACACTCATGTGATACTATTATCACACTCGGCTTCGCCTCGTGTGATAAACCCACATTCGTGTTTTAATACCCCTCATTATACAACAGTTGCATAAATAACTATTATAACGTTAATATTTTAACGTTTACATGTGTGTGTGTTACTCTTTCACGCAAAAACTACTATCTGTGTGCTAAATTTAGATGAAATTTAGCACACAGATAGTTTATGACCTGGATTAACATACGTGGAGCAATTATCGAACTACACGCGGGCGAAGCCGCGGACAGAAACTAGTTTAAATTAAAAATTACGCCAACTCGAAATTGAGCGAAAAATAAAACCACGAAATGGAAAAGCTTAGCTTTTCAAAATCTACCCCAACCACAAACTAACTTAATAGCCAGTAAATCGTCCTTATAATACCAAAATCTTGACCGAGCACTACCGTTTAAAATCCTGACGAATATCCCATTTTACGAGGAGAATAATAAAAGCGGATCACATTAATTAACCGTGTATCTGTCGGCTGATTAAGAGTGCAGTACCGGAACGCTATAGGGTCAACTTTAATTGGCTCCCTGTTGTATTTTAGATGTGCGATACAGCAGCCGGGGGTTAATGAATAGAACAACATGTGGACAGTTGTTGTTGTTGGGCGATACGTCGTTTTGTTTTGTAATTGCGTGTTAGAGGTTGTTTCGCAATGTTTGGGCTATATTAGTTGCGGCCGAAGTTTTGGCGCAATTAGCTTGCCTTAATGAGGTTTTGGGTGCTTTAGGGAAGGTCTCATTTTGTTTGACTCGAGATAAAAGCAAGGGTTGTGGCTTTGTTTCCGTGTTTAGGAACTACTTTTACGTTATTTTCCTTTTTATTAGTGTTGGTCGTCCTTGGTTATACACAGAAGAAATTACAGGTTGATTGTATCAGCAAATAAGTAAGGGAGATTAGGTAGGATATGTGTCTCAATATCATTATCAACAACAACAACAACAAGAGCCCATAACGTCCACTGCTGAACGTAAGCCTCCCCCATGATGGGAGGAATTTGCCGTAATCTCCGCACTTGGCAGGCGGATTGGAGATCGCAGTGATGAAAGACTAACAGAAAACGCTGCTGCTCATTCTCTCGAAGGCGCAAGGTGTTCTGCCTCAGACATTAGTCGCCTTATACGACAACCGTGAGTGTAATGGGTTGGTTCTATTCTACTCTGTCAGATACCACACGGCATCATTATCACAAAAATTTAATTAAAACACAACAGCCAGCCGAATTTAGTTAATAGAATGAGCCTTGTAAAGCGGAGATTACTATCGGTTTCACTTAGTTTCGGATAGGGCATGATACTGTTCGTTAATGTACGGAGCCCCACGACTCACCGCTTCACCGAGGGAGCTCAACTATGTTATTCACGGCGCCACTCACTAAGTCTCTTCGCAGAATCCTCTTTTCCGACGCAGGGATTAGTTTACTTTCTCCATCCCAACACGAATTATTAATTTACCAAAGTAATATCCATAAATATGTATGTTTTATGTACGCATCGCTGAGCTAAAATCTTTGATTAATATTTAATAACAATTCTCAATTAAACATGTTTCAGCGTATGAATTAATGATAAAGAGACGAGCTAATTTCGTCATCAGAAATTCAGAAAGTGAATTAACAAAAAGACAGTAATTTGGGCGAGAAATTAAATTTTAACAGAAAACACTCGAAACGAGAAAGTGCGCGTTTCGTCGGGTTGTGTATTTAACGCGGATGTGAATTTCGCCGCATCCGCCCAAAAATAAATGAGCTTTCTTCCGCTTACTTAATTTACTGCCACGGCCGAACCGGGCTTACAGTCTGAATATATTAAAATTAATATTTCGCACTCGCTTAATGTCGTGCTTACCTCGGTGTGATTTGTTAACACCAAGCTTTTATTGTATTAGGGTTTTACACAGTATTTGTAATTTACAAAATGCTACTATTACGGCCGGAGTCAAAGGTAATTAAAGTTAATTAAAATGAAATGTTCTCGCCTGCATAATTTTCTGCAGAGAGTACGTTGACTAGGTACGTTTTAAACCCACACATCTGTCAAAACATATATGCAAATGAAACAGAATATAACTATTTTTTTGTTATTTCAGTTGTTGTTTGCTGAAACAAAGCTTCTACACGCTTGAAACAAAACTTTAAAAGTTTTTAAAAGCATTTTGAATATTTTGAAAATAAATTTTATTAAACATAGAACCCTAACCACTACCAACGAACTAATTACCGAAATAATCGAGTTCTAACCCAGTCTTATTATGTAATCCAAACATTTACGAAGTAATGCCAGACGTACCAACTAGAAAATTTAGTAATTTTGAATATTTTGAAAATAAATTTTATTAAACATAGAACCCTAACCACTACCAACGAACTAATTACCGAAATAATCGAGTTCTAACCCAGTCTTATTATGTAATCCAAACATTACGAAGTAATGCCAGACGTACCAACTAGAAAATTTAGTAATTTTCTCGCTCATTAAATTCTCCATTTATTGAATTTAAAAGTCAATGTTATTTTATTAACGGAACCTGTGGCCTAGACTCGAAAAATCTAGACGTAGAATATTAATAACGTAGGGTGAAACCGAACACTAAATAACCTTTCGCAAATAGGGTTAGAAGTTGCGGTATAGTGCTAAGTGATTCTTTTAGCGCGTGGCCTTATTCGGTATTAACGCCGCCATCTTGTTTTATCTGTCAATGTCATTCAGCCGCCAAAATAATCATGCTACACTACTAAAGTGTAGGGACGCTGATACAGCTTAAGGCAGATTTTAACACTGGCCACTTTTAAAAACCATTGCAGTCTAATCCCGCAACATTTGGCATCCGCAGAAAAAGGCGGGGGTCATTAATCGAGCCCGGCCTCATGGAGAAGCCAATGCTTACACACCCGTCGAACCGGTGAAATATGACCGAAACAAACTGTACGTTGCATTGCTGTGCACTGTGCACGCCAGATATACTCAACCTTATATAGGCTGTATTTTATCTGCGTTTGTAAATGCGGTTTGCTGATGTTAAGGTTTTTTTTTTTAAATCAACCGCTGTTTCCGATTCATGAGCCTTATCACGTCTATGACTTATTTTTATCACAATGAAATAAATATGAAAAATATCTCCAAACAAAACCAGGAAAACAACACCAAATGCGACCAATTTATATTTCAGGCCCATTCAACATTCTGTCAGCGAAAAAGGCTGTATTTTTCCTAATCCGGAAAGCGCACGTCATCCTCACGTTCCGGTTCCGTCCCGCAGTCGTGTCCACGTCGCTGTTCCATCGTATACATCAATGAGTTCTGTCCGGTCCGGACTTAATCGGACAAATGTACGTTTTATTTGGACAAGATGGCCATTTAATGGTGCATTTGTTATTTATTGGCGATCATACTGGGGTTAACAGGGTAAACATAAGTACGGATGGGTATACGGTCAATGATTGTACAAATTGATTGGTTTTTCCTTCGGAGACAAATGTAGGAGAAAAAGTAAGTCTTGTTGCTTCTAATCTGACTGATCTAATCATGATGAGTAAATAAAAGAAAGGCTGTTAATGCTGTAATGAGTGTAAAGAAACCGTTCACGCAAAGCACTTGTTCTCCCCATCAGTGCGTTTATTTTGTTCAGGACCATTCCTAGGAACCAATTACGGAAATATTGGAGGTCAAAGATTAAGATTCTCTTTCTCAAGTTTTTATTTTTTAATCAAAGATTTTAATATCATAACTTTAGTTTAATATCTCACTAAACCCCTTAATATTCAATGCACCCATCAGCACATTGTTTTGAGTGCGTTAATTGAGTCCCATCGTAAAACGTAATTTTTCACCCCAAATAAAAACCGTTTGCCAGCAATAGTTTTGGTGTTGTGTTACTTAGTTTGATGTACAGAATGCTTATTTGACGGCTTCGTGAAATGTCCGTGTACTACTTGTATATCCTAATAATCAACCATTCCATGAACTTGATAAAGTAGTGACGAAAAAAAATGTATAAATAGGGTGTAGGTACCTTTCAAACCGTTTCGTACGTAAATTATTCTACATTAATTTGAATCAGGATCGACATAAGCTTTTCGGCAGCTTATGCAAGACATTTTTGGCTTTTACTAGCCCATATAAATCCATTCATACACTCATACATTCACAGGCACATCTGGTACATAAAGGTCAGTATTACAAACGAAATCCTCAAAAAAAAAAAACTCGTTACATAACCCCACCAAAATCCGCCATTATTTTAAAACAATTCAAGCATTTCATCGTAGCGAGATGAGGAGCTATTACGCAATGAACATTGCGCCAATTAACGCGCTGAGGAGCACCGATTCGATATTGCTCGTAACTTAATGAGTTCCGTTGTAAGACAAACTGTTCAGCTACTGGACACGAGCGCGCTAACCAAGATGTAGAGGATAACTAGATGTATCTTTTTGTATTTCTATAACCCAGTTATAGAAATACGAAAAAAGATTCATCTAGTTATCTAGAGAATCTGGAAGCAGAAGAAAAGAATCTGAAGAATATCTGGGTTATAGAAATACGAAAAAAGATTCATCTAGTTATTTAAAAAATCTGTAAGAAGAAGAAAATAATCTGAACAATATCAGGGTTATAGAAATACGAAAAAAGATTCATTTAGTTATCTATACTATCTGGAAGAAGAAGAAGAGAATCTGGACGAAGAAGAAAAGTATCTGAAGAATATATGGGTTATAGAAATTCGAAAAAAGATTCATCTAGTTATCTTAGAGAATCTGGAACAAGAAGAACAGAATCTGAAATAGAGAATCTGGAAGAAGAAAAGAATCTGAAATAGAGAATCTGGAAGAAGAAAAGAATCTGAAGAATATCTGGGTTATAGAAATACGAAAAAAGATTCATCTAGTCACCTAGTTAGTTTCATGATGGTAGCACGTGAAGTAGAGTCCTCTTTGAATGGTTGCTAAGAGACGGTAAAAGTAGTGCTGAAAGCCCAGTAGCCAGATTGGTCGATGATAAACGGAGGTTCGCAGATAAGACCATTTAGGGGGATGAAGAACAAGGTGTAGAGTTTTTTATCGCCAGTTGAAAAGATGAGATCTTCTGACCAGACGGGTATTGCATGTGTCTTGTGGGCTACACTGCCCGACAGTTATTGTCGGGTTTCCCTATACGTGTTGTTAGTTCTTCTTTTGTGGCAAAGAAGACGCTTTAGTACTTTTTGCACTTTATTGCTGTAGACTTCTTATACTTTCCGCTACGGGAAGTTTAAAAAGGATGGAAGCCTGTACTCAGCAGTGGATGTTACAAGTTTCGCAGAGAATGTTAACGAAAATGAAGTTGCTAAGTTAGGTGAATGAATATTTATCTGGGCGAAGTTTTGAAAGACATGGCCAGAAGTGTAAGGTTCAATGATTTGGATACAATTACTCTAGTGGCTAAACTCTAATTTTAGATGAAAAAAGCGGCCAAGTGCGAGTCCGACTCGCCCATGTCGGGTTCCGTAGCAGCAAGTAACATAATATAAAAGTTCTTGTAGTTCGTTGTTTATTTTTATATTTGAGTTGATTGAATGAAAGGTAATTGCAGTTTACGATTTATGACGTATTAAAAAAACTGCTTACTAGATCTCGTTTCATCCAATTTTCGGTGGAAGTTTACATGGTAATGTACATCATATATTTTTTTTTAGTTTTATCATTCTCTTATTTTAGAAGTTACAGGGCGGTCACATTTTACCACTTTGGAAGTGACTCTCGCGCAAACTATTCAGTTTAGAAAAAAATGGTTTTAGAAACCTCAATATCATTTTTGAAGACCTATCCATAGATACCCCCCACGTATGAGTATGATGATTTTTTTTTTTTGAGTTTATTATCGGGAACTCCCAAAATTTATTGCTTTTTTTCTATTTTTGTGTAAGAATCTTAATGCGGATCACAGAATACATCTATCTACCAAGTTTCAACAGCATTGTTCTTATAGTTTCGGAAAAAAGTGGCTGTGACATACGGACGGACAGACAGACATGACGAATCCATAAGGGTTCCGTTTTTTGCCATTTGGCTACGGAATCCTAAAAAGGTGTTTTTCGAAAACAGTGCATCATGGATTTTTTGGGATGTTCAATATTTAGTGCAGATTTACCCATTGCTGATGTCTTATTTTTATTTTTCAGATTTTCCTGCAACGTCTTCAGCCAGACACCAAACCCTTAACCACCTGACGTCGGTCTCAGAGACTCGTGCGATTTTATTTTCAAAATAAATCTGTTGCTATGCGCGTGGTGCAACCGTGCGTCCTTGTACTTTTTCCCCTCCCCCGTCAGTACGCGCCACGCGCTCGGCAGCTCCTGACGTGCGCGCAGTTGTGAATTATAGGTAATTATATTTTGTGTGCGGTCTGAGTGACCGTCGTCAGGTTGTTATGTTATTTTTACTACATAGTATTTATTTTATTGTAGGCTCATAATGGCTGAAGCAAATATATTACGATGGCTAGAGGATTCTGATTCAGACTCTGAAAACCATCTCAGTGTACCAGAACTTCCAAATGAAGATTGCAGTGACGTGGAAGATGTTTCAGTAGACCACGTTATTGATGGAAGAAAGAAGACTTTGAAAGAAGGAAAAAGGAAGACTTGTTCAACATGCGACCCTAAGAAGAAGCGTAAAACAGCTTACATATTGTGTTTCGTATGTAAAAATCCAATTTGCATTGAATGTAGCCAAAAAATGTGCCTTGATTGTCGCTGCAACTTGTAAAACTTTATATTTTGTAATTTTATAATAATTGTGCCTTGATTAAGCCAAAAATAATTTTAAACTTAAAATAATATGTTCGACTGATAGTAAATAGGTTTATTATAATATGTAGTAATTAAAATTCCTATTCAGATCTCATATATCCAAAGTTCCTTCTTTTTTCTAAAATGTCATATGTTTATTTTATGTGTTGATTTAGTATAAGTAAATAAAGACTTATCATTGTTTAAAAACTTAAAACTAATAAAAAATATAATAAAAATATATATTTGACTTTCATTTAAAATAATATATAAATAAAAAATAATTAAACATAGTAAATACGCAAGCGGTCTCTATGACCGACGTCAGGTGGTAGTGTAACTGAAAAACACGTCAGGTGGCTAAGGGTTAAAAATTTTCAACATCTCTATCGCATCCAGCAGTAATTGTTTATCTACGTTCCACTGGACTGGGACAAGTTTTAATTAAGGCAAATATCTCGCACGGGGCTGCGATGTGGACATTCCATTACTGCGCTTAGCTAGAGATAATGAAAATCATGTGTGACTTATCGTATTCTGAGTTTTCAAGTTCAGTTTGTTGTTTGATTTATTTGATACATTAGTCTTCTGAACTTGGCTTTTAAGTATTTTTTGTGCTTTGTTAGTGAGAGGAGCTCGTGGCTAAATAATAACAGCCGCTCGGGTCGATCGTTAAGCCGTGCTTGTCTAAGTTGGTATGTGGATGGTGACCACCCATTACATACCGAGTTTCCTCCTTGCCTCGGAAAGCACGTTAAGCCGTTGGTCCCGGCTGTCATTTGTAGATCTTTGACAGTCGTTAGGTTAGTAGTCAGAGGCTCAAAAAGTCTGACAACCAGTCTTACCAAGGGGTATCGTACCCAGTACTAACTGGGTTGTGGAGGTCAGATAGGCAGTCGCTCCATGGTATTCAGCTGCATCTGGTAAAACTGAAAGCCGACCCCAACATAGTTGGGAAAAGGCTAGGCAGATATATATGTGTGCTTTGCTAGTACACATATAAACTCACGTCTTTTTCCCATGGGGATAGGATAGGCAGAAACCACAGAACGCCACCTGCTACGATCCATTCATACTCAATTTGCCTCGTCCACGTCCACAATCTGGTCATATACGTACGCCGGTCACGAGTACTAGGTACCTGACTCTTCGGAAGAACCTCACCAATAAGGTCAGTGTATGTCCTGCCCCGCTGCCCGGCGGTGTAGGGGCGTCTCCTCCCGGCGTTGACACTCACATCTGCCTTGTAAAATGTACCTTTTGTCAATCATCTTCTCCACATGACCAAACCATCTAATCAAAAAACTGTTTTTAAAATACTTTGAGATTTATAGGTAATCAAGGAAATGGGAAAATAAGTAAGGTAAGGCGAAACTCTAACCTTACTCTATACCTAAGGGAGATCATTATGACAAACCCGTATAACTAAGTCTCTATAGTTGGTGCCAGTTAAGATGAGAATAGCGGTCATAGCCCTTTCCCTAATATCTCTTCGTACGAACCAAAATAAATAAACCATGTATCGTTTTTCATTACAAAAAATGTTAAAGATTACGATAGATGACGATTCCAGACTTGAACAGGCTTATTTTTGGTTTTGAAAGTTAAGAAGTTTAATAAATGTATAGGTGAATGAATGAATAAATGAATGATACATTTATTTGCAAGAATATAGGTAGTTAACAGTAAGTTCTTAATATCTATTGATTTCACTATATTCGGCATTTCGGCCATACAAATATTGAGATGGGTGGGTGAGTGGTTTTGGGTGGGTCAATGACCGCTATTCTCATCTTAACTGGCACCAACTACAGTTCTTCTACCCTTTGTTTCAGGTCATCCAAAGTGCAACCTGGATTTCTGGAAGACATACAGTCACTTGGAAGCTGAAATTAGAACTGTGTCACATAAATCTTGAAGTTCTTACGCTAGATTCAAGAGAAGTAAGCACCAGCCAAAAGATATATGGATACTATGGCAACTCAAGGATCGTAATAAATTCACAAACCCTTCGCCTACGCGTTACAGGAAGAAACCATTTTTCTCAATCAGAATGTGGGAAATGACAACCATTTCCACATCCAATTTGTTTCTTTTCCCACAATATCTACTTTTGACATACGGAAAAAAATGTTGTCAAAGCGTAATGAATAACTGTTTTTGTGTTTACTTATAATTTCTATAAAAAATAAGAATGTTACTTAGTAAACCAAATAATAATTATAAACAAATCAAGAAAAACTTTTAAAAACAATCTATCTGAAAAGCGATCTTTCTTAAACATTTTACAATTACCCGCTATTTTAAACTTATTACCCTTTTCGTATTACGATTAGTAACCGAACCAAAAAAAAAGAATAATTAAACAAAAAAATATATCCAAGACGAAGAAAATCGAAATTGCCCCTCCAAGGGCAACACACCCTGCGTTGCTCCCTGGCTCCCTTGTGCTACAAAATAGATATAAACAGAAGGTACACCGTATTATGTATCTTGCTCATATACTATCTATGATTTTTATATAATGGGGTAGATGACACACACACAATTGAAATACTTTTTAAGAGCTGTCAAAACGCGGTTCTCTCATAGATTTTGTATGGCAATAGCAAACTGTGACGTCACTGTTTTGTCAACTCAATGACTCAACTATTTATTGATTTCAAAGCAACTAAAAATCGAATTTGTCAATTAATTGAAAATAGTTTAAGTTTTAGTTTTTAGGCCCAAAATAAAGTGTTTTGTTTAGAGATTGGTGTCTTGGAATTATTGTTTTATGGTGTCATCTACCCTATTATTAATGTATGAAACTTTGTTTTGTTTTTGATATCTCATGACTGGATGTGTTTGAAAATCAAACACACACACTCAAATGTGTGTACATATCCGAGTTTATCACCGGTTGAAGTTTAGGGTAAAGGATAATACGCAATAAGGAGGAAAATAAAAAAATCAGAAGCCCATATCTCGAAAACGGTGCAATGTAGGGCCATGCTTTTGAGAAACTTAACGATTTTTATAACCGAGGACAAACGATGATAAGAAAATTGGTAGATATCGATAAAAAGCCGAAAATTAACGGAGCAAATTAACGAAGCTTCATTTTAATTACTAGCTGATTTCCGCAGCTTCGCCCGCTTGACAAATTATATACTAACACTTTCCTCTTGAATCACTCCATGCATCTATTAAAAAAACCCGCATCAAAATCTGTTCTGTAGTTTTAAAGATCTAAGCATACATAAGGACAGAAAGACGCGGCGGGGGACTTTGTTTAATAATATGTAGTGTTAGTGATAATAGAGCCTCTAAGCAACAAAAAAACACCTCCAACGCGACATTATGAGCTGGCTCCAATGATATATAAACTATAGATACGTTGTCCGCACTCTGAAATGACAACATGAAATGAAGCCAATTGGCCACATCGCGCTTAGTTACGCACCAACCTGTCGCGCGACGCTACGTTTGTTTATAATTTAATAAATCCTGTGACGTGACTGAAGATGTATATTTATCTCCCTCTCGCAACAGGCATCCCGCCGTTCGGTGTCATATTTTCTTTCTCTTTCTTCACGCTTATAAGTAGTTCTAGTATTTTCGCCGTTTTTAAGCGCCGCGATGTTGGTTCATGACGTGTCTATATATAATACGTCATTGGCTGGCTCTGAGTTAGCTTACATTCGGTTCTTGCCCGAGCCAATAAAGTTGCAATCCACTTTTGTCACCAATGGGACTTCTAACCCTACTTTTCACCGGCCATAGCTCCCGCTCGTCATTAGGAGTGGGCACGCAAAGGGAAATTATCCTCACTTAACCCTCCTGAAGGCGTTAACTGGCACCTCAGCGGAGAGCTCTCGCCCGCGATTACTTTATTATACAGATTGAAACAATTTTTCTCTAGCTTGAAATTTTTTTTTATGTTTCTTTGGGTTGGGGGATGGTTAGGTAAACTCTAAGGTCAGGGATGATGGTCGGAGGATGGCCAGCTGGTTATGCTTAGACCTCAAATCAAATAATAAGTACACAAAATAAAATACGAATCAGTGACACAAGATTATATTCTTAGCTATACTTATGCCAATGAAAGATCCTCATCTGCCTAGCCTTTTCTCAACTTTGTTGGGGTTGGCTTCCAGTTTTACCGGATGCAGCTGAATACCAGTATTTTACATGGAGCGACTGCCTATCTGACCTTCACAACCCAGTTAGTACCGGGTAATACGATACCCCTTGGTAAGATTGGTTGTCAGACTTTTTGGGCCTCTGACTACCTAACGACTGTCAAAGATCTACAAATGACAGCCGGGACCAACGGCTTAACGTGATTTTCGAGGCACGGAGGAAACTTGGTATGTAAGGGGCGGTCACCCATCCACAGACCGACCTAGGCAAGCACGGCTTAACCTAACGATCGACCCGAGCGGCTGTTATTATTTAGCCACAAGCTCCTCCTCCTTGCTAATGAAAGATGGGCTTGAGAAAAAAAAACATTTTAAACAATGATTTTCTTTAGATTTTTTTAAGGCATATTTTCGCATAGTACAAATCAATGCTAAATCGGATAACCTGATATTATTTGCGCTGCGTGTCGAGAGTTCGATTCCCGTACGGAATAAACATTTGTATGGCCTACAAATAGTTGTTCGGGGTCTGGTTGTTTGTGTATGTGACTTTAAATGTTTTTAAACGCACCTACGAAAATGTTAAAAATGTTAAAAAAATACACTATAAGGCTTTTTGTAGTCGTTCTTACTCATTTGAAAAAAAATAGTATAAATAACCACTCGAATTATTATGCTAATAGATTTGAAATTAAAACTTTTGTGTCTTGTATACAAGCTACAAGTCTTCTAAAACCATTTTAAGCTGATAATTAGAAGCTGTCAATTTTCCCACGCTATTTGTTGATTTTATTTTAAAAATATATTCTAGCAATTTTTTATTTTCGCACGACCAGAATAATATTTTCATAGTTCACAGAGAATTTTAGTCAGAATTCGAGATTGTTTTTTCAAGAAAAGAAGAGTTTTTTTTTTTCGGCTGAAAGCCCTCAAATCACCGTTAACCGTACCAAATCTTTAATTCTGTCCCTTCAATGCGACCGGCCCGATTGTTTTTCCGAATGAATGCATCAAAATAACAATTCGTTAAGGATCCAGTGGCCAACCCTCTTCAACCCTCGTTCATTGTTCCTATCTATTGTATTGTGCTTGTTACTGCACGTTCAAGAGTATAAAATCAAACGGGACAATAGAAATACGTAATTGTACTCTTTGGTGTTTTATTTATCTGTACTTGGCACTCTTTTTTTTAAAAAAATATTGTCATCAGCCCAAGCGATTTTGCCAATTTGAATTAAGAACTTTATTAAGCAGGTTGAAATGTAGTTTCAATCAGGGCCACTTGTGCTTTTTCCAACGTCTGTGATTGGAATATAGGCCGTCTCATTTATTTTTTTTGTGAATCTAGACTATAACTCTTTTGGAAGCAGCCCAGCTCATGATGAAACATAAAACTATTTAACATTGTTCAAGCTTTATTTAACCTAAAATACGTAAAAAGAAATAAGAATTTTCAGGTCTGACGAATTAAGGTAACTTAGCATAACGAAATTACCGTCAAACTTTGTCCTTTTGCAATAATTTGAAAAATTTGAGGTTCATACGGTTCTGCTTGTTGAACTCCCAAGAAAAACATAGAAATGTTTTTGTATGTTTTAACCTCGTACAATAATAAAATTCAACGGAAGTTAAAATACCAAATATAATGGTAAAATATACGAATTTATAAATAGTTTCCTAGTATGTGGCCACAGTGTTATGGTTTTGCAGTTACCTAATAACTTACCTAAAAGTCGACAACTTCAGTTTGATACATGTGATAACTATGTGAGTTTCAGTACCTTAAGCTCGTGTGAAACCCAATATTTTGAGCTGAATATGCTTACTTATTTATTTAGTATTATTATATAATTTTTTATATAATAATACTAAATAAATTATTATTATATAATATTTATTATTATTTAATTATATTTACAGTATTTAAAACTAAATTAAATACCAGATCCTTTTACTCGGTCTTCTCGCAGAACCACAAACATTCCAACAATATCGTCATCCATTCATCAGCAAACAAGTCCAATCCAGGGTTGGTCTCCACGAGAGCGTTGAGGTTCGTAAGCATACGCGGTACAGGGGAAGTGGATCGAGCTACAGTGCGACTAAAGTGGACATTAAACAATTTTATGTTTCCTGGAGCGAAAATTATGATATTTTGATACATTGTGATATCAGCAACATTCTCCTGCCCACATTCCAATATATTTGGGGTCGGCGCAGCATATGTTCTGTTTCCATATTTCTTTATTAGTCTTCATCTCATGAGTCAGCCATTTAGAAGCATTATCTTTAAAAAAAAAGTAAGAATTTTCGGTTCAGGAGGTCCGACGAATTAAGGTAATTAATTATCTTAGCGAAATTAACAAAAAAGAATGCGTATTTAAAAACGAAATTACCACCAAACTTTTTCCTTTTGCAATAATTTGAAAAATTTGATGTTCATACAATAATAATTCTTCTTCTTGAACTCCCAAGAAAAACATAGAAATGTTTTGTCTTTTACTCAAGTCGTGATGGCGCAGAGGTTAAGTCCTCGCCTCTCATGCATGAAGTTGTGGGTTCAAATCCGAGCAAGTACCAATATGACTTTTTGAATTCATTTGTACTTTCTAAGTTTATCTTTGACATCACAGACATCGGTGAAGGAAAACATCGTGAGGAAACCTGGACTTATAATAATATAAGTCTGAAATCGCCAACCCGTCTTGATCAAGCGTGGTGATCAATGCTCGTCCCTTCTCTGTTGAAAATAGGCCTTTGCCCAGCAGTGGGACAATAATAGGCTGGCATTATTATGATTTTCATTTCAAAGTCAGTTATTATCGACTTCCAGTCTTACCAGATGCAGTTTAATACCAGTATTTACATGGACGAACTGCCTATTAATACAACAGGTAATACAACACTTCTTGGTTAGACTGGTTTTCAGAATTTCGAAAAGAAAGAAAGAAGAAAGAAAAAATATTTATTTGCCGCAGGCACTTGACGTGCAAAACATAATAATAATAATAAAATAAAAAAGCCTTTTATTTCATGTATTAATAGTTTACAAATTCTACATAAATTTAAAGCTTGTCCTACACTAACACAATTTTAAATTGGTTTTATTATAAATTGCTTAATTTTATAATAGTATATTGTATTGTAATTGATAATAGTATTGTTTATAAACCGTTTTTTTTTTGTATAAATTATTATTATATAATGCTAGTATAAATGTGAATTGATTTTAAATTTAAATGTATTGTATGTATTAAAATTGTATAATTATCTGAAATAAATAAATGTATTGAATTTAAATGAATTAATAAATAAATTAATTAAAATAACATGCATGCATGAACCCCTCAGGTAGTGAGGGTGAAGGCCTCCTCCAGAGAACCCCAGCGGTCTCGATCTTTGGCTTCTGTCAGCCAGTTTGTTCCCGCGACTCGTGTGATGTCGTAAGACCATCTAGTTATAGTTCTTCCTCTTTTCCGAGTGCCTGTCGGACCTGGCCATGACGTCATGCAAATTGTCCATCGTTCATCGCTCATTCTCGCTACGTGTCCTGCCCATCTCCATTTTAATTTTAGAGCGTAGGTGAGAGCATCTATTACTCCAGTTTTTTGCCTGATGGTAGTGTGACGAACTTTCTGGCATTTCCTGATTTTTGAGACACTTCTCTCCATGCTTCGCTGGCGGGATGTGATTTTATTTTTCACTCTTCGAGTGAACTTCCACGTTTGACAGGCGTAAGTTAACGAAGGCAAAAGACATGAATCCATAACTTTGCTCTTGATTTTCATTGGCATCTGACTTTTTAAAATTTCCTTTAGGCTCCAAAACTTTTTCCATGTCGTTATTATTCTTCTATATTTACTTCTGCATCGTTGTTTAGCTTTTGGAAAGAAATTTGTTTGCCTAGGTAGATATAGCTCGTAACGTATTCTACTGGTGTGTTGTTCAGGCATATCAAGTATTGTGAAGCATTTGTCATTAGTTTTGTTTTGCTCAGGTTAATTTCTAGTCCTACCTCTCTGCTTGCTTGTTGTAACGCTTGTAACATTGATTCAAGCTCTGTGCTATTCTCTGATAGAAGAACAATGTCGTCGGCAAACCTTAGGTGACTAATATGTTTCCCTTCTATGCATATGCCTGTTCTTTTCCAATTTAGTTTTCCAATAATCCATTCTAGTACTGCTATGAAGATTCGAGGTGATAAGGGGTCGCCTTGCCGTACTCCTCTTTTGATGGGGATAGGTGGTCCTGCAGTCTCCAGTTTTACTCTACTAGTGTTGTTCTCGTAAAGATAATTTAAAACTTGTATGTATTTTTTCTCCACTTTTTCGGATTGTAAAGCCTTCCATATTGAGGGATGTAGTATCGTATCAAAAGCTAAACAAAACATACAAAGCATAAAAGACGTTTAAAATATAAAAGAACGGAACAGAAACAAGAAAAAAAAAGAAGTAGACGAGCTTGTGACTACACGTAACGGCTGTCACAGATCTACAAATGACAGCCGGGACCAACAATTTAACGTGCTTTTCGAAGCATCGACTTCACCCGGTTTGTAATGGATGGTCGTCCATCCATAGCCACTTATACTTCACCTTGAAGATGGACCCGTGTGGCTGTTCTTAATAATCCATGAGCTTCTCAAACCCATTATCAATCCGAGTAAATCTCCACTAAAGCTTAATCGATAGCTCCAATCTATATCAATCGATACTAACGATATGCTCCGATGTTTACTAATCCTATACTAACATAAATGTATAGTTGCACGCAATAGACTGAAATGGGACCGCAGCCCGACAATCCCATTGACTCTGTGGTTTTGTCATTATGTCCATGCTAATATTTGTCCATCGACGCTTGGCCAATCGATTGTTATGTTTACGGCGTGTACGTATAGGGTTAATGTTACTACAGGCACGTGGACTGCAATCTGAGAACTGAGAGCCTTTTTAAAGTAAAGTAAAAAACAGTGTTGTTTTAAAAGTTTGGGAGTATTCTTCTGTTAAAATATTGCCAATTTTACGACAAAACAGTCTATTTCAAGTCAACCCCCATTTTCCAGTCTTGTTTAATTTTCTTTTTACATTAGCAGAAATAATAAAATTTCAGTAAGGCGCGTACATTTTCATTACTGTTCTGAAATAATAAGAAAAAATCTTATTTCTTTTTATGATTTGATATCGTCTGTGAAAAAGCTCGTCGGCTCGGAAAAAAACTAAACAAGTAAGCCGTTCTTTACTAAACAACTTCGAGAGTTTATTTCAGAGGCTTACATAAATTCCATGGAATATAGGTACTTGCGAAAACTTTTTTGTTCAATTTTTTTTTCTTTGCTTATCGATATTGGGCATCCAGTTACGAAAACAAGACAAATCTGTGTCACAAATACTTTTTAATTTGCTTTGATCGTATGACTAAAACACTTTAAATTCTAAATTGGGGATTATTCCTCTAGCCTTTTAATCCGAGCCATCTAAATCCTTTTTTTAACCCAAAGATGAGATTACGTAGGTGTAACGTAATCTCGTGAAAGGTCAGAAGAAGATAAAAAACCAATCGAGAATCTGCTTTTCTAGAGTACGTACAATGTAGGTGTGTACTAAGGTAAGCAATTTAAAAGCCTGGTGAACTTTCACCTCATCAGTCTCATCTGCCTAGCCTTTTCGGAACTATGTTGGAGTCGGCTTCCAGTCTAACCGGATGCAGTAAACTGTTACCTCAATAAACAAATAAATCAAAATTATTTTTTCAATTTTCAGATTTACCATTACCACTGTGTGTTGTAAGCCCGCTCATGTATGTACTATAACAGTCAGAAGTCGACTGCCAATCTCGCAACACAATGGCAAAGCAATATTAGTTGTACTTATGACCTTCTTCTATAAGAACGTTTGACAACACTTACACATTAGCAACTTGTTGCCCGCTTAAGATTGTTATTACAAATTTCAATGAGTTGTGTAAGTGATACGGTGGCCAAATTGGTTAGCACTGCGCCTCGCTTGGCGAGTGTTCGGGTTCGAGTCTCACATCAAACATGAAAAACATTTTTTAAGTATTACATGTGAAATATAAATGCCGAGTTGTTAACAAAATATAATGTTAAAATATATTCCACAACTAAACGAAGATTCTTTCGTTTTACAATAATTTTCAATCTTAGCGTCGTTATTAAAATATGAGGGTAGATTTGAAACAAAGTGATAAGTTCACTTTGTTTCAAATCTACCTGCATATTTTAACTACTTTACTAGTTCACATAAATTATTCCACTATTCGCTGTTCTTGGTTGGTGAACATAGTTACGAGCGTTTGTGTTATCTTGCTGTTGCTATTTTAGTATTCTTCTGAATTCAATATGCAGGCTAATATTAGAATTGAAGCTAAGGCAAATATTGTGGCCCTATATTCGACTGGCCTTAATATATCTCAAATATCGAATGAAACCGGTGTATGCGTAAGTTTATTTTTTTTTAATTTTATGTGATGATACCTACAAAATATAATGGTAGACCTAAATCGCTTGTTGCAATTGTGTAATATAGACTTTTTTTTTAGAGAGAGACTGTTAGGCGCTGGGTGAAGAGGTTTGAGGAAGAAGGTAGCCTGAAGAGTCGTGAGAGGAGCGGAAGACCACCTCTTATTAGCCAGCCTCAGCGACGTTATATGGTAGCTGAATATGAGACGAATGGTTTCATCCCAACAACTCGTTTTGCCGATGAGTTCGGCAGAATCAGTGTGAATATGTGGGGGTGGATAAGTGCTCAAGGGCCCGGTGAATTAAGTTTTATATCGACGCGAGCCAACAGTGCCAACTATGTGGAAGTGCTGAATGATGTAATGTTGCCTACGGTGCGTAATATCTACCCCGCAGAAGACTTAGAAGAGATAAGTTTTGTGCAAGACAATTGTCCTATTCACCGTGCCAGCATTGTTCGCGAATGGTTTAGCAATCATCCGGAAATTAAAGTTATTCCTTGGCCAGCTCGGTCCCCTGACTTAAACCCTATAGAAAATGTATGGGGTTTAATGGTGCAAAGATGGGAAGCTCGGGACGAGAGATGCCCTGAGCTACTCAAATCCCATTGCATGCAATTATGGGATAGTTTGCGTGGCACAAATGTCTGTGCAAATATTGTGGCGTCTATGCGTCGACGTCTCATTAGCTGTATCGAGGCTAACGGAGGTCATACGAAATATTAAAAATCCTAAACAGGTAGGGTAATTTTATGTCAGGGGACATAGTGACCGTAACTTAAACAAATTAGTATTTATATTATTGTAAAATTGAGGTTAAGTTTCAATCCTCTTTTCATTGAGAAAATGAATAGTTAAATTTAACCTCTTAAATGATGTCAGAATTTTCATAATATCTATATTATGTAACCTTAAATATGATTTTTAACATTCTATACTACAATAATAACATAAGTAAGTGTAAAGGACTTCTTTTATAAAAAAAATAATAATATTACTTGTTTGTTTCATTTATTATCATTATTGTAATAATAAATTACCTTTATGATATATTTAATATAATATCTATTTGTTCAAAATAACTTACAAAAATAAATTAATAAACATAATTAAATAAAACATAAAAAACCGGTCCATCTTGGATTCGAACTCACATCTATCCCGATCACACTAGCCTCGTTACCGATCTAGCTAATGTTAACTTACGCAAACTTGTCAAAATTTTGCATTACTATGAAAAAAATAATCAGACGGTGATAAAAAGAAGTTACTGATATTGTCATCCTTGTCTAACATTGACCACATCTATATTATTACTCGTAGCGATGCTACACGACATGTTAATTTGTTAGCGTTGGAACATCACTCACACGGATAAATATGCGTATGTGTGTATAGGCGCCGGAGCGCGTATAGCGCAAACGATAATGTGCATTGCGGTGGAAGTGGAATTTTGACCTTTGACTGTACCTACGTTGTGCTAAAGTATATAATAAACAAACTGCTACATAATTTGGTTCCTAATTGTTAAAAAAATCCTGTTCATAAAATACATGTAGTTATGTGTGTGTGTGTTGTTTTGTCGTGTAGTCATGTTGTGTTGTGTTGTTGTGTGTTATTTTGCAAATGCTCTCTGAAGAATCTTCCTAATTATGTAGCTACTTACAACTTAAGGGTCTAACATGCCTCAAATGGCTTAGCATGAGCCTCCGTTACGCCTAAAATACTGCAGCATTAATTTTGAAATAAATATATGTTAAAGTTGAGGATTAATGCTAGGTATTATGTGTAACGAAAACACGATTTCGTAAACTTTTCTCGATAGAAAAAAAATCCAAAGTTACCTCCAAATCGAACAATAAACCGCTGGTATTCAAAAACTACTTCAAATTAGATCATGAAACTTTGCATACTAACTGAACTAACTATAAAGCAGGTCTTATGTGTTTTAATTTTTTAGTCGGATCAACAGAGTTTTTTGTAAATCGCAAAAAACCACTCATTTCGAACTATTCGGCCGCAGTGACTGACGTAATAACCGCTTTGTAGTGCAAGCTGATTAGAACTTTATTCTAACAGTATTTCAAACGAAGTTTGAACCACCACAAATAGAGTTGCTAATTTTAGGGTTAGAAGGGCCTTAATAAGCGGTACACAAACTTTGTTCCCGCCAAAGCACGTCTTACCGAATATCGAAGACGTATCAAAGTAAAAAACGTCGATAAACGCTCAAGTGGCTTCATTTCCCAAAGTGATACAACATTCTGTTCAATCCACTTTTATGTGAGAACGAAACACGTAGGTACCTCTTTATTGGAAGAGTGTCGGGGCTACCAGGTGTCTATACAAAAAATGTCAGATCTTTTTTAAATAAGCCGTTTTCGGGAAATCCCGTCTCAGAAATTGCTTTTGGCGTGAATGGAGTATGTCTTGCCGATTTATTTAGCGCGGTCATAATATTATCGGCACCATTTTCTGCCACATATAAAATGAACTTCACGCTTGAGGTCTTCAGTACTATGACACGACATATTATAGAACAACGTCCTCCGCCACGTCTGTCTGTCTGTCTGTTCGCGATAAACTGAAAAAAGAATACTGTACCAATTTTCATGGTGTTTACACCAATGGATGGAGTGGTTCTCGAAGAAGGTTTTAGTATAATTTGTCAAGTTTTTGTGCCAATGTATTGGCTAAAATATAAAGATATTTGTTCGAGGTGTCGGAAAAAAAGCCGTCGTCGCGATAACCGACATCCACGCGGGCGAAACCGCGGGCATCAGCTAGTTAGTAATAGAAACTGAAAGTCCCAATGTACTTTGAGTAACAGGTCGACCACCTTTTCAAGCACTATTTGGGTTTGTGTCGCACAAATCGACGGTCACTGCGTACAAAGCGACATGTTTATACACATGGTTTTCAGGAGTGCATTACGCCATTAAAACTCTTTAGTTCAAGTATTAAATTACATTAATAAAAATACAGCATTATTTCATAAAATTCATTTTAGAATCGTTTGAAGCTTTCCATCGCTCTTCTGTAATCAGTCTCCTGGTTAGACATGTCTCTTTGTGCGTAGAAACCGTCGAAATGGCTTATGGTGATTACTACTTGTAATGTAATCCAGAGACGTCAGTTTAATGCACCAACATGGAAGTCGATGCATTTGACAATCTCAGTAATGGACATCATTAGGGCAAGTAGGCGGGTCTTAAAGGTCCAACCAGTAAAGCAATGGATTACTTTGTGTGCTGGATGCTAACAGACAGACACACAAGCTATTTTGGCTCAATCACTCACTAGCACAACTATGACGTTGACATTACTTGATCACACACAAAGTATGTACCGCATCACGTACTTGAACCGCTGGCTTAGTAGCTGATTGCTTGAAAGCACTATATTATTCACTTTCTGACACTAAAAACACATGCAGATTACCTTGCTTGCATTTAGTTAAGGTATGTGTAGGAAGACGGAAGGTGCCACCGAGGACGGCCCAGAAAGAGTTGGTGAGAGCAAAGAAAAGAGAGAAAAGAGCACATGGATGGAATTGGGGGAGGCCTTTGCACAGCCGTTAGTACAGGCTACTAAAAAATATGTGTACAAACAGGATTCTCCTCGGGAGCTCATGCTGAAAAGTAGGCTTTTGAAATCTCAACGATAGTGTGTTCACTCCCTTTCTTCCTGATTTTTAAATTTACGTGACGATTATGACGATTTATTATATTACGAATATTACGTACGTTTGTACATGATTTTTAATTTATAACTTACTTACGGGACAGTTTGTTAACTAAATAAAGATTAATTTTTCAAAATTCTAATACTCCCCAAAAACTTAATCCTGGTATCACCAAATGTACAGTATTGTCTATTCGTCACACGTAATGTCTACGTATCGTCGTCACGTAGCGTCCCGTAGAAAACTTTTATTGCTTGCCGTAATTGGGACATAGAAATACAAACTACTTACGTTAGAGCTAAAGTTTCTCCCTCAATTTTAGAATGAGGACATCTTTGGACTCCTGATAATTATAAAGATACTGCAGACACATCTGGTCTTTCATAATCACATTAAAAAAAACCCACAGCCGCGAAGTCTGGTTTTGTGCCTGATTGTTGGCAATAGGCTCGCCCCCTGTAACATGGGACTTAAACATAACTGGCGAAATGTGGGTGTACTGTTAGATACACCTCTATCTAACCCTTCGGGGATTACAGGCGTGATGTTATGTTATGTGTGTGTTATAATATTTTACATATCTCTTGCTCTGTAAGTACACCCTTACACCCCTGAATGCCGGGGTGTATGACTATCATTACAGCATAGGTTTTGGAATTTGAAAAAAGAACTGTCATACTCATACTGCACGAAGAATATTTTTAAAAAGTTATTTTTTTTTTTCTCGGTATCGATTAATTACTCGAATCGGAATCTAGACAATTTATTTTATAAAGATTTTATTTTAAATATGGAACTATTTGTTTCCACATCGTATGTTAGATGGAATCGATTTAAAAATCAAACTGGCCAGCAAGATTTGACGCGCTTGCGTGCGTGAAAAAAAAAAGGCAGTCTACTAGTAGGCGCGAAAGCATCGCGAAAATAATTAATTTTCTTGTTTGAGTTCTTTTTCAAAAGTTTTAAACATGTCTAGTGACGAAGACATAGATCTAACGCCCGATTTTATTAAAGAAAGGGCAAAAACAGTTGTCGAAAATATATTACCGCCGAACTCGAAAGAAAGATATGTAAAGGCATACGACGAATTTATGAAATGGCGGTCAGAAAAAAAAGTGAAATCTCTTTCTGAAAGTGTTTTTATATCATATTTTGATGAATTATCTAAGAGGCTACAACCTTCCAGTTTATGGTGCTTTTATTCCATGCTAAAATCTACAATGATGACAAAACATGACGTGAATTTGAAAGATTTTTCTAAACTTACTGCTTTCTTGAAAAGGCAGTCTGACGGCTTTAAAAGCAAGAAATCGAAGGTATTTACTGCAGAAGAAGTACAGAAATTCTTAAATGAAGCTCCGGATGAAATTTATTTAGCAATAAAGGTACCTACGTATTTACTTGCCCTTTTTAATAAGTTACCAAAATATTTCACAAAAATACTATGCGAATTTGGTGCCTTTAATACAACTTATGTCTTTTTTACAGGTTGTTCTAATTTTTGGGATATCGGGAGCCTGCAGAACCGTGGAATTGACAAACTTGACAATAGAAAATGTAGAAAAACATAACAAATTACTACTCATAAAACTGCCTAACACGAAAACTAAAATTGACCGGTCATTTGTTGTGCATGAAGAATTTGCAAATTATGTTGAAAAATATCAAGCTCTTCGGCCTGAAAACGTGGATACAAATCGTTTTTTTCTTAATTACAGTAAAGGAAAATGCCACAGACAAGTAATAGGAAAAAACAAATTTACAGGCATGCCAAAGCAAATAGCCACATATTTAAAACTGAGTAACGTAGAGTTATACACCGGGCATTGCTTTCGCAGAACATCAGCGACTCTATTGGCTGATTCGGGAGCCAACCTCACTCTGTTAAAAAGGCACGGCGGCTGGAAGTCCAGCAAAGTGGCCGAAGGTTATATCGAAGATTCGATGGCAAACAAAAGCAAAATTACTTCTAAAATAACAGAAAATATAAACTTAAAATCACCACGTCAAAGCACATCATCTGAGCCATTTTTTAATGAAGAAAATAGTACCAGTCAACTGCCGCCATTTACGATGCAAGAACCTCAAGTCACTCAAACTCAAGTCTTATCATCACAAACTCATATTCAAACTATAAATATACCTAAAAAGAACGTGACCATATCTCTTACAAATTGTAATAATTTTACTATTAATTTTAATTAAATACACATTTTTTTCTTCTTAATAAATGTTCATTGAAACCTGCTGTCTTGTTGTTTACTTACCTCACAATCGATATGTAAAGCAGAGTATTTATCTCGGGCGTAAGCATCAATTGCATACTCGGGTTAATTAGCGCCTTCGCTTCGCTCAGGCGCCAAAAACCTCGTATGCAATTGATGTCATACAGCCCTTGGTTAATAATCTACTATTATCTACACCCATGCTATAAATCCTCTATAAAAGTATCTGAAACAGTTAGCTTATGGCCAACATTAAAACAGCCAGTGTCATAATAACCATTATAACATCCAAACGGGTGTTATAATGTTGTACTAAATTTCATTATGCAACTCGTTTTAAAAAAAGAACATTGTCTAGCACGTGTGAGCACGTGCTATTCACTACCACCGCGCCGTGATTAAAAAAAAAACTTATAGGCTCATTCGAATTCACGTCGTATCCCGCAATTTTTGTTCGATATTAGTATTGCATTATGTACATTGTTGTTTAAAAAAATTGTGATACAAGCTTTGTGCATTTTAATATTTGTACGATCCAAAATGTAAATAATTATATTATTACCTTTACATGGTTTGTTTGTATTAAATACTCGGCAATTAAACTTTCCATGAATTTACATAGACTTCTTACAACACTACAACACCCTATGGTTTCAGAACCTTTTATATGGAGGATTCATATCATGGATGTAGATAAAGTCTTGTATGCAACTGTACATAATTAGGTATTAAAACACTCATGTGATACTATTATCCCCACATAAACCCACATTCGTGTTTTAATACCCCTCATTATACAACAGTTGTATAATGAGGGGTATAACTATTAAAAATAAGAAAAAAAAACAAGTGTTACTTTTTTGCAGACGTTGACTAGTAGCACAGCTACGTTTTAAGGAGATAGGTACTGCTTGCTGCATAGGCAGGTATGGCACTTTTATGCTATGACTTGAAAACCAGGACACTCGAAATAAATAAATAAATAAATAAATAAATATTGCTGGACATTACACACAGCGCCATCTAGTGCCACACTAAGCAACGAGGCTTGTATCGTGGACACCAGATAGTTGATATACTACATAGATACTTTTTGTTTGTAAATACATACTTATTATACATAAACATCCATGACTCGGAAACAAATGTCCATGCTCATCGCACAAACATTTGTTCCGACCGGGATTCGAACCCGGGACCCTAAGAACGTAAGGCAGCCTGACTACCGCTGCGCCAATCGGGTCGTCGAAATGTATGCAAAGCACAGCGTAGCAAACTATATCCCTAAAACCGCAAATAAAAACAAAGTTTCATTTTATTTACATTCATTGCGAACATCGTTCGACTTCGCCACGAAACCCTAATTTGAAACTTAGTTCGAAAACGTGGCTAGCTTTTACGATCACTACGTTTAACAGTCTTTACTTTCGTGAATCTAAAAGAACTTCACGATTTTCCTAATCAATTTAGAACATTTGTTTAGGCAAGAATTCTTTGCGGTAACCGAGCCTATATTTCGCGTGTTGAATTGTTCTTCAAATTGTTAGAAAATCGTTTTCACGCGGGAATGGTTTGAGTAGCTGTAATTCATCGGGTATTGGGGAATATTGAAACCTGGTTCTCATTTTAATTAAGAATGACGAATGGTGGATGTCAATCACGCACTTCGTTATGAGCACCCCAATGAATATCTGTCTGCTTTCAGGTGGCTTGTTTGATTTACGGTTTATTTTAATTCAATTGAGTAATACTAAAATAATTTTTACCTATTTCGTTGATTACATAGTTCGAAAAATTTGTATCCCTGAAATTGATATTATTTAGTTTATAGACGAATACCTGCAAGGGCTAGTACGAGGTGGCGCGCGATAAGACTTCTAAAGACCTGGACATGCCTTTGATGTCCAGCAGTAGGATAGTATGGGCTCATTTATTTATTATTTATCGAAATGGCACTTCAAGGACTTGTTTTAGTTTTAGGTATCGTGAATTCGCCACTTATAAAAGTGCACAGAACTTGCAGAGCAGATAGGTACTTCATTATAGAATGACATGTTATTGTGTTATGTTAAGGGCCAGAGTTTGATTGTCGTAACTATCGCAATATTATGTTTGGTGAGCCGAGTGATAGTTTACGAGTATTATCTAGATGAACAAGTTCGCGTTCTACATTTTTTCAGTGAAAAGTCATGCTGGAAAAGTCAAATTAAACTTGGCAATAAATTTTCCGATGGGCATGTGATACGGAGCAATGAGGGTAATGTTGTAAGGAAAGTTTTGAGTATAAATGTGAATGGGTACAAGAGAAGAGGTAGACCAAAGAAACGATGGATGAACTTTGTGAAGGAAAGGAGGTGACTGCTAAGATGTCGAGTAATAGAGAAGTATGGAAGAAGACATGAGTAGAATAGAACCAACCCATTACACTCACGGGTGTCGTATAAGGCAACTAATGTCTGAGGCAGAACACCTTGCGCCTCCGTAGACCTGAGAATGGGCAGCAGCGTTTTCTGTTAGTCTTTCATCACTGCGATCTCCAATCCACCTGCCAAGCGTGGAGATTACGGCAAGTTCCTCCCATCATGGGAGAGGCTTATGTCCAGCAGTGGACGTTATGGGCTGATGTAGTAGTGGAAGAAGACATGCTGGGCCGACACCAAATAAATTGGGATAACGGCGGGAAAATGATGATAATGCAGAGAATGAAAGTGGATACAATTATTAACAGATGGAAAAAAAATTTGAAGGACTGCAACTAATTTTTAACACACACGAGTTACTCCCAATCAACGAAACTGTCGGATTAAATAAAGTGTTGAGTGAGGGAAACTGACCAGTGTTACGTGGACTCTGTAATTGATACCCTAGCTCCTAACAAGAGTTCTACATCCATTCATCCTGTAGGTAATGTGAAGTTTGGAGAAGCCGCCAACTCATTTTCATGTTATGGTTAATTTTCCTTGTTCATGTGTGAACTTCACCAGTTGTGGCTAGTTAAAAAGGAGTTAGGTTACTATTTTGATCAAAATGTTGTGATATGCTTAAAGTACTTACGGGATAATATCCGTGATTTTCATTTTAGGGTTCCGTAGTCAACTAGGAACCCTTATAGTTTTGCCATGTCCGTCCGTCTGTCCGTCCTCGCTTAATCTCTGTGACCGTTAGCACTAGAAAGCTGAAATTTGGTACCAATATGTATATCAATCACGCCGACAAAGTGGTAAAATAAAAATTGGAAAAAAATGTTTTATTAGGGTAGCCCCCCTATATGTAAAATGGGAAGTGATTTTTTTTTTAAATTTCAACCCTAACGTGTGATATATTGTTGGAAAGGTATTTAAAAATGAATAGGGGTTTTCCAAAATAATTTTTTGATAATGTCAATAATTTCGGAAATAATCGCTCCAAAAGTAAAAAACAATGTGTCCCCCCCCCTCTAACTTTTGAACCATAAGTTTAGAAAATATGAAAAAAATCTGAAAAGTAGAACTTTATAAGGACTTTCTAGGAAAATCATTTTGAACTTGATGGAAACAACAGTTTTTGTACAAAAAAGACAAAAAGTTGTACAAAATAATTTCTGGACTAAGTTTGTAGTATATTCGTATATGCAAGCATTTTTACATAATGGATACCCACCTTTAAACTCATAAGTGGGAACACTTATTGTGACGGACGGGAAACTACGGAACCCTACACTGAGCGTGGCCCGACACGCTCTTGGCCGGTTTTTTTTTTATTATTATCATTTATTTATATCGAACACAAGTGATTCATATTGTTGTTAGTAATAATTACAAACTATGTTAGCAACATTCATTTTTTATGAGCTCCCGATATTTCGACGCTGTTACAAGCATCATGATCGCGGAAATACTGAAGAGGTATGCGGGTGGGACGAAAATTATTATTATTATTTTTAGTTGTTTTAGTATTAGTACTTTAAGTGTAGTGAAAACCCGTGAAAGTCTAAAACAGTGTTGTGATATAATTTTAAAGGTTAGCTTAGCTGCACCTATGTGAGGTATATGTTGGAAATGTACTGGTGACGTAACTTACCGGCGTGAGCCTGTAATCTCCGTAGGGTTAAGCAGTGGTGTACTATCGTGGTCTTTTCCGCCTGACCATTTTTATTTTTTTTCGCTTAAATCATGCGGAGGCACCTAGCCACGCCCCCTTAAAGTTTGGGCCTATTAGGAAAGCGTCAACTTTGGCGCTCATAATAACAATAACTCTCATTTGGCGTGCGTCGTCAGTGCGCTCGGCCGATTCGGTATCTTTTCATTCATGATTTCTATACAAAGTCAACGGGGCGGGGCTAGAGAGCGTTTCTATGTTGTAAATGCAAGCAAAAATTAGCTTAGTGGTGGTCAGGCGGGAGTGTCTTCGATAGTATCTAAAAATACATCCACATTTCGCAGGTTATGTTCAAGTCCAATGTAATTGGGGACGAGCCTATTGCCATCAGCCGGGCGCAAATCCAGATTCTATGGCACTGATGAGAAATTCATAATGGAAAAATACAATTACACTTTTCCGACCTGGGAATTGAACCCAGGACCTCATGCTAAGCCGCGCTTGAGACCACTAAACCCATGAGGCAGTCACCAACGAGACAGTCCTAAAATATAAACTACTAGCGGCCGTCACGCGGTTTCACCCGCGTAGTTCCCGTTCCCGTGAGAGTACGGGGAGTAATAAAATATAGCCTATGTTACTCAAGGTGAATGTAGCTTTCTAATGGTGCAAGAATTTTTGAAATCGGCGCAGTAGTTTTTGAGTTTATTCATTACAAACATACACACACACACACACACACAACACACAAAAATACAAATCTTTCCTCTAATATTTGTGTAGATATCTGAAAGTTACTTGCCATGTTTAATATGACTTTTACAACACGAATTTACCAACACAACTTTTACCACTGAAAAACAGTACAACGTGATCGTTTTAATCTAGTTATTACTTGTAAACTATCATTCCGCCCACAAAACATAATATCGTGACAGTTACGACAATCAAACTCCGGCCCTAATCATCACACAATACTTAATTGTATAATAGGATTATTTGTACTGGGAAACTGACAGGTGTTGGTACATAATAACTTCCTTGTATTACACAAGCACAAGCTCAGGCAACCTTAGTAACAACCTTAAAATCGCTCAATCTCAATCGCTTATTGCTCTATTGCAGTGTTTTTCAACCTTTTTCATGACACGACCCCCATAGTATGAAAAAATAATTATTTGGCGACCCCCGATCCTTCCCTTTTTTTTTCATTTATTTTATTATATTACAAATATTAAAAACATACAATTTTTTTAAGCATTTGGAATTCGATTTAATTCCCAATGTAGCAAAAACGGATCCATGATGGAAGAAATTAGTTAGTGACAAATAAGCCAAACCCTAATAAGATGGATGAGTACTAATAGGTTTTTTATTTTGTTAATTTGTATGAATAAACAAATGTTTATAGCTTTTAGTTAACATTTTCTAATTAAATCTATCTTTCTAGGGTTTACTGTTTTGTTTATTGATGTAGTTTTCGCCACTTCTTGCGACCCCCCCCCCCCCTGTAGAGGCTTCGCGACCCTCCAGGCGGTCGCGACCCACAGGTTGAAAAACACTGCTCTATTGTTTTCATAGTATATTTTAGTATTTTGTTTATGGATGTTTGTAAAGGCTTCTTTTACGAAATTCTATGAAACGCAGAATGATACGTAGTCATTTTAATTTAGTTTTTTTTTTCTTTGTTTAAGTACAGGCGCTGTTGCGTCATTTGTATAATTATTTGACTGCTTCGTTGGTGGAGTCTTGAGTTAAATTCCCGGTCAGGCAAAGTGTTATTGGGTTTTTCTATCAGGAATTTCTGGGTAGTAGCCACGGAGTCTGAATTTTTTCTATCAGGAATTTCTGGGTAGTAGCCACGGAGTCTGAATTTTTCTATCAGGAATTTCTGGGTAGTAGCCACGGAGTCTGAATTTTTTCTATCAGGAATTTCTGGGTAGTGGCCACGGAGTCTGAATTTTTTCTATCAGGAATTTCTGGGTAGTAGCCACGGAGTCTGAATTTTTTCTATCAGGAATTTCTGGGTAGTAGCCACGGAGTCTGAATTTTTTCTATCAGGAATTTCTGGGTAGTAGCCACGGAGTCTGAATTTTTTCTATCAGGAATTTCTGGGTAGTAGCCACGGAGTCTGAATTTTTTCTATCAGGAATTTCTGGGTAGTAGCCACGGAGTCTGAATTTTTTCCCGTTTGATGGCAATAGGCTCGCCCCTATTACATGGGACTTAAACATAACTGGCGAAATGTGGGTGTACTGTTAGATACACCTCTGCCTAACCCTTCGGGGATTACAGGCGTGTTGTTATGTTATGTTGTAATATTTCTTATGTCCTCTCAACACAATAGGCTAGTTTCCACCATCAATAAATTGCAAATCTATGTAGTCCGTCAGTAAGAGTATCTGAAAATAATGACACGTATTTTTTGTTTTTGTAAATCTATGAATATTGACAATGATAAAACTGGGGGCTCAAAATACAGGCTCAAAACAGGGGGCTCGTGACGTCACAACACACTAAAAATTATACCACGGCGTGACGTATTGAGAATTTTAAAAGCGTCGTATTTTCGGCATTTCTAGTTTACGTAACAAAAGAAAAAATACGGGTCAAATTATTTTTGATAATCTAACTGACGGACTATTTCATTGTTTTTAGTACACAAGCCTATTCACGTACTCAAGCATTCAAACAACACAAACAAGGAACATGTTCAACATCATACAATTCTTAAAAAATATATATATAAGAAGAGCTGCGTACAGCATTAACAGGCGATTCAGCAAACGTCGGCACACTCTTTCAAATGAGATGGCAAGTAATTTCGTGAAAACCCAGTTCTGAAATAAATTATTCATCGGCGACGAAACGCCTCAAGCCCGTATTCATTTCATTTCTGAATCTGAATTCTACTTTTCTTTCGCGTTTTTTTGCCAAACCTTACCTTTAATAAATTTTATATAAGCCCTAAGATTAAACAGCGAAGTGGTGCTGGAAGGCTTCCGATAATATTGAGGATTGGTGATGTAATAAAATTGTAACTAGAGCCTACTACGTTGTACACTTAATTGTTTAGTAGAGAGTTTTTAATAGAATTCTGTTTTTAATTAAAATAATTCAACCTATTTATGTACTTCTAGGAAAATAAGCACTGTATTAATACCTTGAACTACTGGACAGAAAATTATGATGAAAACCATATTTTATCCAGCCATTTTAGACGAGCACAAGTTTTGGTTTATTCTTTCAACGGCTCGTTAAATACAAGATTTTATTCACTTTTCAAATAGATATTTAAACTGACAATTTAATTTTGGCATAATTATACAATATAGATGCGCCTTACACCAACAGTTTTAGGTAAATAGATATATGGCTGCAAATCAAGGCTAGTCGAATTGGGATCCCCCAGAATGATCTATCCGTATTACATACATAGCTATTTTTCAAATCCTCCTGCAACCGTGATGTATTAAAAAAGTTTTCAATTTTGCTTGCGTTGACCGGTTGCCAGCTCTCCTTCACTTTAAATGGAAATGTTGCTTGAATTCCTACTACGAAAAAATACGCTTTAAAAAATCTGTCTAGCAAGACAAGCTGCTACATAACAGTTGGACGTTTATTTATAGAAATGTCAGACTGATTTTTCCAACCATTGGTTTTGATTGAAACTAATCTTATCATTCTTTCCTAAATGATAACCTTTATTTTAAATTACTTATGAAGAATCAAATTTCATGTAAAGACGCCAAACACATCAAGCCAAACGAAACTGTCAAATTTTGCAAATCACCATGAACCTAATGTTTCAAGAGATAAAGTTGAAAATCTATTAAAGAAATTTGACAGATTGTAGTAGCCTGATGTGTGTGTGGAAAAGGTTGGAGGAGGTCTTTGCCGACTGGCAAACAGAGCTATAGAAAATAATTAAAATAAAGGACTAGATTAATAAGGTTTACATTAAATACATTAAATTTAAGCTTTCTATATTGTTCTTTTCATATAAATTGTTTTAAGGATCTGAATAAAAGGTTCAAAATGCCAATAAGCTGAAATGGGACTGGACTGGCAATGTATGGGCCAAAATAACCACAATGCGCAGCCTACGACACAGCCAGAAGACGGCACGGTAGACCTTGCAGGAGATGGCGGGACAAGCTAGACAGAACCAACGACCAATGGTCCACATTACCCCTAGATCGAAACATTTGGAGGTCATAGGGAGAGGCGTTGCCCAGCAGTTCGGTAACACAGGCCAACAGTAACAGTACATTCAACTAGACAACAAATAATCCCACTAGACTATAAAATCCCCATAAAATTCAAACTATCGCTGAACAAGAAACTTTGAACCATGAACCGTCTCATATCAAACTGAAAGTTTCAGCCGTTATCAGGGCCTGTAATGGCGGCGATCGGTTCACGCTTGCAAACTAAACTCATTGGCAGGGCTCTCAAAATATTACATAATGATAGGACAAGATAACTGGGACACATAATTGCTGTTTAGAATGGCTATGAGCCGAGGGCTATACTGTGCCAATCTTTAGGAAAGATGGAAACTACACAAAATTATCTTTCTAGCTATAGCTTTATGGTCGCATGTAGTTTTGTTGATTTTATGAATGGATAATTTTGTAGCAAAGTTTAGTTTTAGCGGAATGTTGTACTAGATCAATAGATACTGGTTTTGTAAGAAATTAGCGCTTGGAACCTACTAATTGGTTGGCTGTAGGTTGTAACTGTGAATTATTGTTTGCTAAGATTAAATTGATATCAAATGTTTTTAGGATTCATTGAATATAACGGTTAAATTCCTTTACAGGCACAGTTTGGAAACCTTCTAAGTACAACCTATTTATATTTAAAGTAGGACACAAGACTTATATTTATTGTTTTGGCATGGGGTGATCCAGGGTTCCAAAATGAATGCAATCTGACTCCAAATTAACTGCGTATATTCTTATTTTACAATTATCTCCTTTATTCATTTACCATCTTATTATTTACATTTTTAAATATTTCTTAAAAAAAAACAAAAACATTTAAAAATATAAAAACAACTTATTTCACAAACTCATGTTACAGATACAGTCAGCAGTCTTTCAACGGAAAAACAAAGGTATCTACTAAATATTTTGTAATAATAAAAACCCGTTCCGTCCGACATCTTCATCCACTGAAATAAAATATCGCCACATTGCGAGCTACTGTTATTTTTTCTCCCTTCCTTACATAATTCTTCGGTCCTCAACTTATTGTTATCCCTCGGCTCTCATTTTCCAACATAAATCAACTTGCAACAGCTGCAGCGTTGCAAAACGACTAAAATATGAAATAATACGGTCCTTTAATGTAGGTACCCTTTTCTGACTCGGATGGAACCTCCTTCATCCCGCGTAGCATAACCACCGTGGAAACGGGTTTCTTCGAAGAAAGGATCGACAAAATGACAGATTTATTTTGTTCATCTGATATTTTGTCGATTCTTTCTTCGAAGAAACCCGTTTCTACGGTGGTTATGCTACGCTGACTGGTGGAAAAACTCGATTTAGTTCAGTTTTGTACCAAAAAACAACATTGCTACGGCTATAGTGACGGTATTTTCATACAAATCTAAAAGTTTGGCTTGTCGTTAATACTATTCTTCATGATGTTTAGATTTCTGAACAGTCTGCTTGCCTTATGAGCTCGACTTATTGTTGGACCCTATAGGCACGCCAATGATTACTGGCCATTTTAACTTAATTAATGCCTAAACATAGTTTTCACTGTTGTAAACCTTTAGCCTTGTTTGACAGGAATTCAGGCCTAACCATTGAAAACAAATTAAAATCTATCTAAAGGTGTAAATAGAATAGAAATTGAAGATACCTAATGGATAAGCACTGTTAAATACAATTTAGCCTCCAGAATTGTTGTAATTGGTATGGTTAGATCCAGATCCATCATATTAATCCTAAACCCAGTATCAAATGCTCAGCTCAGATTATAATAACAAATTACTACTAAGGGACTCCGATGGTTTACTCGCCCTGATTCGGCTGCCGTTTAGTTCAGCCTAGGTTTACAATAACAGAAATGTACAGTCTTGAGTAAAATTCAAAAGCGATTTTGCCCTGAAGTATAATTTAAATTGTATGCTGTATTCTCGAAATAATACTATCTAAATATATAAAAGAAGAAACTGACTGACTGACTGATTGACTGACTGACTTACTGACTCATCTATCAACGCACAGCCCAAACCGCTGGGTCTATAGATTCCAAATTTGGCAAATAGGTTCTTTATGTGGTCTAGGGTTGCACTAAGAAAGGATTTTTCAAAATTCACCCCCTAAGGGGGTTAAACGAGGCTCCAAAGTTTGTATGGGGAAACGAGATTAGTTGGACTATTTTATTCGAAACTTCACAGGAGTGCTCCTATTAATAAATGAGTAAAAACGGGTTTCAGGTTTTTTCAGAATTCAACCCCTAAGAGGGGGAAATGGGGTGGCAAAGTATAAAAATCAATGCACAGCCCAAACCACTGAGTCTAGAGATTCCAAATTTGGCACATAGGTTCTTTATGGGATTTAGGGGTGCATTAAAAAATGATTTTTCAAAATTAACCCCCTAAGGGGTTGAAACGGGGTCCAAAGATTACATGGGGAAATAAGATAAGTTAGACTACTTTATTCGAAACTCAAAAGGAGTACTCCTATCGATAAATGAATTAACATCTTGTGTTTCAGGTTTTTTCAGAATTCAACCCCTAAAGGGGGAAATGGGGTAACAAAGCCTGAAATTCAGCATAGGTCTTGTTTGTATGGTGAATTGGGTTGGTTGTATTACAAAAACAACGATTTTAAGATTTAATGTGGTGGACCTGAATTACCACCATTCCCTGTTGGGGTGCGATGGGGTTGAAATGTCTAAAAATCAATATGGGTGTCGAAACCGAGATAATCAGGGGTGCTGATGAAGATGGCGGATTAAACTTCTATTCTGGGTTATTGTTGATTTATTGTGATGATTGTGATAACGATGATGACGATTGTTATAATTATGATGTTGATTGTGATGATGATGATTGTGATGATGATGATTGTGATGATGATGATTGTGATTACGATGATAATGATTGTGATTACGATGATAATTGTGATTAAGATGATAATGATTGTGATTACGATGATAATGATTGTGATAGGTAACGATGATGGTGATTGTGATAGTGATTGTGATTGTGATGGTGATTGTGATAGTGACGGTGATTGTGATGGTGATAGCGATGGTTGTGATAACGAGGATGGAGATGATGATGATTATGATTAAGATGATAATGATTGTGATGACAATGATAATGATTGTGATAGGTAACGATGATGGTGATTGTGATAGTGATTTTGATGGTGATGGCGGATGTGATGGTGATTGTGATAGTGACGGTGATTGTGATGGTGATAGCGATGGCGGATGTGATGGTGATTGTGATAGTGACGGTGATTGTGATGGTGATAGCGATGGTGATCGTGGTTGTGACAGTGATGGTGATATAATGATAAAGATGATTGTGAGTACGATGATAATGATTGTGATAACGAGGTTAGTGATTGTGATAATGATTGTGATGGTGATTGTGATGGTGATTGTGGTTGTGATAGTGATGGCGATTGTGTTCATGATTATTGTGATTAAGATGATAATGATTGAAATTACGATGATAACGATTGTGATTACGATGATAATGAGATGACGAGGATGGAAATTGTTATGACGATGATTGTGATTACGATGATAGTGGTTGTTATTACGATGATAATGATTGTTAAAATGATGATAGTGATTGTGATCGTGATGGTGATTGTGGTTGTGATGGTGATTGTGATGGTTATTGTGATGGTGATTGTGATGGTGATTGTGATGGTGATTGTGATGGTGATTGTGATGGTGATTGTGATGGTGATTGTGATGGTGATTGTGATGGTGATTGTGATGGTGATTGTGATGGTGATTGTGATGGTGATTGTGATGGTGATGGTGATGGTGATTGTGATGGTCATTGTGATGGTGATTGTGATTGTGATTTGGATGGTGATTGTGATGGTGATTGTGATGGTGATGGTGATTGTGATGGTGATTGTGATGGTGATTGTGATAGTCATTGTGATGGTGATTGTGATTGTGATTTGGATGGTGATGGTGATTGTGATGGTGATTGTGATAACGATGATGGTGATTGTGATTTGGATGGTGATGGTGATGGTGATTGTGATAGTGATTGTGATAGTGATTGTGATAGTGACGGTGATTGTGATGGTGATAGCGATAGTGATGGGGATTGTGATTGTGACAGTGATGGTGATAATGATGAAGGTGAATGTGATTACGATGATAATGATTGTGATTGTGATGGTGATGGTAAAAGTGATTGTGATGGTGATTGTGATTGTGATTGTGATAGGGATAGGGATAGTGATAGTGATAGTGATAGTGATAGTGATAGTGATAGTGATGGTGATTGTGATAGTGATAGTGATAGTGATGGTGATTGTGATAATGATTGTGATAATGATGGTGGTTTTGATAGTGATGGTGATTGTGATAATGATGGTGGTTGTGATAGTGATGGTGGTTGTGTTAATGATGGTGATTGTGATGATAAAATAAAATGTGATGATTATGAAATTTGGCACATAGATAGTTTATAACCTGGATTAATATGTAGGACACTATTTATCCCTTTAGTATCATTCAGTGGGACAGTTACCGAACTGCACGCGGGCGAAGCCGCGGGCAACAGCTAGTACTATTATAAAACAGGTCCATTCTCTAAATTTCAACCGTCATTACAAGAAACAATTTTTGAAGGACTCGTAACTGAATATAGGTACCGTTTTAAAAAAATAAAAAACACTGCCCCAATTCCATATACTCGACCTTTCTATTATCACCTCGTAGAACTGCCTCGTTAATCTGATGGTCGTAAACGGTACTGCTGACCATGTGATCCTGGGTACGATTCTGGGAATCGGGCGAAGTAAGATTGGGTTTTTCCATCAGAATTTTGGCAGCCTGGATCGGTGCCCGGTTTGAAGCTCTTTTCCTAGATCTCAAACAAACCTGGTGAAATGTAGGCAGAAGCGTGCAATGGAGTTAGGCAGTCAGACTATGATTGCTGCACGCGACTGACTAATATGTCTCCTCTGCACCTTCGGCTATTACAGGCGTGATGTTATATGGTGCCCATAGAAACTAGAACGGAATCGCTAACATGACACACACAAGCTATACCTAATTACGTAACGTCCACCAACAATTTAAATCTGATCGGAAATTGGGTCTATAATTTTATTAAGCTGTTGTGAGTGGCATATTGGTGCGGTTTAATTAACAATTCACCCCAAAATACGGGCGGGCCGGCCCATAACTCAGCACTGACATGGATTCCTGTGACATACCCGATATATGGCTGCACCTATGCGGCTAAATGTAAGCTTATCTTGAACGTTTTGTGGAGCTTTTGCTAGCTTCTGTTTCTGCTTTTGATGTATGTTTTGCGTCCCTGGATTTTTATGAAGAAGGGGTCTAATGATTTATTTCGCAATTTTAAAATTAACTCGTGTTTAATTAATGGTTGAAAGAGCTGGCGCTTGATACCTTTTAGCATTTGCTGCTATCATCTGCCTAGCCTTTTTCCTACTATGATGGGGTCGACTTCCAGTCTTAACAAATGCAGCTGGATACCAGAATTTTACATGAAGCGACTGCCTATCTAACCTTCACAACCTATTTACTGGGTAACCCAACACTGCGTTGGTAAGACGGTTTTTTCAACTTTCAGGCTTTTGACTGTACCCAGAATGATACAGTCGTTCTGGGTGCAGTCAAGCCTATAATAATAATGTGTATGGTCAATACGCAAAATCATTTGTACCGATATCGATATCGATGTAGTTTCGGCAAAGTCTACGCCGTAGGCATACCGAATCATTCAATAAGCAAACGATATTACTTCATTTATACTCCAGCACCCATTTTGTTCATAAACATTACAAAAAATCTGTTTAAAAGTTACAACAGTGATTGATTTTCTTTTAAGCTTTGAAGCCCGTGTTAATATTCGCGTCCCGTACCTAATAAGAATTTGAAGCGGACACTAACTAACATTTTTCAAACTAAGCGAAGTTATTTTTGAAATTACAACGCGTACTAAAGTTGGGTCAGAGCTTAAACTTTATAATTACATACCTTTTTGCTTTGAAATTTTAAACTTTGTTAATTTAACTAGAACGTAGAGATAAAGAATAATGATCAAAGTAAATGAATAATTATTGTAAAATCTTTGTGGTTGTTTTTTGAATAAGTTTTTTATTTTATAGTCACAAAATAAGTTAATAATTAATTTATACCTTTAACACAAATTAAGTTACATGGAGGCAGTATTTTTTTTTATTTGCTTAGTTTAAGTTTCTATATATAAAAGAAAAACTATAGAGGTCTTGTAAAATTTATACATCGCTCAGCTTTACCTTATCATTTCGAAGATCCTGAGTATGGATATGGTAGATTAATCTCATCATCATCATCATCATCAGCCTATTGATGTTCCCACTGCTGGGACACAGGCCTCCTCTCTATGAGAGCGGGCTATAATCCACCACGCGGACCCAGTGTGGATTGGTAGATGTCACATGTCTTCGAATTTTTTGATTCTAGGACATGCCGGTTTCCTCACGATGTTTTCCTTCACCGTTTTGAGAGCAGTGGTGATGAAATAAATTCAACAATGTAATGCGCCTGTCTGGGTTCGAACCCACGACTTACTGTTCGTAAGTCGGGGCCGCCACCACTGGGCCACCACTGCTATTTTTTAAGATTACTCTACTAGTAAAACATTATAGACAGACCATTGGGTAGCTCACTTGAAAAAAAAAACCTTGATAAAAACTTCAAGAAAGCCAACACAGACATAAAGACGAAAAGAAGTGGCTTACATACATAGACCACAATTCTCTCCAAAAATATTTTCCTTAATAGCGTTTCCACAAATCCTATCTACACAAAATGTTTAAGCTGGGTTAAGTACGGCCCTCATTTCGGGCAACCACGGACATTTACCGTAGTAAAAAAAGTTACTCATAATAATAAATACCAATTTATCCGGCGGTAAACGTCGAGTCTGCCCATAACCATGGTTTTTCAAAACCTGCTGTGAACACGTCCGCACAATCTAGTTGCCCTATATTAATCCTGGAAATGGGAAAGGAAAAGTCTATGAAAATACGTTGCCCATGAAAATTCATGTTACTTTTGTAGCGCGTAATATGCTACTGTTATTTCTAGTAATAACGTTGTTTCAGCTGTTTTATATTTCGACACGTCGAAAAATAATAAAGTTTTAAATATGTAGTAGTAAAACCTGTTATTCATACTAACATGGAAATCTAGGTCCGTATTATAGCACAAAACACAAACAATCTCCTTGAACATTAGATTTAAAGCCGATTGTTGAAAATAGAGGTCCAAGAGTGAGAAGTGAATTCAGGCTGTGAATGATGACGATGATGATGATGCAAGAAATCAAGCTATAAGTAGAATTTTAATAAGAAATTGTAAGTCGCTATGTGATACCGAAAAACTCTTAAATTGTTTCATCAAAATCGCACTTCACTGAGTCTCACCCGTTTTATTAAAAACACCTGTGTATGACCTTCCCGCTAAAAATAAAAAATAAAATCGGAAAACCGTAAATCGCAAGAAAAAACCAACTGTTACGTATTTTCCATCAATTACTCACCCGTTTAGGTCAACAGGGCGCTCCATTAAACTCTCAAAACAGTGTATATTTTGCTTGCACGCGCTCACATAATTTTAATCAAAAATTTATTAATATTTGCCGTTCCCGGGAACATTATACGTTATGGTATCGCCAGTTACAAAACAACGAACATGATCCCACCCTACGCGATAACTTCGCTAACGCAAAATGAGCCTTCAATAGCTAAAGTTAAATTAGGTTAAAACAAAATAGCAGGGGTAAGAAAATAGCTGTTTACTTTTATACTTACTTTGTATAAACAAATGAGGTTAATACGTAATCAAGATCTGCGTGATTACAAACGCAATTGGAAGGAAGTTCGCGACGACATTGTTGAAGTTTTTCTGCTTTAAAATTGTGTCGAAATTGTATAGAGTAACGCTTAGTACTTTTAAGTTTTGAGTAATTTAATTCCAAACAGTACCTATGTTAAGGTACCATTTCTTTTACGCGGATATTTTGTTCCAACAAAATTCCATAGAAATATGAAGATTAAGGTGGCTTCTCACGAACAGAACATTTGCCACGCAATGTGGCGCTCTTCGTGGCAACTGCCAGCAAAATGTTTGAAAACAGCTTGGCTACAGCCATTAGAAAATTTAAGAGCGGCATGCCTAAGTGGAATTTAATAATTTTCTTAACTCCATAAAAAGCCTATTAAAGAATAAAGCCTTAAACAATCTTAATTTAAACCACAAAATTGCTTTCTTAATATTTTTCATACCTAATAATTTTTTTTGGGCTCGTTAAATATGTCTGACAAAAAATACCAACATATATTTGTCAATTTGAACGATATTACATTATAAACATTTTAACATTATCATAATCTCGTGAAAGAGCTCCCTTGAGTTTTCCTTGGATGGGGCATTACTCTAATATAGTGCTTTATATGAAAACAACCTAATTTGTTTAAGAAAAATCGTCGCTACACGCAAGTCAAAATTACACGCGACTCTAAAAAGACAGAAAAGATTTATTTTATAATTACATTGTTATAGGTAGGTACGGTAAACGCAAAATGTATTCGAAACTTTACAGTTTATGTTAGGTGGTTGATTACACACCCTTACAATCACTGAAAACGACTAAAATTCTAGAGTAAAATTGGTCAGAACTACAACTAAAATCAACATCAATCATGACATCCATTTTCAGGCTTCCACCTAGTTAGAACAGCGACAAATTGTTAAATAACTACACAAAAGCTAGTTATTTTCAAATTCAGAAACCATTTGTCACAACCAGCACAAAATTAACAATCCGCAAAGGTCACTTAAGGTGACACAGCACACGAGCTCGAACTCATTGGTGGGCGTGGCTAAAAAGCACGCTGTCTCACCTGGCATCGTGCCCGAAGGAGATAGTATCAGTGATGAGCAGTTAGACGCTAGTCTTCACGTGCGTCTAGTTCGTACGTACACACTCAGCGTTCCGAATCGTTCCGAACAAAAACGAAGTTATAATACTTTCGTCTGAACTTTTATTTTAATGCGCTAAAAAGAATAAAATAAACTTTTTCTTTAAAACTTTTACTATCAACTTATAACGTCATCGTCACTTCACAATTCGCGAGATTAGTGGCAACAATAATATTGTATAACTATATTGTTTGTTATTGTTGGCCTGGGGTCACGATGTCCTGGACGCTTTCCGCCAGGTCTGCTAATCCCTCGAGAGAAATAAATAGCTGTGAAGCCAGCAGAGTCTGGACGTTGGTCGGCAGACGACTGCTTTATATTGTCATCGTGGTACTGTGGATTTCCTTGGCCTGATAAAGTTTAGGATTTCCTTTTCAGGGCGTATCACGTCGGAGTCTCCAATTTAGTGGTTGTTGTACACTAACTAAATTAAATTAAAAATGTTCATAATTCTATATCAATTTAGTCAACACAAGACAGAGAAGTGACAGATCAGAAGAAAAGTAAAAATTATATCGTGAAGGTTTTATGTATATAAAGTTTCTAAATAAGTAGGTCGCTACACCATATTATAGGGTGTGCGTTTCGATGGCGCGACCACGGCGTTTTTTTTTTTAAATAACTATGCCATGATTTTGTAAAAATTATGTATGTACGTGGTTCAAATTTCCCAAAACCTTAAATTTGTCAAAGTTATGGTTAAAAAGTTATAAGGGTTTGAACGTGGCCACGCCATCGAAACGCGGAGAACCGCGCGGCCATGGAAATCTTAAAAACTAAGCGTTGCAGAGACCTGAAATTTAGGTAAATATTAGGATTGAATTTGTAAAAAAAATATAAAAAATCCTAGGTTTATATTTCAGGAGCATACGTATGGTATCGCTTATCACCTTCAAAATGTTCTGAATGTGAAATATTTAATTAATTAATGAATTTAATTTTAAATTATTTATTTTTTACAAAATCTTGCCATAGCTTAAAAAAAAAAGAATGCCGTGGTCGCGCCATCGAAACGCACACATTATAGGAGTGCAATAAAAATGCACAGGCCCTTCAACTTCAGCGAAAAACAAATGACACGTCACTGACGTCATGCATGAAATGAAAAGGACAGAAATATAGGTCTTGTTCTTCTATCAAACGAAGGACATGTCAATATGGCGTATCCCCCTCCCGCACCGCACCGGGGGAAACATTATTCAGTGAGATGCACGAAAATTCATAGTAAAAGGCGCGCGTAAAAAAATATGAAAAGGCTTTTGGGAAATCTAATTTTATGAAAAAACCACTGCATAAATCATTATCAAATAAAATTTATTGAATTCTTCGATAATTTTGCTGTGTCGGTACCGACTTTGTTTTGGAAATTTGACACTTCTTTTATTACTAATTTACGCCCAAAGTTACGTTAAAATTGGCAATAAAAATGAATCTTTGGTAGCTCGTAACTTTTGAATGCCTTTTTATTTTACTATTCTGTTTCCGCACAGACACAATTAATAATGAGACAAAACGATATCATGTTTAACTTTAGATGTACCATGTCAAACAGTGGAGTAATAGTCCCCCGAAATTTGTATGGAAAATATGTTGTGCAGATCAACCTTAATTCCCCGACGCACACCTTTTAACACCGAGTAGATAGTAAAATGGAGTAACCAAGCGACAATGAGAGTCACTATTACAAAAATACACCGTATGTCGCCGCTCTCTGCATTGGCTCTCCAATAACGACGATTCCTCCCCTTGGCGTTCCATACGAATATGAATCCACTATAGAAACCATTCCATTTATTCCGTACTCCGTGCCATAAGGTACAGTGGGCGACATTTTTTCGCCACCTCTTTAATATTTTTCACAACAGCTAATGTAGTAAGTGCCAACATCGATCAATCATGGCATTATGTGGGGATCAACGATATTCGGTTGCGTGTTTACCGTGCGTGACACGGTAGTACTTGCCGACATCGGTTCATATTAGCCGAGTCGACCCACCTAAACTAGACAGATAGGTATAAACGACTGCGTTTATCGAATTATGTTACCCGTTTATTTATTGGGGTATTGAAATATGAATTTTGTGGATAACGACGGGTATTTTGGGAGCGTTTTTCCTTATGAGGTACTGTATATTGTTAGTTATATTTAATGTAATATTTTCTAAGAAAATCGAATTGTGTCTCTGTAATACATATTTAGCAAGGTAGGTATTACAAATACTTTTATTTTTAACTCAGAAAAAAGGAAAGTAAGTAAACTTGTAGTCATTAATCGTGAATCGTGATATCGATAAATTTTACTTACGTCAGTGGCAACAACGTGACAACGAAAGCCTTTCATGATATTGTTTTGTTGGCCTAATTCTCTTCATACTGCTATGTCACTAACTCCGCTAGTCATCAATAAACTTCGTGCGAATATAAAATCGAAACGATCAACACAAGCTGATCCGCACAGCAGTTTATTGAGATCAACACAACTTGATACATGGCAGCGAATCTACGATAAGTGCGGCGCCAAATAAAGAGAACACCTCTAAAGAAGGGCATTAATCGTAATCACTTAGCTGAACGGCCACTACATCTATCACATAAAGAAGTCGAGTCACGAAGTGTGTGCGAGGTTAAAGTGTCGGATGCTCACTTGTTTGAGAAAACCGCAAATAAATATTCTCGAGAGCGACTAATTGGTTCCCGTTGGATTCGACAGGCGTCCGGATCCCGGTACTGTGGTCCGCCGCATAATTTATTGGGCTGACTGTACCCGCTGCGGCGTGGACGGGACGCGTGTTTACGAAGCTCTATTCAGAATCATGCACCTGGATCTAATAGTTACGTATTCTGCGGCTGTTATTAATATCGGGATGGGTACTTGAGGTCGCTGAATAAGAAATGGATACGCGGGCTGTTTATTATGGAGCTGTTTGTGTGCGAAGGATCAGCCCTTTTGTTGTGCGAGTGTGTGTGTCTGTGTGTGCAGACGTTATTACGCCAGTAAACGAAGTCGGCAGTTATATTTTTCCTTAGTGACGCAGTTGTTATTAAATAACCTCTCGCAGAAATCTTTCTCGCTCTGACATAATCAAGAAACTTATTAAAAACAAAACTTATATTGTCACTTACGGGATATCTTCCGTGATTGTTCATTGTATTGAGTTCCCACAAATCACGTCCAATTACGGAAGATATCCCGTAAGTGACAATATAAGTTTAGTTTTAAACCGTGACAGCTTAAAACAGAACTTATTAAAAGATTATAAATCCGGCCTATTCAAAGCCAATTTTTCAAATGATTATTCCCTTTAATTCTGTTGTTATTAAGCATTATTGCGAATACCACTTCAGTGGGTGCTCAATTCGACTACAAACAAAATAATGACTGCTATTTAAAATGAAAAACCCATTTACGGCCTATAAACACAGGCATGAAGTGTTACATAATGAAAACAATTGCAATGAGGTTAACAAATGTGAATTTTATTTTCATTCTTTTCAGGTTACGCAATCATTAAAAGCTACGATCCGTAATAAATGTTAAGTAGGTGACCACTCCAAACCTCACTTCCGGCAGACTGTTGGTGCCATTGTTAATGTAATATCCACACTGAGGGCCGTCCGCTTTTATTCTTTACAAAATCCCCACTGAAAAGCTAACTCGTAAAACATTAAATTGATCTTGAATAATTCCGTTCGTGGAAAATTGTAGATCCGTTTTTCACTTCTTTAGCTCAGCGTTTTTGCCCATTTGGATTCCGGAGCGTATCCAACTGAGCCTGTTATCCTCTAACTTTGCCTTCTCGTTGAAAAACTCATGCTATTACCGTAAATATCAATTTGTATGAAACTAGAGGGAGGAGACGTTGCCCCCGGGCAGCACAACTTACTCTGCCACAGTCAGTTACAAATTGAAGTGGCTACTTACAAGGATTTAGGATTTTAAATGTCACATTGGCTTACGATAGAACTTTAAATTGGGGAACATTTCGGGTCATAAAAGTCCGGAGCTTTATTATAGTTACCGAACAGTTTCGCTGGCGCTAGTGATATGTAAAGTCCAAGTTTTTTACTCGTGATTAGGTAACTATTTATGAGGTTTTCAAAGTTCTAACTGCATTCGTTATAAAGTGAACGGAGCCGTTCGCGCACTGCAGTTCATTTCGTTTGTGAGCCATATAATTTTATTGTGAGCGGAATACTCTTTACGTTGGGTAAAGAATTCTGAATAATCCGCTCCACTATCACCAGTTTATTTTATGAAACAAATCGGCCTGTGTTTATAACATTGGTAGCCTTGATGATGCACCCCTCACAGTCTAATATTGAAAACAATTACAAAATACTTTTCAGCTTGAACTTTTCAGATTGCATTAAAATCAGAAGACGGTAGCTTGAATGTCCTGACTTGAGCTCGAATAAGCCAGCTTGAGACATAAAGAGACTTACCTATGTCTCACACAATCTTCCTTGCAATGTCTGCAGAGAAAACGTTTGCGACAACCGCTCCTTAATGTCACTTAAGACAGACTGTGGTAGCCTGTTACGTGATCCGATGTCTTGTCCTGGTTTTGGAGAATTAAGGACTGCTATTACCTAACGAAGGATGCTACTGCTTTTATTACCCGACTGTCCCAAATTGATAAAAAATCATGCTTTTAAAAAGCACGAAAATACTTTTTTTAGCCAGTCATAAGACTATGACGAAACTAAAACACATTTATTAGCCTTAAAAGTAATAATTTATCCTAAAAATGGCTGTGAGTATTGCCATCTAACGTGGCAATGATGCCGAGTCTTCTGGACACATTCCCGTTGACAATGCGGACGATTTTTAATAATATTTTGTTTGTCTAAATGTAGTTTGTAAGGGACAGTTTGCGGAGGGATATAAGGGATATAATAAGGATCTGAATTCAGCTGCATCCGGTAAAACTGGAAGCCGACCCCAATATAGTTGGGAAAAGGCTAGGCAGATGATGAATAAGGATCTGAATTCAAATCCTTATTTTGAATCGTATTCCACCGTAATTTTTCCTGTTTTCTTTTTTCAGTTACTATTTCTTTATTTCAATCTAAAATTACATTCTGTGTACATAGCACTCCATTTATGTAAGTAACAGGGCTAAAACCAGCAATGGATATTGAAATACTCTAACGAACGACGCGTGAAATCAGCTACAGAGTTCACCAAACTCGTCGTCGCGCTTCCCGTTCGCAATGCATACGCAATGTATCGTTACCGTGGCAAAACGCACGTAGCGTTTTGCCACGGTAACGATACATTGCGTATGAGGACACAAAACAAATATCGTATTCCCATAACATTCCTGGAATAATTTCTTGTACCAGTCATCATAATGTGATATACTAAATTCACCCCATCATTCCCCGGAAGACTATCCCTAACACCCAGCACGTAAGTCCTAAAAATGTGTTTCCGTAAACTACGAATTCAAAAATAAGGTATGTATTTAAAAATAAATAAAATACTGAATTCCACCCACAATTCAAAACCCAACCCGATACGAATGAATAAAACTTTTTATGAAAGCATTCTAACTGCGGTTTGGCACTAAATTCTTCCATAACAAAGGTAGGTGCGATCTGAAACGCTGAAATAGTTTTTGCATACGTTCAAGCTACACGTAGTATGGGGAGTGTTGCCTCCGCTATAAATTGTTCGTTTGATTCCAGTTTATTTTGCTGGTTTTAACTTCGGAATACAGGAAATATGTTAGTTTCTACGTTTAGGTACGTACGGTTTTTGGTCTAGGGAGCTATTCTTTCTCTCAAAAACAGTCATATCAGTTAAGACATTAATATTTTAATTACTTATTTCTAAGCCAGACACGCTTTGAAATATAACCAACTAGCTTTTGCTCGCGGCTTCGCTCCCGTTATGTACGGGAATTAACCCACGGGAGCGTTTTAAATGTAGGCTATGACACTCGGGGATAATGTAGCTTACCGTTAGTGAAATAAATTTTCGGAATCGGATCTGTAGGTCCGGAGATTACCCAATACATGCAAACATGTTTTACTTCTTTATAATATTAGTATAGATTGACTGAAGCAGTAAAGGTTTGGCCACACCGCAAGGACGCCCGTCTATTATCCGGAGTCCAATATGCTTCGTTGTTTGTTTCGAAGTTCTAAACCTGTGTTCTGTTTTCGTCGGGATTATATTATACTAGCGGACGTCACGCAGTTTCACCCGCGTAGTTCCCGTTCCCGTGGTAGTACGGGGATAAAATATAGCTTATGTCACTCAGGGTGAATGTAGCTTTCTAATGGTGAAAGAATTTTTGAAATCGGTTCATTACTTCCGGAGATTACCCCCTACATACAAACTTACAAACAAATGTTACCTCTTTATAATATTAGTATAGATAGGTACGAAATTCAATAGGCGAGACGACAAAAAAAATCTAATTAGTCCGTCAGATAGATTTCCAAAATATTGGACACATATTTTTTATTTGGTACGTAAACCAAAATTGACGAAAAAATGACGCTTTTTAAAATTCTCAATACGTCATGCCTAGGTATAATTTTTAGCTAGTTCTGACGTCACGAGCCCCCACTCCCGAGTTTTGATGCGTTTTATCTTTGTCAATATTAATTGATTTACAAAAACAAAAAATATGTGTCCATTATTTTCCATTACTCTATCTGACGGACTAAATAGATTTGCAATTTGATACTGTCGTCATGCCTATTGAACTCAGCCAGGATATCAGACACTGGCGTCCTGGAGGATTCACATTATTTAAAAAAATACTGGCTTTGTTTTTTCTGTATAGGTCGCACAGAACCTCTTTATAAACAAAAATCAATTGCCTTAAAACCAACGTTTCGGCACTAAATTCTTCCAAAACAAAGGTACGATAAATGCTGGAATAGTTTTTGCGTACCTACGTTCAGAACACACGAGGGGGTGTGTCGCTACTACACCACTAATAAATTGTACGTAAAGTTTGATTCCAACTTGTATAGACAACTGGAAAATGGGAAAATACTCACGTAGCGTGTGTTGGTGATTTTTTTTATTCAGTCTTACGTAATCCTGAAGATTTTAATGAAAAAATTAGGCACTTTTTTTAATCAAGAACTTTGCAAATAAAAAGTTATCGAACAACAGAATCTTTTCAATATTTTTGAAAACATTACACCTGTTTCCCACGCCAGGTTAAGTTTTAAAAATAAAAGGTGTACTTGTGGTAGACCCATATATTTTGCCATGTTACGATTTAGGTCCCATGTAATACAGGACGAGCTTATTGCCATCAAATGAACTGGGCATAAATGGACTCCAGGCTGCTACTGATTTAATATGTAACCTTCTAGTACTGAGGTGCCATTTTACTCACATTATGATTTTTTGTGGTCAAATTAATAAAAATACTAAACTATACCTATTTAAATTCCGTTTTCTTTTTTTGTCTTAGAAATATATCTTCTTTAAATAGAAAAAGTTTTTTTTTTAAATGTGCATTCTTTAATGAAATTTTATTTGGTGGTCTGTCAGACCTCACGTCGGTACTTAAATCTTTTAAGTACACTCGGGCGTTTTCAAAGAAAATGTCAATTTCATGTATTTTCTGTATTTAATATTTATTCAAATTCTATATTCTCACTTGATCAACTCGACGTACTTGGTAACCCTTTTCCCATAAACTTGCTAAACCAAATAACTTTCAGTCACCAATTAACAATGTTGTATTCCGAGTGACTTAGAACCAGTAATTAACACAAGCCTACAGAAGCCAGCGTGTTTTGTAAACGACAAGAATATAAGTACAATCTCAAACTAAAACTCCTATGCTAATGAAGCGGTTTTCGGAGCCCTGCACATTGGACCCTTGTCAACAAACTTTGTGTATTAAACCAAGTATAGTGCAGGCTATATGACCTACTTTCAACTAACAATTAGCCGGGTTTAACGGCCTTTGACATAACTATTACATTGAATGGTATGTACTTACATAATCGTTGTGTAATTGGATGGGCTGGTTGGCACGCTATCATTCGTTTTTCTTTTTTTTCGTTCTTTTTTTAAACTGTAACGGGGAAGCGAATGAAGCAATTATACGGTTTTATTCAATGGGAATTAGCTTTTTAAATCGCATTGAGGTTCTTGCGACTTTGCTACTACAGAGAATAACATAATCAGCCAGGTACTGGTAAAATCCTGTTTATAGGTAGATACCTCTGTTGAAAGGTGCAGCTAACTTTCAGTATTTATGTTATACCAACTTAGGAACTACTTAAAATTGTTTAATTTAACTTGAACATAACTTCATCGCTTAACTATAAAAGTTTGAGCGGAAAATGTGAACCATATACCTACCTAAGTATATTTTTTTATCGCTCACACTGTAGATGGGATGAACTTGCCCTACGGTGATTCTTTCCGGTCAACTTTTCCACTTCATTTAAGTTCTATACTTAAATTGTACTTAATGGTGAAAAGTTGGGGACTTCACAAAGATTTAACAATGCTTATTTTGAAGGGAGCTCGCCCTCCACGTTTCCTATTTATCTGAAGGAGGCTTTGTTAAAGAAACTTAACGTTTATTGAAGGAAAGCCATTTCGTTGCTTAATTGTAAATTTTACGTATTCATTAATTAATGAATACGTAAAATTTAAAATGAAACAAGTAATTACTTAAGAAATGTTATTGTTAACGAAGAAACAGCGAGATTAGACTGCCTAATTCGATTTAGTACTAACTCGAAATAATAAAAGACTTGATCAAAGCGAGAATGGGCGAAGTCTCAATAGATGAATAAAACTCCACGAGATTGCCAAGTTTAATTATGAAGTTAATTAGGTTGGTTTGATGAAAAATTTAAATCCTCACTCAAGTAATTTCCTCAGGAACCCGGGATTCATTTTCTTATTCACATTGCTACGGACAAATTTAATCCAGATGAGAGAAGATTCTATGAAATCATTATTTCTTACAAAGTTTGTAAGAAATAATGATTTGTGAAGCAATCAAAATATTAAAAAAACACAATAAAATAAAATGTTGTGTTATGTTTTAATCAAACAATACAATAAAATTTGTTTACACACAAATAATTAATTATTTATAAATAGGTATCAACCTATTAATGTTTTGAGTTTACCTTAACACAGACGACAGATTTTCAGCACAGACCCAAACCTTTATTTTTGGCAACTTTGCTTCTACCTATCCTATAAACTTTAACCTAGTTTTCGCATCGCAGGTAAAGGAATACACTAACTCCGTTAAAACTAAGCTATTGAATACTGAAAGGCTTGAAAGTTTTATAAATCTAGATAACCAGTATCGTGTGAATCTCACATACCCAAAATAACTCCATCTAGTGATTAATTAGTCTAATTTATTAAAGATTTTAGGTCAAACGTGTCTGCTTAACATTCCAATTTTAAATTAGCCCCACGCGTCTCTCAACCAGAGAAATAAACAAACCAATCTTTGGTCACGGCGCTTTTTATTTTCGAAAGACATTATTAGTATAAATTAATTCAATGTGCGACCATATTAATTCAACGTAACGACATCTTTATGAGCTGTGACACAAAGTAGGACGTGTATACGAAGAATAAATCTGTCAGTAAAGTTAACGCCCGGTCACAAATTGTAATTTACCGTCACATGTGCCGAACGAATAGTTATATTTCTATGTTACTCATGTCAGATGTGTATGGCGGACATCTTAACGAGTGCAGTAATGCTTGAGCGATAATATCAATATTAAATATTATTTAGTTAGAAAAACGTTTTGTGTGTAAAAATATGAAATCAATATATTATATTTTTTTATGATTCAACTTGTCAAATTGAATGAACATTGATACAATTCGAAGCAAAATATTTTAAATCATGATGCCATATTTTATTCAATTTATGATTTTATTCAACGCATTGGTGACCATTTAACTCGAAAAAAAACAATAATTGTAGGCAATAAAAGTCTCGTGAAACTTCCACTGGAACTGTAGCTGAAAATGTGGTTATATCCTTACTACCATTACATCATTGCCGTACATTTGAAGAATATTGCTCACAAATTCACAAGTCCATGTGTCACAAGCCTGAGCTAATAACTCTAATGCGCTTATTACCCGTTGCCCTTGTAATATTGTAAATTATGTCCTAAGCACATCAAGCGATAATAAATCTTTGTCTAAATCAAAACCATTAGACACGCTTATTCATAAAGCAGGTTCTTCTGTTAATTCTATTAAAACATACATGGTGAGTCGAAACTAACCTCAGATTGGATCCGCGCCGAACAGACTTGGGTCCCAGTTTGTCAACTTCAATATTTAACTTGTCCCCTGTAGTTTCCAAGTTCTATCTGTCATGAACACAATGGTTGAGAACAGTAGACATACTTCAGAATGTTTTGCGATCTATTGCGTGCTATTATGTGCTCTCCAAAGTTTTAAGTGTTACAGATGCTCGAAAAACTTTGATTTGGCAGCAATTTTAGTGTAACTATACAGACATACATTTGGGGCTAACAAAGTTTTGATAACGATAAAACTACGTATACTGGTCCAATGCTTTTGTTATACTGTGTTGCAAATGTCAGCCATTTTTGTCAATAAAGATGTAAAAACCTTGTGTGAGTAATTGATGGAAATGTGAAAGATTTACTTTACTCGTCAAAGAAGACGCCAATCTGACACCGATGATTGATACGAAATAGACATTTGCACGAGAAACGGTAAAATCAGTTTTTTCGTTTTTTTTTTTGTTTGTGTGGATCAATGTTTCGTGAAATATCCTACATTGAAAAAAAAACATGCGATCGAGTATCCATTTAAATGCCACAAGACATGAGCTTACACAACAATTTTAACTTCATTATATCAGACCATCAGAAACCCCATTTTACACCTGACTAATTCAAAATAACAAAAAGAAAAACTTACATTTATCAATATCATTTCCGATATCATTTGTCAATATCCTGTATTTTTACACAGTTCGTTCTGAAATCGAAGCGGTGAATCGGTTATCCAGCAGTCGATTCCCTTGGCAACCAGCGCGCGACAATCTAATGAGCTCCCAGGGGAAAGACGTTGCCTTCCATTTTCAACAGATATCGTCCGTACGCTTATATTTCTGATAAATATATTCACGTAAAACCTGAATATTCTATCAGGGAAGCGTTGGGGAATGGAATCAATTGTCTTATGTTTCAATATCTTTTGGTATTTCTAGGATAAAAATGATATGTGTATTTTTCGTTTCTGTTTTTATTATAGTTTTACGAAAATATTTAGATTTGAACAAGCTGGTTACTATGTTCTATCTTTTAGTTAAAATCGCAGTTACTGTCTGCTTTCTGTTCTTCTCGAAACAATGACGTTGTTTAAATGGATCATTCCCACTATATTTTTAATGATCCGTTTCTACGAAATTATAAATAGTGCATGAAGAATCATAAAAATATAGTGCCTATTCAATACAGATGGCATCCACTACAGACTACAGTTTTTTATACTTGATACTGCCCATTATCATGAAAATCAATCGAGGAAGAAGAATTCATAATATTGATACTTATAGACAATGGCTTGGAAAATAGGTTTCTGCTTATAACCAGATACTGTCAAACCTAAACAATCTTTTACGAGTAACTTTAATGACACGAGGAGTACTTATTCTTAACTAGCGAACCACCGCTGCTTCCGACAGTTTTTACGTTGGGTAAAACATCCAGATATCTTTGATAATGTCGTCGATTCTGTTGTGCACTAACTAAACTTAATTTAAGCTATTGTTGTCTTTTTCTTTCTAATAAAACGAGAAAGAGATGGTCGTAATTTAGAGCTGTCAAATTTAATTGGAACTAATATTTCCATACAAATGAAGGGTGCACGTAAAGACATGTCGACTAAAAACACGGTGAAGCGTAAACTAGTTTGACATCTCTAACTTAGTTCATAGCTATAGCCGTCCTTTTCTCGCACTGCCTTTTAGAAAAAGATAGCAATAGCCTAAATAAAGTTTAGTTTGTGTACAACAGAATCGACACCAATGTTCACCTAAGTTTAATTATGAATGTCATCATCTGCTTAACTGTTTCCCAACTTGGTTAGGGTCGGCTTTCAGTCTAACCGGCTGCAGCTGAATACTAGTATTTTACATGGAGCGACTGCCTATCTGACCTCCACAACCCATTTAGTACTGGATAATACGATACCCCTCGGTAAGACCGGTTGTCAGACTTTCAGGCCAATGACTACCTGTAACGACTGGCAAAGTGACGACCCGAATGGCGCAGTGGTAGTGAGGCTGCCTTACGTTCTTAGGGTCCCGGGTTCGAATCCTGGTCGGGGCAAATGTTTGTGTGATGAACATGGACATTTGTTTCTGTGTCATGGATGGTTATATGTATAATATGTATTTACAAACAAAAAGTATCTATGTAGTATATCAACTATCTTGTGTCCACGACACAAGCCTCGTTGCTTAGTGTGGCACTAGATGGCGTTGTGTGTAATGTCCAGCAATATATTTTATTAAAGATCTTCATTAGACGCCGGGACCAACAGCTTCATGTGATGATAACGTGATCGGTGGAGACAAATCCAGGCATGCGCAGCTTAAACTGAAGATAGACCCGATCTGCTGTTATTATTTAGCCACTAGCTCCTCGCTTGTACCTAAGTATTAAGTTGAACTGTTTACGATAATCCCATGGTTGTCCCAACCCTATGCATATCAGGGCCCGGCAGTCTCGACATGGATAGCGACAAAATCGCTGACTTTTGATCGCTAATAACTCACGAAAGAATTCGGTTGCAATAACGATGCTTGCGGAAAATGCAAGTCTCTACATCCAAAATGCGATTCTCGCAAGCATCTCCCCAGCATCGGCCCAGGGCGGGCAGCACTATCGATCGGCACCGGCGCGACCCATAGAATATTATATTCGGGAGTGCGCGGGAGAGTGACGTGTTGTTTCTATATCTTGCAATATATGTGATGTTATAAGTATCCATGGTTTTATTTTCTGGATCTAACAGAAATCAGGAATGTACTTACTCACAAAATTTTTAGAATAAATTCTGTAAGCGACGCTGAAAACATTTTGTTGCCAAGCAACAAGAGAGTTACTTTTTATTTATGAACAGCAGATTGACAAAGAGTTTGAGTACAGGTTCTGACCCAATTATTTGAAAATAGATGGCATCAATCAATCTACATAGTACCAACAGACAAAGTACCGATTTGCTTTCCGCAAACCCCTAACAGATCGGCTTTGCAAATCGTATGAGATATTTGGACGTGTGTTGGCTCTTAAATGATTGGCAATAACTCCTAGTTATATTTCCAGGTTAATTGTGGCGTTTATGTGTGTAACGATATTACGGCACCAGCAATCTTACAGAACATAATAATAATTTATTTCCCTAACCATAATATCTCGGCTGTCTGCTGGGAGTTATTAGCTTTTATCTGCAAAGCTATTAAAGGCGTATTCAATTTAGTATCAGTATATACTCAAGGGAATTAGTTGAATTTATCATCGCTGTGTTTGTAGGCAGATCTGATTTATAAATCTGTTTAACGAACGTTTTAAACGATATTTTGAGGTAATTGGTAATTAACTAAATTAGTGTCTCACTGTTATATGCTTTTCATTTAGTATTAGGCTGTTGACGCTTTTTTCCCACACCTTGGCTGTTTTAACTTGAATTCTGAACTTTCATCGTTGGTCGAGTGGTCAAGCGGGACTGCTGAGCATCAGGCCTGGGTCTCGATTCCCGGATCGGGCAAAGTGTTATTGGGTTTTTCCATCAAGAATTTCTCAGCAGCATCCACGGAGCCTGGATCATTCATTCATTCATTTTTCAAGGTCTTTATTAGTACTTAAGGTTTACAATACAGTTTACAAACGATCTTATTCTATTTGTACACCAATCACGATTTATGTTGTTACACAGGCAGCTATCGCCTTTACAAACATTAAAACATGTTGTTACTATTAATATTATTTTACAATGATATGACTTACCTATTATTACAGCCTGGATCGGTGACCGGTTGATGGCAATAGGCTCGCTCCCTATTACATAGGACTTTAACATAACTGACGAAATGTTGGTGTATTATTAGGTACAACTCTGCTTAACCCTTCGGGGATTACCTACAGGCGCGATTATATGTATTGTTATAAGTTTTAATTTTGTAAATGCCTTTGTTCTTAAGTTGAAGACTTAATAAGTAAATTAAAAAGTTTAGTCTACATCATTCTACACTAATATGAATAAAGATAAATAAAGATGAAAGATTTGTATGTTTGTGTGTGTGTATGTTTGTAATGAATAAACTCAAAAACTGATGCGCCGATTTCAAAAATTCTTTCACCATTAGAAAGCTACATTTACCCTGAGTAACATAGGCTATATCTTATCCTTGTACTCCCACGGGAACGGGAAGTACGCGGGTGAAACCGCGTGACGGCCGCTAGTCTATACTAATATTATAAAGAGGTAACATTTGTTTGTAAGTTTGTATGTAGGGGGTAATCTCCGGAAGTAATGAACCGATTTCAGAAATTCTTTCATCATTAGAAACCTACATTCACCTTGAGTAACATAGGCTATATCTTACCCCCTACTCCCACGGGAACGGGAAGTACGCGGGTGATACCGCGTGACGTCCGCTAGTAGTCAATAAGATTCAACGTATTCGAATTGCTATGTAAATATTGTTAGTCAATATCTCGTGATGTTATGTCTTTCTGAAACTTTCCATTTGATTTTAGGACCTACTAGTGGATCAATTTCAACTCTTCACGATTCCTTGTTCACCTTGGACTGTTCACAATTTGAGTCGCAAAACTGTGAACAAATTCACCAGTCTTCTTCGTGAATACTCAAATCTCTTTAATTTTTTTCCCCTAATTTCTGCAGAGTATATTGAAGCACCTATAACACACAGAACATAAGACTATGTACGAAGACATTAAACTCAGCCATATAGTGAAGTATCTGCACATAACTAGGAAAGATAGATGTGGCGACTAACTTACTAAACTCACTCGGAAACTGCAAACAAGATCTTATTGTGGTCGTGTGCTGTAGATTGTTTGCAAGTGCATGCGACCGTTGATGATTTAATTTAGCTTCTGCAGGCTTTATCAAGTCTCTGGGATATAGAAAGTGGTTCGTCGGGGATTAGTATTGAGATATTTTCAGTGTTTATCGCTAGGTTCATTCATAATATGGAAATTCATGTATGGATGAGCGGCTTCATAGCAACCTAGCTTTTGCTAGCATCAACAACAACAGCCCATAACGTCCACCGCTGGCCATAAGCCTCTCCCATGATGGGAGGAATTTGCCGTAATCTCCACGCTTGGCAGGCAGATTGGAGATCGCAGTGATGAAAGACTAACAGAAAACGCTGCTGCCCATTCTCAGGTCTACGGAGGCGCAAGGTGTTCTGCCTCAGACATTAGTCGCCTTATACGACACCCGTGAGTGTAATGGGTTGGTTTTATTCTACTCTGCGGATACCACACGGCACTTTCTACTCCACCACCACCGCTAGCACCATATTTAATGGAAATTCATGACCACTTGAGTCATAGATCCCAAGTTCGAACCCACCTCTGATTTTTCGGATACATGTGCGTATTGTATAATTATCACTTGCCTTTGTGAAGGAAGACATCGTGAGAATACCAGCATGCCTGAGAGATATTTCTCGACGGCATGTTAAGCCAAGTCAGAGGCCCATGAGCGGTATAAAAACTCTGACACCTGGCCCCTTATTCACAACGCTTCGATTCAATTTTTGATTCTGAAAGTCGTATGTCTATCTTTTTTTGACATTACGAAATCGAGCGATAGACATAAGACTTTCCGAATCGAAAATCGAATCAAAGGGTTGTGAATAGCCCTGCCGGGGTTGCGGGACTGTTCGAAAGAGATACCGTGGCCCCGGAACACAAAGGGCGATGAAGGAACATGGATGGGTTTTAGTCAGTAAAAGTCTAACACTCCCTCCTGCTCCGCCCAGAGCGGGAGGAGTTATTTGATGATTTCCCATCCGAAAAAAAAAAAAAAAGGGTTGTGAATAGCTATGCAGGTTAGGCACTATTATGACCACACGATAAAGAAGACGCTAGTGCTTAACGCTAGATTCATTCATGATATGGAAATTCATGTATGGCCTTCATAGCAACCAAGTTTTGTAAATACATGAGCACTTGCCTTTCAGATTCCAGTGAAACAGTAAAAACATACTGAAATCTTGGTAACTGCAGGCGGCAGTGACAACACAGGAATGGTAAAGTCAGTTCTCAGTAATCAGAATTAACAGAACCAGTCACCTGACCTTAAATACCTGTTGACAAAGTCCCTAGCAACCTTTTTTTTTTTTTTGTTTCGGATGGGAAATCATCAAATGACTTCTCCCGCTCAGGAGGGAGTGACAGACTTTTCCTTACTAAAACCCATCCATGTTCCTTCATCACCCTTTGTATTCCGGGGCCACGGTATCTCTTTCGAACAGTCCCGCAACCCCGGTGTCCCTACCAACCTCTTATGTTGTTAAAAATCCCTATTTCCAAGTATTTTTACCTACTGTATTCTTCTGAGCTCCCAATCACCTACATTTGCTTGAAAAATGTACGTAAATCAATTCACTGTACTATAACTAAGACTGAAGAGAATGAACTGCGCTTCGTAGTTTCATTTCCCTAGAGGGTTCGTTTCCTACCAGTACGGAAACGATCGACCTCCTTCGGCTTTTAATCATAAATGAATATTGCAGTATAAAGCTGTGTAAAGGTAGAACGTAAGTATGAATTATTAAGTATTTTAATAATGTACTTGAAACTACATTAAACCAGAACTTCTATAGATTCTTCTGATGTTGAGCAATACAACTCTCAAAATTAATTTAATCCCTTTGAATTATTTTTTATTGAAATAGTCACTGAATGGGTAATATTGATGAATTTAATGATTATAATTCTGTAACTACTTACGTGTTATGGTCGCGAATCATATTTTGTTCAACAAACAGCCTGACACTGACTTGCGAATTGCAAAAAACGTAAGGAAATTTGAATTCCAACGGTCTACCTCGGCGCTTCCCCCTTAACTTCCAGTTGGTGAATAACCCTTATTAACCAATCAGCATACCCAGACACAGCTTCAACAAAAAAAGCTTCGTTAGTAAAAACCTCAAGAAAGAAAGTTCATTGATCTACTCCTTTATGTTCAACATTTTGTAACGTAACGAGCCCCAAGATCCTCTGCCCATCAAAACAAACGCACCTCACCAAAGGCAGACTTCAAAAAACTTATTCGTCCCATTACATAAATAAAACAGTAAGTAACGTGCCTATCTACCTATAGTGTACTAAAACAACTATCTAAGGAGCCTGTCTATCCATTCTTTATCTTTAACTACCCAATTCCGTCAGCATAAAAAGCGCTTTCTTGCCATTTAGCGCTGTTTTCGTCCTTTTTTACCTCAAAACCGAGGCTATAACACCTCTCCCGGGTGCGGTAATATTTGCATTTAGAGCGAACGACTGATATTCTGACCTTATCAGAGGGAGATTGTGTTTGAGGGACGAATTCTGATGACGCAAGTGGCGCGAATCACTTAGATCGGCTGCAAGAGAGGCTTCCCGGCTTACGTGATAAAAATATATTCAAAATAGGAGACCTTGATGCTACAGAATAATTTTAAATTATAACAAAGTTCCTGAGTAATTTATGCTTAATTTGATTTATGACGCTACTGGAAGAGTTAGTATCTGTTCGAAACTCTAATTAAGATGTATGTTAATTTCATCTTCTTCGAACTAATATTTTGTCGGTCTATTACTGGAACTATATCTATACATTTTGGTAGAGTACAACTAAGAAAGCACACTAAATCAACTTCAAATATGATCGCGGAGCAAATAGCGAGGAACTTTAGTATTCCACTGGAGAGCAACTCCACACAATGTGAAGTTATCGGATTGTGCCGTATTGCCAGCTCGTAATTACTATTTCATGAAGTTTCTGTGGGTCGAGGAACTGCATATGTATCAGCACTGTTATTGCTATTAAGTTAATTAATTAATATTAAAGTATGGGCCTATAAAGAGGTGGGCGAGATGATCTAGCCGCGCATCACGAAGGCTGGTTTGAGGTGGCGCAGGAGAAGACTACCTGGAAGGATATGGGGGACTTTGGGGAGGCTTTTGCCCAGCAGTGGGACTTACAAGTCTATCTAGTTTATCCCTTAACCCAATTTATTTGGGGTCGGCGCAGCATGTCTTATTAATACAAAGTACTTATTCGATAAAGCAAAATGTTTCAAGTAAAACAAAATCGGTGTATACCGAAAACAGGTCTCAGCAGACTTTCTGATTAAATAATAAACTAAAAAAATAATTATCCCACCATAGAATCTTAACCCTTCTTATAAAAGAGGAAAAAACTAATTTGCCTGACAAAAAACACGCGAAAACGGTAAACCTATTATCACAAAATTAATTAGTGAACTCGTTGGTAGGATCTAATTCTAATTTAGGTGTTTTCAGGATAAAACGTTTGAAGCTACCATTCCCCCATCCCCTCTCGTTTTGTTCAAAGGCGGCTTAGCTCGCGAAGTTTGTTTAACTTTACTGTATATTCTTATTTCTGTAATTTAATTTGCAAGCTCTTGGTGCTCTCGCTGAAAGGGCCAAGTTGTTATCGATTCAGTGGATTGAAGGTTATTATGATTGGTACTGATGGTACGTTCGTTTATCTATGTTTTTTGCTACGGTATTCACGTGATAATTTTATACAGTATTGAGTATCAATGTGGATATAAGAGTTAGGGGCCGCCTCCACGAGCGAGAGAATCGTGGCGGCGATATTTTAGTATATAAATACGTTTAATCGCCGCGATTCTCTCGCTCTTGGAAGCGGCCCCTTAGGTGAACCCAGAGGAAGACCAAAGAAACGATAGATGAACTGTGTAAAGGATGTAATGGCAAGAAAGGTCTGTTAAGATGACGAGTTATAGAAAATTATGGAAGAAGAATACATGTCGCCGACCAGAAGAGAGATATGGCAAGAGAATGATGATGATATTTAGGGACAGGAGAGGGGGGAGGGGTTATTTAGGGATAGAGCGAAGTTGATTAAAGTCCTGATCGGATTTTGTGTTGTTTTTTTTTGTTTATTACCTATAAGCTTTTATGATAAGCTGCCAGTTCCAACTAAATTCAACGTCATTTTTCCCTCATTTGAACAAGTGTTTATACCGTTTAAAGCGGCATGTTAGTCTAATATGGGTCAGGTAGTAGTGCTTTAGTAGTGCTCGTCCATTATTCAGTAGAATTCCTTTCGCGAGCGAGGCGGTTCTCACCCAGTTGTTATGTTAGGCGTTCTATAACTCTTGTAAAAAAATACATTCCAACTATTCGGTGGCGGAACCTGTAAAAATAACAAATTCAGCGGAGAAATTACGAACCAACATGAAAAATAAAAGTGACAAAAATCCAACGGTAAATTCCTAGCAACAAAACACGCATTCAAATTAACCACGAAACAGGATGCTCGTTACGTAGAAGAACAAAAAACAAAAACATTATGAAACACCCCCTCACCTGTTTTATACGGCTCCGGAATATGATAATCATATTTCAGAGGGTTTCAGTCCACTTGTTGCCATTCAAAATGTTCCCATGCAATTCATCCTAGTTATATTCCACCGTATTGTTACCATTGTACGGACGTCGACTACTCTTAGTTGACCCCATTTACCTTTATTTAAACTTAAACCTTTTTCATTGCTTGCAGCTCAGTTTTTATTGCTGCGACATAATTGGTGGTGTCGCATTACTTAATAGCCCCAATTACGCTTACGAAATGTTAAGTTAAAATAGTAAGTGTATAAAAGAATTTCCACACGCTGTGATTCGAAGCTAAAAATATAACATCCTACATTCACGTGGGTGTTGTTTAGTGCTGACCATGGTGATTAGTGTAAAAAGGATTTGTTAAAATAACCATTTTCCTTTCCTTTTCGAAGCTTTCTAATGAGCGTTCTGACAGGAAATTCCGGCAAAAACGTTCTTAAGTTAAAACGTGCAAAGATGCAAATTAATTTCCACCACACTTTGTCTAAAACCTAAATGAAATACATGCCTCAAACCAATGAAACACAGGCAGGTTACGAGGTGTTAATAAATCATAAACAATTATCTTAATCAACTGACGTATATCGGAATACTATTTTCCGCTACAATGCGTACTCAAACGCGTTAAGGCGACTACATGAGCTAAACGCGAGTTTTATAATGCAAAAAAGCATATGATTCACTGCAATAAACAAAACCAGAAAAATATATAATATTCTTCAGGATCTAAGCTAGTACATAGTGTTTTGAAAACATAATACAACTAATATTATTCGATAGAAAAAAATCACTAACTTATCTCTAAAAAAATCTTTTAACGAGTATAAACCATACTAAAATACATGCAATCATTCTGATTTTTTGGCAAATAAATCTACAAGCAACATATTAGCATCATAGTGTTTTACTTCTTTAGTCCAATCAATAGATATTTTGTTAAAAATAAAAAACTAAAAATAAAAAGTTTTTTTATATTTCCATTTTTAGTTGTTCCCAAACAAATATTTGCCATGAATTTATTTGACATTGTTAACAATACATGTCATGGTAATAGGCGTGAGCAGCGGTAGCGCAGAGGTGGCGGCCCCGACTTACGAACAGCAAGTCGTGGGTTCGAACCCAGGCAGGCGCATTACTTTGTGTAATTTATTTCATCACTACTGCTCTCAAAACGGTGAAGGAAAACATCGTGAGGAAACCGGCATTTCCCATGTCCATGTGACCAATCCGTGGGCCCGCGTGGTGGATTATAACCCATTCCCTCTCATAGAGAAGAGGCCTGTGTGATTTTGTGTCACAAAATTGAAATGGGACCACACGGGAAGCACCAGCATTCAAATAAAAAAAAAACATCAAAATCGGTTCACCCAGTCGAAAGTTCTGAGGTAACAAACACAAAAAAAAAAATACAGACGAATTGAGAACCTCGTTTTGGAAGTCGGTTGAAAAACACTGATTTCGCACTATTCTGCCCGCAGTGACTGACGTAACTACTTTGTAGTGCAAGCTGATTAGAACCTTATTCTAACAGTATTTCAAAGGAAGTTTGAACCACCACAAATAGTGTTGCCAATTTAGCTCCTGTAATCGCCTTAGGTGTCAACTTATAAAAATCTGAAAAGCATTGTATTTAAACAAACAGAATATTAATGTTTTGAACCTTTTAACTAAAGAATAACACAAAGTAATTTTAAATGTCTGACTTTACATCATATTTTAGAAATGAAACTATAATTTTTTTTACTAAAAAAAATTGTAGAGTTCCAGTTTTGAATTACTTTATATTCTTCACGACAAACATGGCCCCGTTAGTTTCCCATTTTAGTGCAAGTAATCTGCGAAAAAAAGGTACAGCCCGTTGGCCAAGCAAATCCAAAAAAGGGATTCATACAAAAATAAATTCCTGCTTCTCCTGCATAAACCCGTGACGTAAAGTGGCATAAACTGTCTGCCTAAGCACACTTAACCCAAATCTAGATTTTTATTATAATTGTTTCCGTCCCTTTCTCGCAAGGGTGCACGGTGAAGCTACCGGAAGATTAATAGCAACATTTATCAGACTTTCGTTTGTTTTGAGTGTCGTCGGGGATAACCGGAATTAGGTTGTTCGCGAAATGTGCTGTGAAAGTAAAATAATCCAATTTAAATTATTGCACGAACAACAATTTTATTGTTAAGCTGTTGAGCAGCTTTCAGTTTTGTGACAAAAATTATTCAGCCATTTGTTATTGTTTGCAATTTGGGAGTACGGAAATCTTTGAGTACAGTTGAGTGAAGTTTAGGCTGAATTTCTGTTTCTGTCTATTGCTTTTAAATTATTATTTTTTTGACCTGGGTTCCAGATAATCTTGATAATAACCAAAATCATATAAAAATAATCATATTATAAACTTCACGTGCATCCGAACGTGATTTGCCGCTTTTTTGCGGCTCCCCAAAAGCGTTAAATGTCATCATTAAAAAAGTCCAGACCCAAACGTTGTGTTAATTGATCAATAAGCAAAATGTTTAGTTTTGAGTTGTAAAAAAATATAATATGTAATTGTTTTATTCTTTAGTTAACTAAAGAATAAAACAATTACATTTTTTTTTTCTTTACATAATATTTTAGTAACTAAATTATCATTTGTAAGTAAAAAATAATTAAAGAGGTCAAGTAATGTATCAACATGGATAATTATTCAAAGAAATAATCATCTTTAAAATTTAGAACCCAGTTCTCCATAACTGATCACAAAAACATACAGCCATAGTTCGCAAAACAAACAAAATATGGTACTTAGCTGACATATGTACCTACCCAACGACAGTGGATATATACATAAGGTCAACAAATACCTAATAACATAATACACAAAATACCTACTATAAAAAGTAGAGATCGAAAATACTTTTTGAACACGCCATTTACTGTTCTTTTTGCTGACGCTTAATTTGATTGCTGTCGACCGAGTCCCACGCAAATAATTTGCATACATTTGCAATCGGGACACCTACTGTCTAAATTAAAAATAAAATTGTCGTTGGACAGCGTAATGTTTTTTACTATTTATGGATAATGTCCTTTAGTATGTAGGTTAGCGCTAATAAACATGTTATTGCTCTTACGACTAAGTAATGTCTCTATTTACAGGCGTCGGTTATGGTTTAAAATATCGTGACATTTAAATGGAAACTAGACTACTTCACCTGGGCTGTGAGCTGGTTTTAAATTCAGAGAGCAGCTGCAAAATTACTAGTCATATTTTATAAATATTTCACCGCTGTGACAGTGGACATAATTTCATGATTTCGGATTTTGCCTCCTACACTCTACTTTTTCGGAGTTTGTTTTTTTGGGATATATGATACCCCTTGGTAAGACTGGTTGGCAGACTTTCGGACCACTGACTACTGTCAAAGGTATACAAATGACAGCTTGGACCAACGGCCAGATACCAGCCTCCACAAAGGATTTATCTGATGTAGTATATTCATATAGGCGCCTTTGTGGAAGAGAAATAAAAAAAAATGTTTTTTACGAGATATCCCGTGATCATGGCGCTTGCAACGTACCTAGTCGAAATATCGGGAGCAGTGCTTTTCGAGGCACGGACCTAACTTTACGATCTGCACCACGCTGGTCAACAACACACTTCATAGGCAGAAACGTGTCACCTAAACACAAATGGCCTCATTATTACACCATGTTATTCTCATTATCCACCACCACCTTGCTGACCAACTAACCCCACAACCTACTTCCACCATAAAAGAAACATCCCATCCTTACAATTTTCCTTCAATAGACAAGCCTGGCTCATAACAACAGTCTTTCCGTACAGGTACAAGTGGGTACTAGGTACCCAGACGTTTTGTGCGAGAGCTTCCAAACCGAGGCTCTTATCTCCACAGCGGTACCCTTGAGCTAGTTGCACCCTTTTGCATTGCTGACTTGATGCCGTGTGTGCCCATTTAATTTGGGTTGAAGTTTCTGCGGTCATGTTATGGAATATTTTTTGGTGGTTTACGTCGTCGTTTTAATGTTTTCTTTAATTAACATCACGCCTGTAATACCCGAAGGTTAAGGCAGAGGTGTACTTAATAGTACACCCACATTTCGCCAGTTATGTTTAAGTCCCATGGAATAGGGCAAGCCTATTGCCATCAACCGGGGACAAATCAAGACTTCGGGGTTGCTACTGAGAAATTAAAAACCTAAATAGCACTTTACCCAGCCTGGGAATCGATCCCAGGGCTTCATGCTCAGCAACTGCTGGTGTTTTATTTATTATAAATACTAGCTGATGCCCGCGGCTTCACCCGCTTGACAAAATTTTATACTAAAACCTTCCTCTTGAATCACTCTATCTATTAAAAAACCTGCATCAAAATCCGTTGCTTAGTTTTAAAGATCTAAGCATACATAAGGACAGACAGAGACGGGAGATTTTGTTTTATAATAATTATGTAGATAGTGATTATTATACTAGAAAACGCTGGCGTGACGACTTAGAGGAGTTTGAAAGAGATTGGCCGAAGAAAACCACACGGAGAGAAGAGTTTAAGGTGGTGCTGGTGGGACAATGACGGCTAAAAAAAAAAGAAATAATATTACAGTTAGTTGATACATTGCGAATAGTTAGCTCATTGGTATAGAAACGCAACAAAGTCGCTGCAGAGCATGCAAGTTATTTGATACCTATGTTTCAAACTAGTAAAATATGCACATTCTATAAAGGTTTTAAGAAAATTACAAGTTTTATAAGACCTCACTTCCATTATTCATTGTTCATTCACAACTTGAGTACACTTCGTACGTATGACTAAAGTTAAAGTTCGTTCTATGAAAAGTTCATTGACATCAATCTTCGTCCTTTTAATTTCTGTCGACACTAAAACGGATGCCGTACTTTTAAACCACGGCATAATTTCACTATGAAACTTTATTGAAGGCGCTCGTAAAAAATTTACGACCTCCTTATTACCATAGAAAGGAGAAACAGTAAGTACCATAACATTAGAATGTTATATTTTATACCCGGCATTGTTTCTACTTTCAATGCGTCGTTTTATATCGATATTCCAACATATCGACTTAATGGTGTATTTTATATTGCCACTTTTCGCATTTATTTTATATTTTAAATACCGGATAACAGGGGCTAGTATAAAATAGTCACGGACTGTTTAATCCATTTACAAAACGTGTTGAAATATTGCGACTTATTATTGTTTCGCTTTTATTTAGAACTAAAACAATTATATGACTTGAACTGTTGATCTCGGCCCTTCTCGTGGGTGTTACAAGAGATTACTTATATAAGAATGATCAGCAACCATATTTGTAATAGACAGGTTCTTAAGTTCCAAACCATTTTTTTTGTACGTGCATGCATGTAGGGTCCAATTAAGGCAATGATACTTATCTTGGACGACATAGGTGGACATGAGCCCTTAAAATGAGGTCAATCAGTTATCAACACCATCATCATCTGCCTAGCCTTTTCCCAACTATGTTGGGGTCGGCTTGCAGTCTAACCGGATGCAGCTGAATACCAGTTATCAACACCGTTGCTTGCAAAATAATATCACATGTAGGTACATACTGTAAGTAATCATACTGTAACACCTACATACTGTAAGTAATCCGCCTGCCAAACGAGGTGATTATGGCAATACCCCTTAAATATCCATTATTGTAGCAGTAGCCTACGCAAGACCAAGTTGAGCTAGGGAAATTAACGAGCTGTTTATATAGCACATTGTAGTTACTAGCACTAGGAATTAATGGTATTAGGTGACGATCGGTATAAGGTAAAGCAAGAAACGAAATTATGCAACAAATGCCTTATACAACTTCGCAGTCGCATTTGCGTTAAATGCCAAAACGATCATTAGGTAAATAGAACAGCTGTAGGTGAAACAAAATCACAAATTATTCTTAATCTTGGTTCAACAAAGGCACTCGACACTATCCAGACTCGAAACTTGGGCCTCCTATTTTTTTGTATGGGAAATCATCAAATGACTCCTCCCGCTCTGGGCGGAGCAGGAGTGTCAGACTTTTACTGACTAAAACCCATCCATGTTCCTTCATCGCCCTTTGTGTTCCGGGGCCACGGTATCTCTTCCGAACAGTCCCGCAGCCCCGGCAAAACTTGGGCCTCCTTAATTACCGAAACAATCAACAAAAATTAATATATACAAAAAATCTCATCATTGCCACGCTTCGGAGATGGACATGAGTTACTTACTAGCTACCGATAATGATTATACCCGTCGTCTATTGTTAATAATGTTTTAGTTTGTTATTTGGACGAATACTTTAACAAATAACACTACGCACGCAAGGTACAGTTACAGTTATAGCCACGTCAACCAGTCTTACCAAGGTGTATCGTATTACCCAGTACCAACTGGGTTGTGAGGTCGGATAGGCAGTCGCTCCATGTAAAATACTGGTATTCAGCTGCATAAAATGCTACGCAGATGATGATATCTACGTACATAAAGTATACCTAATGGTATACGCACTTTTTGCCGCTTATTTTTAAGCTCCATATAAATAAGGGGCTGGCCCCTTGCCATCAACCAGGCACGAACCAGCGGACTCCAGGTTGCTACTGAGAAATCCCTAATGAACAAACCAAATATAACTCTACCTGACCTTAATAATCAAATCACGATCTCATAATCAGACGTAGAACTTTAATCACACAAATACAAAGAAATTATCTAACAAACTACCTAAAACTACTAACTAAAAACAATTTAATCAATTCTAATTTAATATATTCTAATTTAATCAATTTTAATTTAATTTATTCTAATTGAATCTATTCTAATTTAATTTAATCTATGTTTTTTATTTTTATTTAAGTAATTAAGTGTAATCTGCATATTTTTCCAAACTATGTATTTCTTGTTTTAATTAATTATTTATTTGTATATTTGTCTGCGCATAATGTAGTAGTGTAATAAAACTCACTAAAAGTGGACTTAATACTTTATTTTTCTATTCACTCCTCCAGAGGTACAGTCACAACAGTTTCTTCCAACGAATTGTGCTCTCTCGGCCAAGTCCCATGCTTTATAAAACGTTTGGGCAGTGTTGCCATTTCTCAAAAATAAAAACCAATTTAATAAAATCTTTAAAACCCTACACTCGGTTGCTGTGCTTTTCTGTAAGTGATGAGGCGCTTAGACTTTGGTTTGCAATGTACAAATTATAATGTAACAGTGTACTCATTGTTGAGAAGCCTTATAATAAATAAATAAATATGCAACCAATGGACCATCAAGGCAGTCAGGGAACTACGTAGTATCTTTAAAAAACGCTTTACTAACCACCCGACTTCATTCTTTTTAATCAAATTACGTCAACAGCATCGGCCGCAAAACTTCCATTATGGACGAAGCCTTAGTTCGGTTGGCCGTGACTAACACGCTTGGAAGTACGCCAAAGCAAACTCTGCTCAACTCTAATATGATTTCAGTTTAGTTTCGAAACAAATCTCGCATTCGGCAGAACGTTGCGATTAAAACCAACTAAATAAATGTTACTGAAAATTGTGTTGCTTTGAAATATTAGTTGTTGGAGTCGGTAAGGTGTAGTTTTTAGGTTCTAGATTTATTTGATGTTCATGGCACATAGGTATGTACGTATATATATCGTTTGAACTTTAGGTTGCAGATGTGAACTGCAGTTCTGGTTTTAATGGCTTCTTTAGTAACTGGTATACGTATACCAGTAGGTAAGCCACCTTTGAGTGAAAGGTGTACGATATTGCAACAATTTCAGCGGATAATATCCACTTGCGTTAGAAATATTGAAAAATTATTGTGAAACATAAATGCACTAAATACATTGCACTGAAAAGCGAAAACTTTAACGTAATGTTGCTCACAATTAACGATGAGCTCTTTTAATCTCAAACCCATTATAGTAAAGTAAAGGCCTCTTTTCATACAATGGACGCATAAGTATGCATTGATCAATTAACTTGCTCAATGCGAATAAGAAGTCATACGGGTTTCCTCACCATGTTTTCTTTCACGAAATGTCAGTAATTTCCAAAATAACCAATACAAATTCTTATTAAGATGCAACATCCTATTACTAAAGTAGTTCCAAGCAAATAGTTAAGTTACTTATGTATTAGTTATTTATTTCAAGCCGTCCGTTGACGTCAGAGTAGCTCAGAGCTCGAAGAGCACCGTTTCACCTGAAGGCATAACAATATAAAAGAGCATTTTATATGGCGGGTCACGGCCCGGCACTGAACCTCTATACCAAATTTACATTTTGATCACTACAGACTGCTGAATGCTGGTGGGTTCTAATAAAGTGGCGAAATTTATTTTGGGTTAGGATTGGGTTAGACAAAAATGTTAGGATATGGATATTATTAGGCATCTGAAAGTTGTAATGGTAAATGATTTCGCAGAATAACCAAAAGGAGTTTGTAGAACTCGTTGCACATGGCATTCTATACTTTTTGTCAATTTTTTTCTTGTGGTTACTGCCTAACCTGGTTTCAGAGTTTTAAGACCACCCATGGGTAAACTAGAGACTACAGGAGATACTAGTACTAAACGAGAGATGTTTCTCGACGGCATGTAAAGCCAAGTTCTCTGACTTGGCTTTACATGCCGTCGAGAAACATTTCTCAGGCATACTGGTTTTGTTTTCCTCACGATGTTTACCTTCACCAAAGCAAGTGATTTAATTACACAATACGCACATGAATCCGAAAAATCAGAGGTTCGGGTCTTGGGTTCGAACTCGAGACCAATGACTTGGCAGCCCGACTGTCACACCACTAGTCTATCACTGCTTGAAATTATTATGAAAATCTACATACTTTTTTTACAATTTTTCACATTAAAATTGTAGTTAGCCCAAGTTATATTTGCACAATCTTCTACCCAGGCTTCGCAGTCAGTCCTTAAAATTACACCTAATGATGATGAACTACCTCTACCCTCGGATTTGCCTGAACACTTTTGATAATTCAGTGAAATATGGCATCGGTAATTAAAACTTTTTTATGACCCTGCTCCCTTTAAGAGAGAAGGAAACTTTTCCGAAAAGTCACATCAAAATTTGACTTCGTAGTAAATTCAGGGTAGTTAAAGGACAATTTCCAAAATTACAGGGACGCTGGCTCCAGATGGCCAAACATTGTATCCAATTTAATTCTAGGTATAATTTTAGCTTTTCCCTTTGTTAAAGTTATCATTGGTTTAATTGTAGGATTCATTTATGGACTAGTTGTCTAAATTTTCGAGAAATACTGAAGTACGAGATAACTGATTTTCGTGAATTCAGTTAGAAAAAAACCGGCCAAGTGCGAGTCGGACTCGCGCACGAAGGGTTCCGTACCAATTATTATTAAAAAAACACGTTTGTTGTATGGGAGCCCCCCTTAAATATTAATTTTATTCTGTTTTTAGTATTTGTTGTTATAGCGGCAACAGAAATACATCATCTGTGAAAATTTCAACTGTCTAGCTGTCACGGTTCATGAGATACAGCCTGGTGACAGACAGACGGACAGACAGCGAAGTCTTAGTAATAGGGTTCCGTTTTTACCCTTTGGGTACGGAACCCTAAAAAGAAAGAAAACATCTTTATTCATCGCAGGGACATGACGTGCATACAATATTTGAAAACAGAAACAATAAACATAACAAACATTCAGAGTATTTCAAAACGGAACATAAACAAAAGGTAAATCTCTTAGATACCCGCAGACACAATTAAAATAACAATGCACCGTTCTCCTTCGGGAACGGCTGGGGACATACGGGTTAAAACAATAGTTGACAGCAGTTAGATGATATGACGAGTGCCTAATAGCGAAGTATGAAAGAAGAATACATGCTGCTCCGACCCCAAATGAATTCGAAGGCAAGAGACTGGTGATGATGATGATGATGAAATTGTTGAAATATTATGTAAATTATGAGGAAGTAGGTAAAACCAAATCAACAGAAAAGTACACAAAAATTCGCATTTCCACAAATTCACGACACCTTAATCACATTTTTCTTAATACACGAAAACATTTACTCCATTAACTAGAGTTTCCATTGAGAAATAGTTTTTTTAATGTTTTGTTAAAAGTACGGAGCGTGGTGCAGCGCCCACACAAAAGACCGCCATATTTCATGGGATAAGTACCCCGGCTCATAATGCACATTTCTTTCACTTATTTGAAAAATGGCACAGCCACAATTTAGGTCAAACCTACGAACATTTATGTTGTATAAACCTTGTATTTTATTAAGTATTCAACACGTATTGTAGTAGAAATACTGAAAATGGTAATAGCTCAAGAAATCATTAGTTAGTAGCGAAGAACATAGGTAACCTACCAAGCTGACATAAAATCAAAGAAACTATCCTAGAGGAAGAACCAGAAGAAACTAACTCACGGGCTTTTTCAAAGAACACATAAAAGTGAAATAAACTAGAGAAATGGGGAGAGCTCTGCGAAGAATCTCAGTTCTTCTCAACAACAATAAAGCGGTTGTCATATAGAAACTTTACACTATATCATAGGGGAACACATCTGACATTTTAACCGAACTCTTGATGTTCGCGACGAACGTCACCAAATCAGCACATAGTGTTTCTTATTATAGTTAAAAACAGTGTAGAGTCAGTGTATGGGCAATATAGTGATAAATAACAAGTGCTTTCAGTGATTAGAATAGTGATACAGTAATTTACATAAGCGCTAGACTCATATAAACTCGCAAGTGGAGTTTTATACTTTAATTTAGTGTTTTAGTAAGATCCAGGTAGCCTAGGTTGCGACCTAGGCCTGGACATAGTCTTTGTTAATAACTTAGCTTTTTAGATAAACCACTTTGACGAGAGTATGACAGTCTAGCGCAGCTATCTTCGTCAATAACAGAAAAATTTTGTCTTACAGAATAACAGTTGAAGGATCGTTACAGGCTGAAAAATACAGACACGATAAAATAAGTAACAGTTTTAGATAGGCCATGAACTCGTCTAGTATATGGCAATATTTACAATATTCTTCCTAAAATTAGCAAGCATGAAACATTTAAAAATCATTCTACCTCCAAGTACTAACAATATTATGATCCTAAGTTGTTAAAATCTTCAAGTCATAATTAATCAGGAATGGCTCAATCTAGAACACAATCGTGAGTAATAGTATAAATACGTGATAAAAAACCGGCCAAGTGCGAGTCGGACTCGCGCACGAAGGGTTCCGTACCATTATCTATACATTAGACAAAACGGCAAAAAAATCACGTTTGTTGTATGGGAGCCCCCCTTAAATATTAATTTTCTTCTGTTTTTAGTATTTGTTGTTATAGCGGCAACAGAAATACATCATCTGTGAAAATTTCAACTGTCTAGCTGTCACGGTTCATGAGATACAGCCTGGTGACAGACAGACGGACAGACGGACAGACGGACAGACGGACAGACAGACGGACAGACAGCGAAGTCTTAGTAATAGGGTTCCGTTTTTACCCTTTGGGTACGGAACCCTAAAAAAGCACACAACGCGCGAACACTCTATGACATCTGACATTTTGGAGGACCTTAGTCTACACAAGCGCCTCTAGCGGCAAATTCATACGCGATAGCCCCCATTATATACTTACAGTCACAGCAACAGTTTTCGTGAAATTCAGCCTGGAAGATCCTTCCTCCAGCCACTATTGGAAAAGTTGTCTGGTTTTTTGGAAATCATTTCCTAATTATAACATAGATCATCGTTATTTTTATGTCTGTACATAAATAACGTTATATAGAAACGATGTCGTGTATATAATGTACTTAGATATAAGCTAAAAATTGTAATCATTAAAAAACATGTAAGTATGTTTGGATAATCAAAATTTTCATTAAAGTTTTCTAAAATCAGGAAGCGAAATCAGGGTCCTCGTTACAGTAAAGTTCTGGAGTAACTTAGTAAACACAACATTTCTTAGAATCGTAGTCATCAGTACGGCAATTATATACAGTAGAAAAACAGTGAAAAAGTTGTGCGCGAAAAGTCCTGAAGCTCCGAATCGCTTCCTGAATAGTTATGAAAGTTTATAAGTGTATTATTTCCCAGTAAACCCCTATCCCCTCGTTAGGTTCTACGCCTGGGATTGCGTAGATTGGCTACAGTTAAATAGGTGTAGGACGTCAGCGCCGTCTGAGGGCGAAGTACAGTGTATGCGTGCGCCCGGCACAGATAGGGTATAGGCAGACCACTAGGTACACGTTATCCACGCCTTCAGCGGATCACGCCCGTCCGGCACACTTGAGCTAAGATTTTTTAAGCATGTTCTAGGTACCTACTTGGGGTTTCATTTATTTGAAAGTTCAATGATGAAGTCATCCTATAGCTAATATCTCTTTTTTCAACACCTGAAATCCTGTGGAATGGAAAGAATAATCCAAAATAACCAGAACATGTATGGATTCATGAAAGTTTTCGGCTGTATGGCAAGTATAAAATAAATATTCTTAAGACGTGACTGTCAAAGTAGGACATCCGAATTTAATCCGCAATTATCTATACCAGATGACTTTTTTTATCACTTTCCAAAAAAAAATGGGTATATTAGGTGAACGGAGTAGAAGCCTATGGCATACCTGTTTTTTTCTTCTTTTTTCCACAGCTTGGATAAAAATTGATCCATCATCAAACAACGCTACAAATTTCAAGTAAACTTTTCATATTAGAACAAAGAAAGATAAATTTTGAAAAAAATATGAAAAATATCAAATTATACGCAATACTCGTATGACTTGAATTTCGAATATTTTGATTTTTTTTTTACGAAAAAAATAATAAAAAAAAACTAAGTAGGTATACCAATTGCTTCAGACAGTCCGTTCACCTATTATACCCATTTTTTTTTAAAGTGATAAAAAAGTCATTCTGTACGTATATTTAAAAAAAACGAGTATCATGGACTCTTAATAGAAATAATACACTCATACAGTCACATTACATACCTACAAGACATTATCAATTCATAACAATTTAATTTACTTATAAAAACTTTACTTTCCGCAAAATTTCTAGTGTTAGCTTACGCGTTCCTGTCTTCTGTCCACAGCACTGAAAAGCTAACCAGGAAAATTTTAACTCTTTCCCTGGTTAGCTCGGAAGTGCCGTGCTTGACCGACGCAGAGGACGCCTGGAAAGTGGCTTGCCCGGACACGGATCGGCCCGAGAACCCGTTTTCCCAGAGACAGTGGGATGAGCCGCTCTGCAGGTTGGTACGGAATAAACTTATTAATACGTCTACCAATACTGCTGAGCGTGCCCGCCTGCTGGCTGTGGGTGAATGGGAGTCGGGCCTCTGGCTTCAGGCACTACCGTCACCTAATATAGGCACTATGTTAGGTGACACAACCTTCCGGCTCGCTACATGTTTGCGTTTGGGCGCTCCTTGTGGGGCTCCACATCGCTGTCAATGTGGTGAAGCAGTCGACTGCCTCGGACACCATGGCCTTTCTTGCAGTAAGAGTGCAGGTCGGATAGCGCGGCACGCTAGCATTAATGATCTCATCCGTCGTGCTCTTGCCACCGCCGGGGTGCCAGCTGTATTAGAACCCACTGGCTTGGCACGCGTCGATGGCAAGAGACCAGATGGTATGACCATAATGCCATGGAAGTTGGGTAGGCCTTTGGTGTGGGACGCAACTTGCGTCGACACCCTTGCGCCATCCCATCTTCCTAGCACAGTGTGCTGCGCTGGGGCGGCTGCGGCAGGTGCTGAAAACCTCAAACGGCGCAAATACAATAATTTAATTGGTAATTATGTGTTTGAGCCGTTTGGGGTTGAAACACTAGGGCCATGGGGTCCGAGTGCCCACCTAGTTTTTCGAGAAATCGCCAAACGGTTGGTCGACTGTTCACGTGACCAGAAGGCGGGCCTATTTTTTGGCCAAAGAATCAGCATTGCCATCCAACGTGGCAATGCTGCCAGCCTTCTGGGCACGTTTCCTGTTGACAGCGATGTGGACGAATTTTTCGACGCCCTGTAACCCTTTTTGATACTTGTAAATATTTTTATTTCTATTATAGAGTTAGTATGTAAATAATGTAAATATTACTGAAAATAAATTTCTGTTCTACCACAAAAAATTTACTTAATATGTTATATTCTTACTTAAACAGAACATAACATCACGCTCCTTTACCCCGAAAGGTTAAGCAAAGTTGTATGTACCTCACAGTATAACCACATTGTGCCGAAAAATCATTTTGCACACTATTTGTAAAACACATTTCACGATCTATTTTTAATCAGCATCAAATAAACACTTACCTTTACAGTTGCTTAATGTTCGTTGTTTGACTAAACATAAATTGACTTATCCCCGTAACATCAAGCTTATTAAGTGACGTCAACATAACAAGGTTATTTCAGCACCTTTCATCGCAGCACAGTATAATTATTTCGGTACATCACAAGAACCCAACTTTGCGTGGGAACGGCCCCAGATGATGCACTGTTTTTCTTCCATTACGGGACCGCTATCAACATAATGATTTCATACAATACTTAATACTATAAAAATATACGTAAAGTTAATGAAATGGATGGAACGGTTGACCCGTGATACAGACGGTTAAATTAAACTCGACGGCTATCTTTCCCTTCGGCGGTAGATTACTGAATTGCAAATTTGTAGATGGATGTTGAGAAATGGAACCGTCATGGACTTTTTCACATTGTATGAGTTTGTATGCAGTTGTGAGGCTGATGATTGAGGTAAAGGGGTCGTGGCGAATAAAACATGTGTTTTTCTTCTAGAGAGTAAATCCGTCTTTAATGACAAGACAGATTTGACAACATGCCCGCAGTGTTGCAAGAATAAAAAATATAAAAATAAAATGTTGGAGATGCCAACACACATAGAGGCCCTTGTTAAATAAGTATTCATGGTATGTTTACTTATCTAGCAAGCAGGATATTATTAAAACGTCTTAAAGGTTAGAGTAATTGCTCCGAACAAAACAATTGCTGGTTAATCAGGGCTCCCATAACATGTGGTGGATTTCCATGTTTCAACGACTGCTTTTGCAAAAGTTAACGAATCAAGAAATATTGGATCTAGCATCGATTGCATTCTCTTCTTACTAATTGACGGTAGGACATCCAGCACAATACCGCGGCTAGTCGTGACCCATCAGGGATGGCTCGTGACGGTCGCTTGTCTCAATTCAATACGGCTCACATGCAAATTTGTGTTGATTGTCGTCTGTATCGGCAAATAATCGACCGGGGCCTGGCAATCCCTCTGATCGGGCAGGGACCCCGGGCCCCCGACTGGCCGTTGAAGGACATTCTATTGGGTAATAATATATTCGATGGCAGATTCAGATTCTGTTAGCAAATTAATGGTATTAATTTATATTCAAATTCGGAGAGTTATTTGTGTTGGGCTGAGTGAGTAGAATATTTAAATTTTGACAAATAATGGATTTGTTTTGCTGAATATTAAACTTGTTGTAAAGTCACAGAAGAGCCGCTCAAATAAAAAAAAAATTGTAATAAGCAAGAATATTTGTGATGCTGGTGATTAAATTAAAATTTCTGAAAATTTTAAATTTATTAAATATTCTGTAAAACAACTAAACAAAGTGTCTCTCTGTGTAACTAAACAAAGCGCCAACCTATAATTCACCACGATAACCAATCATCACGACATTTTGCACCGACTTCCAAACAAAGACAAAATTACTTTCAGCAAATGACAAAGACGTCACAAGATGATGATAAACCATTTTCCGCCAATCAGGGCGCCGCAATATTCCAGTGATTAGGGCTACTGGACAGAGACGCGTCATTAGTTCCAACCCTTACAACGTCCCGAAGCATTCATCAAGTTGATTGACATTGGATTAAGTGTGCCAGTACTTTGGATGACAAAGTATTCAAATAATATTTTAGTAACTATACCTATTTTAAAATATCGAGTTTCAGACCGTACCTAGATAAGCCTTTGTTCATTAATTTTCAATATTCGAATTCGGTAAAGATTAATGATTCAAAGCCTATCAAGGCACATATCAATACACAACACTACCTTATGATGGCTAATTGATCCTCAATCAACAATATATTTATTTATTTATCCTCTCATTGACACTGCATAAAGGTCATTAGGAACAAAAAATACTTGATCTGGTGCTACTTATGCTTTTCCTTCTTCGTGCGCGCACGAGCGGTGGTGCGTCACGCTGGCTCAGGCAGCGGATTTCAGATTCAGATTCGGGATCAGATTACCAATCCTCTATCTGTAGTTCCGCATTATATTATAAAGACAGTAAAGAAAACTACGTATTCCTATCATACCCAGCCTTAAGCTTGGGTTTACAATAGATAGTAGCAGAGCTTCGCTTAGAGTAGACGGAATAAGTAGCCTCGAACGAGCAATCTCATCAAGCGAATTCGAGCTTCACTTGTCCTTCGTTCGTGTTTGTGAACCTAGCGTAGACCCATCCAAATACACCACGTAATCAAATAAAATTCTAGAGATGACCAAAATTTGGGAAGCTCAAAAACTCATTATGCACTTCGACCACCTCTCCTCTAGAAAGTCCAACCAAAGCCACCCAAAACAGACTTAAGCCCTAGTTATACGTACACAATATCACTATTGTATTTAAGCCTTATAATCAAAATAGGGTGTGTACATAAAGTGGGTGGTTATTATGCACAACAACTTAATCCTCGACACGTGCTTGTTTGCGACATGTATCTCTTGCGAAGAGGATCGCATTCTATGCTGCTTGGTGTTTGAGTATGAGAGGAGCGAGAATTTGTAGGTCGTCAGGAATACGAGGATCTAGCACGACGACCTAGAAGGAAATTTACTGGCTTCATTGATGTTGTTCTCAAGAGAGGTCAGGTCAGTAGTACCTACTCGCAAAAGGCGTCGTGCATGTGTGTGTGGATGAAGCAAAAGAGTATTTTATTTTATTTATTTGGCTCTCCAACAATTGAATACACTGAAAGAAAGAAAGAAAGAAAGAAAAGTATTTATTGACTCACACAGGATAAACAGAAACAAAAAGATATAATAGAAATAACAAAATTATATAAAAAAGTAAACAAGAGAAAAAATAAAAAAAACAATCAAAATGGTCCTGTGCAAGGCCAAAAGGCTCCTATCTCAGCAAATTGCTGTGACATTTAAAAAAAAGAAGTCTGCTTCAAAGAAATGAAAAACACCCAATACAGTCACATACCAGTGTACCAACCTCTTACAGGTAAGCACATCATACACTACTTATTTGTCGTAGGATAAAAAGAGGTGATGTTTTGTAGTGTTTGCATATCCCCGGGGGAAAAGGCATGAGTTTATATATTTAGGTACCTATGTATTTCTGACCCTTAAAATTTTCAAATATCCACCAACAATCTTACTTCGCCGACCTACCTTCTTTGATTACAAAGAACAAGAAGAATTACTATTTACACAAGATTTTATAAAACACAGGTCATTAATTAACATAATTATAGTAAAGTGTCATGCAAAGCGTCAAGTGTTTTTGACCCGTGTGCGTTGCAACTGTGATTGTCACTTTGTCATTCCTTGCTACGGGGCCCAGGGCGACCCAGAGAGTCTTTGGGATATTATCAGATCCAGTGACTATAGTGACAGCACTGTTGTACTCGATATTGAGGAAACTCACCAGAATAACACATACTCGTAAGCCAAATATCATTCTACACTCTACCTAATGATCCTTTTGTAAATCGAGATCAAACACGTTCATACAATCACAATGAGGAAAATCATACCTCCCAGGTGTAAGTAAATAAGATATTTTTGATAATGAGAACTTCTCTACATAATGGAGTAAAATACTCCTACAGCTTGTGCCTTACACCAAACGCTAAAGAATATCCAGCTTAAAATGAGCTTAACCAACGTGCATTGTACTGAACTCATCACAGCTAATGGAATTCATAAACGCAACGAATTCTGACTAAATAGAATATTTAATTAACACAACCAAGTTTTCGTTTAAAATAAATAGCTTTGAAGCAAAGTGTATGTGGTTTTTTATTTTAATCAACAAAATAATATGGAGCATTTAAAGATCGTAGCAGGTTGCGTACTGTCTACCCTCATGGGAAAAAAGCTTGAGTTTATCTATGTATGTATAATAGTTTACCTAAATAGAATTAACTTTGAATTAACCCAAACAAAATACTAATGAAAATAAGTCAAATCCAATAAAAAAACTCGTCCATGTCGAGTCCAATGTGTGAATAGAACACTGCGCGAATTTCCAGATTGCCACAGTTCCATGAAACATATGTCCATCCAACCAAAGGCTTTTTTTGATGAAACTTTATGCATCCATCAGTCAACCAACATTGGGTCAGTCAGTGTCCTGGCACTGAAGTAAAATACTACTACTAGTATTACACTAAAGTAAAATAAATTTAACTTGGCGCTGTCATACTGTAGACTGTCCTCGCCACTCCTTCAGGTGAGAAATGGTCGTCAGAAGAATTTAGGTCGGTATGTCACTAAATTGGATATATTTCAGCAGTCCTCCCATATTTGCTGTCGTATGCTTGGACATTTTTTACAGAGAACACATAAGAGACATTTGACTCCACTGACTACTAAAAGGCTTCAAAACTTAATTAGTTCAAAGGTTCCACTTTTTCTTTTACTGAACTAATATAAAGAATCGCTGAACTCAAAACATTTATGAAAATGTTCTCTCTACTACACCAAAAGAAAAGTGGCTTAGCTAACTGCGATTTTACGCTTTTCCATTCTAGCCTAGATTCTCAAGACTATGTTTAGCAAACGGAATAACAAAAACAAACACTTCCCGCCATGTTGGTTTACATTACAATATATAAATAGTTGTACAACAAAAAGCGATGCGGTCGGGTCCGGTCGCGACCTTAGCAGTAGGTACTCGTAGTTAGACTGTAACGAGCCAGTCCTAGTTCACCGCAAGCTTGTTAGACAAACGAGGCCAAACATGTGTTTGTTTTGCATTTTTTAGACTGGCAACCCTCGTGAGCAGAGGTATCTACACACTACAAAGGCGGTCACATTTCACAGACCTAAAAATCCACGGTAGTGTTTGTATTTGTTTTTCGGATAATCACAGAGGATAGAGGATTTATTTTTGTTTGCTTAGGTCTTCTTACGCTTGTGTGATTTGCCAAAGCCTTCTTTGAGTCACCTTGGCTTCCCAAATAAGACTTTTTGTCTTGTGTTTTTCTCACAAGTTGCACGAAGTATAAATCAAAAGCTAGACTTATTTCCTCTCTCGTAAATAAAAACATAAATCCCAACACCAACATTGTCATAACCACTAATCCAATCTCTACAAATTCCGTCAGCCGAAGTAAGCAGACATAACGAACAACAGCGAGCCACGAGCTACGGAACAAAACTAAACAAAAACGTCACAGGCCACAGCGCAAACAACAAGCAGTTCAACAATAACTAACAAAAGGCTTACATCATTTCATTCGTGACAAATTCCCGTACACATTTAATTGATGGCCTACGTCATCTGAACTTGGTCCATAATTGGGCGATGGTGAGTGGCGCGCTAACGAGGTCCCGGGCAATGCACATGCCAAAACACGTAGAATAGACTTCCTATATCTTGTGGTGGGTGAAAAATTAAATCACCCGTTTTAGAGTGAAGGAATTGTTTAGGTCACCTGGGTCCTAGTTAATTGGATTGTGACAGGATTAAGACTTGTTTTTGGAAAATGAATTTTGGTAAGATTATTTATTAAACACAGACTAATTATTTATATTATTATTTATTTGGCAATAAATTGAACATTATCATGAGTTTTCTACATGATATTGAATAATTTGTATAAATGAAACTTGGTGTATGTATCAGTCATTTTATTACGAAGGATTTGGGGCTCTGCTGTGGGAGGCCTACTTCCAGTAAAAAAAATCTTAGAATGGTAAATTTTGGAGTAGACTGACGACAGCAGAAAAATCGAACTAACAATTGTATTGTATTACAAATAATTATTAAAATCCTCAAACGAAAGTTATTATACACACACATAGTAGATTAGATATACAAACATAGTACATTTTCCCGAGCCACAAAATACAAACGATGCTTCGTTTGTGGCTCACCGAATTAAGTGACACAGCTGTTTTGTTTAATAAACTTATTACCTAGATAACAGACCAGCCAAGACTACATAAATCTAAAACAAAACAAGTTCTAACAAAATTCTAACATCTATTACAAAATACAAAGAATGAAATGAGCAGAGTAAATCAACTAAGCTCGCAAGTCAAGTAACAACTACTACGGTCCTACCTTCGTTAACAACTGTTAATAGGCTTAGTAATTCAACTAACTGGGACACCGAGGGGACAACTGGAACTAAAAAAAAGCATGATGGAATTAATCCCCGGTGCGCCGGCTTAGCCTAGTTAACTCTAAATAGGCTAACTTTAATCTAGACTCGAGATCAACCTGGATCAACTTTATTTTTCATTTCCACTTTAAATGGTTATTTAAAGTAAGGTGGGACGTTTCTATCTAGAATTAGATGAAAGTGTTAATTTTGTGGAGGATTTGATTTATTTTTGATGATGTTTTTCAGATAGATCAGAAGGCCTATTACGTATCTTTCTGATATCCAGTGACTATCAAGCTTCCGTTGTACACCGAACTTTGATGAAAACCGTGAATGTCAAAATGTTGGTATTACGTATTACACAGAGTGGATATCCTTTTACGGTGATTAACAGCCCGGGTACGGTGTAACGTCTTTCACGAAAGCCACTTCAAACTCAGTTGTCATCAATTTGATATATAAGCTTACATAATCGCAATATTAGAGGAATCGATACGAAAGTGTCTGTCAAAATGAGTTACGGTGACTATCAGCCACGATAGGCACCGATGACGTCATATTTGATCGCGACTGGTCATACGTAATACGAAACTTTTGACAGTTAATTGATGGACACTGAGCCCAGTTACTATGATTTCGAGCTGTCAACAGAGATACGTAATAGGCCTGCTGATCAGATACTTGTGAAGTACTCGCAACCGGCGCGCGACATGCTTTTGTATCCGGAGCGCGCAGTGTAAACGTACCTAACGTAAATACATCGATTTTAAATTTAAAAACACTCGTTTCACATATAATATTTTTATAATTTTAAGAATTTATTCATATCTATGGACGATACTGATTGTGTTTGTTGCAAACAATTTAGCTGAAAGGCTAGAGGATAATTGTATTTTTTTTATTTATAAATCGACATATAAGATTTAAAAGGAGGGTCTGTTTAAATCTTGTATGTGGATTTTTTTGTCACGAAGCCGTCAACCAAGCATTCTGTAGGTACCTTTTTTTGGGGTGAAAAACCACGTTTTACGGTAAAACTTAATGTAACGCACTCAAAACATCGTGCAGGTGGCCTACCATGACGTCTTAAAGCAGGATCATTTTATACTTGTTCCAGTGTGGGTAAGAGACAGAGCTATAGAGGACGTCTAGCGCCATCTCTTTCGCTCACAGGAATAAAATTAAAACGATCCTGCTTAAAGACTTCATGGTAGGCCACCAGATAGTCACATTTAATAGTAAACAGGTTATGAAGAATATTGAAAAAAAAAAATTGTGAAAAAGTTGGAAATTTGACCTCCAATGTATCCTACTACTATTAGGTTCCCAGGTATGGTCCACAACAAAAAAATGATCGCAATGACGAGGAGAATAAGTGCCTTTCGGCTTCCTTAAGGGTCTACTTACACCCTTTATTTATATTGACAGGGCTCTAGGCATGATGACTGAACTCTGGTGTATGAGCGAAAAATGATCGCAATGACGGGGAGAATAAGTGCCTTTCGGCTTCCTTAAGGGTCTACTTACACCCTTTATTTATATTGACAGGGCTCTAGGCATGATGACTGAACTCTGGTGTATGAGCGAAAAATGATCGCAATGACGGGGAGAATAAGTGCCTTTCGGCTTCGTTAGGGGTCTATTTACATCCTTTATTTATGTTAACAGGGCTCTAGGCATGATGACTGAACTCTGGTGTATGAGCGAAAAATGATCGCAATGACGGGGAGAATAAGTGCCTTTCGGCTTCGTTAAGGGTCTATTTGCACCCTTTATTTATGTTAACAGGGCTCTAGGCATGATGACTGAACTCTGGTGTATGAGCGAAAAATGATTGCAATGACGGGGAGAATAAGTGCCTTTCGGCTTCGTTAAGGGTCTATTTGCACCCTTTATTTATGTTAACAAGGCTCTAGGCATGATGACTGAATTCTGGTGTATGAGCGAAACATGATTGCAATGACGGGGAGAATAAGTGCCTTTCGGTTTCGTTATGGATCTATGTGCATCCTTTATTTATGTTGCTAGGGCTCCTAGGGCAGCATGATGACTGAACTCGGGTGTATGAGCGTAGAAGGAGCTGAAGGAGTAGGTATAGTTTTTTGGGCTTTCCATACCTTCTGTCTACTCTAATGGAAAGCGTGAGTTTAAGTATACAGAGTATAACAGAATATGCGCAATACCTCTTAGGTGGTTATGAAGACCGTCAAACTGGACAGTAGAAATGAGTCGAACAAAATATTGGACTCTTCATACTAATGCGTCAGCCGATGCCATATTTTGTACGGATTTATTAAAAGCATTTTTTAAAAGTTGAGTGAGTAAATAAAAAAAAATAAAATAAAAAAGCCTTTAATTCTACCATAAATAAATAGAACATATAAACTTCATCATCATCAGCCTATTAATGTTCCCACTGCTAGGACACAGGTCTCCTCTCTATGAGAGGGAATGGGCTATAATCCACCACGCGGGCCCAGTGCGGATTGGTAGATGTCACATGTCTTCGATTTTTTTGGTTCTAGGACATGCCGGTTTCCTCACGATGTTTTCCTTCACCGTTTTGAGAGCAGCGGTGATGAAATAAATTACACAAAGTAATGGGCCTGCCTGGGTTCGAACCCACGACTTACTGTTCGTGAGTAGGGGCCGCCACCACTGGGCCACCGCTGCTCATATAAACTTGATTATTTGTAATTGTAACAAATCATACCCTTATGTCCCCGGCCGTGCCCGATCGGGCACGGTGCATTGTTATTTTAATTGTGTCTGTAATTGCGGGTATCGAAGTATTAACATTACATTTATCAACATTACATTTTCAACGTTACATTATCAACATTACAATATGAGCTTTACATTATTGACATTACATTCATTCCACATTCATTCAAACCATTACATACGTTTCATTACATTCATTTCATTTTATTACCTCAATTTAGTAACATATCGTTTACGTTGAGTAAGTATTATACGTAGTATCGATGAAAGTTATTATCTTTGATGGCAACTTGTTTTCAAACTTATTGCATGCTGGTCGCTGATCCAAATTCTAAGTATAATAAAATGTTTCCTTAGCGCAAGGCTGAATGCTAAAAAGACAAGATGACTTCAAATTAAAACACTAAGTAAACTTGACGACTTTACGAAAACTTCGGTTTCAAGAGTCTTAAACATTTGTGGCTTGTATTTTGTAATGGGCAGAATAAAATTAATCTCCTGTCAATAGTACAAGTACTTCAATTGATTATTATTTCACTAAAATGTGTTTATTTATTTTGAACATGACCTACAAAAATAATCATTTCCTTTCGCAAGCCACAAATCACTTAAAACTTCTTACGAAAACTATGTCTAGACTACAAAAAAGTTCAATTATTTCGGAATCTCTCATCTGAAGAATGTTTTAAATTACTTTTTTCTTATGACAATAAAAAAATTAAGTTAAAACAACCCCGGGCTTTAGATGTCGTTATCTCATACTATTCTTGTAAACGACGAAGGATAATTTAAAAACTAATTACTTTCTTTGAAGGGAAATTGTAAATAAAGTTTTGTGAAGTTAGTTTTCATAAAGACGTTAAGCGGAGTTGAGTCTTGGGCAAGAAATTGAGCAATTTTGGCATTATGTAGCGTGCGCACGTTGATTGTAACTAAATGTTCGAGAAAACAGATATGTTTTAACGTACTTGAACGTTTACGACGCTTAATTTAAATGGAAATGGTTGTATAATTTGTAATAATACCTAAACATTACTTTTGAATGGTTAGTACAATTCTATTAATACATTTTTTCTAAATTACAAATAATTATGACGTCGTTCGTCGTCGTTCGTCGTTCTCACATATATGTATAATCTCAAAATTAATGAAGTAACCATGACTTTGTAACAATATTCTGATTTTAAAAGAGTGTCCATGAAGTTTCTTGCCCGTTCTTCTCCATAGAGTCTACGCTAGGGAATTGGCAACTACAGTTCTTTCTCAAGTTATTATGCCTTGTGACTGAGACTGTAGCTTTGATTTTCTTTTTTGTATTTTTGACATTCAAAAGTGCCGCAATGGTCTAATTGAAATAAATGCTTTTAGTTTTGAGTTTTTTTTTTTGAGTTTTGACGTTAACTTAATTTTTTTTAAAACGTACGATTTTTCGTTAAATCCTAGTTATTAAAACTATCTAATAAAATGCAATAGTTGCAAAATAACAGAGTGAATAGACGCAATAAAACAAATAAACGCTTCGTCAGAAATTAAAAGCACTCTGGCTCATTCGGAGTACCCTCATCACCCAAGTTCGTAAAACCCAAATCAAACGGTTTTTGTGAAACAACCCTAATTCTAAGTTTAAATTAATATAATCAACAATCTAACACCATTGGTCAATATTGAAGTTCATATTTTATTTGTTTTCTCTAACTTTGTGTTGATACGAATTGGGGGGTTAAATGAAGGAATGAAGCTAAGTTACTGTTCAAGGTCAAGGAAATTGATTGTTCTTCCTTAACAAACTGTGTATTGCTAAACAATATTGATTGGGATTAAGTACGTTTATTAGAAGAGTAAAGGCCTGTTTCACGATGCCCGAATAGCCACTATTTACCGAATAAATTCTAAAATGGAACAGAACTGTATGAAATAATTTGCCAAGTTAACGGGAACTTAATCGCAGGTGGTGAAACAGGCCATAAGAGTACGAGATAATAGAGCATTTTTCGTATAAGTAACGTAACATAAAAACTTAAAAATATGGAAGAAAACTGACAGATTTCTCCCTCTGAATAATAAACGTCCCCTAGACCGTCAATAACCACAAGAATTTCATTAAAACAACATTTTTCAAATCGACAATCCAATTCATAAACCGGGACAAATGAACGCCACAAAAATAGCCGTCATAATAAACAAAATAGCCAAGTAGGAAAATTTATTAGCATACTCCCATTACAACATAAATGAGGGGACAGATAGCGAAGGAACGTTGAACAAAATTTCAATTATATCAGTGGAGAAGTGTAAACGGGCCGCGCTTCCTCCGCCCCCTGGCGCCTTCAGCCCGAACTTTCTGTTTACATTTTGTTAACGGAATGAGAATTTAAAGCGAAATTTCTTAGCAACAAACGTGCGTTAAAAGTCAACGTTAGGAGTAGAATAGTTCTACCGTGAAATCGTCGACTGGCAGAGGTCGTGCTTCGAGACGCGTATGCAGTTTGAATTCGCTCGCGAATTTCAATGTGGCTGTAATTTAATTTGGCTGTTTACGCTTTTAATTTAAGTTTCGACAGTCTTAATTTCTTAATTCATAATAAATTTTAATTTTATTCCGCGTCGTCTGAAAGAAAGCTCTTCCTTGTTTTGTTTCTGTAAAATGTTTTTACTGCAGGGTTATGCCTCTAAAACAAACCTTGTGGATATGACCAAAAGGTAGAATTACAACTGTTGTTTTATCAGAGACACGTCATATAAGGCACTAGCTCAGCTTAGGACCTCTAAGGGTCGATTTCACCAAACAAGAGTAAATCTTACTCGAGAGTATACGAGCAGTTACTCCTATTATAACATGTTTTTACGTTTCACCATAGACTTAATCCAAGAGTAAACGTTTATGCTGGAGTAAATCTCTACTCCACCGATTTTCAAGGAACAGCGAGCTTATACTAGGATAAGTTCAATATGGCATCCAAGTGTCATTATTTTACAGCTGATTTGCTAACTGGCGCGCTGGCATAAACATATTAGTACCTACCAATTAATAGGTATTGTTTTTTTGAAAAGTGAAAATAGTTTAGATGAGCCTGTGTATTGTCTAAAAATGGTAGATCGTTTGAGAGCATTAATTGAGGATTCTGACAGTGCTGACGAATATTTACCAAGGCGACCAAGATGGATACAAGAAATAAATAATTATTTTGACGACTACGATAACATAGATTTCATTAAAAGGTTCCGTTTACCTAAGCGAGCAGCGTTATGTTTGTTTAATTTATCAAAACACAAGCAATCTCAAAAACAAACATCACGAAATATTGATGAGGTTAGAATTTCTAGTTTTGACACACTTTTGATATAGGTATAACCCTACCGAATAGAATAATACGCAATACACTTTACTTATTAGAGGAGAAACGAGCAGTTGAATTTGGGTGGCTTATAAAGTCATTCATTTCACACATTCGGATTCACTCCCTGTCACAGAATAACTATCCGAGAGTAAATTTACTCCGGTGTAGAGTGGTGGAACGTGGACGATGTTATCCGAGAGTAAAATATAAGAATAGATATATTCCGTGGATAGCTATTCTCGAGTAAAGTCATGTTTGGTGAAATCGACTCTAAGTCTTGTGCAATGTACTATCGAGGACAGTCCCGCCTGATCACCACTAAGCTAATTTTTGCTTGCACTTACAACAAAGAAACGCTCTTTAGCCCCGCCCCGTTGACTTTGTATAGAAATAACGAATGAAAAGATACCGATCGGCCGAGCGCACTGATGATGCACGCCAAAGTTGACGCACGCCAAACTTGACGCACGCCAAAGTTGACGCACGCCAAAGTTGACGCTTTCCTAATATACCTAAACTTTAAGGGAGCAAGGCTCGGCGCCGCCGCATGAGTTAAGCGAAAAAATGTTTAACTGATCAGGCGGAAAAGACTACGATTGTATATCTCGTCATATTCAGACCTGAATGTGGGGAAATGTTGATCCCCTAGCAAAAAGCGCATGGTGATTTGCCACGCTTGTAATCTCTTAAGGGTTAGGCAGGGCCTTACCTAATTTAGTCAAGTCTACTAGTCATCAACGTAGCATAAATCCAGGGCCTGTGGACTGGTCAATTTGAAATAGATAAATCCAATAAAACTTACCTACCTCACTAACCTTACCTTTTTGTCGCACTCACGACGTGCAAGCAGTCATCTTTTTTTTTGTTAATGTTCCGTTTTGTTGTATTCTAAATACTCGTTTGTTGAGTAATTCATCAACTCGTCCCACATGCCCACGGCCCATTTGGGACGAGTTGATGAAAATCAAAATAAATAAAATTTTCGTTCTGCAACTTGTCCCACGTTTTATGTTTATTTTTTCTAATTTTGTGTGGACGTCATGTCCCTGCGATAAATAAAGATTTTTTTATTTCTTTCTTCACTTTGCCCAATCTGGGATTTAAATCCAGGATCACATGTTCGGCAGTTATTCTTGCGACAACTACACCAACCAGGCAGTTAAAATATAGTTGCTAGAAATAAAATAAACAGCCTACATCAAAAACAGTGTTCACAAAACTACTAGTGAATCGCCCTTCAGCAAACGTTGACTAGTTTTCGTTCCACCGAAGGATCAGAGATGTCGTTAAAACTTTTCGGACGGATAACACGGTTACTCTCTTTTTTACAAGAAAAACTTGATCGAAAAGTTATCATGTCTGTTTGTACACGACCTATTTCTTAGAAATTCTCTCTTGACTTTTTATGTACTTGTATTTAACTTTCTGTATACGAGAATTGGCTTTACTTGTATTTTGTTAAGTTACTAGTTTGGAGGTATATTTTTTCTGTTTATCTTGGGTACTTTCTATTACATAGGATTCTATAAACTTCGTGGAAATAATAATTCTCCACGCTTGTACAGAATGTTCCACGAAAATGTAACTTCATCGTATAAGTAAATACATAAGCAGAATTATATTAACTTACCCAACAAGCTCAACTTCAAGTAAACATCAATATTTTATTGCCCAAATTCTGATTCAATTAACAAACTAATTTATCGCAAATCAGCAAACCAAAAGCTAAAAATCACAACTTTTCCATCTGAAAGTCTCCAAAGAAAATCTTTCATACATTATTCAAGCAGTTAAAGGATTTATTTGGAATGGGCAAAGTTACGGGGTCCAGATACTACCAATTACTTAAACTAATTAATTGGTTGTTTTCCTGGATCGTAACATCAGCATACTTTTTGCTTAATGAAGCGAGCAATAAAGTACTGCAAGAGTGATAGGGTTGTCACTGTTCTAGCACAAGAAACGACAATAAAAGATATTTTTGATGTTTTGATTTATCATCATCTGTTGTTCCCAACTATGTTGGGGTAGGCTTTCAGTCTTACCCGATACAGTTGAATAACAGTATTTTTCATGTAGCGACTGCCTATCTGAACTCCCAAACCCAGTTAGAACAGTTTTTTTTATCGCTCTACCCTAGCGGCTGTTATTATTTAGCCACGTGGTCCTTGTTTTAATTAGTATATGCCTTTTTTATTTATTGCTATTCAATTATTCTAAAGTATAACAGCCAAAAACTATATGAAATGTACTACATGTTGTCAGTACTAGCAGGTGGTTCCAGCCAAACTATTTGTCGGTCTTCGAATTCCAGGCACATAGCTGCAGCAAAACGTATGCAGCCATTTAGACGGATGAGGGAATTCTACGGCATTGTTGATGTTAGCCACTTAATTTGTTTCTCTACAAGAAGATATCAATCAACCAGAGTTATCAAAATTACATTCGGACTTTTGTCGTATAATTAAATGCGAATACAACGGGAAAATAAATAACATGATGATTTTAAAAAGAAGTGTCCTTGAAATTTGTTTGTAAGTTTGTATGTAGGGGTAATATCAGGAACTAATGATCCAATTCTAAAAATTATTTCACTGGCAGAAAGCTATATTATTTGTGAGTGCTATAAGCTATAAATTATATTTATATCATTCATATTTGCCGCGTTATCACAATTTTTGCGGACGAACTCGCGAGAGAAGTGCTAGTAAAATAGATATTTAAGTACGACAGACATTAACATAACCTTTATTTTTTAGGCTATATTGTCCCACTGCTGGGCTATAGTGGGAAGGCAATATGGGCTCTTCCATAGCCTCCCACTCTTTTCTCCATGCTGTTTTCTCCGGCTTTTTCATTACCTACAAAAAAAATATTTTCTGAAAACTAACTGCTTTGCTTGTAATTGGAGACAGCCCTACCCTAAAAGAGAATTGCAATCTCAAGATGAGTCCGGCTCTTGCGAGTTTCCATACAGTCTCTGCCATTTTAAACGAAAAATTCGGATAAATTGTTCAATTTTCCAATAGCTGACTTCTTCGCTGATGTAATTAATCTAAATATATAAAAGAAGAAACTGACTGACTGACTGACTGACTGATTGACTGACTGACTGACTGACTGACTGACTGACTGACTGACTCATCTATCAACGCACAGCCCAAACCGCTGGGTCTACAGATTCCAAATTTGGCAAGTAGGTTCCTTATGTGGTCTAGAGGTGCACTAAGAAAGGATTTTTCAAAATTCACCCCCTAAGGGGGTTAAACGGGGCTCCAAAGTTTGTATGGGGAAACAAGATTAGTTTGACTATTTTATTCGAAACTTCACAGGAGTGCTTCTATTGATAAATGAGTAGAAACAGGTTTCAGGTTTTTTCAGAATTCAACCCCTAAGAGGGGGAAATGGGGTGGCAAAGTATAAAAATCAATGCACAGCCCAAACTGCTGAGTCTAGAGATTTCAAATTTGGCAAGTAAGTTCCTTCTGTGGTCTAGGGGTGCACTAAGAAAGGATTTTTCAAAATTCAACCCCTAAGGGGGTTAAACGGGAATCCAAAGTTTGTATGGGTAAAACAAGATTAGTTAGACTATTTTATTCGAAACTTCACAGGAGTACTCCTATTGATAAATGAGTAGAAACGGGTTTCAGGTTGTTTCAGAATTCAACCCCTAAGAGGGGGAAATGTGGTGGCAAAGTTTAAAAATCAATGCACAGCCCAAACCACTTAGTCTAGAGATTCCAAATTTGGCACAAAGGTTCTTTATGAGGTTTAGGGGTGCATTAAGAAATATTTTTTTAAAATTCACCCCCTTAGGGGTTGGAACGGGAGTCCAAAGATTACGTGGGTAAATAAGATTAGTTAGACTACTTTATTCGAAACTTAACAGGAGTACTCCTATCGATAAATGAGTTAACGTTTGTGTTTCAGTTTTTTTCAGAATTCAACCCCTAAAGGGGGAAATGGGGTAACAAAGCCTGAAATTCAACATAGGTATTGTTTTTATGGTGAATTGGGTCGGGTGTATTACAAAAACAACGATTTTAAGATTTAATGTGGCAGACCACTACCACCACCACCACCCCCACCACCATACCCTGCCCACCACCACTACCATTCCCTGTTGGGGTGCGATGGGGTTAAAATGTCTAAAAATCAATATGGGTGTCGATACCGAGATTATCAGGGGTGCTGATTACGAAAATGGCATTTATTTTGAGATCCAGATGATAATGATTGTGATTACGATGATGATGATGATTGTGATAATGATGACGATGATTGTGATGATGATGATTTTGATTACAATGATAATGATTGTGATTACGATGATGATGATTGTGATAATGATGATTGTGATAACGATGATAATGATTGTGATTACAATGATAATAAGTGTGATAACGATGATGGTGATTGTGATAGTGATTGTGATTGTAATGGTGATTGTGACAGTGACGGTGATTGTGATAGTGTCGGTGATTGTGATGGTGATAGCGATGGTTGTGATAACAAGGACGAAGATTGTGATGATGATGATTGTGATTAAGATAATAATAATTGTGATTACGATGATGGTGATTGTGATAGTGATTTTGATGGTGATTGTGATGGTGATTGTAAAAGTGGGAGTGATTGTGATGGTGATGGTGATTGTGATTGTGACAGTGATGGTGATTGTAATAATGATGTAGATTATTGTGATTACTATGATAATGATTGTGATAACGAGGGTAGTGATTGTGATGGTGATGGTGATGGTGATTGTGATTTTGATTGTGATAGTGTTGGTGATTGTGATAATGATGGTGATTGTGATAATGATTGTGGTTGAGATAGTGATGGCGATTGTGATCATGATGATTGTGATTAAGATGATAGTGATTGTGATTACGATGATAATGATTATGATTACGATTATAATGATTGTGATGACGAGGATGGAGATTGTGATGATGATGATTGTGAATACGGTGATAATGGTGGTGATTACGATGATAGTGATTGTGATAATGATGATAGCGATTGTGATTACGATGATAATGATTGTGATAACGATGATGGTGATTGTGATAACGATGATAGTGATTGTGATACTGATTTTGATGGTGATTGTGATGGTGATGATGATTGTGATAGTTATTATAAGAGTGGTGGTGATTGTGATGGTGATAGCGATGGTTATTGTGATGGTGATTGTGATGGTGATTGTGATTGTGATTGTGATGGTGATTGTGATGGTGATGGTGATTGTGATGGTGATGGTGATTGTGATTGTGATTGTGATGGTGATGGTGATTGTGATGGTGATTGTGATGGTGATGGTGATTATGATGGTGATGGTGATTGTGATTGTGATTGTGATTGTGATGGTGATGGTGATTGTGATGGTTATTGTGATGGTGATTGTGATGGTGATTGTGATGTGATTGTGATGGTGATTGTGATGGTGATTGTGATGGTGATTGTGATGGTGATTGAGATAGTGATGGTGAGTGTGATAATGACTGTGATTACGATGATAATTATTGTGATAACGATGATGATGATTGTGATAGTTATTTTGATGGTGATTGTGATGGTGATGGTGATTGTGATAGTGATTGTGATAGCAATAGTGATGGGGATTGTGATGGTGATTGTGATAGTGATAGTAATGGTGATTGTGATAATGATGGCGGTTGTGATAATGATGGCGGTTGTGATAGTGATGGTGATTGTGATAATAATAATTGTGATGATTATGAAATGTGGCACATAGATAGTTTATAACCTGGATTAACATGGAGGACACTATTATCCCTTTAGTATGATCCAGTGGGACAGTTACCGAACTTAACGCGGGCGAAGCCGCGGGCATCAGCTAGTGTGCCTATAAGAACAGAATAAGAATAATCTTTATTTACGTGAAATATGGTACATTGAGGTGTTATAGATGCATAAGTTCTACATATTCCGCTTACTATAATTCAGCATGTAAATATTGTTAAATAAAAACTAAACTAAAACAACGCAATAAGTATTATAGCTGGGCTTAATTAAGGGCTAAAAACTCACATAATGTTTATTGTAAAACAATTTCCACTTGATGATAGACAAAAAAAAAAAACAAATATATCTAAATATATAAAAGAAGAAACTGACTGACTGACTGACTGACTGACTCATCTATCAACGCACAGCCCAAACCGCTGGGTCTACAGATTCCAAATTTGGCACGTAGGTTCCTTATGTGGTCTAGGGGTGCACTAAGAAAGGATTTTTCAAAATTCACCCCCTAAGGGGGTTAAACGGGGCTCCATAGTTTGTATGGGGAAACAAGATTAGTTAGACTATTTTATTCGAAACTTCACGGGAGTGCTCCTATTAATAAATGGGTAGAAACGGGTTTCAGGATTTTTCAGAATTCAACCCCTAAGAGGGGGAAATGGGGTGACAAAGTCTAAAAATCAATGCACAGCCCAAGCCGCTGTGTCTAGAGATTCCAAATTTGGCACATTAGTTCCCTATATGGTCTAAAGGTGCACTAAGAAAGGATTTTCCAAAATTCATCCCCTAAGGGGGTTAAACGGGGCTCCAAAGTTTGTATGGGGAAACAAGATTAGTTAGACTATTTTATTCGAAACTTCACAGGAGTACTCCTATCGATAAATGAATTAACATTTTGTGTTTCAGGTTTTTTCAGAATTCAACCCCTAAAGTGGGAAATGGGGTAACAAAGCCTGAAATTCAGCATAGGTATTGTTTGTATGGTGAATTGGGTTGGGTGTATTACAAAAACAACGATTTTAAGATTTAATGTGGTGGACCTGAATTACCATCATTCCCTGTTGGGGTGCGATGGGGTTGAAATGTCTAAAAATCAATATGGGTGTTGAAACCGAGATTATCAGGGGTGCTGATTTCGAAAATGGCATTTATTTTGAGATCCAGAAGATGGCGGATTAAACTTTTATTCTGGGTTATTGTTGATTTATTGTGATGATTGTGATAACGATGATGATGATTGTTATAATGATGATGATGATTGTGATGATGATGATTGTGATTACGATGATAATGATTGTGATTACGATGATGATTGTGATAATGATCATGATGATTGTGATGATGATTTTGATTACGATGATAATGAGTTTGATAACGATGATGGTGATTGTGATAGTGATAGTGATTGTGAATGTGATGGCGATAATGATAGTGACGGTGATTGTGATAGCGATGGTTGTGATAACGAGGATGGAGATTGTGATGATGATGATTATGATTAAGATGATAATGATTGTGATGACAATGATAATGATTGTGATAGGTAACGATGATGGTGATTGTGATAGTGATTTTGATGGTGATTGTGATGGTGATTGTGATAGTGACGGTGATTGTGATGGTGATAGCGATGGTGATCGTGATTGTGACAGTGATGGTGATTGTGATAATGATAAAGATGATTGTGATTACGATGATAATGATTGTGATAACGTGGTTAGTGATTGTGATAATGATTGTGATGGTGATGGTGATAGTGATGGTGATAGTGATTGTGATAGTGATTGTGGTTGTGATAATGATGTCGATTGTGATCATGATTATTGTGATTAAGATGATAATGATTGATATTACGATGATAACGATTGTGATTACGATGATAATGAGATGACGAGGATGTAAATTGTGATGACGATGATTATGATTACGATGATAGTGGTTGTGATTACGATGATAATGATTGCTAAAATGATGATAGTGATTGTGATCGTGATGGTGATTGTGATTGTGGTTGTTATAGTGATGGCGATTGTGATCATGATTATTGTGATTAAGATGATAATGATTGAGATTACGATGATAACGATTGTGATTACGATGATAATGTGATGACGAGGATGGAAATTGTGATGACGATGATTATGATTACGATGATAGTGGTTGTGATTACGATGATAATGATTGTTAATATGATGATAGTGATTATGATCGTGATGGTGATTGTGATTGTGATGATGATGGTGATTGTGATGGTGATGGCGGATGTGATGGTGATTGTGATAGTGACGGTGATTGTGATTGTGATAGCGATGGTGATCGTGATTGTGACAGTGATGGCGATTGTGATAGTGACGGTGATTGTGATGGTGATAGCGATGGTGATCATGATTGTGACAGTGATGGTGATTGTGATAATGATAAAGATGATTGTGATTACGATGATAATGATTGTGATAACGAGGTTAGTGATTGTGATGGTGATGGTGATGGTGATGGTGATGGTGATGGTGATAGTGATTGTGATAGTGACGGTGATTGTGATGGTGATAGCGATGGTGATGGGGATTGTGATTGTGACAGTGATGGTGATAATGATGAAGGTGAATGTGATTACGATACGATTGTGATTGTGATTGTGATAGGGATAGTGATAGTGATAGTGATAGTGATAGTGATAGTGATGGTGATTGTGATAGTGATAGTGATAGTGATAGTGATGGTGATTGTGATAATGATGGTGGTTTTGATAGTGATGGTGATTGTGATAATGATGGTGGTTGTGATAGTGATGGTGGTTGTGTTAGTGATGGTGATTGTGATGATAAAAATAAATTGTGATGATTATGAAAGGAGAATGCCCATTTTTCTACTGACCGCCGTTGCGCATCAAAACTTTTTGTATGATAGCATAAATTGAATATAAAAGAGGGGTGATGTCGTACTTTCTAAGGAAAAAAAAAATATCCATTTATTTTGTGGGGGTTTTAGTTGGTCTTTGATTTTCTGTTCAGTTTTGAGGTTAGTTTTGTAACGAACCTTCCACTAAAAGCAGCAGCTCATTACAACAGTATGACTTGAATTGACATAAGACACGAACAGTACGCAATGATAAGTTATTTATAAGCACAACAAACTCAACAACTATCGATGCACAAGTGAAAACAAAAGTTCGGTGTTGTTTAGTTTGTTTGACAAATTGACAGAGACAGTTCACATATCACATTGTGATAGTGTTACCAACAGTCAATATAAATCACTCTGACTGTCAACTAAAGAAAAATTTTTAATTAGCAAAGTAATATCTAGGATGTGAACTAAGAAAATATGTTTTTTCAATTGTGCTAATTAAAAATATAAATAACGAGGATAAAGTCATAGTTGAATTTATTTTTAAAACTGAGTCTGACGGATTATGTCCCAGGTTTTAATAAATTGGCAACATTGATTTTACCGAAATACGCCATTTTAAAAAGTAAGCATTAAAATCCAATACTGTAGCTAATAAAATACAAAATAGTAACCCCACATACGATTTCGTTCAAGTGAAAAAGAGAAGTTAAAAAAATATTTTATAATTTATGAGTTTATTTTTATGGCCATACTCTTTTACTATAAAGCGACTCTGATTGTGGTCAATGTCCTTTGGCACATAGATAGTTTATAACCTGGATTAACATGTAGGACACTATTTATCCCTTTAGTATCATTCAGTGGGACAGTTACCGAACTGCACGCGGGCGAAGCCGCGGGCAACAGCTAGTGTATTATATTAGGTTAGCACATGCAGTGAAACCTTTATGTACAGTTGGGCTTAAAGGCTAACAACTCACTAATTGTGTAGAATACATTTTTATACAGCCATTTTTTAAGTTTTTTCTTAAAATAATGAAATGGAAGTTCTCTTATTTGTTTAGGTATTTTGTTGTAGATTTTGACAGACATACTATAGCAGTTATTTTGAACAAGTGTGCTTCTGCATCTTGTTACAGCAAGACGAGTAGGATCTCTTGAGATAAATCTTTTATTTTCTGATGCTTTAGTATAGAGATCTAGGTGTTTTCTTACAAATATTCCCACTTCTAGTATATATAGACTAGTGAGAGTGAGTAAACCTAATTTTTTAAATAGAGGTCTGCATGATTCGAACGGCCAAACTCCACATATGGCTCTTATGCATTTTTTTTGGGTTATAAAAACCCTTTTGGCGAACGATGAGTTACCCCATATGAGCAGACCGTACCTGAAGATAGACCCAACGTAGCCATGGTACGCAGCCATAGCAGTTTGTATGCTTGACAATTGCCTGAGCCTTTTTAATGCAAAGACAAATTTATTTAAGTTACAGCAGATGCGATTTGTGTGAGCTTTCCAGTTACAGTGTCTGTCTAAGTTTATGCCTAAGAACTTAGTGTCCAGGACTTCTTCAATTTGAATTTCGTTATAATGTAAATCTAAGGGTATGATGGATGTGCTATTATAGTTTGAAAATTGCAAAATTTTAGTTTTAGAAATATTAGCGGTAAGGTTGTTGCTTTTGAGCCAATTCATTATTGTATCTATGGTGTTTTTTAGTGCATCTTCGTATTTTATATTTGGCTCATCTGGTACGATAACAGATATATCGTCCGCAAATAGAATACATTGATGTTTTGTTACTAGAGGGACATCATTTATATATATAAGGAATAAGAGGGGACCTAAGACACTTCTCTGAGGGACTCCAAAATTGTTTGACTCAAAGCTAGACCTCGATGGAGTAGATACAAGATGATTATTGAGTTGATTTATTTCGACGCATTGTTTTCTATTACTTAGATAGCTTCTAATCCAATCGAGTGCATTACCACGGTTTCCATAAAGCTCGCATTTTCTTAGTAGGATTTTGTGATCTACGAAATCAAAAGCCTTGCTCATATCAAAGAAAATGGCAGCAACTCTATTGCGTTTGTCTATGTTTTCTGTTATTTTTTGGATTAGTGAGAAAGTTGCAAGTGTTGTTGATTTATTTTTTTGGAAGCCATTTTGGTTTTTTGTTATGACATTAAATTTATTTAAGAAATCTATTATTCGTGAGTGCATGATTTTTTCGAAATTTTTTGATAAAATCGGGACCAATGTGATGGGCCTATAGTTACTCGTATCTTGTTTTGAATTCTTCTTGTGGAGCGGCTTTACTATTGACAGTTTTAGGTTCTCAGGAAAAGTTCCTTGAAAAAATGATAAATTTATCAGGTGACTTATGATGTCTGCTAATTCTTTATTGCATGTTTTTATTATACCCGTAGAGATGCAGTCATAACCAACAGCTCTTGTGTCGTTTAGCGAATTTATGGTTCTTGAGACTTCTTCACAAGAAGATGGTCTTAGGTAAATAGTTGAACTTACAGAATCTACAAGTTCATAATTGGGATGTGTGTGATTCTCTTTGTTTGTTACAGATATGAAAAAGTCATTAAAGGCTGTTGCAATTTTAATTGGACAATCAACGTTTTTGCTCTTGCAATCTATAGATTTTATGGTTTCAAATGTTTTTGTATCATCTGTTTTATTTTTAATAATGTCCCAAGTGGCTTTGCATTTGCTTTTTGCATTTGTTAGATATTTATTATTGTTTTGTTTTTTCGAGTCTGATATACGTTTTTTAAATAATTTATCATATTTAAGGTAGGCTTTCTTGTTGTCTTTTGTGGAATTTTTGTAGTAGAGATATCTCATTGTTCTTTTACGACCGGCTGAGACTTTTAATCCTTTTGTAATCCATTTGGGAGCATTAGTATTGGAGTGGATTTTTATTTATTATTTATAGGGAAGCAAAGATTGTAGTATAATTGTAAAGTGTCATGAAATATTTCAAAAGCCCTATTAAAATTTTCTTGATCTAGTACTTCAGACCAGGATAGTTTAGACATGACATCTTTGAATTTTAAGATATTATCTGCGCTGAAGTCTCTTTTCATCTCATACCAGAACGGTAATCTTTGTTCTTGGTTGATCGGAAAAGATAAAGTTTGACCAGTGTTGTGGTCTGATAGGAAAAGTGGGTGGACTTCACCTTGTGCATTTTTGATGTTACTAAATATATGATCTATGCATGAATCTTTACGAGTTGGTGTGTTTATGTGTAATTGTAAGTTATTATTTGATAGGATGCCTTTTAAATCCTCTGAAAACACACTTGACTTAAGAGTGTCGATATTTATGTCCCCCGCTATGATATTTTTTTTGTTCCTGTATGAAGTAAGTTTATGTAGCAAAATTTCCAATTTGTTTAAGAAGGTTTTTGTGCACGAGTTTGGGATCCTATAAAAACATACAATTATGCATTTCATAGTTGGAATTTCAATACCGCAACATTCAAATTGTTTTTCAGTTGATATACTTTCGCAAATGGTTAACTGTTCAAAAGCTATGGGTTTTCTGGTTAATATGCAAGTTCCACCGCGTTTTTAATTTTTTCTTGAAAAGTTACTTGCTAGATTAAAATCTTTGATCTAAATGTTGTGTTCGTCACCTATTTTGATGAAAGTTTCAGTGAGACAGATAATATCTATGGAGGTACCTTTTTCTTGAAATTGATTAAGACATATCTCTATTTGTTCTTGTTTGTTTAATAGACTCGCGATGTTTTGGTGTAATAGTTTAGTGTTACATGGCGTGGTCACGAAAAAAGGTTTTATGTGGGGTATGATTTGCTTTAATTTTAGGAAAATAATATGGAATTGTGCCTCTAAATGCCTAGGTACCTAACTATGTACTACCGCCTTCTTCGAGTGCCAAATGGACTTACATTTATGTTATTAATTGTTAATAGCAGTGTTTATCCTACCTCAGTAAATGTCTTTATTTGGTTACAGTATTATACTTGGTCGCTTACAGTAGGTACAGTAAGCGTCAATAAGTTCAGAGGCACGCTAAGGATTGTATTGCTGTGAACGCACGGTCGAGCGTCCGTGCGTCTGTATGTGTAAGTGGTCTCAATGCAGTACGCACACCACAGCCACAGAGTTCGCCCAATCGCATGTCGCGCGTCACACTCCACGAAACATAAGAATACGCAGCAAACCTTATTATTTGTGTAGCGACCTGTTCTTACCATTGGATAGCTAAAATTCACATCTATTTACCATGTGTTGATAGCTGTTGGGGTAATCAGTAGGATTCACGACCAAAGAGATCCGAGTTCGAATCCTGTTAACAACGTGGGGTTTTTGTTTCTTGGTAACATTAGTTATTAGGTTCATTATTTATTTTTTATAAGAATAAGTTAAATATTAGTAAAAAAAAAACATAGTATTATTATTCAACTATTTATTTATTATTGTAGCTGTTCGGTGTTGGAAGGTGGAAATAAAAAAGTCGTGGTGAATGATAACAGAAATGTTTATTCGTTTTATTTATTTATAAAATTAACAAACTTTCATGATAATTGTAACGTCACATTCCTACCTAGATGTAAAAAAGTTCTCTTGTAACCGATCATAAGATTTTTTATTGTATCGGTATACCCACTTACTTTCAATTCATAATAACATACTTAAGTAACAAGGAAAGGATATTCTAATCACACAAATATAACATATAGTTGATACCCACTTATTATAAGTATCGGTAATCAGCAGAGTTTATTGAAAACTAATATAAATAATTTAGACTTAATGAATATATTTTTTGTGACGTCACAATAAATGTAACTCGTATTGAGGTCATAGTTTAAGTGTTCATTTTCCCGAAGAAAAGAAGATTGAAACTTAACCTCAATTTAAGATCATTAATATAATTACGGATAAGTTAATATTCACTAAATATTTTGTTACACATTTAATTAAAACTAAAGCATCTAGGGATTAATTTTGTAGCATGACATAGTCTGTATTAGGGATTATGTTTTTGTCAGACCAGCAGAGTGTTGTTCTTGCGCCATAAATGAAGCCTACCCTTTTGACTTGATTTAAAAAGTCAGTTTTTTGAGTCTTCTCATGGTAGTATTCCAGTAAAAATCTAAATAACCCCGTGCGAAACGTAATCGTTCTTCTATAACTCTTTCTGTCAAGACGGGCTTCTTAGCTGGTCTAAGTGATAGGTAAAAGCCTTCAGCGTGGAGGGCACGGCGAACAGTTTGCGATGAGGTGTCAAATAATTCCACAAAGTGTCTCGTAGGTGTGAAACCATTTGTTTCTTATTCGCCAACCATATATTATGTCGTCGAAAGCGAGAATATTTTTCTGTCCCATTACTTCAAATCGAGTAAAAACTTACAAAAAGTCTAAAAGTAACAACGTGAGATTTGAACTCACGGCTTACTGCTTCACTCTTAGATGTGGACGCGCCTAACCACTAGGCCATCTTGACTTATATTTCAATGTTGAAATTTTGGACTACATTTACTTGAAGATGACAATGTCTATTTTCTTGAAAGTAGAAGGTCGTAAGTCAAACTAAACGTCAAGCTATTGCTTTGTGAGATTGCCTATCGACTTTTGTCGACACTGTACCTACAGTTCACTTTTTTTTGCCTATATTGTCCCACTGCTGCGACGGCCAAAAGCCTCCCCCATAGCCTTCTATTCTACTCTCCGTGCAATTTTTCTCAGGCCAATCTTGCACACACGACGCCGATGCCCTTCTGCATTGCACATTGCACTTACAAATAAATAATAATTATGCTGTAAAGAAGAAAAGAAGTATACACCTAACGGCTCGTACACATAAATACGAGACGACGTCGCATCGTGCTACAACGCGGCATCGTTTCACAATGCGACGTCATATCGTGGGTATCTACGTTTGAAGTCAACCTACTGCTTATCTTCTTACTGTACTTTAGTACAGGAAAATACGACCTATTTTCTGCGAACACTGCAGGTTTATTGGTACTTGTTTTGATATAGTTCTCACGATACGACGTCGCATCGTGAAACGATGCCGCGTCGTAGCACGATGCGACGTCGTATCGTGTTTATGTGTACGAGCCGTTAGCACTAGAACTAAGGTGCAATCTCAATAATTAAAACGTACAGTAACTATCTTGTTATTGAATCTAATGAGAGCGTCGAACGTCGGCTACGAAAGAATGGACCATTTTTCTTTTGCCATCTTTATACGTATTCTTTAGCTTTAGAACGAACTAAAACAACACAAAATCATCTAGTTGATCAATCATTATTGTTTTACCATATTTTTCATAGTAGTGTACAGAGTACTTTTACCGCAATCGCATGAAAATTGAATACATTTCCCAACTATACGGACTGCCTCATTGGTCTCGTGGTCCTGGGTTCGATTCCCAGGTCGGGAAAAGAGTCATTGGGTCTTTGTTGTGTAGGAATTCGGGGGATTCCAGGCGTGGATATTATGTAATGTTTCCCAACTATTGACAACACGAAGACAACTTTTGAAACAATTGCCTCCCAAGCCACCAACTGAACAACACCTTTAAAGAACTCAAAACAAAATTTCCAGCAATTAGACACATAGACACGTCACATCGCAATTTACGCCACAGCTGTAAAACAAATTTGTTAGACCGCTTCGCCCAAGGACGAATTCAGACTGGCATGAAATTAACAAAGCAACACGGGAATGGGCGACAGCGTTTAACGGCTGATGACAGGCCGCGGGCGACGCCTCAAAACAAAGGACTGCTGTAAACTGGACCGCAAGGGAACATGTGTGTGGTATAAGTAAAGAGATGTGGGACTTTCATTTGACAGCTGTGTTGTATACACTGCTTTGTTTCTGTGTGTGATACTAGATTGTGCTTACACGAGCGTCTGATTTCGTGTTAAGAGACCAAAGAAACAAACAAATGTGGTTAAATGTGTGAGAGTTCTGTAGAGGTTTCGTTGTTTACACGGAAGTGAAACAGTTGAAAATTGTGTCCCGTATTTGTGATATTCTAATTAATTTCTGATTTTAAATGAAATGAAATGAATGAATGCATGAAATTGCCATAACACAATTATAATAACCCATCAATGACGACTTGGAATCATCTACGTAGTATTTATTCACCATCATCAGCCTATTAATGTTCCACTGCTGAGACACAGGCCTCCTCTCTATGAGAGGGAATGGGCTATCTATCATCCATCACGCGGGCCCAGCGCGGATTGGTAGATGTCACATTCATGTCTTCGAATTTTTTGGTTCTAGGACATGCCGGTGTCCTCCCTTTAGAGCAGCGTAATGAAATAAATTACACAAAGTAATGCGCTTGCCTGGTTTCGAACCCACGACTTACTGTTCGTAAGTCGGGGCCGCCACCACTGGGCCACCCCTGCTCTCTATTTATTCAACTTTACTAAAACTAAATCCAGACACAACCTTCATAGAAATCAGTTACGAAACTACGGTTTCGTAGACGGCCGAAGCGATCTACTGAAGTTTATGGACATAAATTAATTAATAATATGAGCCAAATAAGTATGCATATAATAAACAGATTATACCAAAATAACAAATAAAAACGTTAGTGTAACAACAACCATAAGACATTTATAAGTAATTCCTAAATGATATTTAATAAGTTCAAAAAAATGCTGATGAAAGAAGTTAAAAAAAACACTGTTTCAATATGTACGTATATATCTCTGCATCTTCTAACATTGCAGTGTCTATGTCCTACAGCAATGTCCAAATAAACATCAACAGCACATAAATCCACTAAACATTTATAGTACTCGCTGTCAGCTTATCACTTGTCAACATGTCTCAGACCACAACGGCGAGGGCTCTGGGCTACACCTGCTGGCATTTCAGTACGATCTCCAAGTTTTAAGGGTGCAAACCGTTGTGTGCGAATGTTTGCATTAATATCACGTTATTATTCACATACTTAGCTGCGATGTAAGTATTTTACATACCGAGTTTCCTCCGTGCCTCGGAAAGCACGTTAAGCAGTTGGTCCCGGCTGTCATTTGTAAATCTTTGACAGTCGTTACAGGTAGTCCATGGCCAGTGATCCATAAAATCTGACAACCAGTCTTACCTAGAGGTATCGTATTACCCAGAACTAACTGGGTTGTGGAGGTCAGATAGGCAGTCGCTCCATGTAAAATACTGGTATTCAGCTGCATCCGATTAGACTGGAGGCCGACCCCAACATAGTTGGGAAAAAGGCTAGGTAGATGATGATGAGCTGCGGTGTAAGTATTTATGTTTTTTGTCTTTGAGACAGGGTTATACGCGAGGTTATCTGACTAACTAGGGTTTGATGCACAAGTGAGTTACTCGGCAGGGGCGCCTAGATAAGAGAACTCATGAAAACACGAAAATTCCTAACCAATTTCTCCTGGTAGATCACCAGATTAAAATAAATGAATCGTAGACTTCAAACAAAAATTAAGCTGAAGCTTATGTACCTGAAACATTGCGAATTGGACATTTTGCGAAATGGACATTTTGCGAATTGGACATTTTTTGACCGCTGGACATTTTGCGAATTGGACATTCTGCGCCAAAACGATGAAATTGGCTTTTGGGACCGGGACCGCGGTCCGGGATTCCCCTTAAATATTTTTGAGTGGTATTTTGGAACCACAAGAAAAAAAAAGTTAAAGTCCAGTAAACCTTAAATAATATTGTGATCAACAATTACATGAATTTATTATTGAAGTGAAACTTCTACAAAAACCGGGTATTAGGAAAAAAATATTTGGTTTTATAAAAATACGAAATATATTTGGTGGACCGTACTTTCCCAAGACGTAACTTTGTTTTTTTTTCTTGTGGTCCTAAAATACCACACAAAAATATTTAGGGGCAATCCGGGACCGCGGTCCCGGTCCCAAATGCCCCCCGACCCTTAAGCCAAGAAATGTGTTCCACGAACATATAATAATATGTAGGTACTTCCTTTCATGTAAGGAAGTTTTTGAAAGGCGCAATAGCAGTATGTAAGTACCGTAGCACGAATAGTAGTTCCCACCTTCTCTACTACCATGGAAAAGGACGTAAAAGCTGTAGGTATGTAAATGAAACTGTTCTATTCAAATACCAAGTGGCATGTTTACTTTGAAACATTCACATAACAGTTTTAAAACCGCATCCAAACATGAAATTCAAATATTCAGTGTGAATTTTCGCTCCCACCTCAAAAGTCGTTAAAAACAAAACATGAACGTTGGGAGATAACGATATCAACTCGGCCTAAACGCATAAACATTTAGCGGTTGTAGTATCAACTAAATAGCTTCCTATGCGAATGAATACCCACAATGATCCGGTCATAAACGCTTTTACAGTTTAGGTTGTGCGCACACATGATACTTTTAGCAGCCATTCACCATACGTTGGAAAATGGCGGTTGTACCGCTTTCTGGACACACGCTGTATATCGAATCTTTTTTTTTTTCAAAATTTGCACGCACAGGAAAGCTGAAGTTATGAGAGTGCACTTAATTTTCTAGAACGAGTCTCTTTCGCATGTCAATGTTTCTCTTAGCGTAATGGTAGGTTTAGGTGCAGCTGTATCTTGCAAAATGATTTACAATGTTAGCAATATTGGAAATCATAATAATAGGTGTAAAAGTACCTTTAACTAAGCCGAAAGGCACTTGTTCTCCCCTATACCTGGGAACCTTCTAGTTACGGAGATATTGGGCTCGAAGTTCCAACTTTTTCACAAGTTTTTAATATTGAAACTTTGCTTTATGTACCTCCTCCTACATTGTGCTATAGAATGCATCCATCAGCACAATGTTTTAAGTCTGAGGGCTCACAATGAGTGAGTCCGTAAAACGTGATTTTTTACCCCAAAAAAAAGTCTTTTCTCAGCAATATTTTTTGCGTATAGTTACCTATTTTGAGGTACAGAATGTTTGGTTAATGGCTTCGTGAGGATCCCGTTTACAACTTGTATGCAACCACTCCTTTTAGAGAAGAGATAGATTTAACTCGCGACAACTTTGCATTGACAGTGACCAATTGGTAAAGTTGACCAAATCACTCTTCGGTCGCAAAGTCGAGTCACTCGTGTGCATCAAGCCTCAGTCAGTAACCATGCCAAAATGTTACTAAACCACAATACATAATATCCCCAGAACAAAGTATACACATTACGCCAGACATCATGACTGGCAGGTATAAACATTTTATGGTTTATCGACGAAGCATTTATGGGGAATTCTCCTATGACTTATGAGACTTTTTGAATACATAAAATACTTTTTTTATCTTTGCATGGGGGTCGTAATTTATGAAAATAATATTGTAAAGAACGAACATAATATTTGTATGGGGGTTTGCGAAAAGCCATGGATCTGGTTGATGGAAAGAAAGACAAAAATAATAACAATTACCAACTTTCAGGAAGAGTTTTCGTTTTGTAAGTCTTGACAATACAATATACTACATATTGTGTAGCAGTTAATATATTATTTGTTAAGGTATCTCACAATTTTAGGTGCTAAATCTTAGCAACGAGAAAAGCAACAGGTATTTAAGACAAAATGCAGACAGACCGTTTTCAGAGCAGTTTGAAATTTAAATTAACTCCATACAAATGTTGTAATCGTTTCAGTTCAAAATAACGCAAGCAGAAACTCCTACAGTCAGTTAGTGTATTTCAATATTGCAGCAGTTTCGTAAATTCCGAAATATAAAGTAGATAGAGAGTTAATTAATTACAAAGTCAGCATCATAATGCCGATTAAATTACGCGGATGAGACAACACGTCGGATCGAGTGCGTCGTAAATACATCAGTGGTACACCACACCACACATATTCGTACGTAACTATGCTAAGTTGCCTGCTAATGCTGCGAAACTTTGGGCGTCTAGTGTACAGGACTATGTTTTGTGTACGAGTATGATCTTTGGTAGTAAAGATCCAATTAGAGGGTATCTGATTTATTTGGCGAATTGGTGTTAAAGTGTGGGTTGTGGTGGTCAGAGAGGCAGTCGTTCCACGTAAAATACTGATATTCAGTTGCATCTGGTTGGACTAGAAGCCGACCCCAACATAATTGGGAAACTGGAAAAGAAGACTACATGACGATGGTGTCAAATTGTCACCCATAACATTGGGCTTCGACACATTTTAGTCGCCATTTAACATGCCAAAGATTGGTGGAGGAGAAACTAAAGATGAAAAGAGAAAGAAAAACACGTCAACGCCCGTGGGTAACAGCAAAATAAGTGCCCAAGTATATGACCTTGTAGGTAACCAGACTTACGTACTGGATAGGAGGGAACCTAATCCTTAAACTAATCAACTTTTACGACTCGCGTGGGTAGCTTATGATACATATATCTATCTATGTACAAAGATAGGCCCACCGCACAAAATAAAGGTTCTATAAATAAACCAAAAATGTTAACGTTCTGGTATTGCAATAAAAGTGAACATTTCAGCGGCTGTGGCCACGAGCCAATCAGTCTTCTTTGACCACAAATGCAAAAATGAAATTAAATGTGTGTAAAACGTAATTTAAAACAACAATGTTACAACAACAAAAATACGCAAAATGTTAAACTGCCCACGTGCAGGTAAGGTGGTATGGCGTGAGCGTTTTTGGACCGAATAAGCCACGTCAATTTGTCACATTAGTTTAACTACAATCACACATACACCACGTCAGCGTAGCGCCTACGCGGCGTCAACTGGACGTGATACAACGCCAAATACAAAGGTACTCTAAATACTCCTAAATACCCGAATAAAAAGTATAAAATTCACAAATAATTTGGATAACAGCAAATACATTTGCGTCTTGAAGGAAGGGTTACAAAATATGTTTGTGAAAATAAAACAGAGTTATGTAGTTCACCAGTATTGCTCCGCTAAAAAATTAAAAACCAACAATGTCTTAAACGGCCATGTAGTAAAGCATTGATAGCCACACACAAAAATGCCTAGGTCTTTACGAAACATGTAGATTTCGGGCTCAGCGAGCTCACCCCTCTAAACCTTTCCTATGAAAGGCCAGGGGACACTTTATGACCTAAAGTGCTTTCAGTTTTATAGACATGGCCAACGGAATTTGGGATCATAAAGTTACTACATAAATATACATATAAAAGGTTATATTCTATGACATAATGAGACGTTAGGTTAACGTTAGTTAGTCGATTTCAGGAGAAAAGGTAGTATGGGAAAAAAAAGTCGTTAAATTCACCTTCGTAAAGTTCTAGTGCAAAAAAAAGAGAAATCTGGCTATGTATAAGTAACTAACTGAATTTAAGACCATAATGTACCATACTTATTGCAAACTAGCTGACCTACGCAACTTCGTCTGCGTCACATAAGAGAGAAAAAGCTAACAAAAGGAATACATTTTCCCCGTTTTTGCAACATCTTTCATTTATGCTCCGCTCCTTTTGGTCGTAGCGTGATGTTATATAGCCTATAACTTTCCTCAACAAATGGGCTATCCAACACAAAAATAATTTTTCAATTCCAACCAGTAGTTCCTGAGATTAGCGCGTTCAAACAAACAAACAAACAAACTCTTCAGCTTTATAATATTAGTATAGATAAAAATGATTATAATTAAGACAGTCGATGCATAATCAGAATTTGTAAGATTTTGCTCTTCCTATCCCAAACAAATTGTTCTTTCTACTGTGGCATTTGTTCACGATATTTCTACATTAATTAACTTGATATAAAGGGTGTAAAACACCTCTTAATGAAGCCGAAAGACAGTTGTTTTCCCCGTCGTTGCGATAATTTTTTTGTTCTACACCATACCTAGGAACCTTCTAGTTACGGAGATATTGGGGGTCAAAGTTCGAACTTTTTGACAAGTTTTTTTTAAATACACGTTTTTAATGTAAGATTTTAAAAAAAGTTGTTTCCCAGCAATATTTTTTGCGCAGAGTTACTTAGTTTGATGTACAGAATGCTTGGTTGACCGCTTCGTGATGAGGTCTTTTACACCCTGTATAATACCACAATATACCACATACAGAAAACTCCCACATCGCACCTGAGCTTATCATACTTTTTCCAATACCAAAACTGCTTGCACAATAATAATAGCAAATAGCCCACGTACAAAGCAATATTAGTAATAAATTCGACACCTCATCTCGTTCTAAATGTATCTCGATTACCCATAATGGTACAATAGGGCCATATTGAATGGAACTCGAGGTGGCACCTGCTTTGCCGCTAACACCGCCTTGCTTGCGTACCTCCGCTAACAATGGGTTTGTTTAGGGGAATTTAGGCGTTTTGTTACTAGATTTGTGTAGTGTTATGGAGAACTTTCTATCACAAACCTATTGGTGATTCTGAAAATGCAACTGGTAAAGTTTTTTATCTGTTTGGATATGATGTTTGATAGATATAATCATGCATTTCTTTCCAAAACCCAGATGACCAAACAAATATTTTGCGGCGTATATTTCTTTTTTGTTCTTATTCTTGTGCCTTCTGACAAAAACAATATTATTTTGAAACTTCTGAAAAAAGTATTTTTACTCCTCAACAAGAATAATCCAAAATATATTCATACGAGCATACCTTTTATATACATCGCAGGCGCTCTTAAAGAAGCTCAAAGAAGGAATTCTGATAACAATTTTAGTCGCGTCTGTACGCTTTGTGGTTCCCATTCTATGGTCCGCGTAGAAATGTTTGTGCTTTTATGCTGTCACTGACTTATTTGCTTTTAATGCTTACATAAATATATTTTAGTTGCAACTATTCCATACTACCTCCCAAGTATTCCGCTAGTATTTCACAGTACAGAAACACCACAGGACATTTCGTAAACACAAATTTGTAAAATGACACATACTCCTTTTAAAATAACCATTTATCATGATTCAATTTCAAGTTATTTCTGTTCGTAACTAAGCTAGAGAGCGCAGTCGTTATTCACGAAGTAATCTTTAAATTAATAAAACAAATCGATCGGACTCCCGTTCAACTGGTTACGTTTGTTAAGACATGTCAAAACGTAATCTAGCCGCGGACACTTGCAAATGAGTGTGCATCACTCCTTACCCACTTACAACAATAATTTTGCCATCGAACAACTAAAAGTTGGTCTTTGCGAACCAAAATAAAAGGTGGACTCTCGTTGAAAGAAGAATTCGCGAGCGGTAAATGAAAGTTGTCGAGTATTGCGAAACTCGTTTTTTTACCGACTGAAGTAGGGACAGCATAAAAGGATGTTAATTGGTGTTCCTTACTTTCTGAAGATAATTGAGTCGTAACTAGGATGCTAGACAATGCGAATAGCTGGCAACATAGTCGCACATTGCGCACCTAACATTTGCATACAGAGCCCTTTTAACTCACAAACGGCGGGTAGATTCCTTGGTAATTACGTGTTCTACAGACCCATTAAAATTGCGACAAGTTAAACACATGTTCACGAGTCGATTGTGAATGTTATTAGTAATGTTGGTGGCGTAATAGTAGCTATTAAATCTTTGATTTGATTAGCCTACTTTGATTTATCTCTTAGTGATCAGGCGCGAATGTCTGTTACCTTTGCCAGATAACCGGGAATGTTAATTGTGCCTTTATCTTTTAGTTTCAATTCAGTGTGGGACATTATTATTTGTCTCATGATTACTCTTGCGTATTGTGAAATATCTCACAGTAAGTAATTAGGAATATCCAAGTACAATCGACTCTTAAAAGAATCCAACTCATGCAAAAAAAAGTTCTTTCAAAAAACATCTTTCGGATAGGTGTAAAAAACTGCGAATCCAAATAATGGGTGTGCGTACCTAAAATTGCAGCATTTTAGTTTTTTTTACGTCAATAGTTTAGTTTGATTGCCAAAAGATAAAAGGATGCATGGCAGTGCGAACATTTAACGATTAAACCGGCCTTTACAAATAGAGTTTTTAGCCAGATTACTAAAACTATTCGGGCGACTAAAACCGGCTGTTTGTGATCGCTTCTGTATTCAACGTTTTACTGCTAAATCAAGGATTAACAATGGTGAAATAGATTAGATTTCCGCTTACCTGCAGTCGACAGAAAATAAAACGATGTTTTAAATTTTACTTTCAGCAAAGTTAGGGCTTATTTGACACGGGAAAAAAAACCGACTCTCAAACAACTTTCCATCAACAAAACCGCACATACTTTTAACTAACCGCTTTCAAACATGCCTCATTAAAACTAAGCATACCTACGACAAGTATTTACCACAGATAGGCACGTCTCCCACAGGTATGTCCGTTGTTAGATAAACAAGCGACCTCGACTTTGTTGGCCAGTTTAGTTGTAAACAAAAGAGACGCAAAATATACCACAAAGCGTTCTTGCGGTTGCTTTGTATCGTTTTCAATCTACGTTATGAAAGCTCGTTGTAACCGCTGGGCTTTCACAAAGCAATATTGCTGAAAGCTTAATATGTATTAACTGCGTCCAGAGTTTCATATGCTAATATCAATATTGTTTTATGTGTTTTTGGGAGTGTATCTCGACGGCTTTATCTTTGATGTGGACGATTGCTTGAATGTTATGTTGTATAAAGTATGTTGCGTGAAAATAGTTATTATCGTTACACAGACAAATGGCGTGAAATTCATGTGTTATGACGTCATATCACGCTTTGAAAGTTTTAGTTCTTCTTCGTCGTCTTGACGATTCTTTTAGATTGCCAGAACTTTGCCTCTTCAAAGGCGTTATCAGTGGCTTCGGGCAGATCTCTAGACGTAAGTACAGATGATAATGTGCAGTATGACTGCTATTCTACTGTTGTTGCTTCAACATTCTTACCATTTTTGGTAATTACGTGGCGGCCTATCCCATGGTTCATTTTCTAATTTAGTTCATTTCTACTTACGCATTCATAGGACCTTGTAGTAGAGGTTACATTCATTAGTCACGAATAACACTGTTGTCCACCTAATACCTTTATCGGCTAACAATGGGTGTATCCGAATGTGTATTGTATGGAGACCATAGATACTGGAGAAACATGTCTATAGTGTGATGGTTGGTTTATGGTCTGACCAAGCATAGATTTAGCATTTGGTCTCGTATTTATGTTAAAGTATATCTACATTATTCCAACTGAATTTGGAATACTTCGAAAAAACTTTTAAGGAAAATGTTTCAGTACAAAGCATAAAAATAACACAAATGTGGTAAGATAACACAGCGAGAAACCAATTTTGATATTTTTCGGACTTTCAAATACAAAGATATTTCAAACTTCAAAGTGATGTTTCTAACTCTGCTTTTTTAAATTACTTAATAAAAAATCGTTTGAATATTTTTTTTTGTTGTTTCAACGGGGCGTCGGGAAAATTCCTATTCAAAGAAGTTTGAAAACAATTTCTCGTTTGTAAAAATATTAGAAAATTGTTGCGCGCGTTAATAATATTTTACATCGCGCTGAGTTTAAAGTTTTAAGGCGCGTTTTCTCGTTACCGGGTGGGGTGTAACAAGGGGCGCGAGGGGTGACATCAAAGTGAATTAGCGAATGTTGTCTAGGGGCGTCCGTTTGTAAGCCGCTTTGAAGTTAGGACTACCTGCAGGGAACCAGGGAACTCCGTTGAAATGTGCCAAAGCGTAAGGCGTTTTATTTTGATACCACTCCGGAAGGGTCCGCGAACGCAAATGCGCGAGAAAAATGTAATACGCTAATTTTGCCATGAGCATGCTTATTACACAGCGTTTGATGCAAGCTAGAACATCAAAAGATAAATTCTGTTGTTTTAAATGAGGTTCCACAAAATTCAACTTTTAACATTAATTTTATATGGCTTTGTGTTTTTTTGAGGCTATTTTAAATAACAGAACGAAAATATTAATAAATTCACGTTTCTAGGATTATTATGTATCGTGAAGCATTATTTTTTTATAACTCTAACCGCAACTTCATTTTCGATTAACGATTTTCATTCAGTGAAAATTAAATTGAATATTCAAGAAACGTGCTTGCCTTCAAAATTTAATTTATACAACCTTTTAAAAATAAAACATTCAATTGTAATATGAATTTTAAAGTAAATGCTCTTTTTTGTTATGCGAATCTCCAGACTTCAGCAACTACCTACGTGCTTTGACCTAAATCTTGAAAATAACAGGTAGGTACACTTATTTCAGCGGTGTCGGAAAAGACGATGCTTCACAAAGGCCGCGAAGATACGTCTTTTAATATAGCAGCGTCTAAAAGGGTTGCCAGACTTTCCAAAAAAATGCTTTCGCCCATTTTTCTATGGGACCTTTTTTGTCGGGGGGACATTGAGCCGGGCCGCGGAGTCGCGATAACGTCGTGGCAGGAACTCGCTTTAAATGTAAATCTCTTCACTACCAACTTCGGAACGATGTGGTAGCTCCCTGATGGGTGGTAGATGAATTGAGGACAAATGAGATGCGACAACTGTATATTACTTCCAGTGAATGGATTAGATGCAGTCGGAGTGAATGTATCGGTTGTGAATAATGTTTTCTATTTACTTACTACACAAATAATTGAATGTGACTGCACACCTGGTAAACAGGCTGGTTTACCTAGTTTGTATGGTTTTGTCTAGGTCCGTAAGTCTTATAATGAAATACGAAACAAACGCGGTAAAATACTTAACGAACTATAGGTATACTGTTACAACGTGGCAATAGCGGGTATTGCCCTTTCCATAAAAGGTATCTCTTTCCACGAACCAAAACCATAAACCGTGTACTGTATCGTTCCTATGGGTAAAAAAACCGGCCAAGAGCGTGTCGGGCCACGCTCAGTGTAGGGTTCCGTAGTTTCTCGTCCGTCACAATAAGTGTTCCCACTTATGAGTTTAAAGGTGGGTATCCATTATGTAAAAATGCTTGCATATACGAATATACTACAAACTTAGTCCAGAAATTATTTTGTACAACTTTTTGTCTTTTTTGTACAAAAACTGTTGTTTCCATCAAGTTCAAAATGATTTTCCTAGAAAGTCCTTATAAAGTTCTACTTTGCAGATTTTTTTCATATTTTCTAAACTTATGGTTCAAAAGTTAGAGGGGGGGGGACACATTGTTTTTTACTTTTGGAGTGATTATTTCCGAAATTATTGACATTATCAAAAAATGATTTTAGGAAACCCCTATTCATTTTTAAATACCTTTCCAACAATATATCACACGTTAGGGTTTAAATTTAAAAAAAAAAACACTTCCCACTTTACATATAGGGGGGCTACCCAAATAAAACATTTTTTTCCAATTTTTATTTTACCACTTTGTCGGCGTGATTGATATACATATTGGTACCAAATTTCAGCTTTCTAGTGCTAACGGTCACAGAGATTAAGCGAGGACGGACAGACGGACGGACGGACAGACATGGCGAAACTATAAGGGTTCCTAGTTGACTACGGAACCCTAAAAACGATCAAGATCACAATCAATGTCGATTCAAGGGTTTTTTAACAGGTTTAGATCCGATTTTAAAAAGAAGCGGTTCAATAAATAATGTATGTGGTTCAATGACCGCTATTTCCATGCTAAAACACAACAACTACAGTAAGTGCACTACTCTTTGTCTATTCATTTTTACATGACCTCATCTTTTATTTTATTTCCTTATATATATTTTATTATCCTACTAGTAATATTCTGAGCCCGGAAAAAACACGCAATTCCTATAAAATACTAGTAAAACCTCCAATACTGTGTGCCACGTAAGTAAATCTTGGAGGAAATTACTGGTAGTAAAAGTGCGTAAATAAATTTATTTCTATTCGTCTTTAGATGTTTCCGCTGTTAACTACACGAAAAAAGGCTAAAAAGAACCAGCAATAAGGAAAGCAGATTCAGCTTTTTAAATTGTACACAATGTTGAAAACCTAAATAATATATACGTACTGGCTGTATTGCAATCCAGACACAAACAGGATTCAGATCATGATTCTTTTGAAAACGACGAAATTTTCCTACGCTCACGTTGATCTATTTAAATCACACATGTCATGTAGTTTGCTCTATGATGTCCCTTACACCAAACATAATTTAATGCGTTATTATAAAATAAACGAGCAGCGGTGGCCCAGTGGTGGCGGCCCCGACTTACGAACAGTAAGTCTTAGGTTCGAACCCAGGCAGGCGCATTACTTTGTGTAATTTATTTCATCACCGCTGCTCTCAAAAACGGTGAAGGAAAACATCGTGAGGAAACCGGCGTGTCCTAGGAACAAAAAATTCGAAGACATGTGACATCTACCAATCCGCACTGGGCCCGCGTGGTGGATTATAGCCCATTCCCTCTCATAGAGAGGAGGCCTGTGTCCCAGCAGTGGGAACATTAATAGGCTGATGATGATGATGATGATAAAATAAAATAAGCCTATTTATTAGACTAAAAAACGCATAAAAAGATTCTATATTGGACTACGTGAACAAAAATATGAAAACCCAACCCTTAAACGCTACAGTTTAGCAACTACGTACACACTCAACAATTTCCCTGGAAGCCGCTCGTTATTCCAGTAATTTTTATAATCCAGCCACTCGGTTGGAAGAGTTCCCTCTGCCAAATACTATTAAGTAAATTTTTGTACATACAAAACAGTGGCTTTTGTTAGTTTCTTGGCTAGGAACCCGGTAAACAGACGATTTTTCACCATATTGTAAGTAGAACACATCCCGTAGCAAAACAACGAAATATATCCGCGGAACAATACAATATAATATACGCTGAAAAGAGTAACAGTCGGAAATGTCTGATACAATAGAATTTGTGAATGGACTCCACATTGTACTAATACCAGTTCAATAGTAGATATTACTTAGAGTTCTTCCATGGTCTGAACTACAGAAACTACTACTACTACTACTACTACTACTACTACTAAAATTGCGAATTGTTGCTGTATTCAACAGCAAATATTTGAAACCGAAATTGTCTATCAACCGAAATGACCACCATTGTTTCCGACTACGGTATTGAAAATGGTACACATACTGCCATCTATTTATTACCCAGAAATACTATAAGTTCATAACTGAAATAGAATAGACCTGTTTCCCAGAACAAGTGGACTTAAACCTTTACCCCAACCTGACCTTTAGAACTAAATTAATATCTTCAGCAACCAGGATGAATAGTTTCGACATAAATGAATACCTACAATTATAGCTATAACCAAATACTTGAAATGATTTGAATGAAGTAGAAACAATTTCAAGCATATATATATCTTTAGGTGCCAGAGTTAGGCCACTTAGAAATACATACCTATTCAGATAGTATCCCGGCGGGAGAGTTTCCGGGATAGTCCCGCTAGCGCCGCCCAGAATGCAAATTCTGATGAAGTGTGTAAATTATGAGCTGAGGCGATTGCGTGGATTGAGATTGACCAAATCATTGTCACCATTCAAATCATCATCTTAATCTGATAGCAAACAAATAAACACAATGCAGTCATTAAAAATTTGAATGCAAAGCCTCATTATATGAGGTGGAGTGCATAGTTTATCCCTTCACTTAACATTAAATAAGAATGATTAACTATGTAGTACAGTCCGATGCTTTCACATGTGAAGCATAACTGGAAAAAAAGGTAGTTCAAATCTAGTTCTACACCCACTCAATCAAGAAGATAAAGACATCTCTGTTTCTATCTTCAGTGGACGATGTTTTCGCTGATAATGATCCTAGGCTGGTTACATATCATATTAATGATTATAGGTCTCTAAACCGTGATCAACGTCTTGGGCATCATCGCTTTTACTCCTACAATTTGCACCCTACAACAACAGCAGGCAAGCCAACGTACGCCAGAGCTCCACTAGTCTTCATTTCTCTTGTTTATGCTTTGTAAACAATATCTCGGGTCCGTCTCGATCCTTGGCATAAAATTGTGTTTGAATAAAAATCGGATCAAACTAACCTCATAGATGCTGGAGCATCGGAACAAACTGTGTCATTTCTTGGAAAGGTCCCCCAAAATGGTAAAAGGATCCCGAAGTATGTGAACAATACGATGATAAGATGTACTTGAAAGAAGTATCGAGTCGATTGCACAACATTGTTGTAGATAAAAAAGGTAAACTGTATTGTGTTTGTATCCTATTCAGAGAGCGGTATTGCATGCCAATATTTTGTGGCTGTGTTTGTGTTTTGCATAACTATGCTATCTATCTATGTTGTTTTTTTCTGTCAGAAGATTGGGTTTCTTCTGACTTCTGGACTAGGACTTCTTTAGAGCAGTGATAGCCTAGTAGTGTAACAGCTTAGGTCATATTTGATTTTCATGTGCGTATTTTATAGTAATTAACACTTGCTTCAGTTGCTTCGGTAAAGGAAAACATCGTGAGGAAACCAAACATACCTGAGAGACATTTTTCGTCGGCATGTTAAGCCAAGTCAGAGCTGATGGGTGGCATAAAAGCTCTGACACCAGGATAGGCACTAACCAGACGACAAAGAAAGAAAGAAGTATGGAGCTTACTGAATATTACCTATGAGTAAACTAGTGTTTTAGAACTCTGACACTCAACAGATTGGGTATTATTTTAATCAAAATTGGATCCTAGCCTCCTAAACTACGACAATGATGACAACTTGTTCTGTATGGTGTCGGACGTAAAGAATAGCATCATCCCATATCTTCCCGTGGGTGTCGTAAGAAGCCCAGATAATGGGCAGCAGCGTTCTCTGTGCTTTTGTAACAACCGTACTGCGATCGCCAACCCGCCTGCCAAGCGTGGCGATATTGGCAAAAACCCCCCTTTGGGGGAGGCCTTTCGGCTGAAATGATGCTGATGAATGATGATGACAACTTGAAGGCGGATTTGATACCGTAAAATACACCAAACTCGAGTTAATAAAACACCAAATTCTTATTTTTCAATAACCTAGATTTCTCACGTAGATTGTTAAAAATAAATAACAACTGAAGAAAATTCTGTACACTGCTAGTCGATATTTCTTGGAGAAAATAATATGACTAAGCAGTATTGGAAGTGGTCACGTGGAAAGTTTGTTCAATAACAAGCTCTAGACGACGCGCACGTGAGATGTCCGTCTGTCACACCGTTACGAATTTAACCACATTATTATCGATCACCCATCGTTTAAGATGCGGTTTGTATTGCATCCGGAATTCGAGCTTTGTATAGTTGACAACAGCATCTACTAACAGTATCGTGTGGATTTATATCGACAATTTGTCTGATTTGCTTTGCCATTTGTCAGGGTACACACGGCGAAACATCAAGTTATGCATTTCCAGTATAACATGGCATCGCTTTGTATAGATTTCTCATAAAATGAGTTATCCACATAAACTGGTTTGAGTATAGCTTGATTGGTCGCCGTGCGTACAACTGCTTGATTGACCTTTAATTACAAAATAATGAAGCAGGCTTTGATAAACAGGTAGGCACTAAAAAGAAAAGAACCATTAATTTTAAAACGTCACAATAAAACCATTCATCTTTTATGAAATACCTACAAAAAAATATCAACATTTGGTGCACTATAAGTCTACTACTAAGTCACTCAACACTAAAGGTTCCTGGTTACTCAAATGTAAACAGACGGTAAATAACGTGCATCTCAAAGTATCAAGTACATAAAGCATAGAAATAAAACAGGAAAATCTTTGAAAGGTAATATTTTCTTGCTGACGATTCTTGAGTCTGAATTTCTTTTTCGTTTCTAGATTTCAGGATTCTTGCCGCAAAAATCAAATCTATTTGAGCTGTGTCATTCGTTTTCGGCTTGTTGTCCAAAAACCAAATGTCTAGAGTTTTACGACGGGAGGACATTTTCTTCGATAGTATTACGTAACGTTCTGATAGAATGCCTTCTTTAGAGTCCCGCAGACAGATTGCTGACGAGTCGCACCATTAAAAGTTTCTGATTCAGTGATACGTAGCTGCCTACGTAAGGATAAGGAATTCATTCTCTTTGAAACGATCTCAAAATTCTGGTTCTCGAGCGTAAACCGGGTCACCCATTGTTGGAGTTTATGGGTAAAGCGGTATTTTTAGAATAATATTGCGGACATAGAATATCAGATGTCTCCTATATAAATAATGAAAAAGTTTTCCGACGTCCAAAACAGGTGAAGAGTTGGTTTCTGAATTGAATCCAGCGATCATGAATGAAGCACTTAATTAGTCACTCAATGATTCACTTGAAGGTCAAATTGAATTAAACCTCGGGAAGTGTTTGATCGCCATTAAATCACCCCATAAGTAATTAGCACCGTTAAACATAATTACACCATTCATTACTCATTCATTACAACCGCCGATGGTCCGACGATAAACATAGATTTCCATGCAAAAATCCAATATTTGCATTTAACTTAACGAGTGTAATAGAGTAAATAAATAAAGCAACAAATTAAAAGGCATTTTTAATTGAAGAGTTCGATAATTAAGCATGAATGTTTAAATTAATTAATGAATTTCGTGGAATCGAACGGGCTGAGCGCGCCTCCCATCGACTGTAGTGTTCGCAAAACGAACATTCTTAATTAATGTGAACAGAACAAAACGTTTCGCTATTGTAGATGTTCAATAATGTTAGCCAATTTTAAATCGCTCCATTTAATCCGTTGTTCATTTAGATTGATTAAGTTAGAAACGGTGTGATTAAATACAAGTTTCGGAAGATCTGTTGTAGTAGACAGTTACCGTATTAATTTAGAGCGATTTTAACGTTTATTTTACAACTAACTTATTGTTAGAAATGTAATGCTAACAGAAACGTAATTGTTTAGTAATAATAACATATCAAAATGGTCCCCAGGCAGTAAATTCGTGGAAAATATGACGGCAGTGTTTAGCAATCCGTATAAATTTCGCAAGCGAGCGAAAAAGAGAAAGTAAGTGTGTCGGATACGCGTCAGCTGGGCAGCATTAGTCAGGCGATGCGAGAAAATTTAATAAAAGCACTCCTTATCGCCCAGTCGCCCTGTCCGCTACTGAGAACAGTTTTTGCAGGCTGTGAGAGTCGCTCGAAAATTTCAAAATGGACAATTTGTTGAACAGCTAACAGCCACTGATGTACTTTTTATTCTTCTGACATTACGCCGGGTTTTTGAAGTCGAATAGAATTGCTTTAAAGTCGGTTAAGTGTTTGGGCGGATTCTCTCCCTCCCGTTTTTGTCGAATCTTCTTGGCGTATTATTGTTGTGTTTACATAAAAAGTGTTTCAGTCTGTTTCCGCTGGCGAAACATTTCAATAACGTTGCTTTTAATGCCATTAACAAAACAGGCAAACAATTTTCCCCTCGCTACATTGTAGAGCCTGCAACATTTTAATCAATAATTACATTTCGTGCAATTTTATTATTATTCTATAGTGTTCACGGCGATGTCGCCGTGGTGAGTGCTCCCCGTCATTAGTATTCAAAATGCAAATTGCTGGCAGCACTCAGGGCATTGCACCCGTCTCAGATCTTACTTTCCCAGAAATAATTTCATTAACATCTGCATACTTGCATGTTCCTTGCAGAAATTCCTTTTAACTCGTCTAGAACTCCTTGGTACGTCTAGCTAGGTGTTTGCATTGTGAATGCTTAGAAAACTTAGTTATAACACGTTTATTATGTTAACGAGATTTTGTTTGCATCCTCTTTGCAGTTTATATTCAAGCGGAACGTTTGCGCTGACCGTAATACTCGTTAAATAAAGTCTCCTTTGAACTGTTTGTGTAGACCAGAAAACGCTTGACCGATTTCTTTATTCCCCGACCTACATTCCTTGAATTGTCTGTATCAGCTAATTCAGCGTTTGTTTTTGCAGAAACAAGGCGGTTAATCCCTACGATTCTGCTGGTCAGCTGGGATGCATCCAAAATGGATGGAGGGAGACGAATATAAATTTGAATACGAATTCACCAACTCTTTGAGCAACACCGAAAAGAAAAATTCATTTCATTTGGCCAACTTCAGAAACCGAATCAAGAATTCAATTTTCCGCCTATAACGAAATTATTTATCTCTGTACCGCTTTAAAAATATATTTTTACTCGTTTCAGCCGACGTCATCAATACTGAAAAAGTCGTATAATTTAATATTTAAATTATGACCGAAAAGATTCGTCTGAGCTGACGTGTTTGCATCACAACGTTGTGATTGTTAAATATTTATATCGTATTACGTAGCCCGGTTGATTGCAATTAACTTCGGCTATGGAATATACATTATCAATCTTCTCTCACAAAGGGATATGGATCGTATTGTAACAATATCGTACACGGAATAATAAGTTCGCTGATCGGTCTGTTGCATGGCAATAAATTCAGCTCTAGGGGCATCCGATACAATGACAAAAACCCTGTTCAATTTCTGGGTCGAGTCAAAGCATTTATTCGAATAACAAGATTCTTCTCTCCCCCCCCCCTTCTTCTCTCTCTTCTTCTTCTCTTTTTTTTCTTTAAAGTCTTGACTTTTGATTGACAAAAAGTGGTTTCCGTGTACATGTCCTAAAGTGACGAGAGAGACTTCTCGCTGTCTCGATCTTACACAAATGCGACGCAGACGAGATGGATCTTGCGACAAATCTTGTCATATCTGTCTTTGGAACTTCATGTCACTTCTATGCCATGTCATCACTGTCTGTGCCGCATCCATATCACTCCTTTGTCATTTGACTTTTGTGACTTTTGAACTATACCTGATTTGATAGCAAAGTGACTGCTAAGTCTACTATGATAAGGGGATTTGTTACATAAACGTTGTTCGCGCATTACAATGATGACCTAGTTTGGCACTCAGGGATTTCGGGATCAACGAAGTTCGGCGAATTGAATGATTATTTACCCGTTAGCAAATTGTGCGACAATGCAAAACCTTATAATGCACGCTATTGTTTGATTAATGTTATTTAATCGAACGTTGTGATTTTAGTGCAATATTGTTACCTACGTTTATTTATTTAACAACAGATTTCCTTATATTTCACTAACATAATATTCAATAAAGCCTTTATGTCAACTGCAAGTCCTAACTACAGCGAAAGTTTGTTACCTTTTAACGCCTAAACCACTGAATCGATCATCCTGTAATTTTGCATAGACATAGTCAGGTGTACAAAAACGACTATAGGGTACATTTCATCCCGAAAAATTTACTCTTCCCGAGGAAAACATGACAATAACGTTCTTATGATAATAGATGGCGCCACGAGACTTTAGAATTATGATTGAATGATATTATAAAAACTCTAATAGTGTGTCAAGAGATTCATTGTCAAATTCTAAATTAACGCGAATAAAGCCGCGGGCAAAAGCTAGTCCTTAATAAAATTAAAACTAAGTTACTACTGATTTAACAAAATGCTTTACGGATTAACTTTTTTTGTATCTCGGCTAGTGTTCCAAAATAAATGACAAAACTTTGTCAAATGTATTTTTGAGCGTAACGAAAGTACTCAAATTCTTCACCCCTATCTTCAAGGGTGCAGACGTCATTAGTCAGTGTAATACTCACAATCAAACGCTTAAGTTATCCTACAATTGTGACTAAGTGCAAGAGCTTCGTTCGACTTTGATTTAATTAACTTAAGTGCATTTGCATTAATTTTAATCTTGTCAGATGTTAATTTGTCGCCAGGCTAAGACCGACTAGACTCTTGATCTGCGAATAAATTATCATTCATTTTGTTTTTAACGTTCATGTTTTATGTTTTTGACAACATGCTTTAAGTGAGGGGATTTTAAGATTGTTATTGTTGGGAAGTACATGAAAGTTTTGAAGTGACATAACATAACACCGGTTTCCCTGAAAAGTTATGCAGAGGTGCATTATAGTACCTACATTGTTGTGTAAGACAATTTCTTAGAACCAGGGGACTTAACGAAAGTTGGGTCAGATCGTTCTTCTGTGCATGTTTGGAAAATTGACTGACGTGACGGGTATCACAATTACATTAACAAACTCACTACAACTAGTAACTATTTTCCTAGTATCAAGGTAAGTCAAAGGATTACCGATACTTGTGCACACTGCTAAGCATTAGGTTCTGGATTCTATTTCAAGGTAGGGTAAAGCGTTTTTGGGTTTTAGGCATTGGAATTTTTCAGTAGCAGCCTGAAATCTGTAGTTGATGGCTAAAGTTTATCTCGCTATTCATCATCTTCCTGCTCTTGTCCCATGTTACTTGGGGTCGGCGCAACACGTTTTTTCTTCCATTCTCCCCTGTCAACCGTCACACAATCATATACACCTTTTTCATTCATATCATTCCTCGCTATTACATAGGAAACATAACCGTCGAAATGTGGGAGTAACTTCTGAGGCACACACCTGTCTAACCCATCGGGGATTGTAGGCGTGATTTTATGTTTTGTTACTTATAATGCTGTACCTGTCTGAAAGCTAAATAACCTAGTGTCCGTGTGATCTGATCTGTACTAGCAATCCCACTTGAAGAAATAAATAATTCAAACGTATTACGTCCCGTGATGTACTCGCTCCTACATCTAAAGTAATGTTGTTGACAGGAATCCGATCAGCTTAAATCTAAGATGTTCGGAGATCAGAAATCCAATTTACCCTTATAATAAGAGCGTCTCGTATCACTAACGTAATGATACCTACTCGTTCTGGTGAAAGGCAAGTGAAGTAAGTAGGTATAGCGAACGAAATGTGTAACGGGAGAAAGGACGTTTTTACTTGATTAGGTATACCTAGTTTCTTTTTTCAAGATAGGGATGATAAGGAAAAAGTGAAAAGAACACAAGAATAACAAACCTTCAAGTATATTTGTTTCGGTTTGTCATTAATGTGTCGGATCATTTAGTTCCCTTCAAAATGCTTGAGTTGAATGGGGCTGATCCATGCGTCATGTCCGTGAACGGGCGCTGTCAGTTGTGACTGGTCATCTCTTAGTTGCCATGGCTTATTCGAATGAATTATTTTGAATTGTATTTTTTTTTGTTTGTGTCTTTTTGCTGTGGACACTTTTAACGTGCACATCTTGCTACATTGTTCTCACATAATATACCATCTCAACATGAATGATGTAACCAAGATTTTGTAACAATATTCTGATTTAAAAGAGTGTCCATGGAGTTTCTTGCCCGTTCTTCTCCATAGAGATCTACGCTAGGGAATAGGCAACTACAGCTTAGTACTTTCACAGTTTTATGTCTTGTGACTGGGACTGTAGCTACATTTAATTTTCATCTTTGTTTCGACAGTTCGAAAGTGCCTGTAACTGGATAACTTAAAATAAATGCTTTGATTTTTTTTTTTGTTTTTTTTTTTTTGTTTGTGTGTCGAATGTCCCACTGCTGGGCAAAGGCCTTCCCTTTTTCGTTCCAAACCTCTCTATCTTGAGCAATATCAGGCCATGTTCAGACCACCTTTGTCGTGGTCTACCTCGACGGCGATTGTATATCATAACGTCATATATGATTAAAAAAGGAAATGTAGAACGTCGAAAGCAAGAACTCCAAAAGCACCAAAGCCTTTGACAAAGCAACTTCAATTGGAATAAGGAATTAATATATCTGTTTACAATGATTGCTTTAATGTCCTACTATATGAAAAGAGCTTGAAAATGGTAATAAAATTATTTAACTGATACAAGTCTGCAAAACGTGGTAATTGAAAACGATATAATCCATCAAACGGAGGTATGTATTATCAAACGTATCTCAGTTCAGTTTTACTACCCGTGGCACGTAAAGCTTACCCTACGAGTACACGAGTACATCACAGTAGGCGTAACTTATTTACACGCAAGTTATTAGCAGTAGAACCCGGCCATTTACATAGTAATCCTTTCAATAGCTCAGCCTAGCTTATAGAAACTTTACGAGCTAAGTACTCATACGGCTATACCAATTTACCTACATAAACCTTTAGTATGGAATTTATTGAATATTCAGTCATGGGTTTTTGTAAATAATAACGTAGGTTGTATCTATTTAATGTTTACTACAATACGTATATGTAGATATAAGTATGATATTATCTATACTATATTATAATTATTTATATTATAAAGACGTAACATTTGTTTGTAAGTTTGTATGTAGGGGGGTAATCTCCGGAAGTAATGAACCAATTTTAAAAATTGTTTCACTGGTAGAAAGCTACATTATTCGTGAGTGCTATAGGCTATATTTTATTCCCGTACTCCCACGGGAACGGGAACTACGCGGGTGAAACCGCGGGACGTCAGCTAGTGTACAATAAATGTTTGCTGTTTATAGATTCTTGACAATGTGGATGATAATTTCAAGCGTCAGTGGAAAGCTTCCAATAATAATGAACCCTTATAACAGCTTCGATAATAATAGTAACGTTTTTACAATACCTACTTATGATGTAACAGTTGGTGTTATTTCAACGCTGTTGCAAGCGCCATGATCGCGGATTGACTGGACAGTATAAGATTAGTTACAAACCATAGAAGCTTAGAAACAGTGACAACACTGTTTCTAAGCTTCTATGGTTGGTACAAACCATAAACTATTTTTAACCGACTTCCAAAAGGAGGAGGTTCTCAATTCGATTGGTATTTTTTTTTTTTATGTATGTACACCGATTACGCTGAGATTTATGATCCGATTTACGTGATTCTTTTTTAGTTTGATGCGAAATAGTTGCCATGTAGTCCCATAAAAATTTTACATAGTTGGGCCCAGTAGTTTTCATTTTATGAACATTTCAGTCGTGTGGTATAATTTCATGTATGTTCACCGATTTCTCCTCCATTTGTGGAGCGATTCTCAAAATTCTTTTTTTATTTGAAAGAGTATACTCTTGGGATGGTTGCATTTAAATTTGGTGAACATCTGATGCTGATCTTCGGAGATATAAAATGGAACTCTTCAAAACTAGACGGTAAATCAGTCGTGATTTTTGCAATCGCTAGGATGTTTATTGTCTAAACAACATCATGACGTAACATCACGCCTACATGCTCTGAGGGGTACGCAGATGTGTACAATACACGCAACTTTTGACAGTTTAGATATGTTAAGTTCCATTTATTGGGGATAAGCCTATTACCATGACATGTATTGTTAACAATGTAAAATAAATGCATAGCATATATTTGTTTAGGCTATTACGACTAAAAATAGAAAAATAAAAAATCATTTTTACAAAAAAATAAAACCGACTTCAAAAAAACACAAAAAAGTGAAAAATAACTTTAGCTTCAGAAGTCGGTGACAAAAAAAAAATGAATCAAACAAAGGTCACCGACTTCTGAAGCTAAAGTTATTTTTCACTTTTTTTTTGTTTTTTGAAGTCGGTTTTTGTAGCCATATAAAAATAATAGCAAATCCTACCAAGCTCCATGTAGTTGAAGCAATAAACTTCAACTTGGGCAGTCAAAGCGAAACCATTGTTCGACAGTTCGGGTCCTAGTATAATGAATTTTTAATATAAGCCCCGCTAGTTACGTCTTGAGAACGTGGACCTAATTGTTAGTTGTTTTCTCACGATGTTTTCCTAACATGTGAACTTGATAACAAACAAAGCATAGGGCAAGGTTCAACTTCGTGTTCTGGTGTACTGTATGAGGTAAACACTGTTCACACACATTGCTAATAGATGCCGTGTGCCTGCTGGTTTAGAATAGCTAAAATTGGCCACCCTATAGGTATAGCGCCCTTCACAAGTTGAAGTTGTACGAAATCACTAATCGTTATTAAGTAATATATAATATAAAGTGAATTATAAGTCAATAGGTGTCGATGTGAAATAAATAAAGCTCTAATCACAAAGTTTTTAGACTAATTAATTATGAATTAGGCTTGTTTACCTGATCACCGGTTTGCCTGCATCTCTTCAAAACAATTAATGTTAGACTCCTCCCCTCTGGACTCTTTACAGCACGAAAACTTTATAGCCGAGTTACTAAGAAGCCCTTTCAATAAATCTGAATTAGTGTTATTTATTTTTGGATATACAGCGCAAATAAAATTTATTATTTTTTTTTTATTTGAGAGGGAGGAGTAGCGATATTTACTGTAAAGGAAAATCCTTCAAAAATGTCTCAATTTTTCAGAATAGTCAGATTCTTCAGATTTAGTGAGAGTCCACAACAATTGTCTTCAAGAAATTTTGCCTGTTTAAGGCCCCGCACGATGAGATGAAAGTCAACCTGAAAGTGGGTGCAAAAGGCTCCTGTTTGAAACTTTTCTTGGTAGCATTTTAACGTTCTCTCATTACGCTCTACCTTATTGTCGCTGAAGCAGCTATCAAGAAGATGCCCCCTTAAAACTTGTATTTTATGACATCTACCCTCATCATGGGGAAAGGCCTTTGCTCAACAGTGGGATGTCACAGGCTAACAGTAACAGTAACCGACGAGTGAACAAGGACTGTCTCATGTTCGTGATTTCTGTTGAAATTTAATCAATTTTAATAAAGCAAAAATTATTCTTTTGATCCACTTTATACTGGCAACACTATGAGTACTGTCACTAAACGAATGTTATAAAAAGCGTTGGTTGCCTTTAGTCACTCTCACTTATTTCTATCTACACTGTGCTAGGAGGCAGATATTATAACCTTCCTTGTGAGTCTTTTAAATTTGAATAATAAACAAGTTAACGTTTATTTAAATTCGAACCGCTGCAGTTTTTCTTCACACCCATTTCCTATAATTTCTTCATTCCTAATAAAGAATCTCAGCCTAAAATCCAATTTGGAATAAAACAAAGGTTCGAGAAGAAAGTTGTTCAACAATTTATGCGGCATCCTTAGGGATAGCGTCGTTTTCGTTACACTGAACCATTCATACGTGAGTGTTGTCGGAGGCCACTCATAATATTTGCCGAGCGAAAGTCGCTTGGGTGGAATTAATGTTCTTTCGACTATTCTGTCTCCCGATTACTCGTAAAACCTGAGGCTTTTTGGATATTACGAAGACAATGGGTGGTAACATAAATATGTAAGAGGGAATTTCTCCAGCCTGTGTGGTTGAATGAGTTTCCTAGATTTTTTAAACGTAAGTTTTTAGATGATGAATAACTTCTAGGTACATACGGTCTCCAGCAAATATTTAAAGGAATAGCAGAACAGTAGTAATGTCACGCAAGCTGTAGTTATCCCGCCTTTGAAAGACAATTCTCGTTATTTTATAAACGTTTCACAAGAATCATTTCAGCTGAAAGACGTCCACTGCTGGACATGAACCTCCCCCAAAGGGGGGTTTTTGCCATAATCGCCACGCTTGGCAGGCGGGTTGGCGATCGCAGTACGGTTGTTACAAAAGCACAGAGAACGCTGCTGCCCATTCTCTGGTAAGTCCCTTAGTCGCCTCTTACGACACCCACTGGAAGATATGGGATGGTGCTATTCTTTACGTCCGACACCATACAGAACACACACACACAAGAATCTGTATTCTTGTTAAGTTGAAATTCTAGCTCAAAACGAAAGCGCTACGAGTAAGTATTTGTCACTCGTTTTGTTGACAAGAAAATGATAAAACCAGAGCAATATCATCAGTCCCAACAAATAAGTTCTATGATTGATGCTACTACACTACTACTACATCAGCCCATAACGTCCACTGCTGGACATAAGCCTCTCCCATGATGGGAGGAATTTGCCGTAATCTCCACGCTTGGCAGGCGGATTGGAGATCGCAGTGATGAAAGACTAACAGTAAACGGTGCTGCCCATTCTCTGGTCAACGGAGGCGAGGTGTTCTGCCTCAGACATTAGTCGCCTTATACGACAACCGTGAGTGTGATGGGTTGTTTCTATTCTACTCTGCCAGATACCACACGGCTATTGATGCTACCTTCTCATAAATAGATAGATTTCCTGTACAACACATCCTACCGTAAAGATAAACGGATAACAGAATCTCAATCACCATTTCAACACTGTCAGAGTTTATATGACTGGTTGAAACGAATAGAATACTGATGAAGTATCAATCAACAGCTTTCCAGTTGCCTATACGCTATCAGGAGCCTTCAATTCTGTATTAGATTCATATCTTAGTATCGAGTACTTGCTAAAAGAAATATGAAAGGGAATAAGGCCGCGGCTACATGTCCGACACGCAAGAACAGTGAGAGCGTGCGTGCAGCGACAACGTAAATCGCGACGTGTAATGTAATGAGGTGACGCAAAGACGCATCGCCCGGTGAGTAGTGTTGTGCGTTCACGCCCTTAGTAATTTTTATGTGGTGTAATTTGCAATTGATGATCAAATGTTTGTTGTTTGTAGCTGAAATAACTTTGCTGCTTTTTTGTTCAGTTAATTTAAACCTGATATCGTGAACTCTTTGTTGGATAAACAAGATTTAGTTTAGAACAAATTGGTGACTTTGATATAACCTATATAACCTCTAAGTCTTACAAAAAATATGCAACAACGAAACTAATTTGAATCCATCGCAACACAAGCATCTCATAAAAACAAGAAATAATGAGGACACAGTTCTACTCAAATCGTAATCACATAATTAACAATACTTTATTGAAATTCATTTGATTATACGCCTGGGGCTTGGGGCACACGTGTGCCGTAATGAGGCGATGAATCGAACGCACCAGTTGGCAGTGTGCACTCCGCCGGACCAACGATGCCTTGCAACCTTGTTGTACATAGTAGCCCAAGTGCGATATAGTGCATTTAAAAAGATTCTTAACGATGCCGAAAGGCGCGATTCTTTTTGTTCTTGACCATACCTGATAACCTTCTAGTTACGAAGATATAATAAATCAAAGTTCCAACTTTTTTTACATGTTTAAAAAAATAAGTTTTTAATGCTATAACTTTACTTTAAATACCTCCAAGACCCCTTTCATCATTCATAACCTTTCCAGCCGAAAGACGTCCACTACTGGACATAGGCCTCCCCCAAAGGGTGGGTTTGCCATAATCGCCACGCTTGGGAGGCGGGTTGGCGGGTTGGCGAGCGAGTGCGGTTGTTACAAAAGCACAGAGAACGCTGCCTATTCTCTGGTAAGTCCCTTACGACACCCACGGGAAGATATGGGATGGTGCTATTCTTTACGTTCGACACCATACAGACTAAGATAAGACTCCTGTACTTATTTAGAATTTTAGAGTATTGTATCCATCAGCATTATGTTTTGAGTGCTTAACATTGCGTCCTACCGAAAAACATAATTTTCCACCCCAGAAAAAACTCGTTTCCCAACAATAATTTGCGTAGAGTTACCTCGGTGACGCTTGGTTGACAGCTTCATACTGGGTCCGACATCTTGTATGTGAAGCTTGATGTACATAGCTTAAACTAAATGTCTTGTACATAGCTATGACGTAACTATGCTCAGTGTGCAGATGCTTGTATAGTTGTAAATTAGTTTGGAATGTTTGAATGTGAATTGTGTGTTGCATTATTTGGTGGGTGGGCTGGGGTTTTCAGCAGGAGTTAGATACACTATACATCACTAAATAATCTCAACATCTTAGAAAATACATACTATTTAAGGCGATAATTATCTGTAATCTGGTATTACAGTTCGGCAAGCCACTATTTTCCCCATACGCTGTGTTATCCAATAACACAGCGGAGAGGAGCTCGTGGCTAAATAATAACAGCCGCTCGGGTCGATCGTTAGGTTAAGCCGTGCTTGCCTGGGTTGGTCTGTGGATGGGTGACCACCCATTACATACCGAGTTTCCTCCGTGCCTCGGAAAGTACGTTAAGCCGTTGGTCCCGGCTGTTATTTGTAGATCTTTGACAGTCGTTAGGTAGTCAGAGGCCCAAAAAGTCTGACAACCGGTCTTACCAAGCGGTATCGTATTACCCGGTACTAACTGGGTTGTGGAGGTCAGATAGGCAGTCGCTCCATGTAAAATACTGGTATTCAGCTGCATCCGGTAAAACTGGAAGCCGACCCCAACATAGTTGGGAAAAGGCTAGGTAGATGATGATGCTGTGTTATCCAATACGATGCTTGTAAAAGAACAAGCCACTTCTAGTACGCCACATACCGACTGCAAGTATTTGATTTATTATCAGACTTTTTTCCAACAATCCCAGTCGTGCCGATTAAAATGTCTTCACCATAGATAGTACCAACTTTTTCTTGAGAAAACTACCTCATCCATAAATTCTAGCCACGTGGTTGATATCTAAAACGGCGATGGATATACCTGTCCATTCAGAAACTAGTACAGCCGGTACGTAACTTCAAGTGTCAGACATTCATCATGGTGACTGACACCAGACTAAGTGCGTCTATGTCCCGCAATCATACGTTTTATTTATACAATTATATGTTTCAATGCTAATCTTGGGATAAACTTGCCATGTATAAGAGACCAGAATGCGATTGGAACTTGGAACCGGATTAAATATTCGACTGGTCTTCAGTCCAGACTTCATGTCTGTCTTCATCATACGGTATAGTTAAGCTGGGATAACTGGTTATAGTTCTTTAAATTGCGACTCCTGTAAGCCAAAATCAACAGTGTTGACCGAACAGAAAAGCACCAAGATAGGGAAATCCCATATATAAGAGACTAGCGGACGTCCCGCGGTTTCACCCGCGTAGTTCCCGTTCCCGTAGGAGTACGGGGATAAAATATAGCCTATGTTACTCGTGGATAATGTAGCTTTCGAATGGTGAAAGAATTTTTTAAATCGGTCCAGTAGTTTTTGAGCCTATTCATTACAACCAAACAAACAACCAAACAAACAAAGTTTTCCTCTTTATAATATTATATATAAGAGATATGTCTCGGAACCAGCAATTCAATAATTAAGAAAATATTGAGCCGTGGTTGTAAATGAACTGGCATAAGCCATCACACAAGCTGGACATGGTATCAATGAAATAAAAGCAGGCAAGTAAAATCAGTGTATTGTCTGAAACAATAATATGCTTGTTTAAGACTTTCACGGTTTTTCACTACACTTAAGTACTTACGGGATAATCTCCGTGTTTTCTTTATTTATGAGCTCCCGATATTTCGACGCTGTTAGAAGCAAATCACGGATATTATCCCGTAAGTACTTTAAGTGTAATAATTGCTTTACTAAAGATTCCATGGAACACAGGAGTTTGGTCTGGACGAGAATCGAATCTATTTAGTCTCAGTGAAGAAACTTTTGTAGTCTTACCTTCCTAGAAAATGTTCGGGTCCACTTTTACTAAGAAATCTCAGCAAAGTCAAAGGGTTAAAAATACCCTGTTCAGAGAGCTTGTATATTTTCTAGCAATACTTTTTTCAAAATGTAATATATTCTGCAAAGGGAAATAGTTCAAGTGGATAGATTTTTCCTTAAAGCTGCTAAAGACCCTGGTCCGATACTGCTACTATTGAAGTATTTGGAAGAGGACTTTACCCAAAAGTGTGACAACATCAACTAATAACATTTTTAGTTAACACACTCTTAAATTTTTTACTCGTAATTGAAAAGAAATTGTTAGTAGAGGCTATCAAACTTTGTTTTGATCTACCTACAATATCAGATAGCAAACAACACAGCCCATACAACGTGATCCAATCCTTCTACCCACGATCGTACTTAGACGTAAGATATCAGTTACGTGATATGTCCTTACAGGGCGATTATCATCAACAATTCATTCCGAGAGCATCCAGTCTCCGGCGACTGCTCTATACTGGTGATCCTAACATAAATCCTCCAAGTAAAGACAAATGACTCGACCTTTTTTTCCTTTGGATTCCCGTAGGATAAAGGGTACCAACAAATCCTTAGGAACGCGCCTTTTAATGGAATGATTACGCATTCCTAGTCATCTGTGTGTATTTATGTGTGTACTAGTATGAGTGTTTCTTAGATCGATATGGAGCAGTTCGAGCTTTACGGGGAATTTAGTTTGACAAAGTATAAAAGTAGTAGCCGATGTCCATAAAAGCTTTAACAAAATCTGTTTTAATATTTTCAGGTTTCGAACGATTTTATCTGCATACTAAATAAATACACGAATTATGACTAAATTGATTGAATAAACCAATTAGTAACTACCCCATTTTAAGATAAGAGCGCCCACGTTTCCTAATTGATTGAATGGTTCATTCATTTGAAGTATCTAAAACGAGATCAAGACCGAAATAGAAAATAGCAAAGCAACAGGCCTAACAAGGTACCAAATTGTTCAATAGTACAACAACAAGACCTTTTCTCTAATTCCCAATTCGAGAAGAAAACGTTGAAGTCTATTGGGGAATGTTTAGGATAAAAATACACCAAAAGAAAGGTCATCGCCTCAGGGGAAACAACGTAAAACAGATGATAGCAAAGAATTCTACGGAGGCTAACACGTACCTAAATATATGGCTACAGGGGTTGTTCTCTAAATACATAGATAAAATAAAGAGAATAAATACAAAATCCTCTGAGGCTAATTACTATACAGAGAAGAAAACACAAGTTAAGTGTACTTATTTGTTCTTTGTTTATACTGAACATTTTGTAGATCATTCTTTGTTGGTAGTAGTTGAAGGTACAAATAAAATATGTAAATCCACAACAATGTTCGACCCAAAATGATACCCACTGAGTACTGATGATGCTTGTGCATCCTTCAGAAGGATCTAATGATTCCTGCAATCAACGGATTTCCTTTTAGAACAATATTATTGCACAAATACGACCAGCCATTCGTGCTTACGAATCATCATAATTATTCCTGCCCTTATTCAATTTGTTTGGGGTCTGCGCAGCATGTTTTCTTTTCCATACTTCTCTATTACTCGTTATATCATCAGACAGACTCTTCTTTCTTGCCATATCATCCTTTGCACAGTCCATTCATATAGTTTCTTTACTCTTATCCACATTCATACTCAAAACATTCCTCACGACATTTTTCTCATTCCTCGGCGTCACACGAATACAGTCACGCATAATCGAAATACTACAACAAACACCGTTACCTGATTTAATTACTCAGATAAGTTCCACAGAAAGATTGATGTAAGAACATAACATACGTGATATGAGCCCTTTGTCCCAAAACTTTAAATCCTGTACGACTAAAACCTATTCAGAATTGTAAACAAAGAACTAAACATTGTCAGCTTATCTACGGCACCACTTAACAACTTCAAAAGCTTAACTAGATATTATTTATTGTAATATTCATGTCCTCCCCTTTTGGTAGAACATTAATTACAATGGAACTAAATACGCATAATGAACGTCGCCTAGCGCTTCTATTTTAGCAGTTTTACAAGTAGATAGGATCACGCGATTTATGAATCCATTGTCTGAACCAACTATTCTCATTTACGTCTACAAGTTGGGCCATGCACCTGAATATATGGATGATTTTTATTTTTATTCATCCTTTTGCTTTCTATTGTAAACTGTTTGTGTTTCTTTGTTTACAGCTTTGTAAAGTTCTGCTGCGTAATTGAACGCAATTTAGATAGCTATCGCAGCGTAAAACTTTATGCGTTGAAAGGTAAATTTGAGATGGTTACAAAGCAGGAAATGCAGTCAAAACTGTTGTATATAATGGAGCTTTTAAGTAAATGACGGCCACAGCAACTACCTGCCAAATAAACTATAGAATAAAATATGTAGTAACGCATATTTTGGAGCACGTGTAGCTCCATCCATCGCGGTAATTGCTGACAGGCGGAAGATAGCTGGAGAGTTATGACGTCACATAACGTGCTAATGACGTCATAACTGCATTGCCCCGGGCGAGCGCTGACTTACGCCTCTCTCTGGGTGCAATGGATGCGATGCAATTTACTAAGCAAATCCTGCGCGAGACATTTTAACTGGTTTAACACCTTGCCATTAAAGGCACGTAATGACGTTACGTGATAAGTGCATCTGATAGCTGATACTGGTGTCATTTTTTTGTCTCCCACTGTAGAATAAAGTGGTAATAGTCATGCGTGCTGAATGCTAAAGCTTTTTTATTGCAGCAGATGCATTAAAGACATTCATGCTACATTTAAAATAAATATTTCTGCACTCACTGTTACATACAAAGTGATACAGTAGTGGAACAGATAACGTTACAAATATAGCAATAATTTATTGATATTCGAGTGTCTTTGTAAAAGGATCGGGTTAATTAAGATGAGCAATTTATTTGCTCGTATAGTAAAAGATATTTACATAAAAATAAAAATACTATTTCTTACAAAGATGAACGGTAACAGCTACTGATACTATAAATACTGATAACTATACAAATTTTCTATCAGGAATTTCTCTAGCAACCACGGAGTCTGGATTTGTGCCCAGTTGATGGTAATAGGCTTGACCCTTATTACATGGAACTTATACATAACTGGCGAAAAATGGATGTAGTTACTATTAAGTAACACTTCTGCCTAACCCTTCTGGAATTACAGGCGTGATGTTAAGTATGTTTATGTTATATAAGAGTACAATTTCTTACAAAGATAAAGGTAACTACTGATAAATATTCTATGGGTGGCCCTACAATGGGGGCTATCGTTTTAGAGCTCACCAGATGGCGCACTGTAGAGTAAGGTCCTGTCAGTAATTCTATTCAATACTTTAAAGCACCAATAACTTCATAAAAATGTTTATTTTATTACGTATAACAACATAGTGTAAGCTTTAGATATATATTTACAATATTCTTCCTAAAATTAGCAAGCATGAAACATTTAAAAATCATTCTACCTCCAAGTACTAACAATATTATGATCCTAAGTTGCTACTTAAAATCTTCAAGTCATAATTAATCAGGAATGGCCCAATCTATAACACAATCGTGAGTATTAGTATAAATACGTGATAAAAAAGCACACAACGCGCGAACACTCTATGACATCTGACATTTTGGAGGACCTTAGTCTACACAAGCGCCTCTAGCGGCAAATTCACACGCGATAGCCCCCATTGTTAACCTAAGCGTACATTTTTCAGTACAAAGATACGAATTATAAACTAACCCCAAAATGGCGCCATGAAAAGTGCATAACACATTGTGACAAATAACACATTCGGTACACAGCGGAACAAAATTGTCGGTGTGCAGATCGAGGGCTATTCTGTGCAATAAACGTCAGCCGTCAGACTGAGCTACTATAAATCTACCTCGTCGGAGGTTCCCTTCATGAATCACCCGACGAAATGCCAACTTTTCTACTACTTCCATTTCCTAAGGAAGAGTTGACATTTTTCGTGTTTAAAAGTAAAGTAGATGCGAGGAGTGTGTGTTAGATGCGGAATACGGGTGTCTTGTTTGAGAATAATTTTAAAGGTTAAAAAAATATAGTATTTAAAATAATTATATTAAAATAGTGAAACGTTTATTCCATCTGCATTCACGGCATGGCTCTGGCTCATGGCTCTCAAATACTGGTTCCCATACATAAATAAAGGTACCTAGTTAATCATTAACAATTATTAGGCCCTTATGGTTACTTAATTAAGTTGCAATAGCTAGGTTATCTAGTTTTTAACCAACTTCCAAAAGGAGGAGATTATCAATTCGTTTGTTTTTTTGTGTAAATGTTCAGCGATATTTTCGCCAATTGTGAACTGATTTCGATGGTTCTTTTTTTGTTTGGAAGAAAATAACTTCGCGGTGGTCCCATTTAAATTTGGTGAAGATCTGATGCTGATCTTCGGAGATATACTATGGAACTCTTTAATAGTAGACAGCAACTTGGTTGTGATTGCTGTCTGCACGACAGATTGGCTGTCTATTATTGAAGAGTTCCCTAAAAATGGAAAAAACATAAAAAAGTGAAAAATAACTTTAGCTTCAGAAGTCAGTGACAAAAAATACTGAATCAAACTTATAAAAGTCACCGACTTCTGAAGCAAATTTTTTTTTTTTGTGTTTTTGAAGTCGGTTTTATTTTTTTTATTTTTAAGTTGTACTACATATTAGTACTAGCAATAACTTACCTTAGTTGCTTCATCATATTTCATACAAAACTATACAGAACGGTTGTAGAAAATGGAAAACAACTCCAATAATTCAATTTTATGAGGAAGTAAAATAGCTGGCACGTCATGCTCTTTTACAACTCACATAAAACTATAATATTTCTAGCTTAATGCATAAAGTAAGCATACAATACGAATTCACGCAATGCAATTAAAACCGCCTACCACTGCGAGGTTGAGGCCCCAGTTTTCGTACAAAGAAACTTAAAAAAAAACAGCAATAATTTTGCTTCCTGGTTTCCTGGCAAATAATGAAGTTCCTAGTAAATAAATGCAATAAGCGTAGTGAAGAGCGATAGAACTAATCAAACTTTTGTGTATGTATACTTTTCCCGGAATTCCGTCAGGATAGCACGTTGCCTTTGCTGTTGTGTACCTAGTCATTTCTAGAACTGAAACCCTCTAGTTATGTAAATATAAATAGTTTCAATACAAACAATCACAGAATATTTCAAAGCAATCGCAGTAAAATCGTCGCACTAGGAAATTCATTTATTATTTCTTTCAAACTACAATTTGTTTTCTATTTAAAAAAGAAACACTTAAAAACGTATTACACTTGCCTATAATTGGTCGTTTCACCCTCGAAGGCGTATAAACGCTACGGAAAAAAGATTACGAGCTGCCGGCATTCAGAATATGTGCTATTAACATACTGACTGAATATCTGATAAAGGGCGTTTGTGAAAATTTAGTGGATGCCTGGTAATTACTGGATCGCCGATAAGATCGCGACGACACGCCCCACAGCGCGCCGCTACATGTATGCCAGTGTACGTGTAAGCAGATGCATCAAGGTTTTAGGTCTGTAAGCTCAAATCTACTTTATAAAAATCCCTGACAGACAACGCACCTATATCGCTGGATACATAACAGAAATGGATAATAAGAGAGAGAATTGAAATTTCTTCACCTAATGAGTTAATTAGGAGATAAAAGATTACACTGAAGTTCGTACTTATGTAAAGGGGAAATTCCATTCCCCAGCTTGTTGATTCATAAATATTGTCTGAAACGAAAGTTATCTTCCCTTCTTAATAATTAAGTCCCTTTTAAAAAAATGGCAACTGCTAAAGACAGTCGCAGACAAGGAAATGTCCTCATTTCCTTGTCTGCGACTGTCTTTAGGAGTTGCCATTTGGGACTACTTAAACGAAATTTCCTCAACTGATATTCCACCTGCTTCTTGATTTGCACCAGTTTACACTCATCACTGTCAGATAACATGGCACGAAGCAAGATCACTAAACGTAGTACAGTATCAGTACCTACATCTGTATTTTCTAACTTATGTTAAACAAGAATGAGTCACCGCGTTCACATCGCTGCTTCGCCACCGCGCGTCGCGTAATCTCGCGTGTCGCTTCTGTTTCATTGCACCTTACAACCGTGATGGAAATCTAGCTTATGTACTAGAAGGACCTTTTATTATCAACCTCGTTTTATTGCAAGAATTCAGAATGCTTGTAATGCATGGAGGTAGGTATTGTAATGTGATATTTTTAAAACGAAATGTCAGAGACACTATAAACTTTAATCGACAAATAGTTTGTTTGTAAATATTTTTTTGTATTTTTTATTGCGGCAATGTATTTCTGATAACTATCAATAAATCCAATAAGTAGTTCGCATTCTCAATACAAGTTTAATGTTGAAAGCATTTATTGCAATCCCATAAAGACAGAAACATGTAAAAAATATTCTGATCGTAATCATTGAAACAGCCAAAGATCGTAAATTACATTAAGTATTATAAATACCCAACAGATAAGTACATGTATCTTGGTTAAAATAAAACATATTTCGTACATATAATAATATGCCATGTCTCCGCAAATATGAAATAATAGATGGGTAGGTAGGTTGTTCTGCCCATTTATTTTCTTCATATTCTTTGTCAATTAGTGCTTTTGAAGTATTTCACCTACAGAATTCTTAACATGAACACAACCTCGAAGTTTTTAACGTTTTTTGCAATGCAGATGCTCGGATGTTGTCATGATTCCCCGAATTCTTGTACCGCCTCTTAATGTTTTAATTAACCCGTGGTTAATCTCGATTGCCAAAAAGACCCAAAAGCCTATTTTTTTTTTCGTTTCGGCACCAACGTCTCGGCCACTTGTTGCCACTTCCCACGCAACCGATCTGCATACATTTGCAGGCTCTTTCATCCTCGTACTTAGCATAAAACAAGCCCGACACCAAGTCATTATGCAGTCTCGGATTTCGAAGTACGGCTGCATAAATTTACGCCATTATCAAAATATCGTGAATGAAACAAACCGAGCATGAAACGGATTTAACCAGTTTAGGGGTCATTAACGCACGCAATGCGTATTGTTCTGTGCTTATTTGCACGTTCGTAGGGTTAATACGAGTGGAAATTGACGCATTATGATGAATGTTCCAAATTAATAAATATGTAACTAAAGCCAAATTAGAGCGTCCATTAATTTGTAGAATTAGTATTTCAATTTGGTAAATAATAATAGAAAGTTAGTTAGCGTGTAATTTTCATGGCTGTTAGCTTCGTGACGTCACGTAAAATTGTACTTACGTGGGCAGAAAATGTAAAATTGTTAAAGTCCCCTCATCAGAGCGCAGTGTAGGGCGCTTCAGATGTAAAGATGTCGGCGCCCACACAAATCCTTTGCTCGCTTGACCTAAGGGATCCGTGATTCCACCTCAAATATTTGGCACATTTCTCCACGAGCGTTTAGATCAAAGAGCATTGAGCAATGACCGTCAAAAACACTCATTGTTAACTCCCTTTGATGATCAGCACTCGAGGTACCTACTACATTATTATGAACGCCGCTCCAGGCGCCGGCCTCCCTAACAATTCACTCAAATACTTAGCTTGAGATAAACAGACGAAAATTCGGCTTAGATATACCCAACCGGCTCTCTTCACTAAATCCAATGTTTACGAAAGACGTTGATTTTATACCGTTACTATTATTCGCTTAAATATTATATCGAGTAGGTTGATGTGTATCTTGTCTACTTATTATTGCCCGACCTTTTTATTATTGTTGAGCTCGTACGTAAGACTACATTTTATATCATATCCATTATGACTGAATAGATTGCATTCGAATCATATCAATAATAGGATTTTCTTTGGATTTATCGAATTGCTTCTTTTTACAACAACGTCGAGAAAACATTTATGAATGATATCTTTTGATAAAAGTAACAATCAATTACATTCCCAATTGGGGCCAAAACTGTCACCGGCAATAATAAACACATTACAAGGCAATCAAACGACTAATTACATTGCCAGCTGTATTGTTACAGACCGAAACACCATTATCCTTTGATGTCGTTTTAAGCAGTGATCGAATTTCACTAAATCCCTATAAGACAATGAATATTCATATGTGTTTAGTGGAGCTATTACTTAGCTGAGCGTGTCGAGCCGCTCAAATCTGTCGATCGCACAATTTGGACGCCATCTCAGAAATTATGTTTAGTCAAACGGATTCCGCAATAAAATTAATGCTCCCGATAAAATGACCAAACAGCAATTACGTCTTAAATCCCTCAACGATAGTTTACTTTAGATCATATTATCAAGTTGTTAGTTTCGCCATGGCTCTATTGAAACCCTGCTATCTGTACCAATTTAATGGTAGCAAAATTTGAACAGAGTAATTTTCTAAGCTATATATTGAGCCAAATAAAATTAGCTAAGTTAATTACAAGAGAGATACCAGAGAACTATGTCAAGGAGTTAATTTCGAGGATAAGTTTATTAATCTTAAATACAACGCAAAATAATTACCTCTCGTCTGAATCCACGTGCCTACTAAATATTAAATATTAAATTACAAACGAATATTAGAATAGCTTTCGTTAATAATATACGCATCATTCTGAAAGCTCGAATTAATACTCGATGTGCTTATGATAAATAAAACAAAATAATTCTTCTTGCACGCACTGAATGACACTGCTGAAAGGATCGATCTATTCACCTGCTCTCTGAATGAGTTCACAAAACAATGTTGTATGTGTTATGTTATTTAAAATAGTTATATATAAGATAGTTTTAATTAAGGACCACGCTAACGCATTAGGATGTCCCTGTAATGTTAGTAGTGTTTGTGATAAATAAATAAATAAAAATAAAATAAATAAATATCTGAGTGAAGACGATTTCCGCGTATTCGTGTTTGTTTTGTTTCGTATTACGATTGCCAGGTGGCGAGAATTCCAAACTTTTCAATGGGGGCCGTCCTCTAATTAATTCTTGGTTGTAATTCTCGGAGACTATTCATTTTAAGTCTCGAGCTCGGAGTATACTGCCATAACTCATTAAAAATTTCAACCAGAGAAGTATTCCGCGAATGTTATTATAAATTCTGCTCCGTACTGAACGCTCGGCGCCGCTTAACTTCGCCACAGTTTACGTGTAACGAAATTCGTGTCATTTTATAAAATTTCGGATGATTAAAAACTCTGGAGGTTTGATAACGAACGCTGCTGAAAGCAAACTGAAACCAGAACAAACATTCCGATTAATATTCCAGAATGTTTCGTTAACTTTACCATTACGTTACCATCAGAGCCCAATATTCAAATAAGTAAGCCATGTAATACAACACAGTTATTTAACCAAAACAAAACCAGAATTAATTGAATCTAAAACCTTTATATTCACCCTTATAGATTTAGGTCCAGTTTGTTTAGGCTACAGATTCAAGTTTCACACATAACTCAACCACGAAATAGCTGTGGATTCGAACCACAAATTGGTTGTAATAGCCGATACAAAACTAAATGAACATTATAAATGTATTGAAAATAAATTACCACCATTATTTTATTTTACAATCACAATTTTAAAAGCTATTAAAATAAACAGAAGTATATTTGCCTCTACATGCAAAACAGTAAAGGTTAACACTTAGCACATAACTCGTAGCATAGTAGCTAAAGGCATTTGTGCCTTAATAACACAAATAACTTGAAAAAACGAAACAAAAATAACCCTTCAATGCGTCCGCAGCATGTTTCAAATCAAAGCCGCACGCAGCAAAGTTCTTGGGAAACCTAATCAACTCGCCACGTTTAGCAGCAAAACAGGTTCTTTGTGCACGTATAACCTAGATTCTTTAGAAATTAACCGAGACCCGTTGAATGAACTAATAAAGAGAATAAAGACATAAGACAGGTCGGATTGAAGTGTGTTCACGACGTCATAAAGTGTTTTTAAAGCCAATCTACGTCGTTTTATCGTGCGGTCCACGCCTGCTTGTGGGTGTACAGCCTAAAATATGACGAGAAATCTCAGCTGAATTACGCAATTAATGTTAGACGGCTAATATATCAGCCGAGTTGTTTGTAACGTCGTAAATTGTGTGATGGATAAATGTCAACTTTAGGAGGTAGGCAATAAAGATGTATGGAGGCTGTATGTCATGTTTCAAGGTAAGTAACCATGAAAGAGCTTGCAAAAATGAGATGGTTACCTCAAGACTTTGTTAGAAGGTTTTAAATCTTGACAGAGAAATTTAATATCCTCTCGCTACTGGAAAAAAATCTCATAATTATCAGATATCCATTGTTTCTCCTTTTATGCCGTCAAAGTATAATGCGAAATTGTAAAGCCGTACTTATTCAGTTTTTTGATAGTATGGTTTACCTAACCTGGAGAACATCAGTCATCCACATTTAACCTGCGCAACACACATATATTATGTGAAAAGCAAATAGTTAGCAACTATAGTTGGTGCCAGTTAAGATCAGAATAGCGGTCATTGATCCACCTATATTTATTAAACTTCTTAACTTTGAAAACCAAAATTAAGCCTGTTCAAGTCTTGAATCGTCGTCTATCGTGATCTTCAACATTTTTTCTAATGAAAAACGATACATGGTTTATTTGTTTTGGTTCGTACAAAGAGATATTAAGGAAAGGGCAATGACCGCTATTCTCATCTTAACTGGCACCAACTATAGCAAGTTGCTTTTATCACATTTTTAAGAAAAAAATCTGAATAAAAAAACAGAGCAGTCTTTGGGGACTGCCGATAGAAGTGAAAACAAAAGTACTAGGCCCCTCCCCAGTCGTAGCACTGGTTCTGTCCCGCGCATGCCTATGTGGTGCTACGCCGTAGCGGATGCTACGAGTGCTACGAACGGCTACAAAGCGTGACCGCACGCACGTTACGTTACGTGACGATGAGTTCAATGTTTTTCCTTCACCCAAAAAGTGCTCAACGCGCCTAAAGAAGTTTACACTTCAAAAAACAATCTGAATTTTTTTGACTACTTCGTTTGTCCAGTAATTGCAAGCTCTACTGCTGAACATGATGTCCTGGATTTGAAACTCGGGCAAAGTGTTATTGGGTTTTTTCATCAGGTGTTTCCATTTCTCAGTAGCAGCCACGGAGTCTGGATTTGTGCCCAGTTGATGGCAAAAGGCTCGCCCCCTATTACATGGGACAAATTTTTAAAGTCTGAACAAAACATAGGTACCTACATAAAGGGAAGAGCCTTAACGAAGCCGAAAAGGTCTTGTTCTCCTCGTCATAGCGATATTTTTTTCTGGGAACCTATTATGTAGTTACGTTTTTTTAATGTAGGATTTTTACTTTAAGCACCTCTACGACCCTCGTACTATTAAACACATCTATTAGCACAATGTTTTGAGTGCGTTACATTGAGTTTACTGTAAACGTGATTTTAAACCCCAAAAAAAGTCGTTTCCCAGCGATAATTTTTGCGTAAAGTTACTTAGTGTGATGTACAGAATGCTTGGTAGACGACTTCGTAAATGCTCCTTTTACACCCTGTATACAATAATCGTATTCCATCCTGCTTAAATCAATATCGATACGAATACTAACAATAACAATAACTCGCCTCATTCTTATTCAAGCGGCCTATCGGTTAATCAATCTAATTCTAAGGTTAGCATAACTAGCGGATCGGTTGCGAATGCTAGATATCCACTCAAATTACGTGCCTCAGTGCTTTCATTGTAAACAGTACCTACTGTTGATATAAAGGGGTGCGTACATCGAGGATATCTACAAGCGAATAGCAAAGAGAAATCTAATTTTAAATTGATTAAACGAAGGGTGTCTTCTTCAAAGATAGTGCTAGAATTATTTACAGCGTACAGATTTAAAAACAACGATAAAAACCTTGTTGAATCTTATACAATTGAATTACAAATAGTATGCAAAATCGAAATAACAGTGCGATCTTAAATAATTATTTATGAACTAGTTTTTAGCCTTAAACTCTGCCAAGCCTGCATAGACCCTTACTGGTTTAGTTTTATGATTTAAGGCGACTACAGGAGCTAAATTAGCAACTGTATTTGTGGTTGTTCAAACTTCGTTTGAAATCCTGTTAGAATAAAGTTGTAATCAGCTTGCACTACAAAGTGGTCGTTACGTCAGTCACTGTGGGCCGAATAGTGTGAAATGACTGGTTTTTGCGATTTACATAAAATCTATTGATTGGACTAAAAAATTAAAACTCTATCATGCTAATATGTTGCTTGTAGAATTATTTGCCAAAAATAGAATGATCGCATGTATTTTATTATGGTTTTTACTTGTTAAAAGACATTTTTAGAGATAAGTTCGTGATTTTTTTTCATCGAGTAGAATGAGTTGTATTATGTTTTCAAAACACTATCATACTAGCATATATCCTGGAAAATACACCTAAGACCAAAAAACCGTGAAAGTCTAAACCAGTGCATCCTGGAGAATATTATATATATACGTGCTTTTTTGCATTATAAAAAACGCGTTTAGCTCCTGTAGTCCCCTTTACACTCTGCTAACCTGCACTGAGAGGTCAGCAGTGTTATGTATCTTTCAGTTAATGAAATCATCTAGATAGTAGTATATTATATTTTGTTGTTTACTTTGAATGACTTGGAGTTTTAAAATGGATATGAAAAAAAAATCTGCGGTTTTGAGTCTGCCCCTTATTGAGTTCCATAACCAGCAATTAAATGTCTCATACATACAATTCCAGGCACTTATCCAGAATCATAAAAAGGGCAAAACTGAATTTTCACCGTCCATTAGCACTTAATAACGTACAGTTTAGCATAACCGCTCGTTAGACTGCACACTTTCAATTTAGAAACAATTAAAAAGCACTAAAAACGTAAATCACTAAGACATGCAATACGCGAATTATGACATTGGCGGGAGTTCGCTGGGGCTCAACAATCACATAGGTAGCTGGGTATAGGGGTGTCACGCTGGATTTGATCAACAATTGACACTGATTTCACTGTACCAGTTGATATAGGTACAAGTAACTTAATCATATACTTAATTGCTCATCGTAGTCCATAAGTAACATTTTATTGTTGTGGCTTTGAAACTTTATTTTTTACACATGATGAAAATGGACATAGACGTTTCATTAGAAAAAAAATTAATACCTAACAACAGACATACCAGGTACTAAAATATGGTTCAGTTGCGGGAAGCCGCTGCATGCGAGGCGCACGGGACCGGTCAATGTGGCGACACTTAGGGGAGGCCTATGTCCAGCAGTGGACGTCTTTCGGCTGAAATGATGATGATGATGACGGTTTAGTTCACCCTGTAGGATCTTTAGGAAGCACCTATGTCCGGTTAAAATGTTTGGAGACACTCCTGGTTTCTATAGAACTGTCACCAATACCATTCATAAAGTTTACAGGCCGTAACAAAAAACCTTTTTTTTTTTTCAAATAGCATTCAACGTTTTCCGCGGCAAGCTTTTCTTATTAAAAGTTTTTTTTTCCTATTTTCTCTCTTACACGCCAGTGACAGCCCTATGCCGCACGAGAACCCTCGGGTACGGTGTAATGACGGCGATTACAGCCCACCCGACTGTGGGACCGACTCCACTATTTGTCTAAAATCACTTAAAAACGGTTGCATGTTACCTAACGCACGTGTGTTTGTATTAGCTCTGATCGTACGTCGATGGAGGTGTATGAAGATGTTTTGAAGTAATTGTTGTCGCATGTGAAGGGTTTAAGCCGTGTGGTATCCGGCAGAGTAGAATAGAACCAACCCATTACACTCACGGGTGTCGTATAAGGCGACTTATGTCTGAGGCAGAACACCTTGCGCCTCCGTAGACCAGAGAATGGGCAGCAGCGTTTTCTGTTAGTCTTTCATCACTGCGATCTCCAATCCGCCTGCCAAGCGTGGAGATTACGGCAAATTCCTCTCATCATGGGAGAGGCTTATGTCCAGCAGTGGACGTTATGGGCTGTTGTTGTTGTTGTTGTGAAGGGTTTGGCGAGGTCAAGAAGACCATTTGAAGGGTTAGGCGAGGTTAAAAAGACGATTTGAAGATTGACAGTAGATAAGAAATTATATTTAAACCCTTGAAACATTCAGTTTTGTGTCGCAATACTAAAGTTTGACGTTAGATATCTTAGATAAAAAAAACCTTTCCACGTGTTTTTTTTAAATACCTACTATAGCGCAAAGGAAAAGCGATTTTACATCATGATTTGAATATTTATTTTTTTCAATCACAAAACTACACGTATTTTATTAGATATGAAATTATCGAAAATATTCTGTTTATGTGCATGCATCGTCAACTACATATTTGGGAAAAACGTTCATTTTCCCTTTGACAATTTGTAAAATATGAATTCTTAATACAGAAGTGCTTTATTTACACATTTCATATAAAATGAAAACAAGGTACACATGCAATTTAGATTTTCCTTTAGAAATATTTACCAACAATGTTTACCAAAATTATAAAAAAAAAAAAATATTCATAGAGTATACGTGTCGAAATGGCACTGACCTAACCCAAGAAGAACAAAATTGTCAAATCAAATAGTTCAACACGACGCAAGTACGTCTATTGGTAATTCTTATTTGCAACACAAAACACACGGTTACCAGTTTAAGTACTGTACTGATTATTTAATCTAACAGGGAAATCCAGAAAAAATATGGACGCAAGATCTTACTAAACTTGTAAAGATAGTAACAGCTATCTAAAACGCTATATGTTATGAGTTTCACGCACTCTTACATCAGACAACTTAAAAATGATGATTCATCTTTGATAAAAAAGATCGGTCAATCACATGAAGAAAAAAATTCCTAAGATAAAGTGTAAAAATACCTTATTATTGCAGGATATTCAAGACATTGTTGGCACCACGAACTTATCGATACTGGAAATATGAAATAACGTAAGGGACATTTTGTCGAAAATGAGATAAATAACGTTGGATTCGGAATTTGTTGCTCTATCGATTGGTATATTTAAAATCTCGATATCTTTAAAAAAATGTCCTTTACATCACACATTTTTCGTAGGCCTAGACCATTTTTTTTCTCGAATGTAGCTGTATATGACATTTAAATTAATATTTTTATGAAAACTAATGTAAGTCTCTTTTACTCACAGTATTTGGTATTTACATTAAAATCAGAATCGAGTACATTTTACAACAGGTCACATAAGTTATTCCATTATTTGAGATGTTTTATTATTGTCTTATACATTAGTGTTCCCTGAGAAGGTACAAATACCATGTCCCTTACATTAAGTTGTGACTCAAATTATCATAATTATATTATATATATTTTTACTGTATGAGTGAATATCAAAGTGGCCAATTTTACGTGTCCATGTTGAGAACCAAAGTGTAAAATGATAGAATGTTTCTTATTTTTTTTACAGTAAACTACGTTACTGGTGCAACTAGGTCCACATTTTTTAATGTTAAAAGTGTTTATAAATAATCAGGAAAAAAATCAATTGACACACTTTCACACAAATGTCACTTTAAAATTCAAGTGTGGTGGCTTATCTTAGTTCCATTTTTTGATATAATTGCATTCACCAAAGTAACAATTTAAGGTACATTAAAAAATAAACAATGTCCTTAGTTTATGCATTAGACACATTATCTAAAAACAATTAAACCATATTAGAAAATGCTTTTAAATTATTTAAAAGCACGGGACACTCGATCAAAGTCTGTCCAAGCAAAACACATATTTTTGGTGGCACTTTTTCAACTTACTATAACATGAAGTTTAGTGCGTGTGCGACCAATCGCACTTATTTAATTTCGCACCTCCCGGTCGTGCGTTGGGCTTGCTTGTAACAGGTTTGTGATTAGTGCTGCGATTACCCGCCAAAAACGTAAGTACTCAACTTGGGTGGCACGGGGGACAAGAATTGTTCAATTTTTGGTGGATCGACGTGATCGTTTTTATGCCTGGTTCCAATTTAGGTGGCTTAATTTCGGTGGCTTTGGTGGCGTTTTCACGCACAATATGTACATAAATAGCCAGTTTTTACGTTTCAAGACAGTTTCATTAGCCAACAAATAAATGTTATGTACTTGAGAGTAAATAAGACCTATTATTAAAGGGAGCATACTAAAGATCAAGTTTCTTATTTTTATTTTGTTGCTTTTTAGAATGTCAAAATAGACTAATGAAAAGAGGCTGCTTACAAAATGAAGAGATGAAAGAAGAAGAAAAGCAAGAATAATGTTTCATCATCAGCCTACAGCAGACCACTGCTGGACATAGGCCTACTCAATGGCATGCCACTCAACTCGATTCTCAGCAACTCTCATACAGTTGCTACCAGCCACCCTGCAAAGATCGTCACTCCAGTCACTCGAGTCTGAGGGCATCCCATCTTACGCTTGCTGATACGCGGTCTCCACTCAAGTAGACGTCTACCCCAATGGTCATCGGTTCTACGGCTAATATGACCGGCCCATTGCCACTTCAGCTTACTTATTCTGGGAGCTATGTCGATAACTCCGGTTCTCTGTAGAATCACCTCGTTCCGGACATCCACCCCATCTCAGAGAGACTCCAAGCACAGCCGGTTCTATAGCTCACTGAGCGACCTTGAATTTATGAACCAGCCGTACCGTGAGCGGTGACGTTTCAGTCCCGTAAGTCATAACAGGCAGGTCGGACTGGTTGAAGATCTTCCGTCTTTAGGCACTGTGGAAACGCGATGAGAAGACCGGACAATGTTTCCCAAATGCTGTCCACCCCAGCTGAATTCTTCATTGAGTCTCAAAGTTGTTCTTACCAAACTTCAGAGTTTGCCCGAGATAAACATATTCTCGAACACCCTCGAGAGGACCGCCATTGACTACAATAGGTTTAGAACTGACCAGGTCTCCACAGAGTCAAAAACCTTTTCATTGTCCACAAATGCAGCGGCCGATTAAACTCTTTGGAATTCTGTATGATCTGCCGCAAAGTGTGGATGTGGTCTATGGTGCTACATCCTCCTCGAAACCTGGTCTGCTTCGGACTCTTGAAAACAGCGTATACACGTGGCTAAGGAGCGAAATGGGTCTGTAATTCTTTAATAGGGTCTTGTTCCCCTTCTTAAAGAAAACAACGACCACGCCCCTTCTCCACGTTTCTAGAGTCCTCCCAGATAACATAACAGAGTTGAAAAGCTCCTGAAAGTCTCTTGCAGGCCTTCCTCCCGCTTTCAGGAGCTCTGTAGTTATCCCGTACTCGTCAGGGGCTTTTCCATTTTTAAGCTGTCTAAGAGCCGCCTCGATTTCACCTTGGCTGAATTTTTACAGCTCTTCTGGGAAATGATGGTTAAGGTGGTTCTGGAATCCTCATTTTCGGAATCAGGGGGTCTAAAATGGCTGCTTTAGCAGAATCGTAATATGAATCATGTTAAAAATTCTTAAAATGGAGTTATGTCCATAAAGTAGTTTTAAACTGTATGGCATAGGCACAGTACGTATAGGTCACGAATGTTTAAAATTCTATTTTTTATATTTGTTAACAGCATTAACAATATAGAGTGTACCATTAAGAGACCTTTACTTTGAAAAACTCTAAATGTTTATTTCCTTAAGTGTCCCATACATCAATGCCGTTTATTTACATCTAAAATTTTGTAAACGTATATCACTCGTATTCATTATTATTTAACGTAAGGGACATGCTATCTTTAAAACTGTAGGCTTTATTGTTTTTTTACTATTTTAGCTGCAAAGAATGAAGAAATCTAAGAAACTTTGTCCTAGACACGTTTTACATAAAACATATAGTTACAAAATTATAGCCAGTTTTGTAAGAAAAATATCTTATTTTTGCTCTCCTGAAAACCTTAGTTTTGTCCCTTACGTTATTTCATATTTCCAGTATCGTTATACTGATACTGATGCTGTTGCCTGCATCATCCCACTGCTGGGCTAAGAGCCCATCACTTCCAGTCGTTTCGATCCAAGGCCAATGTGGACCAGTGGTCGCTGGTCTTAACCAGATCGTCTCGTTTTCTTCTACGAGGTCTACCGCGACACCTTACACCACTAGCAATATTAATAAATTGCACAAAACAGTGGCTCAAATAAACTAGTTCACATTTATGCGCAGTGCTAAATGTGATTGCAATTCATATTTGTCGACAGGTGGACTTTGTGGACAAAACGACACTCAACACACCAACTTTGCTCTTTCACCCGATCAAACTACAGAAACAAAACGCGTGAAAAACTCGAACGTTTCTCATATATTTTGTTCAATAAAATATTTAATGAAAAACACGTAACACAGCTAACGAGCGAGTTTATTAACTTTCGTGCGTTTATTTTCACTAGCAACTGCAGGTGGGAAATCGATTTTTCTTCAATTTCCTAGAGTTTGGTTTAGATGGAGGGTGTTATTTCGTTATTTCCGTATCGAGTACGTTAACTGCCGCGTTTATGAGGACCACCCGAGTGTGGGAAAATTACTGAAACTGTAACCGTTAACGGAGCAACACGCGTTTATTTGTACCGTAACCGTGTTTGGCGCACTAGCGATTAACTTTAGCAAATTGAATTCTAAATTGTTCGCAAGTGATACTTTCGGTCTGTGTTGTGTTGCTTTTATTTGGTTCAGCTTATGTACCTATGCAAATCTCGTTCATTAACTTGCTTGGCAAGTGTGCTAAGTTCAACTGATAGTTACTATTTTCTAGCAGTGCATACGGAAAAGTTAAATGTAGGTTTTTAAATATCCCGTTTCATTGGGTACTATTAAAACAATGTGAAAGATCTTTGTCGTCTTCTTCATCTTCTTCAACTTTTGATCATTCAATGCTGAGTGTAAGCCTCTTCCAAATCTCTCCACATTTCCAATGTCTAAGAACAAAGTTCCTAAAATAACAAAGGTACATAAACATTTTAGTCAATTAGACTTAGAATTCAGTCAAAGGGGGATTCATTAAGCATGCACATAAAATTGCGAGCCCAAGTTTGACCCCGCGATGTTTAATTCAACCCTTTTTTACAGATAACAAACCACAATCAAAGTGGAGCAAAGGACAGAATTATAAAGTAAATAAATCATAACAACCTTTATAAAGTTTATTCTGTCCCTCGGAGAGCTTGTTATCATTTGTTTATTGTTTGCCTAAGCCCAATTTAAATGTTTGCTAAGCCCTCCTCGAAATAGCTGTGGACACACTAGCGACCTCTGTGTGTTTGCAATTTAAATTCTTCAAACATTTCTTAGTAACACACTAGGGAATACAAAAGATGTAAGAAGGATTCTGTGTGATGTTTGATTGAATAACATCTGTTGAGCATTTTAATCACCAAAAACTTGACATAAAAGAGAAATTAAAGTTTTACGTAGGTACTCTTGCTCTCATACTACACGGTCAATATTTACATCAGTTTCCTGGCATAAAATATCAAGAACACTTTTCAAGTTTAACAACAACAGCCCATAGCGTCCACTGCTGGACATAAGCCTCTCCATGATGGGAAGAATTTGCCGTAATCTCCACGCTTGGCAGGCGGATTGGAGATCGCAGTGATGAAAGACTAACAGAAAACGCTGCTGCCCATTCTCTGGTCTGCGGAGGCGCAAGGTGTTCTGCCTCAGACATTAGTCGCCTTATACGACACCCGTGAGTGTAATGGGTTGGTTCTATTTTACTCTGCCGGATACCACACGGCTACAAGTTCAAGTTCATTAAAACGTTATCAAAATGCTTAAAACCTTTTAATCACACAAATGCCATAACAAGACCTCACAAATACACATTTAACTTCCTAAATACCTCACTTGTTGCTTCCCAGGTTCTATTATACTACCAAAAAACATCTTTTGAAGTGCCAAAGCGGCTTCATACAGCCTCTATTCATTAAGCCAGGAGTATGGCCACCGCGGGTTTGTCGGCTGGCTATTAGGCTATCATCAATCTTGGGCTACAATGATCCCCTAACTAAGAGCCGATGACACCGAATCATTCAGGGAACACACAACATCTATCTATGGTTACTGTTTGATTGCCTTTCACTGTGTGTTGTGTACATAGAGTGAGAGTGTGCGTGTGTGTGAATTTTCTTTATACACCTACGTTACTTAAAATGCTCATAGTGTAAGGTTATAATTCTTGAGAAATTTATGATATGTGTGACGAATTCTCTTTTGGTATAGTGGACAAATATTTTGAAAAACTTCACAAAGACCATATTGTGGATTTTTTGACGTTAAATTTACCATTCAGTCGTGTGATTATTTAACGAAATTAAGATGTACTAAGGCATGGATTGGCATGCTCTTTAAGGTGCCTATAAATTTAAAACTGTTTCTAAAGTAACGTTTTGAATAAACAATTTCAGAGCCAACTGTCCCAACCTGTCTCCAACTGATTTATAAAAACATGCAGCTATTTAATGATTCATCTATTCAACAATCGCCTCCCAGTGCGATGCGTAACTAAAAGCAAACAGTTTTATTCGGCGCTTGATCTAAGTGACTGATTATACAATGGATCATCATTAAAGGTGCGTACGCACTGGCCGTTAGATGTTGCGCAATTGTCAGCGATAGAGTGCTGCGTGGTTGAAAAGTCAGTGATATCAAAGTTAGTTAACAATGATTTGATCGTTAAAAATTTCACAAATATTATTTTAAAGGTCGTACATAAATGTGTGTGTCGTACTTGATGAGGCGCTCGTGGCTAAATAATAACAGCCGCTCGGGTCGATCGTTAGGTTAAGCCATGCTTGCCTAGGTTAGTCCGTGGATGGGTTACCACCCATTACATACCGAGTTTCCTCCGTGCCTCGGAAAGCACGTTAAGCCGTTGGTCCCGGCTGCCCAACCAGTCTTACCGAGGGGTATCGTATTACCCGGTACTAACTGGGTTGTGGAGGTGAGATAGGCAGTTACTTACTCCATGTAAAATACTGGTATTCAGCTGCATCCGGTTAGACTGGAAGCCGACCCCAACATAGTTGGGAAAGGGCTAGACAGATGATGACGTAAGTACCTGTTGATTCATTATTTGATTCGGATTCCTGGCTACCTCATATCCTGTCGGATGACATTACATGTCAACTTACTCATCTCTCATTCAAATTTTTTTTCCAGCCAGTGAACATACATCTTTAACAAACAGTTAAAGCAACGGTAAAGCTCTCAACACCATTAATCATTAGTGTTTCTCATCAGTCATACATTCAGTGTTTATTGACTTAAAGTTCACAGAGAGGAGTGTGAGTTACTTTCACTTAGGAGTTGTATTTGTGAGGCGAGTTTAGTAACAGAAAACTTCTTAGAAGAAACTCGATACTTGAAATAAGTAGACACCTACAGACTGAATATTTTAACTAAAATGTCTAATTTTTTGTGTCAGAACAGAATAGGCAGATACTTAGGCATGATGATTATGCAATCGATAACTTAACCCAACACGAAGGGGATGGTGGGGTCTTATTTCCCCTTCGAACCTAACCTGTCTCAGTCTGGGTCGGTTCCCCAACTAGATGGCATCATCAATGCCTATCTGCCAATTCATTTGCATACAGAGACTGCATTCAATTGTTTTCTAGGGTGGTGGTCGAAACCTTTTGTGTGCTACTTTCATGTGCTCTTATGTGCCTAGCATAATAATTTTTACTAATTAAACAACAACATAGGTGTTGTTGTAGGTGGTCCAGCTATAAGGTCATCACGTTTTGTATCTAATTGCGATTGTTTTCTCTCTGCAAAGGCGTTGACCTGCAGCTGCACAATGACGTCTCCACTCGAGCCGACTTTGTGTCTGCTTTTCCCATACTAAGAAAAAGTAAAGCAGATAGGCATGGGTTAATAAAATGATATTAGAATCGATGCATAAATAAATAGACTCCGGACCCAGGTTGGCCGCAGCAAGGAAAACCTACTCAGGTGGAGATTCATTAATGACTCTTCCCTGGAGTGTAAAAGTGGTGCTGTTCCTCAAACGATGGGGCACTTATTATCGTGTCCTGCGTGTCCTGTTGTTTGTTCACTACAGGAACTGATGGACGCAACCGAAAGCGCCAAACTAGTAGCTCAGTTCTGGGCAGACTCAATTTATATTGCTATCGACACGCTAAAAAGAAGCATCGATACGAGAGAAGAAGAGATAGGTAGGTGGAGCAAAAGGGTAGATATAAAGGGTAGGGGTAAGCTCTCGTCCCTGGTTTTCGACATCTGAAACCTTGTAGGTCACATCCACGTAATAAGTCACCCAAATAAAAACTGAAAAGGTCACATTGGCCCTTAAAATTTACTAGCACCCACGCTCAATCAATCTGGAATAGGTACGTAATATGTGTTAGTAATTTGTCAACTGCTAAACCCGAGTTTTTCTTGTTGTACCACTTTGTCATTAGAATAACCCATTTACAAGTAGGGTTCAATGCAAGTAATTTAGCCTACAAAATGCCATCCAATGCGACTGACGGCCATTAACAAGTCAGTCTCATAGAAAGCCCACAAAAGGGTGACGGGCGATAATCCTCGGCCGTTTTCCATTCATTTGCAGATTGGGTCAGAAAAATCCTTAGCTATCAATATTTATAGATCTTATTATAAGTTAAAAGCTTGAGCCTGAATGATGTTCTATAAAAGCAACAATAGCATGCACTGAATAGGTATTGGAAATCATTACTCAAAAATGACGTGTACATTTATAAAAATCGATAGTGGTACACAGTGGCTACATCGCGCATCGATACAACGGCGTATCAACATCGATACAATACACCGTACCGATTGAGTGTGTGTAATCGTTGGCCGCATGAATATTTATTGTTAATTTGTAAGCCCGATGCCCCGATAGTCCCAAGGCGCACTGAAAGCAATATTTTATAATTTCGACATTATTATATCAGTGTTTAATGGTCCCCGGTTAACCGTTCGAGTTATGTTCGACTTTCAAATTCACATTAATGGTCACGAATTGACTTTACATCGATATTCGCTATACGTGGTTTATTTATGAGTTTCGTGATTCAGTCGGGTAGTCTGTAGGATATTTGTGTTAATTGAGTACGCTTTGGGTATGATACAATGTGCATTTTTCATTTTTGTGATAGCGCATCGCGGCTGTACTTGCAAGGTATCGATATATAAAAGTTTGACTGTACAAAACCGTCGTTTACTTAATATAAAATGAATAATCGGGTCGTAAATATAAAGATCTTTAAACAAACTAACAAGTTATGTGCGAAGTAAATTCAGACGTTGCTTTATGCGTCTATATTTGATAAACGCACATTCATAGGACCGCTTTGTAAACAAACAATAAAAACGACATGGCGTGGGTGCTTCATAAAGAACTTTAATCACAATCCTTCGTTAATAGAATAAGACAGGCAGCGCGTGGGTTGAATCGCTTTCGATTTGACTCGATTGTCGAACATCGAGATATCGATACCAATTGATTAGTGCCGAGATCAAAGATGTGCTTCCGCATGGCGGCAGCTGATCGTATTCCTACGATTAACGAGTAGGCACTGGGATGTGAAGCAGCATATACATGCACAACGTCTAGGTACTATACACCTATGTACAGTAATGTATGTGTTTATAATCTCCTATGCAACCATGCAGGTCGTGAAACTGCCGCCTAACTTGTAACTTTGTATAATGTGTTTAACAGTTTGTTTGTCTGTTCTAATTCCAAATGTGTGGGAGCTCCTACAAAGAGAGTTTTCATGTGGACAAAACAGATAAGCAGTTTATTTTATAAATTACAGTGTGGCTTTGTTTAAATACACCCAGAAGTTTTAGACTAGGATCTGTTTCATTGTAAATCCTCAACTATTAATTTATAACAGCCTTATTCATAAAAAGTTAGAGCCTCCTTGAAGGCTCCTTGATGGCCCGATGCTAAAAAACATGATTCATAAACGTCTGCTAACGCTAATCAGTCCATCAAGGCTCTGCTAAAGTTAGAAGACTGTTGACCCTCCTTTATCTCTCTGCTAAGTCACAAAATGGCGGCCGCAAATTTGAACAGCTGACTTTGACAAGAGCAAAAAACCATACCGATGATAATTTTAGTGAAGGGAGGGTTACGCAGATTAAAAAAAAACCAGGTAAAATTTATTTTTTGGAATTTTTATTTAAAAATCCTCATAATTTGGTATTTAAGATGATATGTGTACTAACAATAAATATGAAAAAAATTAAATTAGGATGATTAACATAGTTACGGCTTTTTGCACTTAGGTACAACATAAACATGCGGATTGGAAATGGCGGGAAAACAAACATCTCGCTTTTTCTAAAAGTTTATCTTGGGGTTGTATCGTCAAATTTTTATCTTTTCTTATTGGTTTATCATTTCTGTTTTATTTCTTTTCTTTTTTCTCGTGTGTATTTGTAAAAAAATGTATTTTCCCGCTAATTTGCTGTCATTGCTGTCAATTTTTTTTTAATTGTCGATGAGGCCATTTTTAGGGTTCCGTAGCCAAATGGCAAAAAACGGAACCCTTATGGATTCGTCATGTATGTCTGTCTGTCCGTCCGTATGTCACAGCCACTTTTTTCGAAACTATTTGGTAAGTAGATGTATTCTGTGAATCGCATTAAGATTTTCACACAAATAATAAAAAAAAACAATACATTTTGGGGGTTTCCATACTTAAAACTGAAACTCAAAAATTGTTTTCATCAAACCCATACGTGTGGGGTATCTATGGATAGGTCTTCAAAAATGATATTGAGGTTTCTGATATTTTTTTTTTCTAAACTGAATAGTTTGCGCGAGAGACACTTCCAAAGTGGTAAAATGTGTCCCCTGTAACTTCTAAAATAATAGAATGATAAAACTAAAAAAAATATATGATGTACATTACCATGTAAACTTCCACCGTGGTTTTAACTAAATTAAAAAAATACACTATTATTAAAACATCGATCAAAGTTACAACGAACTACAAGAACTTATAAATTATGTTACTTGCTGCTACGGAACTTTTTTGTCTGTTGATTTGTCAAGATGGCCAACATAACGCGTATAATCCGTCTATCAGCAGCTCATTAGCTAGCAGACTGCTAGCAAGCGTTTATGAATCATACTTCTTGACAACCGTCTAACAAGCCTAATGAGTCTGCTAGCTAACAGACCAATCAAACCTCAATTAAGGATTTTTTATGAATAAGGCTGTAAGTCTCTAGCTAAACGCAAATGTTCTTGTTTAAAATTCAATCCGGTACACATCGATGCCTACATTGGCTTGCGTGTCACTATCTCCTCTGTTGGTACCTCTAAATATCGGAAAGAATTCCTTGGAGCCATTCCGACTCTTGCAAAGATATCATGGTGCGAGCATCTCGTGAGCCACAGTTAAACCGGTTGTGGAGTCGTATCTATATGTCACAGTCTTATTGCCCGATCTGACTTACTTCAATACGCTCGTATACATCCTGGATTAATTCAAACCAATTCCGAATTTTTTGGTGATATCGATTTTTTGCGGACAAGAATCGATTAATACTCTGTTGATGCTATGCGAATAGTAGAGCGTGCTTATAATTTTAAGTTCGGCATCCTACTATGTAAATCATACCACAATAAAGCCAAACCAAAATACAATGTTGACACGAGATTTCCATCACACACGGGTATCCGCGAACGTCGGCTTTGTGGCAATTTAGCAAACGCGCGTATTTACAATTTGATAGCAACAATACAAGCATTGAGCGGACGGTACTACCAATTAAATATCTTAGTTTTATTTATGTGCACCGTGTTAAGTAACCGTGTTTGCTTTTATACGCTTTTCGTTCGCGATAACTTCTGCTAGTTTATTCTATTTAGACAGGGGATAATAATCTAGTATTATTAAAGCTACCGGCTTCTAGGTTGAAACTTTGCCGGGACCTGCGATCAATTAATTTGCATTACCTATTAAATATGCTTCCGGCACCTTATCCGATAAAAACGCATTTTTATTCGATCGTGAGGAGAGTCTAATAGCTTCCGTTAATTTCTTGCTCTAAGTTTAAATCCACTGAGGTATCATGATTAAATTCAATTAAACATATCCTTTGTTAATTGACTATCGATATCGTAATCTCGATCTTATGTTTTACACCGTGTGAAAATCAAACACCAATCCGCCGCTAACACGTTTACTTACAAAGCTGTAATTGAACTGCATCTTACAATACGGAGATGGTATCTCGTCGGGTTAATTGATAGAGTATTAGTTAGTATTTGTTTTGGCTCCCGACATAACAGTAATGGGTTAACTGGCGCAAAACACTTATCATCGTCATCACATCGTGACCCAATAGTTTTAATGAAAGCCAACCGGGGACCAGTAAATCGATTAGTTCCATCTAATCCGATAGCATCGGTAGGTAGTTAGCTATCATTGTCCGCGGTACGGCCCGTTACCGGTAGTCCGGAGATTAATGATACGAGCCTCCATTGTTTGAAATGTTAGAAAAATCATCTATTAAATCTACGCCGTCCATCAATGACAGGGATCGAGACGAGCTGAGTGGGTATTGTTTGATTATACTTCGATGACGTGTATCTAGAGGTATTTTGGAAGGCGAACTTATGAACTTTGCGGAATATGACAGCGGTAATTTTTAATGGCTCGGATTTGGGAAAGATTTGGAGGTGATACGAAGTAATTATTCATTGTCAGTTATTGACTTGAAAATGATTTAGTATCATTAATTACATAACATAACATCACTCCTGTAATCCCCGAACGGTTAGGCAGAGGTGTACCTAATAGTACACCCACATTTCCCATCCCATGTAATAAGGAGCAAGCCCATTGCCATCAACCGGGCCCTAATCCAGACTCCCTGAGTGCTACTAAGAAATTCCTGATGGAAAAACCCACCAACACTTTGCCCGACCTAGGACAAATCGACCGACTTGTGATTAATATTTACATTTCTGTCTATGACCACATGTCTCTATTACATGCATTATCCTTTTATATAGAGAGATCTAGAACTCTTTTAACGCAATTTAAAACAAAACTCATCAGAGGAAGTTTTTAATATCACCTCAACCGATCGTTTCCCAGTACCATAGGTCCACAGCGACCGACTCACTTTGACGACAGAGCAAAACATTTTTCGATCAAACTTCGAAATTAATTTTGAAGTTTCCGTCTGACCAACGTTCAGCTAGATCCAAGAGTAGGTCCCAACTGTCGACCCGTCTGCAAGTTATAATTTTATAGCCAAGTTGAATGTTACGAAAATACAAAGACTAACTTTTAGTGCGACTAAGCTTATACAGTTTTATAGTGTAGTTACTGGGGAGGTACAGGGTGCTGACATAATTTGTTCTTGTTTTATTTATGAATTTGTACTTTTTACATGCCTTATAGGTACGAATAATGATGAACCGACTTCCAAAAAGAGGAGGTTCTCAATTCGACTTTTTCTTTTATTTGTTACCTCGGAACTTTCGACTGGAAGAACCGATTTTGATGATTATTTTTTATTTGAAAGCTGATGCTTCCCGTGTGGTCTCAATTTTGTGAACATCTGATGCTGATCTTCGGAGATATACAATGGAACTCTTCAAAAATAGACGGCAAATCTGCCGTGATTGCTGCAATCGCTTGGATGTTTATTGTTCATACAACATCATGACGTAACATCACGCCTGTATGCTCTGATGGGGTGATATTGTATATAGCCGATCGTCGATATATAGTCGGTGACAAAAAAACTAAAGCAATCAAACAAAAGTCACCGGCTTCTGAAGCTAAAGTTATTTGTAATTTTTTTGTGTTTTTTGAAGTCGGTTTTATTCTTTGCAAAAAAGTTTTTTATCTACACTAATAATGTATAGAGGTAAAATATATTAGTAAGTTTGTTCATAGAGGGTTATCTTCGGCACTACTGCTCCGATTCCGAAAATTATTTCACTGACGGGAAGCTTCGTTATCCTCGAGTGTCATAGGTTACATCTAAAACTACTACGTTCCCATGGGTTAATTCCCGTACCTACATAACGACAACTATTCTAGTGTTAAGTACAGTCACGGACTATAAATGATGAGCCACTTGCCACCATTCGTATTTTAGCCGTATAATGCAAATCGGGTTTAGTCGGTTATATTCGTACCTAATACAGAGTGACTACCTAAAGTCGATGAATTGCAGGTGTAGCAACCGTAACCTAGCATCAATTGTTTTAGCGTAGCCATAGTAACGTTGGCGTACGGAGAAATTGTATCTTTTCTGACATCGACATTTCAACTGTCACTCTGACTTCGGATATGTTTTCAGAAATAAAGAGTATTTAAAAGGACTAATTTCAAAGAAGGTCAGTATCAAATAGATTGAGATACACGTCAGCACCATTGTATGGATTTATCGTTGACAACTTATAAGTAATTTTATCTACACCCATGCTATAAATCCTCTATAAAAGTATCTGAAACAGTTAGCTTATGGCTAACATTAAAACAGCCAGTGTCATAATAACCATTATAACATCCAAACGGGTGTTATAATGTTGTACTGAATTTCATTATGCAACTCGTTTTAAAAAAAGAACATTGTCTAGCACGCTGCACGTGCGATTCACTGGGTACCACAGCGCCGTAATTAAAAAAAAAAACTTATAGATTAATTCGAATTCATGTCGTATCCCGCCATTTTTGTTCGATATTAGTATTGCATTATGTACTTTGTTGTTTACAAAAATGAGTGATAGGTACAAGCTTTGTGCATTTTAATAATTGTACAATGCAAAATGTAAATAATTATATTATTACCTATACATGGTTTGTTTGTATTAAATACTCAGCAATTAAACTTTCCATGAATTTACATAGACTTCTTACAACACTACAACACCCTATGGCTTCAGAACTTTTTATATGGAGGATTCATATCATGGATGTAGATAAAGTCTTGTATGCAACTGTACATAATTAGGTATTAAAACACTCATGTGATACTATTATCACACTCGGCTTCGCCTCGTGTGATAAACCCACATTCGTGTTTTAATACCCCTCATTATACAACAGTTGCATAAATAACTATTTCAACCTCTATGGATAAGACTATTTACGATTATTCAGGTTTGAGTTCGTGTTTAATCGTGTAATCTCGTGAATGTATAAAACTGCAAAATTGGAAATCTTGAAAGTGGCTTATCAATTATAGTACGTGACTGTCCTTCAATTACATTCTGACAGTTGAGATAGTTTGAGATACAAAACTTAAAATGTCAATTACGGAGTCGTTCCGTGATTATTGTTTATTTTGTCTATAGCGCTTGCAACAGCGTCGAATTATCGGGAGCTCAAAATAAACAATAATCACGGAAGATATCCCGTAAGTGACATTTTAAGTTTATTTATGAACCGTGATAGGAGTGTTTGAGATACAAAGTTATAGTACTATCACGTTGAGCTTCTTTTCACAACTGCAAGTAGCTAACTGCTTAACCAGTGTGGAGAACCAAAGCCAGGTGTTTTACGGTTAGAAACAAGCTGGCTTTATTCGTCTAAAGTTTAGACAATGAAATACTGAAACGCTAGATTTCACAGTAATCCTGAATTCCTGCTACGCTGATGTTGGTCGCGTACGTCAGTGAGAAAAACAGTAGCAACATACGCGCCGCTGACGTCAACGTCGCAGTATGGCGCAACCGACGTACGCGACCGACATCGGCGTAGCAGGAATTCAGGTCTGAGTATAGACAGCACAGCTAAGTAGGTACCATATACAATGTATCTAATATAACCTATTTTAAAAGCCCATAGCTTAGTGGCAAGAAGACCCATTCCACCCAAAATGGCCTTTTCATCTTCACGAATATACGGCTAAATTACCAATAAATCCAATATAATGATACTTAAACATTACACAGTACGTGAAACAAATTCGCAATCACCATATATTTTTATAATATTCCCAATTCAATGTTTCAGCGGGACCATTTGCAATTTAAATTCCCCCGCTAGGGAGACGCGTGTCTCCAATATTGACTCAACGGATAGAAGGACGTTCTCGAAGCCATGAATACATTTCACTTACGATTCGTATGTGCTAAATAAACTATTAAAAACTAAGTGTAGATATTGGATCGTAAGGGGCGAATAAAAGAAAGTAGCGGAGAGAATAAATGAATACTAACTTTCTACTTGGTATTCGATGGAAGCTTATGTTTATGGCTTCATCATTATCGTAAAGGCTTTCATGGCTGAAAAGGTCGGCTACAATGAACGTTCATGGGGAAATTGTCATGATCACTACGCTGAGTGACCAGATGGTGATAGTTTGTTGTTGTTTGAAAAAGATGGTGTTGCTCATTCAATGCTCAATTCATACAGTCGGGTTGATCCACAAATTAAAGTTCGGAAGCAAGCTGTTCTCTGACTTTCTTTGTAGGATAAGCAAGGATACCCGAAATAAAATTATTGGGAAAAGAAATGGAGTTACCAACAGGAAGTGTCAAAGATGGCCCTGATCTAAGTAACAATGGCCAATGGAGCAACCGAGTCAATTCGAATCCTAGGGACCGCGTTTCAGCAAGTGTAGCGCGACGACCCAAGCCAGGTGGACCAACGACCTTTAAAAGGAAGCAGAGACGGATTGAGTGCTGAAGGCGTAGGACAGGGTTCTATGGTGCAGCTTCGAAGATGCCTATATGTATTACTAGCGGACGACCCGCGGTTTCACCCGCGTAGTTCCCGTTCCAGTGGGAGTACGGGGATAAAATATAGCCTATGTTACTCGTGGATAATGTAGCTTTCAAATGATGAAAGAATTTTTTAAATCGGTCCTGTAGTTTTTGAGCCTATTCATTACAACCAAACAAACAACCAAACAAACAAAGTTTTCCTCTTTATAATATTAGTATAGATATATACACAGTTAATTTTAGGTCGTTCTGGAACCGAAAGCCATAAACTTGATTATCGAACTCGGAACGATTAGGATTGTTTTTTTTTTCAAAAAATAACAAAAAAAAGGAAACTTCAATTTTTGTGTTTTTTTTTTGCTCAAACTATTTTTTATTTTGTTATTTTAATTGTGTCTGTAATTGCGGGTATCGAAGTGCTACAATATGGGCCTGCTCTTGACCTCAATCACGCCTGATGGAAAGCGATGGATAAGATCTATGATGGAACGAGCGTGCCCAGAAGATGCCTGTTCGCTCTTGCTTTGAAAGCAGGCGGGTTAAATGTGGGTGGGAACACAGACTCAGGCAGAGAGTTCCAGACTTTGGCTGTGCGCATAATAAAAGTGGAGGAGAAGCGCTTAGTACGACACGTCGGGATATCAAGCAAGTGCGGATGGTACGCCGCAGTACGTCTGCTAGTTCGGTGGTAAAAGGGTGATGGTGGGATCAGGTCGTGGAGCTCCTGCGCACACTCACCGAAGTACAGTCTGTAGAAGACCGACAGGCAGGCAACATTACGCCGATGAGCTAGGCTGTGAAGCGAAGCTGCCAACGTCTCGTCGCCTATAAGCCTTTTAGCTCTGCGTTCCACCGAGTCAAGTGTAGCAAGCTGGTATTTTGCTGAGCCATCCCACAAGTGACTGCAATACTCCATACAGGAACGGACTTGTGCTTTGTACAAAGTTAAAAGCTGTCCAGATGTGAAGTATCGCCTCACCTTATTCAAGATGCCCAGCTTCTTAGCTGCGGTCTGAGCTTTTGACTCGATGGTTGCGCCAAAGTTGAGATCCGATGTCAACTCCATGCCCAAAAGCTGTAGGCGGTCAGTGACTGCTACAGATGCACCCCGGAAGTGGGAGACAACTGAAACTGGCTCCTTTTGCAGTGAAGAGACACGCCTGTGTTTTCAGAGCATTGAATTTGAACAGATTGACGTCACGCCACTGGGAGAAAAGAATTAGGGTAAAATTCATTCGCTCCACCATGGCCTCTCTAAGAGTAGCAGTAAACTATAACTATAGAAAAATATCATCATCAACATCATCAACAGCCTATTAATGTTCCCCCACTGCTGGGACACAGGCCTCCTCTCTATGATAGGGAATGGGCTATAATCAACCACGTGGGCCCAGCGCGGGTTGGTAGATGTCACATGTCTTCGAAAAAAAAATAAAAAGAATCAAATTTAAAAAAAAAAACAAATTTGATTTTTTTTTTGTTATTTAAAAAAAAACACAGTCCCAATCGTTCCGAATATCCGAGTTCGATGATCGAGTTTATAGCTTTCGGTTCCAGAACGACCTAAAAATAAGTGTAAATGTATTGGTTGATTATTGACGACCCGAATGGCGCAGCGGTAGTGAGGCTGCCTTACGTTCTAAGGGTCCCGGGTTCGAATCCCGGTCGGAGCAAATGTTCGTGTGATGATCGTGGGATGTTTATATGTATAATAAGTATGTATTTACAAACAAAAAGTATCTATGAAGTATATCAACTATCTGGTGTCCACGACACAAGCCTCGTTGCTTAGTGTGGCATTAGATGGCGCTGTGTGTAATGTCCAGCAATATTTATTTATTTATATTATTTCTATTCTTCGCAAGAAACCACACTAACCATTTTTATGGTTAACACAAAGCAAACTTCTTCCATCCCTCTCTAATCCCCTTTCCCTGGTTAACCTATTTTGCCAACAGCTGCAGACTAACTAGTTTACCTAAATATGGCCAATATCTGCTTTTAAGCGTCGAAACTGCTATCTGTTCTCCGCAACCCTTAGTAAATTGAGTTTTCGTATAGTCGAAGAGAAACCCTTATTGCTTTCTATCTACTTTACATAGGAACCCTATATAGTCCAATAGGTATTGGTTTCTGTATCTATGGGTACAACATAATAATATGTGGATAACCAAAAGGAACATGAAGGCTCAATTTCCTCGTAGCAAAAGGCTGAAGAACACCAGCTGTTTTGTTTTGAGGTATATTTGCAAAAACTTTTTAAAAATACTTGAAAAGCGATGCAACCACTTGGGTTTTTCCAATGATATTCTTGTATACATATGTTGTGAGCTCGCTATCGTGAAGACTCAAAAACGGCCCAATTGGGTCGTATTGCCTTTAGTCTGCAACACGCATGGCGATGAGCGATACGCTGCTACGAATTTAGATAAAAATTGTAAATTAAATGCCATCGTGCGTGTTCAGAAAGTGTACCAATTATGATACCAAAGTCAAGGTATCTCATACCACATGTAACTACGCAATATACTTGGTGTTAGGCACCAAATTAAAGTCTTTATAGATGAGGCGCAATTGGGTATAATTAATATTAAATCACAATATTTAGAAAAGAAAATATAGGTAAACCGCCCCGTTGCTAGCCAACTACCACACAACAAGACCTAGCAACGGGGTTGCCAGATCTGTCACCAACACTTGGATTTATTAATATTATTCATTTATTTTCATAATATTCTAATATTTGGAGGATAAAAAAGAAAGATAATGGGAAATACATTTTCAATACACTTCCTCGAAAACTGGTCCATAACGCACTACGATTAGGTACAATTAGGTACAAGATGCAATGTATTTCACACGCGTGCGTTTTGTTCCACTTTCCCGCACGTGTGCGGGAATGAAAATTGCCACAGATAACTATAGGAGGTACTATACTTAGTCAGTCCAATGCCCATAGTCTGAGGTGAATGTTTTTTTTTTATTTCGGCAAAGCAGTACGCGTCTTTACGGCATAAATATTTTTTGAACATTCAAATTGTATTTAAAAATAGAATACCATAGATAAACATGATTATTAAAAACAAATAGTTACTTATAAACACAAATAACAATTTATTTGTGTTCTGAATTCAAAAACATTTAAAAAATCTATTTTTTTAATTAGGCTGTTTAACAGCTTCATACCTTTGCCTCTCCTTCAACCTGGCGAAAGCAAAGCGCGAAAAAAAAAGAAAATTCAAATCATAGTTTCTTATTTCGTGACAAAAATATTTTTCGTTATTTTATTTTATTTCTTCAAAAGTGTATTGAAAAACGTCGTTTGATACACGTGGACATTTGTTATTGCAGTTCTCGGCTCAAAAACACGCTCGCCTACGGCTCGGGTGTTATAATTCCGCCTCGCATGCAATAACAAACTTTCTCCACTTGTATCAAAATGTACAATTTGTTGTGAGTACGTGTCTCTTTTTTTCTTATTGGTTTTATCAAGCTAACCCTTTTGTATCATTTTGACTTGTAGTGAAATGTAAAATGAATAAAAAGGTGTGCTGCCGCTGCTGCGCGGAACACTTTTATCGGTGTTTTTGTAGTTGTATAACATATCTGTTTATATTAGAATACTAGCTGACGTCCCGCGGTTTCACCCGCGTAGTTCCCGTTCTCGTGGGAGAACGGGAATAAAATATAGCCTATAGCACTCACGAATAATGTAGCTTTCTACCAGTGAAACAATTTTTAAAATTGATTCATTACTTCTGGAGATTACCCCCTACATACAAACATACAAACTTACAAACAAATGTTACCTCTTTATAATATTAGTATAGATTATTGGGTTTTTCAATAACTTTCCACGAACCTAAGCAGCGGTGGCCCAGTGGTGGCAGCCCCGACTTACGAACAGTAAGTGGTGGGTTCGAACCCAGACAGGCACTTTACTTTGTGTAATTTATTTCATCACCACTGCTCTCAAAACGGTGAAGGAAAACATCGTGAGGACACCAGCATGTCCTAGAACCAAAAAATTCGAAGACATGTGACATCCACCAATCCGCACCGGGCCCGCGTGGTGGATTATAGCCCATTCCCTCTTATAGAGAGGAGGCCTGTGTCCCAGCAGTGGGAACGTTAATAGGCTTATGATGAACCTAAGCAGAAAAGAACAGTGAAACATCACTCAGCAGTGTACCAACCTTAAGTCAGGGAACGTTCCATAATCAAATACTAACATATCGCGCTGTATCGAACGGAAGCCGAAATATAAATCGACGGGGAACAGGTGATCAACCATGAAGAATATTGTTGTATTCCAGAATGGGAAAGGGATGGCGCTATACAAGACGTCGAGCATCTCTTTCCCACCCTGCGGAATAAGATTTAAACAATACTGCTTTACTTAAAATGTCACTTACGAAATATCATCCGTGATTATTGTTTATTTTTGAGCTCCCGATATTTCGACGCTGTTGCCATGATCGCGGGTTAACTAGAGAACGCGGGTGGATGGAAAAAAAAATGTTCGGAGCAGACAAATCCTTCTACCCTCTTTCTTTGTCTTTTGCTACGCGCACTACTGGAACTCGACACTAAGTCATGGCAAAACACACTAACAGTATCACTAGGTTTAAACAATAATCAGACAAACAAAACAAATCAAATCAATAAACAATAATCACGGAAGATATCCCGTAAGTGACATTTTAAGTACAGTTATGAACCGTGAAAGCTTTTTTAAGCTTGTAGCAGTGTTTTGATATTGCTTTAAGACGTCAAAGTAACTCCCCCGAACTGATTGTTCCCCAGTCGGTAGTCCGTATGGAGAAGCTGACCAACCATGTAGCGGGGAATCGAACCAGTCTAGCTACGTTGCTTAGCAGGTTCATCTACCGCCCACAGCTGATGACATAGCGCTATTAGGCGAATGCTTCAACGCAAAAAAAACATAGATTAATATCATAAAGTGCTTGCCACTACAAAGTAATTACTCACACGCTCTATGAATAAATCTTGAAAGATAAACATCAAGACCTTATCTTGAAATGTTCTGCTGGTAAATGAACTGGATAAATATAAAATTCTAGACTGATAGCAGACTGCTTTTAACCATTAAGGTGAAATACTAAGAAAAAGGTATTGTCTACAAATCTCATCAAAACCTAATGATATTCTAATAATCAGATATGATAAACAACTACAAACCCACCGAAAAAGTGTGCCGCGGGGCAGAGCCAGCTCACATACACGCAGTGACACAGAATAAAGGAAAAACAAGCCAATTGGCCCGTTTTAGAGTCTTCACGATTGCGCGCTCATTACATATATATCAAAACCACAAAGGAAAATCAACACAATTTTGGACGACCAACTAATAATAGTTTTCAAATTAAGAACGTTTTCTATTTGTTTTTTTTTTTTGTAAAGGCTGAACTGTGCCTAGGCGTGGGGCAAAGATACCTATCTCCCCCATACCTTCCACTTCTGTCAGTATTATGCTACTTCTCGCTAATTCGTGAGGAAGCCATCCAAGGTATACCGCCATCTTCTTCTATTCGTATTGCACAACAAAAGAAAAGAATGTAAAACCAAAACCATTTCACTGATAAAAAAATAACACTACTAAATAAGTCCTTCCTATCTACGGAATGAAACATGACCGCATGCACCTTAAATAGACAAACTCCCGTTACTTTATCCAGTCCATTTTAATTAAGTATGTGATATAGATTTATTAATATCCTAAGTACAAATACGGTAGGAAATCAACGGTATCGCCATTAATTCAAGCTCAGTATTAAGTGTTTCCTAGAGAGAGCGACAAGCGCCATCTTTCCAATTGGAACTGAACTAAGAAGGAGTTCGGGCTAGCTACTATTCATCACAACTTGCATTCAATCGATTAAGCTCGATTCCTAATGACTTTCTGACCGTTAATGGTTAAAAAACACTCGTGTCTTCGTAATTTATTACTATTTTATGCTTAGAAGAGAGATTTCACAATCATCTACTGAATCTAATATCTAGTTGTAGTCTTATAGAAACCTTTTCTAAATTCAAACGAACCAAGTTAATCGTTATAAAATGATGTCATTGTCAAATAATAATGGCCGAAAAAACTTAGAACTCTAAATTCTTTAAAATCATTCGATATTCGAACGTGGCCCGTTCATTAACATTCATAGCTCCATGAACAGACGACCCGGAAATACTTTTCGGATGTCCGCCGGCAATACATCTCGCTTTTCTAGTGATAGATCGTATTTTACTGATATGTACGTTATACATTGCTGGTTTGATAAGGGGCATTAGTTATTGCTTGGCTTTGAGCGGGATATCGAGATTGTTGAGAACGATATTACTGATTTTCTTTGGATAGAACGGCACAAAGGTTTGTTTATTCTGTTCAATTTTACAAAGAAACTTGAAATAGTGTATAGATTATACACGTTGAAATCCTTTTAAATTATAACCTCTCTCTCTATCACATTGTTAACGAGAAGCGAAAACAGAACTGCTAAGTCGAAACAATTACAATCTAACGAATCGATGATAAATTCCAAACTAAATTAAATGACGATGGGAAATTGTTGGGACACGATAAAACACCGTTTATTTTCCACTGGCAATAAATTTCATAATATCCGCCTCTGGTTAGCGCAGTCCCGGTAGCTTCACTTAAGTCAAGTTTATAAATTAAAAGCTGTTAAAGAACCAAGTCGATCGAGTGCCATTCGAGAAACATATTTCGAGTAAAATTCAGAATTTCGTAATAAATACAGTTGTTTCGAGTTGTATCCCATCGTTCTCTTGTTTTAACAAATTAAATTAGGTCAAATTGATTTTCAGTTTTCTCGTCCCGTGTACAGATTAACTTGTCTTGTAAAAAGTAATTACTTATTTTAAAACCAATTTTCTGTAATTAAATCATTTTTTTAAACCGCTCTACAGTTAATAAATAAAGACTTTATAGCCTTAAATTAAAAAGATAGGTCGTAAATAACAGATTTCGGTTTCATATTATGAGTAAGGAATAAGGGGTATTTTATCAAAAAAAAATCATAACACGTCTAGCCCACGATTTAGATCTCTTTACAAACGTAATAAGTGTCATCACACCGGTAATGTATGCCCATTGAATATGAGAACTGGTATTATATTATTATGTAGATTTTTCTAATTCTCCTCCTCGCGAGGCCGAAACGGGAGATGAAATTGTATTTTACTTTAACGCCATCATAAATCTCTTCATACACGCTAAGAAATGAAAGAACCTTCATTCAAACATATATACTTTGAGAGAGAATATAAATTCCACATATTCAGTATGTACAAGCATCATTACAGTGTAATTTCAAAGACGTTTTCCATTACAGGAAAGTACATAGACTAATTAAAATATAGAAACAACATCACACAAGGCTTTTGACAAGAGTGCCGTATGTATTTCGTTGTTTAAATAATTCATGGTTTAAATGTATGCAAAGAATTTTTAATGAAAGATGGCAGGCGTATCTTGTATACCAAAAAGTAAATTAGTGTACCTACTTAGTCGTTCCTTCGATGTCCCTTAGTGCCTTTAAATTCGCAGCCATTTTGTAATTGGAGTCTTCGAAGTTCACGACCTAGATACATGCAGACTCAAATTACAAAGGGGCCCTTTAAATTGAAGACACATCTAAAGCTCACATGCGAAGGTGGATTGAAAATAATCCAAGTAGAAAATTAATCCTTGATTACGTCCCACTCCTCCTGCACAGATTTGAGGGGTTAGTGTCAAAGATATCAGACGAGAATGGATGAGATTTATTAATAAAAAGTTTTATTTTTCTGTTTTTTGTTTTCGTAGATTTCTATTGTTAACTAAATAAATAATAGTCATTGTAGTGGGTTTGAGCCATTAAAATAATTAACTTAGGTTGTAAATACAATAGCTATTCACCATTTATATTTTGTTAAATTTTTCTTTGTGTATCCAAACAAAGAATTTTAAATTACCTACTTTAGGCGATTCAATGACCTAAAGCTTTGTAATGTTAAGTCCTCTAGAGCAGCCTTTTATAAGAACGTATTCTAATAAACTGGAAAAATAAATGAAAAAATTCATGAAACGTAAGTAAGTCCTACATCAAAAGTTTCGCTCGCACCTTACAACACCCTAATAATTCACGTAAACCATACATAAGTTTCCTTCGCTCCACACTTTCGCGCTTCCTGTAATTCAGCATCAGGGGCGCGCCTAAAGCTCCACCTGCATATATTTAAGGAAATCGAAATATTTCACCTCTTACCTACTTCATCCACAGGAGATTTACTTTTAAATTTTCAGGTGTAATCCCGCGATGGATACTTTGTACCTGCTATTTATATCGATGTAGGTTGTTAATTAAAAAGCTCATTATTCTGTGGCTTACCTTCATACGTGTGTGCTTACGTTTGTTATTAATTAAGTAGGTATCGTATATGCTTCTTAGTTATAGGTTGGGAGTTACAGGGTACATTGCCCATTGTATAGTAATGAGTTATGGAATGACGTAGTTTATGAACATAGTGCCAGGCTATAACATATATTTGCGCGTTTTTTTCTTAATTGCAATTGCATTTGTAATGTCAGCAAGTAACATCAGTAGATTAACTAGCATTAATTCCGATCTGATTTTACTTTGTTTTAGCTTTGGCTTTATTCCTGTTACAACATATTTGGTCTCAAATATGTTGTAACAGGAACAAAGCCAAAGCTTTCCATCCATTTATCCATTTCAGCCGAAAGACGTCCACTGCTGGATATGGGCCTCCCCCAAAGGGGGTTTTTTGCCATAATCGCCACGCTTGGCAGGCGGGTTGGCGATCCCAGTACGGTTGTTACCAAAGCACAGAGAACGCTGCTGCCCATTCTCTGGTAAGTCCCTTAGTCGCCTCTTACGACACCCACGGGAAGATATGGGATGATGCTATTCTTTACGTCCGACACCATACAGAACTACGCAAAAGCAAAGCTTTACTTAAGGTTAACGCGGCAATAAATAATATTTACTTCTGCAGGATTATCAGTCCAATGACCACGAAAAACCAATTTCCCTCAGTTCCCTAATAACTCTCGCTTGATAAAATATTTTCCTTTACCAGTGACCGATGCGACCATTGTCATCCCCCACACTTAGGACAATCGTTAAGCGAAACACAAATACTTTCGCGTCCAAATTTCAACATTGGAGCGTAATATCAATAGGATCGCGTGGCAATTTATATTTTCGTTGAGGGATCCCCTCACTAAAAGATCAATTTCGCGCTTGGACAAGTTTAATGTAAACTTAAGTGCCTAGGGGAGACACCAAATGAAAGCCGGCCCGGTTGCGCTAACAAATGTCTCTATGTTATTGAATTTTTCGCCTTGGATCAGGGGAATGCTGATCGTAAATTACTTGGTGCGTTTATAACTGTTTGCTTGTGTAATGGCCGGAAGTAGGCAAACAGTTTTGTTACTGCATCTGTAGGCAATAGTGCAGCGGGTGGACCATGAGGTTTGCAGACCTCTAACGTACGTTCATGGTTCAGTGCGTTGATCGAAATGTCTAATAAAATTCCACACTCAGCATTCCCAGAATAAATTACTTACTCATAAAATTATATAAATGGAATTTACTTTTTGCTGACACAAGACTGAAGAATTCACGAATGGACTGAAAATTAAAATATGCTTATTTCTCTCTAGTCTTTTAAATTCCACAAATCAGAAAATATGATTCAAAAAACTTTATTTTATGAAATGCTAAAATGTTTTCGTAGGTACCTCACATTTTAAATATGTATGTATAAGGCCCAAAGTGAAAACAACGAATCAGAATTCTAAATTACAACCTTCAGAGCGGTTTACTGTTTTATTTCATCCTAAAAATCTGTGCAAAATTTTACATAAAAATGTCCGCAAATCACAAATTGTCGTATTTCCAGACATGGCATTTTGCGGCGAGATGCCTACGCTCGTAAACTCCCACTTGTCTGTAGACGACGAAACGGAAAACTTTGATCGAAAACCGCACGTAGCAAGAAACGTTGTAGCAAGAGAAAATGTTCTCGCTAGGGGAACTTTCATGGATTTTATCGAATATGCTGCAACCAGCACGCTCTAAGCCAAACAAGTTCGGAACACTTGGCGTGTTTGATCTCAGATACTCGTGAGATGGATTCTGATTGATTTTATCCAGTCATGTTTGTGTTGAGAAAAAGTTGCGAGCGTCATAGCGATATGTTGGCGATGTTCGCAAACTACGTAACGATGTGTCTACAGTCGTCAGCGCCAGTCAGCTTCAGCTACCAACTCATTAAATGAAGGAAAAAGTTAGTATGTGTAACACGTATGTTCTACATTTGTATATCTAACTACTTCGCTTGGACCTCTGTCTTAATCTAACAAGGGAATAGTGGGAAACTTGGAAAACTAGATTGTAACTTTAGTCGAAGTTGGGATTCAGTCTATAAGTCCAAATACGTTTTATTAACTTTTGAAAACTTACGCTCTAAAGTCTCATCATGGATGGATGAAACTGACACTACAATTATTCGAGAAGGAAATTCAGAATTATGTCTGACAGTCATTCGAACTTCTTGCTCTAATTAAGGGAAGATAATTATATTGAATTTGTAACTTGTCACCATCATAGCCAGACAAATGAAATATTGAACCAATATAATGTAAGCAAATATCGAACACAATAAGCAGACGAGCACCGATTAAGATAAAACTAATTAATGGCAAAAACGTCAAACCGAACAGCAACATTTGTCTGTGGACAAATAGCCCAAACAGCAGGTGTAGACCCTAATAGAAAGCCATTTGTTTACCGTCGGCAAACTTCACCTCGTAACCCTAAAATCTAATTGGATTTAATTCCATTAGCAAAGGTCCAAATGGGACCCCTTAATTGTGCTGACCGATGCCGGTTTATTATATAGCCCTGGCTGGACCTCGCCGGAGAACGTGCGTCATTTCATTATGGAAAACATTCGCAAACACGAATATTGGCCGGTATTACGCGTGCTGTACATTGTAATGTGTGCACACCTTTATATTCGTGCGTGTAACATATTAATAGGATCTTTGCATTTCGAATTACAGCGTAATATTTTGGACCTTTATTTTAATAGGTCAAACATTATTGTTGTAACAGGTTTAATAATACATATCTGTTTAGTGACAAGATTGAAAATCGGTTAACCGCTATACCATCCACATAATTTTTATATTTTTACTAGGCGATGCCCGCGACTTCGCCCGCATGGAGTTCGATAATTGACCCACGGAATCACACTACCGGGATAAAACTATCTGTGTGCTGAATTTCATCCAAATGCGTTCTGTAGTTTTTGAGTGAAAGAGCTATAGTCTCCGCCAGATAAGTAAGAATTACAGGTCATTGCTCTTATAACACACATGTAAACGGGTATTTATCGCGAATAGGTATGTAGTATATTATAGTGTATTTTACCTTTAATATAAGCCGGACTTTAAAAAAAAAAAAGAATCGCCAAATAAAAATAAAATTCGCGACAAATACCCGTTTACATGTGTGTTATAATTATTCAGCAGCATCTAGCAACGTCACCAGTGTGACTATCTGACCTTCTCACACTCGGTAAATAAAACTAGGCAGTTCCCTCCCTAACTTCAACAACTATAGTTCATTTGTTTGGAATGTGGGTAATTCTAAGTAATTCTACTTCAGTTGAGACAAATAAATTGCCAACTTCACTTTATAAGCCTAATACAGAAACGGCCAGAACATTAATTTACATCGCCAATAGGGCCTACCCTTACTCTAATGACTCCCAATTTCAGATACTAAACAGATACAAACGATAAGAGATGGCGAGTATCATGATGATATAAATACCTAATGATTTACTTATTAACCTACCAACCTACCAACTTTTTGTACTTACCAACTAATCTAAGATGCATTTACCGACCTACTTACCTACGCATAATTAAATAAATAAATAAATATTGCTGGACATTACACACAGCGCCATCTAGTGGCACACTAAGCAACGAAGCTTGTGTCGTGGACACTCAGTGTATCTGTTTGAAAAGAGTAACCATGGAGTTTCTTGCCGGTTCTTCTCCATGGAAACTACCTACCCGAACCGTGCAATGCGAAATAAAATAGTGTATCGCATCCAGTGTGTTTTCATAGCACGAAACCTGTCTACAGCCCACATAAGCTCGAGCCTAGCGAAGTAAAACCCTGACAACCCGACATACATATAAACATCCAGACTCGGAAACAAATTTAATGTCCATGCTCATCACACAAATATTTGCTCCTACCGGGATTCGAACCCGGGACCCTAAGAACGTATGGCAGCCTCACTACTGTTGCGCCATTCGGGTTGTCGCAACAAAAACACACAAGCATTTTTTACCCGACTACGGCAAAGCCAAAAGGAAGGTTATGATTTTTGCAGTCTATTTATGTATGTTTGTATTTACATATGTTCCTTCGTACTTATTATTAGCGCCTAAACTATTCATCCGATTTTGATGAATAAGTTGTCAATCGATTCGTTATTATGGCGAGGGTAACATTGGCTACATTTTAAACGACTTCATTCAGTAGTCGGGTTTAGAACTACTTGTTACGTAGTCGGGTTAAAGTTTTTTTTTAAAATTATTTTTTATTTATTTTATAATCGAAGTATTTACGTTAGGAAAAACGTCAAAACTCGTACTAAAGCATTATAAAACACATGTAAACGGGTACTTATCGCGAATTTTACTTTTTTTTTTCGTACTAAAGTCTCTAGTGTAAGGAAATGTGCAAAAAGTTACATTTTCCATTGCTACACCATCGCTGATTCCTATGACTTGTTCCACACTCATGTTCTAAGAGGCTTATACCCCATTACTTGGAAACAAAACAGTGAGCGTTAAATATGCAAACCACACTTGACCTGCATTTCAATAGAGCTTTCAAACCTCACTCAACGTGCGTGAAAGATATTAATTGACAGTTATGTACTATTTGATCGATCTTCATACATTGAAATAATCATGTGTGTAAGACTAAGATCTACAAACGTCACGTAGCACGATTTGCATATTATGAAGAACTAGTGTGTAAATGTTATAAAATCTGTAAAATACCATATTTAAGGCAAATAAATCTATCTATGTATCACGCGCTGAACCCGCGTGGTGGATCATAGCCCATTCCCTCTCATTGAGAGGAGGCTTGTGGCCCAGCAGTGGGAACATTAATAGGCTGATGATAATGATAATGATTACGCGCTTTGACTAACATTTTCCTGCCACTGTAACAAAATACTAGTGCAAACTTAACTTCACAAAAAAATATAGAAATAACGCTAACCCAAAGTACATGCAAAGTATGAGTAATTTAAGAATAATTGCATTCTGTTCTAGATGATTTACAACCACTTTCAGTATTGCGATCTCAACATTTTTTCAGGAATGGACGACTAAAATACGTGAGTCAAAATTTGAGCTCTATTTTTTTTCCTATAATTATTGATTGTTATTTTGCTTAATCATAAAAAAAGTGTTATTCACCCCAGCTGTTGCAATTTATCTTAAATGACAGTAATTGTGGTAAACTTTGGTGTCTAATCAGAAAGTGTTTCCTATATGAGATAAAATTTACCATATTTCATATGAAAGTTATTTTATCTTCAATCAATTTACGAGTACAGCTATCACATCAAATAACAGGACACACTAATAATAAATAATCTAACTGTTACAAATGATAAATCTAATCAGGTTAGATCCTATAAATCAAAGATAATCTCATAGTTTCTAAATGCAAAACTGGTTATTAAACAAAAAGAAAACCAAACCAGATTCAATAGCAGAAAAACAATTTACAAGCAAAACACCTGATTCATACAGTTTTGATAACTTTCATAACATTATCTAGATAAGGAGTAATCTTTCATTAATACATATTTTAGCTAGATATCAAACTTTATCTACGATTAATTTTGTTGGCACCTCAGTGTGGACACCTGAAACGCGCGTTCAAACAAAAATGTTAAAAAATAGTTATTCTTTACTTTCAAACGAATTCTAAATTGTGATAAAAACTGTGATATTAGTATTTTCAAATAAACTGTGATATATTCCTTTAGTGATCTTGAATAGCTATATGAAAACTTGTCATAATGTTTAGCCACGAAGAAAATAATTTCGTTAAAACGATTCTATCGGCGTACAACGTGTTGGTCCACCTTCTGCTGGGTGTGTTGGTGGCCGTTCCTCTACTCTTCGCAGTTGTCAAGGAGTTCCACGCTACCTTTGCTCCGGATAATATTATAATGCTTCATATTCTGCTTTGTGTGCCTGGGGTAAGTATTCTTCTTCTGTTTCCAAAAAAGTCTAAATCTAAAGTCTCCAATCTTGTGCATAAGGTTACAATGGGTTAGATGACACACCAATCAATTGAGATACTTTTTAAGACCTGTCAAAACGCGGTTCTCTCATAGATTTTGTATGGCAATAGGCAACTTGACGGCACTGTTTATTCAACTCAATGACTCAACTATTTATGATTTCAAAGCAACTAAAAATCGAATTTGGCAATTAATTGAAAATAAATTGGGTTTTCAGGCCCAAATTAAAGTGTTTTTTTTTAGAGATTGGTGTCTTGGAATTATTGTTTTATGGTGTCATTGTAGACAGGTATAGTGTTCTAGCGGTGGCAAGCGCGTCTGCAGAACTTGAGGTCCTGAGTTCGATTCCCAGGTCGGGCAACAGTGTTATTTGGTTTTTCCATCAGGAATTTCCCAGAAGTAGCCACGATGTCTGGGTTTGTGCCCTGTTGATGGCAATATGCTCGCCCCCTATTAAATCATCATCATCATCTGCCTAGCCTTTTCTCAACTATGTTGGGGTCGGCTTCCAGACTAACCGGACACAGCTGAATACCTTTATTTTACATGGAGCGACTGCTTATCTGACTTCCACAACCCAGTTAGTACTGGGTAAAAAGTTTGACAACCTGTCTTACCAAACTTAAAACTTTTTGAGCCACTGACTACCTAAATTGCCGAAATGTGTGTGTACTATTAGGTACACCTCTGCCTAACCCTTCGGGGATTACAGGCGTGATGTTATCGACCTCAATCATCAGTTTATGTTTACACAAAACAGTCATATCTCAAAAATACTCTGGATCTTATCAACAATTTAATCTGTAACACATAAATTCGTAGAATAGTTCACATTGCACTACCTATGTTCGGATTAGGTAATATTTAGAATAATCTTATCATATTATGTATCTTTGGGTAATTCCATAATTCATTTTGTACGCATTTCCACATTCCTCACGAAATTTTCCACCGCCTTTGTTGGTCATGTGTCTAGTTCTGAAATTATGAATCACTATTACTATTATCAGATTTTAAACTAATAAATAATAATATTAAAAATAATTCATTCTTTATTTCACCAAAAGCCATCACAGTACGAGAACCAAAAACTAAGAGCATATAAAGCTTATAACTAGGACACAATCATTTTAATTCCCTGACTCCTAAACTAAGTGTATGTGCCTGTGTCTTAGGAATCAGATATATTCAAAATAATTAATATTAATAATATTTTTCGTACCACTTGCTCAAAAAAGTGACATTCTATGCCACAAAAAGCGAACATAACAATAGTCATTTTTAATCTGTTAAAAACAGGGAAAGAAAATTGTACTGAATTTCATTCATCCTCTAGGGGGAGAATGTGATTTAAATTTGGAATACTTACCGAAATTTATACTGAACTACATCTGTGTTTACACCATTGAGTTTGTATTTATAGCATTATACATCTTTTTGAAAAAGGAATACGCATTTATTATGCAGTTATGATTATTAAATAAAATTACGAAAACCGACGAGGCCGTATGTATGAGCTTGATGCCTTTGCTTTTCTGACAAAAAAATATTAGTCTAGGAATTTGCCGCGTTTTTGTTTTCTTCAAATACATAAACGTTACGTTAACGTTAACGTTACGTTCGTTATTTTAATTTTTTATATAAATAAGTTAATGTTCTAAAATACTCAAATTAACTCATCAACAATAAATGTACCAAACAAAAATGTAACTCTCTCTATCAATAATTGGACCAATGTTTCGAATGTTAACTTTTACTTTTAATTGTCATTATTTGTAATAAATGCTTATCTCATATTATTATTGTGTTAATTTTTTCGCAAATGGTATGAAAAGTATAGTATTTTCCTCGGTGATAAAGCTGTCTTAGTCTTGGGTGAACTTAAATCCCTCGCTACACTCAGGACTCGTCATAAATCCCTCGCTTCGCTCGTGATTTAAGTTTTTAACACCCTCACTACGCTCGGGAGTAAACCTCGAGTCCTTCGTTACGCTTTCGATTTAAATCGTCACCCGCGACAGAAGACACTGCTTTATCCCCTTGCTTAATAATCTACTATTTCATCCTTTTCTTCATTCCTTTATTAAATATTCACTACCTTCTGTTATTAGGTAAATGTCTAAGTTTTATAGTAAAAACAACATGATCACTGCCGACATAATATCTGCCTAGAAGAAGTATTCCATTAGAAACCCTTTCTGATAACTCCTTATTTCTCATTCCAGTACCAACTTCTGATGTCTCAGGCGTTCCTCAGTCTAATCCCCTACAACACATGGTCCTCATCACTAAAGAAGGACAACAAGAGACGAGCTCATTGGATCTTACAGCTATTGGGATCAGCGATGGCCATCACTGGCAGTATTATTATCATGCTGTATAAAGACGTCAATTTTGACACAACTCATGGGAGACTCGGTAGGTTTCTGTTTTTATTGGTTTGGCTCAGCTTTTCTATGTTAACTTGCCTATCGTGAACCTTGTTTATACGATTGTACATCTTGTCTTTCTTTGGCACGCATACTAAAGTACTTATTAATTTTTAACATCAATCCCATACTATATACAGTCTCATTTGTTGAACAAATAAAAATTTGGGTTCAAATTAACCCTCCTAAGCAAATCCTTTAGATTTTAAAATCACACTTTCTAATCTCTAAATTAAGTACTTTCATCCGTACAGCATAAACCTTAGCAGCCTTGCATAGAAACTTAATAATAGTCATCAAACAAATATTTTTAAGACGAATCCATCCCTTTTTACGACAAAAACGATTAAAATAGTTAATTTACTAATAAATACCGATAACGAAACACTTGTTTCAAATTAGCCAATAGGTGGCTGACTGGCTGATAAAAGCGTTATCTATTATTAACTGGATTAACAAGACCCACATCCAGGATATTGATATGACCCGTGTCGTGTGTAATATGACAGTTTGAATCCATGTTACACCGACAGTGGCAGCTGAGTGTCACATAGGGTATAATTGAATACTCTGCTTCAATATCAATTTAATTATTCACTAATTCACGTTGCACATAAAGAAAATTATCAGTCTATTACAAACATCAAACTTACGTTAAATAATCTGAGGCTAAAACTATGGTTCTACTCTATTCAGGGTTCTTGAATCCCATTAGATTTGCTTGTGCTCCAGGCAGCTAATACTTACTACTCTTACGATCAAAATATGCAATTTTTCAATATGATCCTTTATGGGCACTTATTAAACATCAAAAGATGCACGGTTAAGGTTGGTCGTTTTCATAAAGCAGAAACAGCAAGAAACTCTATAGATTGTCACTCTTTTAAAAAACTTTGTTTTCAAGATCATCATCTTCCTGCCCTTGACTCATGTTATTTGGGCTCGGTGCAACACGTTCTTTTCTTCCATTCTTCTCTCCCAACCGTCATGCCATCATTTACTATTTTATTCTCTCATATCATTCCTCACACAAACCATCCATTATTTCCTAGGCCTTCGTCTCCTTCTTCATCCATCAACACTCATAATATTCATCATTTAGTCACATGCGATTCATCCCTCCTCATCACATTCCCTTATTTGCTTTTAACAGTGTTTTGGTGTGCAAATGTTATGGTGTTATTACCTAACCATGACAGGACCCTTATAAACACCCAATTGCAACCATTATGTTGAATTTTGTTCATGTTCTCTGACACAGTTATTTTTCTATTTTCAGGATTGGTCGCCGTTATATTCACAACATTGAGCTTATTCACCGGGATACCAAGTCTCTTCTCGCATTCATTGAAAAGATTTATTCCGAAATCTGTATCCAAGCTGACCCACATCGTGTTGGGGATCACCACCTTCGCTCTTGCGTCCAGCTGCCTCTGCTACGGATACGACAAGAGTTCCTTCCGAACCTGGACGGGTGACCGAGTGGCTAATGGTGTTATTGCTTTCACTGGGATCTTTACTCTCATTATGATCATCAATCCTTTGGTGACGATGTGTAAAAGAATTTTTGGTGTTGTTGAAACTATTAGGACTAGATATTAATTAAATTGTTTAGTGTTTACATGTTTTGATGAGTTACAGAAACCATAGTTAAGGTTCATTTCCAAAGGCAACGTTTGATCATAAACGTCGGCAGCGTTGTGTTTGGCAATAACCGCAAGGAAAACCCTGCTGCAGTAGTGACGTCACTCTGACGGCGACAGCCTTGATCTTCAGTTTCGCGATAGTTTACGACTGTCACCTACGGAAGCATAAAGTTACATAGAATAGAAAACGGGAATATGGGTGCGGCGTGGCCGACTTGGAAATCTCTAAATATACTCCGAACCCAAGTCCGGTCGACTTGGGTTCGGAGTATTTTTAGAGATAGCAAAGACAGTGTCTTCAGATGGGGGTTCATGGACGATCTCAAGTGTGTATCCAGCGTGTCTCCACAGACAATGGCCCACCTTCCATCTTGCGCTGCATGCCCTGACACCTGTGCACTTGACGATCTTATGACTGCTTCAGCGAGCGGAGTTCGCATAGCTGAATTTCGGGCCAAATATATTAAGTGAAAATTTACCTCCGAGACGCTGAGAAGAATATGGGTGCGGTCTGTCATAGCGATGTAGAAGCTTTGCAGCTTTTCAGCCTTTGCAAGTGTATCTTAAAACGAAAGATTCAACTTTTGTAGGCAGGTCAAAATATTTCAGCCAAAATATACAAATATAACTTTAACAACCTGCAAGACGATGATAAAATGACATGTAATATGTATGTGTATGCGGAGAATATTGTCCTATTACGGATTCAATTACTGCTAGCACACACGGTGTTAATGCTGTAGGTGTGATATAATAAACACTTAGCCTGTAAGGTCTCGGCTTAATATAGGTCACCCTTTCCCACCCTGGAGGTGTCTATAGAGTTATCTTATTAGTATCGGGTTGATGGGCAATATAGCAGCAGCTTTAAAATATAATTTTCACATGGTTTTCAAAATGAGTCCTGGTTTATTTTTAAATTATCATGGGGTAGTTCAGTCTACCCGGTTCTGATAAAAAGTCCAGTTAAGAAGAAAACAAACCTGAATTTAAAAAATAAAGTTTTTCATAGAACGGTTTCTGAAAAATTATCAATAATAGTATGGTGTGGTGTGTATTTACTTGTCTCTGTTTTTTTTTTAATTACTAACATTATTTTGAAGTGTACCTACTAACAAATTTATGGATCAATGTATGCTGAAAAAAATGAATAGCATTGGTCAACGAAAATCGTCGACGTGTCAAACTGAAACGCAAATCAAGTGATGCGATTGATACTGATACTGTTAGCCTGCGTCATCCCACTGCTGGACAAAGGCCTCTCCCCATGACTTCCAGTTTTTTCTATCCAGGGCTAATGTGGACCACTGGTCGTTGGTTTTATCCAGCTCGTCCCGCCGTCTTCTACCGAGGTCTGCCGCGACGCCTTCTGGCTATTTCAGGGCTCCAGAAAGTGGCTATTTTGGCCCAAAGCTCATTGGGCATGCGGCAGACGTGGCCAGTCCAGTCCCACTTCAGCTTAGCGGCTTTTTGAGCAACGTCAGTAATTTGTGTTTTGGAGCGCAGTGTGGTATTGCGAATGCGATTGGCTGTTGATAGTTCATTCACCCAGTTTAAGCAGTTTACGCGAGCTGGACAATTTGCGAGCTTATTTTTAACCGACTTCAAAAAAGGCGGAGGTTATTATGTTCGTGTGTATGTATTTTTTTTTTATGTATGTTACCTGATTTCTCTCCCATTTGTGGACCGATTTTCAAAATTATTTTTTCATTTGATAGAGTACACTCCTGAGGTGGTCCCATTTAAATTTGGTGAAGATCTGATGCTGACTTTCGGAGATATACAATGGAACTCTTCAAAAAGAGACGGCAAATCTGTTGTGATTGCTCCAATCGGTTGGATGTTCATTGTTTATACAATATCATGACGGAACATCACGCCTGTATGCTCTGAGGGGGTACGCAGAAGTGTACAGTTTACCTGATTTCTCTCCCATTTGTGGACCGATTCTCAAAATTCTTTTTTTATTTGAAAAAGTATACTCCTGAGGTGGTCCCATTTTAATTTGGTGAAGATCTGATGCTGATCTTCGGAGATATACAATAGAACTCTTCAAAAAGGGACGGCAAATCTGTTGTGATAGCTCCAATCGGTTGGATGTTCATTGTTTATACAATATCATGACGTAACATCACGCCTGTATGCTCTGAGGGGGTACGCAGATGTGTACAATACACCCAGATTTCGACAGTTAGGTATGTTTGCGAATGGATGGAATAAGATTTTATTGGCCTGTCAGAAGTATTGTGAGAGGAATTTATGAATGTGACCACCTTTATTTTGTTATTTTGTATATTTTAATTTTATGTTTTCTCTTACTCTTTTTTTACAATAATCTTAACCGTTGCATTTCACGCAATGCTTTTTCATCATGTGGTTTTTTCATTAATTTATTTGGCTCTAAATCGCAAAGAGCAATACCATCTAGAGTCTTTACACGACTCAGCGCAACATAAACTTGGCCTTTAGCAAATTTTTTTCTGCCTAAATCAATCACGGCTTTGTTTAGTGTGGTGCCCTGGAGTTTATGTACCGTTACTCCCCAGCTAAGAATCAGCGGTAGCATCCTCCGTTCAACATCTCCATAGCCTTTACTTGCCTGATAAGTTGTTGACACTGGTGCTATGGCAACTAACCCCTCACTATCCTTCACCTTTGTGCCAATACTGTCGTCATCAAATTTTATGAAAACTGAGTCAGGTAACTCGCCTAACTCTATTTGGTCGCGGCGTAAGGCAGGCCATTTAAATTTGACCACGATCCCCATTGCCCCGTTGACCAAGCCCTCAGTGACAGAAATGTTACGTCTCAACATCACTCTAGAGCCGATGCCCAGTTTCAATATATGCATCAAACCACCACAGCTGATCTTCGGAGATATACAATGGAACTCTTCAAAAATAGACGGCAAATCTGTTGTGATAGCTCCAATCGGTTGGATGTTCATTGTTTAAACAACATCATGACGCAACACTACACCTGTTTGCTCTGAGGGGTACATAGATGTGTACAGTACACCCAGATTTCGACAGTTATGGCATGTTATGTTCCATTTATTGGGGATAAGCCTATTACCATGACATGTATTGTTAACCATGTACAATGAATGCATTGCAAATATTTGTAAGTATAGGATATTACAACTAAAAATGGAAAAATAAAATAAAACTTTTTTGCCAAAAATAAAACCGACTTCAAAAAAACAACAAACAAAAAAAACACAAAAAGAAAAGGACAAAAAAATACACTAAAAGAAAAACAAAAAAAAAACACTAAAACAAAACCACAAAAAAGTGAAAAATAACTTTAGCTTCAGAAGCCGGTGAGAAAAACACCAAATCAATCAAAGGTCAAGCTTCAGAAGTCGGTGACCTTGTTTAATTGATTTAGTGTTTTTTGTTTAGTTTTTTGAGAAGTAAGACCTTAAAAACATATTTTATCTATGGTCTTATCGCCTAACCTAGTTCGCATAGAACTACATAGCCGGCTGCTGAGAAGGTCCTTTCGGCATCTACGCTGGTTGGCTTTTAAGGTCATTACATAATCATAAACCTTACATAAATTCACTCCTTCGGTACTTATTAATTAATCAAATGATATTCTAATCATAAATTACTTAAAATAATCAGATATTTACCTACCATTCAGTTTCCAAATAAACAACACACACGGCAGATTGAGAGATGCATTTGGTGCGAAAATACTTTTACTTACTTTGACAACATAAATAACTGTTGAAGATGCGGGCTTTGTTTTTACTGCATGCACGTGTATTTTGTTTCTAAGAAATACAAAAGACCCTAAACTGGACACCTTTTTATTAACTTTTGCGTTTTTAAAGCCATTGACCATTCTCTACTGTGCCAGATGAAGTATGCACATCTGGCACTACACACACGACAATACAACAGAACTTAACTAATTTTGAATTTGATTTGTTTTGTTTGCGGATCCGCACCGCTGGATCCAGCACGGTATGCTGGATCCAGCATGTAAAAAAGCGCTGGATCCAGCTGGATTGCTGGATGCTGGATTCCGCAATTGCAATCCCTAGCCACAACACTCTCTGCAGGAATAAAGAGCTCCTCTCTGTGAAAGAGAGTGGGCTATAATGAAAAATGAAAAAGCGTTTATTCGTGGTGACATCTTAGGCATTACAAAAAATGTTACTTCTGCACAACTGTAAAGCTGTTTGTTGGTAAATGTAGCTCCCATAAATCTTATATTTTTATGTAACTAATCGCAGGTACTTTTCCATCAATAACAAGCATAATTATTATGATTGATGACTTTTATATCACTTTAGAAAAAAAGGGATCCCTTCTTTTTGCATAATGTTTTCCTAATATACTTTGGCATAACCGTTTTGGCATAATTTGTTTTGCCATAATAATACTTTGCCAAATATTTTTTGGCATACTGTTTATGTTGGCATAATCATCTTTAAGGCTAATTTGTTTTGGCATACATTGAATTTTGCATAATGTTACTAGGCATAATGACTATTAGCATAATAGTATTTAGGCATACAAATTATAATAGTATTTAGGCATACAAATTAATCATTTTTACGTATTTATTTTAAATTAATAATTCATTAAGTTGTGCTACAAAAGTTAGCGACAGAAACGAATCGCTGCAAAACCGACTCCACGTAGTCTTGTCTGCCCTACCCCTACCCTCTTATTATAAAACGTGGTCTTAAAAAAGTACCGGCTTTAGTACTTGGTTTAAACCATAACCTTGAATAAACGTTATTACAAAACGAAGTTAATCGCTAGTCCTAGAACTATCTATGGTACCAAAGTTAGACCATCGTGACCCCTAGTTTAACTATGGTACTAAATTGTCAACTCGTTTTCTAACATATTTATATTGGTTTTCGTCGACTTATCTTCAAGTATTTTAGCCGACTCGGCAATAAGTTGACGCAGTATAAATAGTAGAATGAAATTTGTATTAATGTAAGTAATGTGGCATAGGTACATGGTTTAGCTTATTGCATCTAATACTGTGTGTAGTTGTGTACTTAATCTATCATGTTAGTTATCACTAACCTTTTCTTCTGAACTCCAATTTTCACCTCTTTTTTTCTTTGGTTGATCCATTTTTTTTTTAATTGAATTCAGACACGATCTCACCACAAAGAATACTGTGCCCAAAGAATTGTGCCTTTACTTGTGTTATTACTCTTGAAGTAAAACCGGACATTTAGTTTATTATAAGATATAACATAAACATTTCGATAACATAACTCGAATTACGCGCGCCGCCCAGTTCACTCCATTATACGTGCTAGCTCGATAGTTGTTCCAAAACAAAACAATTGCATTCAAAAAAATACAAGTCGGAATATTTAAATACCTTTAAATAACATAACTTTATATTTTACCACTACAAATAACAATTTATAAAATATGTTTTCTTTAAATTACGTAACAACATTTTGTAAAAAGGAACGGTGCAGAGAACGCTGAACGAATGATTGAATAGTTTTAAATATTTTGTTGCTTATAATCTGTGGATTATGTTTAGACCAGGGACTATCTTTGGTACTAAGTAGTCCTTTGTTGGTCTACGATTTGTAATACGAAACGTTAGTACCGTAACAGTCCTAGACCTTTTAGTCCTGGTTTAAACCTGGTACTTATTGGAAGTTTTATAATAAGACGGCTAGAGTGTAATCCAAAACTTAGTAGGCGCGGAGGGGCAAGGCGGCCCGCAAGCTCGCGTGGGACCGCCGGGGCCCTGTAGCACCGGAGCCGTGACAGTACCCATGCCTGCTGCATGTTGCATACTGCATGCTTGCTTGCATGCTGCATGCTTGCTGCATGCATGGTGTAGGCTTGTTTGCATGCTTCTTACAGTAAAAAAACTCACATATGTTTAAAATAAATATGTTATGTATTACCTGCTGCAGGAGATATGTTTTTTTTACAATCGTCAAAATAAATTGGTATATCCAATTAGGGTGTGTCTAACATTTTAGGAGTTAATTATTATGCTTCTTACATGCCTATAAAAATATGTTTTAATATCATTATGCGTAAATAAATTTATGCCAAAGAATGATATGCTTAATCATTATTATGATTAGAGAAATTATGCTTAAAAAAATTATGCGTAAGCTGTTATGCGTAAATATAATTAGAAGTAACAAAAGTATGCCAAGTTATATTAGGTCAATGTTATGCAAATGGTTAAAATATATTATATAATATAATATAAATGGATATGAATAATAGATGTTCGAATTTTTAATTTATTTTTTCAAAATTTCTCTTTGTTGTAATATCAAAATGTGTAGCATTTTTTTATGTAAGATCATTTTTTTCTAAGCTGTGGAAAAAAGAAAAAAAAAACTAGGTAGGCCATGAGCTTCTTTCTACTCCGTTCACCTAATATAGTCATTTTTTTGGAAAGTGATAAAAAAGTCATCCGGTAATATTAATGACTACTTAACTACACACACATATTTTACAAACGCACAAAAGGCTGACTAGTATAGTGAATTGAAATAATACATACTTTACCTCACAGTAGAAGAATAACATCACACCTGTTTCCTAGAAGGAGTTAGCAGATATTCTTAGTGCGCGAACCAGTTACCAGCAAATCCAGACTGCGGACAGCTACTAAGGGAATCGTAATGGAAAACATTGCAGCGTCCTGATGAAACCTGCTGTTGGGTGCGATTCCCAACACACACCATGCTCTAGCTTGAAAGTCGCAATTACAGTCATTAGACCAAGGAAGCAGTCAGGCTTAGTAGTAGCTACTGTAGCTAGATTAGACTAAGAATAATCTTAGGGCATTAGGTACGCCTTTGTACCTTCTTATGAAAGGAAAGTTTATACAGGTTGAAAAAGACATCGACGTACAAACTGTTACACCCCACATGTAGGGGAGCCCCCCTACATGTCAGCTGTCTTCCGTAATTATTCAAGAAGAAAATATCCCGAAGAAAAGAAGAAGAAAAAAGAAAAAAAGAAGAAAGAAAATAGAAGAAAAAGAAGAAAAATAAAGAAGGAAAATAGAAGAAGAAGAAAAAAGAAGAAAGGGAAGAAATCACGTAAGTGACATTTTAAGTATAGTTTTGATAAACACACCCCTACAAAATTACAGCTTTCTAGTACTAACGGTCTCTTAGCAAAACCTCGGACAGACAGACGGACAAGACGAAACTATACGTACGGGTTCCTTGTCAGGACTACGGAACCCTAAAAAACAGCTGTTTCCCACAAAACTGCAATACCTACACGGTCAAAACGAATGGAACAGTAGCTTTTTTTTTTAATTAGATACCGATTAATATCTATGAACGTTCTGAAGTGATAAAAAAATCAACACTAGTTCCATCAATTTTAGATTTCTTCAAAATGGAACTAGTGATTATAAAAAAAACAACAGTAGTTCCATCATGGAGCTGTTAAATCTTACTAGGGCAACTAGTGATAAAAAAAATCAGCACTAGTTACATTATTTTCAATTCTTTCAAATGGAACTAGTGATTATAAAAACATCAGCCTTCTGATGCTCCAGGGTAGCCCGCGAAATTCAAATTTTCTTACGTTTTTTGTAATTTGCAGGGCAGTGCTAGGTTGTATGTTGATTAGTCGCGGCTGTAAGATGTATGTAGTTACAGAATTATAATCATCAAAACAATCAATACAACCCACCAAGTTCATAAAGGTGCAGGAATGATTTTGACCTTAAAAAAGACATTTTTCCACCTTTACGAAGTTGGAGGGTTGCATTGATGGTTTTGATGAATACCATTCTGTAACCACATACGTCTTACAGCCGCAAATAACATTTTAATCAACATACAACCTAGCAATGGCCAGCAAATTGCAAAAAACGTAAGAAAATTTAAATTTCGCGGGCTACCCTGGAGCATTCACCTTAATGGAGTTCCATTAACAGTTCCATGATGGACAATGCAGGCCCACACCCACATAGAAATTTTTCAACGGTTATTTTTGTACTGAGTTACAGGTTTGAAACCGTTTTATCATTGGTGTCCCTTTCAACTTACATAATGTTAACAAAGATACCGGGAAACCCTGTCACCACTAGAATCCGAGTCGATAGTAATTATCTGGATGATGTGCATGGACGTGACTGCAACCATGCATGGACATAATATTGATTGTGCACTCAAATATTATTAAAGACAAGTGCTCACCTAGTCACTGCCAAGCACCTAAGGATACTTTGTTGCTACTATCACACTCAAGTGTTCTTGTCATCAATTCATATTATTTGATTGGGGATACCCACTTCTAAGTTTAAGAAGGAGTTACACTAAAATGAAAGTGATTTAAACGTAATTAACTTGAAACCGCTGGATATGAGAAGCACTGGACCGGTCAATGTGGCAACGCATCTTACGCTTCTAGCATCGTCAATGTGGCGATAGGATTAGTCCTCATTTAGAGTCCTCAGGGTAGGTAAAAAAAAGGTGGGTGATAAAAAAATACAAAAAAAGTGTTCAAAATGGCCTCAAAAAGATAATAACGATAATAAATATTATATTAAATAAGTATGCATTCCATTGGTGAATAGAACCAGTCATTTCTGAGTGGGTCTTTATTCCACGCTTTTAAATAAACGATAATCATTTGAAGATGACATTTTAACAAGATAATTACGATTAAAATATTATTATCAATTTATTTGCGTAAGTACATTTTTTTTGCGAACCATACTTTTCAAGTGACAGTTAATAGATATCTAAAGGTCATTGACGTCACAACATGGTGAGAGGTCAGTCCTATTCTCATTTGAAACGCATCATATAACGTTAACACTGCTGGGACACATGCCTCTAGGTATGAGAGGAAATGGACTATAGTCCACCACGCTGACCTGGTGCAGGTGGGTATAGATGTCACATGTCTTCGGTTTGTTTTGGTTTCAAGACATGCCGGTTTCCTCGTCAATGTTTTGAGAGCATTGGTGATGAAATAAATTACGTAGTCAATAAGAGTCTGATAGATCCCTCCGTAGACCTGCATCACTATTACAACACTCAAAAATAAAAGTGTAATACGTACCTACACGCCAAAAACACATCACATTATTTGATAATTGCTTGCATGCGCATACGCAGAACATGAGGCAATAAATTATTAAACTAATGCTCTAGTAAGTTCCATTGACACGTCACGCTCCTGGGTGGAACAGGAAGTAACCGTTGATAATAAAAATTACTTGTATTACTGATAAAAGGCGTGCTCAATCTCTGCCAATTTTTAAAAGCATGATAAAAAAACTGTATCTCTCTCCTTAAGCTTAATTTTAATTTTTTTTTAGGTATTATAATCTAGTTCTTCGCACTTGTTTCTTGATCATAAAAAAATATATATATATATATAAATAATACTTAATAATAAAAATGTATGTTTTTTGTATGTAAGTATTTATTGTATATATGTAAATGGTACACCACAGGCTACCTGCAGTATTGTCTCTCCCTCCCCCTCAAATCCATCCAAAGGTTGTCTTTAAAAGATCGCTTTTAGCGATAAGACCGCCCATTGTGTCACCCCTTTTATAATGTTTTACATTTGTATCTGTAATTTTTATGGTGTACATCATAATAAAGAGTATTCTATCCTATTCTATTCTATAAAAGAAAATAAAGTATTATTGCATTAGTTGTAAGCATATCAGTTACTAGAGTAAACCTGTCGTAGATCTAGCAAACGACCCAAGAGCTAGACTGACCCGACACTATACCGAAGACATCCCGGACGTCAGCCTGTACCAGATTAGGATGGCTCTGAAGCAGCTCAAAAACAACAAGGCACCGACTGATGACGGAATTACGGCCGAACTCCTGAAGGCGGGTGGAAAACCAGTACTTAAGGCCCTTCAGAAACTGTTTAATTCCGTCATACTTTAGGGAAAAACGCCACAGGCACGGTGCAGGGGTGTGGTGGTACTCTTCTTCAAAAAGGGTGACAATGCCTGGTTGAAGAATTATAGGCCCATCTCACTTCTAAGCCATGTCTACAAGTTGTTTTCTAGAGTCATCACGAATCGTCTCGCGCGCAGGTTTGACGATTTCCAGCCGCCCGAACAAGCCGGTTTCCGAAAAGGCTTTAGCACCGTGGACCACATACATACGCTGCGCCAAGTTTTTTAGAAGACCGAATAGTATAACCTGCCTCTCTGTTTAGCGTTTGTGGACTACGAGAAAGCCTTCGATTCGATCGAGACCTGGGCTGTACTGCAGTCTCTCCAACGGTGGCAAATCGACTATCGGTACATCGAGGTGTTGAAGTGTTTGTACAAAAATGCCACTATGTCAGTCCGACTTCAGGACCAAGCCTCGGAACCTATCCTCCTGCAGCGAGGTGTGAGACAGGGAGACGTCATAGATCCGAAACTATTCACCGCTGCACTGGAGGATGTCTTCAAGGTTCTGGACTGGAGAGGGCTAGGCATCAACGTCAATGGCGAGTACATCACTCACCTTCGGTTTGCCGATGATATAGTGGTCATGGCTGGGACCATGGAGGACCTCAGTACAATGCTCGATGATCTCAGTCGAGCTTCCGGAAGAGTGGGTCTAAAAATGAACATGGACAAAACTAAGGCCATGTTGAATGCCCATGTCACACCCACTCCTATCAAGATCGGAGACTCTACACTCGAAGTTGTAGACGATTATGTGTACCTGGGACAAACGGTCCAGTTAGGTAGGTCTAACTTCGAGAAAGAGGTCAATCGTCGAATCCGACTCGGCTGAGCAGCGTTCGGGAAATTGCGCAGTATCTTCTCGTCCAACCTACCGCAGTGTCTCAAGACGAAAGTCTATGACCAATGAGTGTTGCCAGTGATTACATACGGGACCGAAACGTGGTCGCTCACAATGGGCCTCATCAGAAGGCTTAAAGTCACTCAAAGGGCAATGGAGAGGGCTATGCTCGGAGTTTCCTTGCGCGATCGAATCAGAAATGACGACATCCGCAAGAGAACCAAGGTTACCGACGTAGCCCGAAGAATTGCCAAACTTAAGTGGCAATGGGCAGGGCACATCGCTCGCAGAACGGATGGCTGATGGGGCTGAAAAGTTCTGAAGTGGCGGCCGCGAACCGGAAGACGTTGCGTTGGAAGGCCTCCCACTAGGTGGACCGATGACCTGGTGAAGGTTGCGAGTCGCACGGGACCGTTCAATGTGGCGACACTTGGGGGAGGCCTATGTCCAGCAGTGGACGTCTTTCGGCTGAAATGATGATGAATGATGAAGCATATGACCTGTTGTGATTAAGACAATATTTCGATGTTACCTACAAGATTTTTTTATCTAATTCATTCTACTAACCACGTTTGCCGCATGCCCAATGAGCTGTGGGCCAAAATAGCCACTTTCTGGAGCCCTGACACAGCCAGAAGGTGTCGCGGCAGAACTCGTAGAAGATGGCGCAATTGCTTCCAGGCGAAATGGGTGAACACTCTCACCGCCATACGGTCCGCCGGCGGGGCGCATCTTTTCGAGTAAGGTACCCCACCTACATGTTGCACTAAGCGAGATCAGCAGGCCGTACGGGCCGGCAGCGTACCGTATCTTGCGCGCCAAAATCGAACAAAATTTCCGTTATTAAAAACAAACAGTGAGTCCGGCCGGCGGCCCGTACGGCCTGCTTCACTCGTTACAGATTTTTCACCGCGGCCTGCACGGGTAGGCAAAGTTACGGCCGCCGGCAGACCGCATGGCCTGCTGCACTGAAAAATTCTATATATGGGTGGCGGTGAGAGTGTTAAAAATCAGAAAAAAAATGAAAAATAAAATCGGAATGATAATATCTGATAGATCACTGCTTTTTGTAAATGAACTTCAACCACGACTTCGGCCGCAAAAATTGTGATAGCTCGGCTAATATGTATTATAATCATTATTATTACTACTATGTATAGAGAAGACAGCGCGACCAAATCTGTGCAACAAGTGCGGCAGTGCAGGGCGCGCGGAGTCGGCTAACCCCGTATATATATGTAGATGCTGTGGCGAGCAAGAGACATCCCGCGGAACCAAGGGCGATGCTCATAACCTGCCTGCCGCACCCCCCCCCCACGGGGGTACAGTGAGTTCTCACGAGCGAAGCGACTGAGTGAACTGCGGCCGGCCGACCGCAGTTGAACGGAGCACAGATTTAGTTCGCGCTGTCTTCTCTTTAATTAGTAGTAAATAGCTCAATGATTATAATAGGGCAGATGATAAAAAAAAACGAATAAGTCCGTCAGATGGATTTCCGTAAAATATTGGACAATATATTTTCTTTTTACACATACAAAAAATGAAGACGATACAGTGCGTCGAAAACTCGTGTGACGTCACATTTAAAAGAAATGACTTTACTGTTGTCACTCAAAATATAAGGAGTATTTCTTGTAACTTTGACGATTTCATGCTTACTCTTTCGAATTTTAAGTTTGAAACCGATGTTATTATATTAACTGAATGTCGACTAACTCCTGGAAAAATGATCCCTCAACTCAATAATTACTCGTCCTATAATACGTCCCACCAGTTGAACCAAAACGATGGGGTAGTTGTTGATTTATGTTGCGCTAGTCAGTACTGTCCTATTGCATCCCTGTCTGGGGTGGTGCAGCCAAAACAAAATTTCTAACGCTAGCAAGGGCACAACGCGCTCTTATCAAGTGCATGTATTTAAAAAAAAAAGAGATATCCTACTGAAGACCTATTTCGACTTAGTAATTTGCTCTCAGTCAGGAAACTATATATAACACAAATTACTTTAAAAAAACATAAGTCTCTTTCCTATGATGCTGGCATACTGTCAAAAAGAAGGAAAGACATGATTAAATGTCCCTAGGACAAGGACTTTATTTGCCAGTAGGCAATTTAGCAAACGATCTGCAGCGCTATATACGTATAATAAAATCAATAAAATTAAATACATCTACATTTACCCCAAAAACTACTATGACAGTAAAAAAATAATAATGGAAAGGATACAAACGCTCACTTACAATGATACCGAAACACTTCTGAAACCTTGACACATACACATAGGTACACACACTCACGCTCACTCTCTCTCTCACTCACATATACTCACTCACAAACTTACACCCACTCATACACACATTTAATTTGTAAGTTAATCTTAATCCTACTTAGTCTTAGTATATTAATAATACGCTGTGCTTTTTGTATAATACGCCCTGCTATGGAAGAGCGGACTCTCCTAACACAGGCACTATCTGCCTAAAAGGTGGATCCAATCACAAAATTTTGTTAAAACCTAAACTTGTTCTACCAATAGACTATTTTTATTTATTTTATATTTGAGTACATTTTTACTCAACTGAGACGTCACAAGCCCCCCTCATGATCTTTGACACGTTTTATCTTCGTCAATTTTTATTAATTTGACACAAAAAACACGTATCCAATCATTAGTCATTACCCCCTACATCCAAACTTACAAACAAATTTCACCTCTTTTAAATATTATAGTATAGACTATCTGGTATAAATGAAAAAGAATGACAACTGACGCTCTCCCAACTACACCATGTAGCATTTTGAGATTCCATAAGTTTGATTTCAGGGGCTGATTGTTTTTATACGAAAGAAAGTTCGATTTGGATTTTTTTAGAAAATATATCATTAGCATAACGCAAAGTACATAGTAGGTACAACCGATGATCGCTATAAAACAACTCAAACTCACCGACATCGATAATATTTGGAATTTACATAATTCATGAAATATCTTATCAGTTGATTGATTTTCATGACTTGTTATCTTTACGCAAAATGGTTTCGATATCGTATAAAAATAATGTAAATTCAACATCTTTGCGTATGTTTGTAATACATACATTTTAACATAAACTGTTATATGATAAACCAACTAGTTTTCACTATTAATTTTTCAATTGCAACAATGTGTTTCACCGATAAGTATTGACGTAAACAAATCAATTGTATTATATAAATTCATGGCGTGAAAAATGAAAAAATAAAACATATAGGTATACAAAGTCAAGTTACAGAGTTAGTCTCTGATAAAATTATCAATCGTTATTTTATGCCGTTATTTTATCTGGCGTCCTCATTCACAGTCTGAAGCTCAAGGTGGAAGCAGGATACTTACTAGTTTTTTATACTGTGAATCATGGATACTGAAAACGGAGTCCAACAAAAACCCGGCCCAGGACCTTTAACCGGCTCGGCATACCATCTGAAGACGTTCCAGGTTTCACTGAATCTGCTGTGCCATACATTAGTAGGAATAATCGTTGGTGTGAACATAGTCTTCGTATTCAGACTTCCGTTGCCGCTTGGAGATACACCTATACATATCATATTATGTGTACTCGGGGTGAGTGGCTTTTTTTTCTTATTTTATGTGTATGTGACCTAACCAAAGCGATAAATAGCAAGTACGCGATCGTCGCGATGTCACTAATTTGTTTGGAAAACCCTGTCGCGCATCGGTACAACGAAGCGTTCGAGTTTGCCGAAAAAAAAAACAAACGCTGGCTTTGCTTAGGTCACCAACTTTATCGTACCTATTAAAAGTAGGAGTATACGATTAGTTCTGACTGGACGGAAAAATCTCATACAGAAAATGAATCTTAACAATGGCCAATACCCATTTGCAATGCTTTTGTACTTTACTCACGCATTTCTCCGTTCTGTCTGAACTGACCCCTGTAGATTTGTTTTTATCATTATATCTAAAATCTTGAAACTGAACAACCACATAAAGTTAAATTAGACTTTGTTTTAAAATAATTATACCGGTAAATTATATATTCCTATCAGAAACAAGTTCTCTAATTCCCTAAAAATACATATTTTGCAAGACACATTCATTATACCATAAATTAGCTATGTACGTTGGTACAAAATATTTAAATAAATATTAGAGTTTAATGTCGAAAAATAGTAGGTATCAACTGTGTAAACACCAACATTATTTTTTCAGTATCAACTTCTGATGTCGCAAGCCATCCTAAGTCTGTCTCCCTACAACACCTGGTCCACACATCTGAAGCTGGTGGACAAAAAACGAGCGCATTGGGTTCTTCAGGTCCTTGGATCAGCGTTAGCGATCGCTGGCAGTTTCGTCAAGATTGTAGACAAAGCTAACAATCCAAACGCTACTAATTGGGACACTCCCCACGGAATAGCTGGTAAGTTATGTTTCTACAACGAACCACATAGATGTACAAATATTTTCAAGATCACCGACGGTAAAAAGGTGACAAATACATATTTGCTCTGAAAATAAAAATATTTTATCTCAAATTCACTTTACTTTTTTTTTACAGGGTTGGTGGCTTTAGTATTCACAGTGGCCAGTTTAATCAACGGATTGACATCACTTTACGCTTACGAGTTCAGGAGGTTCCTTCCGTCCAAGTTATCAAAAATTACACACATTTGCGCCGGGATTATTGCCTTTGCGGCTGCTAATATCTGCCTCTGCTACGGCTTTGAGAAGAATATGTTTAGATCCTGGCTTGTTATAGCAAACAGTGACCCAGTTGTCAACACTTTGATCACGTTCACCGCTATCCTAACTGGAGTCATCATCGTCGCTCCGTTGATCTCGTTTTACGAGAAATTCAAGACCAACTAGTTCTGATCAAGTGATTACCGAGCACCCGACATTATTTGATGGTTTCATATCAACGCTACGAACACAATAAAAGACTGCCTAATTGTATTAAAAGATGAACGACAAACAATCTTAGCTTGCTTTTTTGCGAGATCTTTTGCAAAATCTTACTAACATTGACGACAAGTTTATTAGTGTTATACCTATTTGCACTAATGCTGTATTTGACCTAATGCAACGTATTCCTAATAGAATAGGTAACTTATTTTTTATCGTTTGTACAAATAAAAGATATTCTAGTTTTAAGGGTAATTTAAATAATTATACGTAAACAAACTAACATTTTTTTTTATTTCACTCCTATTAATAACATACTAATAATAAACCCTGATTGAAAATGAAAATACTCGCAAAGGTAACGAAGAAAGTATATTTAATACAAAGACATACATAAAATAAAGGACATACAATAAAAACGAAAAGCGATATCGTTAAATTCGATTGAGAACAGGTAGGTATAGGTAAGCGATCACAGCGGATAACTAATAATAAACCCTGATTGAAAATGAAAATACTCGCAGAGGTAACGAAGAAAGTATCTTTAATACAAAGGCATACATAAAGTAAAGGACATACAATAAAAACGAAAAGCGATATCGTTAAATTCGATTGAGAACAGGTAGGTAAGCGATCACAGCGGATAACTAGTCGGTGCGCTACCACCTATCTTTATGGCATCTAAACATATAAAGGAAACTCGGCGAAGAGTAATGGCCCTCGATACGCACATTCTGGAATAGAGTATTGTTGCCATTGCTAATGTTTGAGATGTACGACCATATCTTTTGATAAATGCGACACTACGTGCAGGAGTGTGTAGACCTTTGACCGAGAGCCCACTGCGACATTATTCGTATTCTATCGGCGGATACGAGATCCACAAACGGTAGGACATGACGTATCGGATATTACATTATCAAATGCCTCAGATGACACTTGCTAGATAAACGACTGGAGCAGAAAATTTATCTTCAGTCTGTGATAACTGGGCTTACTATGTAATGTATTACTTTGAGCATATTTTTTAAATAAGTTGAATGGCATTTTCTACGTTCTTTGAAAATGTCGATCGTTTCCTCTGAAACAATTATTAAGTAATCAAGAAGTAAAATCAATTATAATTAAGTCGTATCCAATTTTGTATAAATCTTTGAAGTTTGAGGCTGTATTCAAAGAAAATAATGAAACTATTTTGCAAAACAGAAACGAGTTTTCTATTGTATGTGAGTATTCGCTTTATGCCGATGCAGAGGCGATTATAAATTTTATTATTGTCTGTAATTCACTGTTTATTATTCTCTGGACATAGAAGAAATGTACTGAGAATGAATTTATAAAAAAAAGTTATTGCTGAAGACAAGGAATGTTTGATACATAATAAACATTCTTCTTATGTTTAATACTAACACCAAGAACTTATATTATGTAAATTATAAAAACGTTGAAAAATGTGTTCAAATAATACGGTCTGCCTAACTTCTGCTATTTTATTTAAATTTCAATCAATAGTTGGTATCAAACAAACTAGTTTTTAAAGTTGGAACTTCTTATAGGTATTACAAAAACGTGACGCTTTAAAAGATTTTGTCTCAACCAATACTTGTTTGTATTGATGCTAGCTATTTATTTAGAGCGTGTTACATATCGGTGTAACAGGGTGATCGATTATTACGCATCGGTGTAATAGAAGGAAATAGCAGAAACGCTGACTGCTACTGACCTCCATTCCGCGCACCGCAACCTTCGCCGACATGAGATGCGACTCAGCAAATGCGTCACTAAATCATGCCACCCTAATTTCGCAATAGTTTTCATGTATCCGCGTAGTTAATCATCTCATAGAAATATTCATTCTTGGTACATACATCGACCAATTATCACCTCTCTAGAATGTAGTCCATAATGTAATTACTTTATAATTAAAATTATTTTAAGCAAATTGGCTTTCTCTGCATCCTCCGGCTCCAGCTTACATAATTGGCGCAGTCGGGAGGATACTCGCGGGCCGGTTCGCGAGCGCGATGACTAGATAACGTCTTTTTTATACGCGATTCGCGAGTCACCCGGGTGACTTCCAAGGACCATCAACGAGTATCCGAATCTACAGGAGTTGCAGCCAGAGGTGTATCCAGACATCGATACCGCAGAGAGACCAGTCATGCATATGTAAGTACTCTAGAATCGTTCTTGAGTTGCTTCCTTTCTATTTTATGTTACATATAATCCTCCAAGATTTTCCATCCCAGGCAATCGCGGAACCCTAGGTTAGATAGAGTAGATAGATAGTAGATATAGCCGAGGTTAGAGTTATTAGATTTGCTTAGAAGTTTAGGTTTTAGTGACGTAGAAAGTTCGGATCATTTAGAGAATATGTCAGGAATAGATGAAATATAAGGCCCTGCGCATGGTGCCCGAATATGATAAAAATCCCATTAAACAAAGATTCTGCATTGTTCCACCACCGTCCAACAATTATCGATTCATTTTCTAAATATGCACAGGCGTACCATCTCAGAGACGGTACAGCAGCTAGTGTCATACAAGCCATTCTCAGGTTTCGCTGTCACCACGGTGTGCCGATATCCGTAGTTACAGACCAACGACTATTAGTTACAGACTAACAAATTTACGCAAGTTCACAAAATTCAACGTCTACTACATCAACTTTGGCCCATACTGATAATGGAATGTTAAAACGTTTACGCGATACCCTTAGAACATTTTAGATTACTTAGACCGGAAACTGCCATGAACCAGTCGTTAATCTTATGTCGTACGCTATAATAGCTTATAATAGCTGCAGACATAGCTTCACAAAATGCAGACCACTGAAATAATCACGGGTCATACAGATCCTCGAGACCCCTTTAGATATAGATTTATCTGTGCATTTGCTTCAGCAATACGTGCAAGAGCACAGGAATAAAATGGCTAAAGTTTATGAGGTTATCAATGAAACATCCCTGCATAATCGTATTGAATTAACTGAGAATAGAAACAAGGATAGAGAGCCTGAAAAGAAATACGAGCCAAACCAACAGATATTTGTTAAGAATGCCCCGCGTTATACCCATGACACAGTATTACCCGACCTACACATACTTAAATACACGAAAAAGAAGAGCGGTCCCGTAGCCAAATCACGTCTTAAGAGGACACTTAACACCGGCAAATTGTTGCAGGAAACTACTCCATACCTCCATACCCCACCTTAATTATCTCGAAAATAAATTATAATAAAATATCTCTTCAGCTAGGAAGTTTTGAGCCAAGTCGCAGCAAACGTGGTCTCATAGACGGATGTTCAAACATCAAGAGCATCTCAGGCAAATTTGGATTACACAGACACGATAAAATATAACAATGCCAACCGAGTTTTATAAGGTAACCAAGATAAATTTTAATTACAGTCAGAAGTTAGAATAAACCTGTTTTATTAATTTAATATCGGCCACATTACGTAAATACTTAAAAGATATATTACTTTGCGCATTCCAGTACATAGTAGTACATGTTTACGGAAATTTAGATTGGAGTCAATACTGACACCAAGCAATTTCAAATGGTCAGCTTTTCTAAGTAGGGTAAGAACATGCAGTGTCAGCATACGCGCTACCGGTATGCGCACAAATGATTTAGGTTAGTAAACGTTGTGCTAGTATTTTTCATTGTATTATAAATGAAATGTATTTATACGTAGTTTTATCAGCATACAGTGTTAAAAGATTATTCCAGATTATTAGCCAATCAGATACAGATTATATTATAGACCTCGAACTTCGAGATTATTATAACATTCTAAAAGTTGAATCATATTATAGCTATAAAAATATAGTCATAGTCATGAAGTTTCCAATTGCCTTACCTTACCTTAACCTACACCTTAACTTTCCAAAGTACCCAAAAAATATAACCTTGCCCTAATGCCTACCCTACCTTACATAGCAACCCAGGGACCATATTCTATGTACATAGAGACAGAATGTCCGAAGACCGATTCATGGTACCTCTGCGAGGAAAAGGTCAACTACAACATTCAAGATAAGCCGGATTGCACTCAACAGCTAATCACGCAGCAGAATACCAGCTCATGTAAACTACACCGGTCAGCCTGAACAAAGAAACCATGGAAAATCTAGACGACATGCATTACACCCTCAGCGTCCCGATCCCAACAAAAAATACAGACGTCCTGCGGACAAGAACATCTTATAACTATGCAAGGAAGCTACCTAGCCATACCCCAGAACTGCTTTTTCAAAACTTCAGAATTTACGACACCGAACTTTGACAATCAGATCAAACTGAAAATAATTCTATTACTTCTAAACCAGAACGACTTACCGAAGAATGAAGAAACATTATAAAACTGAACTCGATTAAACTTAAAAACCTGCACAACAAACCCCGGAAAAAAAGCCAGTACAACCTCCAGTAAAGCTCACTCATACTAACTTCAAGAGCATCTATCACACCACCATACCTATAAACCCACTACTATTAGGTGTAAGTGTACTCAAAAGTATGTTAATGTATCGACGATATGCGAGAAAAAGGGTTGAGAAAGCTTGCTCTGCGCAACCAGAAACTGCCCGAGAAATTCACGCCGAAGCAGAACTTAGAAGAAATGAAATGAAATCCGACCAGACGAAATCAGAAAATCGACGCCAATCATCCAGCAGCAATATTCTCGACTTCGTTCAAATAGTTGCTGTTCTTCGGGGGGAGGTGTTACATATCGGTGTAACAGGGTGATCGATTATTACGCATCGGTGTAATAGAAGGAAATAGCAGAAACGCTGACTGCTACTGACCTCCATTCCGCGCACCGCAACCTTCGCCGACATGAGATGCGACTCAGCAAATGCGTCACTAAATCATGCCACCCTAATTTCGCAATAGTTTTCATGTATCCGCGTAGTTAATCATCTCATAGAAATATTCATTCTTGGTACATACATCGACCAATTATCACCTCTCTAGAATGTAGTCCATAATGTAATTACTTTATAATTAAAATTATTTTAAGCAAATTGGCTTTCTCTGCATCCTCCGGCTCCACCTTACATAATTAGCGTAAATGCGAGGCCGCAAGCCAGGTTTTAAATAAAATTCCAACCTCTTTCTGTTTTTTTTTTTTTTAATTGATTTTGTTTATTTATTTAATCGGTCTGGATTAAATAAATAAACAAAATCAATTTAAAAAATCTATAAATCCATAAAGTCTTAGTAACCTATTGTTAGTAAATAACAAATTTACAATAAATAAACAATACATTTAATTGGCGACATGGCCCATCAATTTTGTACGCCAATGAATCTAAAATATTGTTAGGTTTTTGTGTGGTAATGACATCACAACCATTGATATTATGTAACATCACTTACCTTACACCTACGTCATCTTTAATTACCGTGTTTTATTAATGATTGATTTATTATTTTCACCTTATCACCATCATTAATTGTTTATCAGGGACAATAATGTATTACATATATTATTTGTTATACATAATGCATACAAGGTGCACGGGACATTGACGCCCAACACAAACACAAAAGTAACATTTTACTTTAAATATCTCCATGACCCCGTACTATTCAATCCATCCATCAGCACAATGTTTTGAGTGCGTTTGAGTTCCACCACAAAACATGATTTTTCACCCAAAAAAAAAGAGGAATTTTCCAGCAACAATTTTTGCGTAAAGTTACTTAGTTTGATTGATGTACAGAATGCTTGGTTGACGGCTACGTGATGAGGTCTTTTACACCCTGTATATTATCGTCAAAGATCGATATGCAGCCTCTTCTTCCAAGGTTTGACGAACGCCTTTTAGCATAGATTCCAATTTCTGCCTTTGACTGATGTATTTTAGGCAAACCTAGAAGAACCTTTTTTAAATTAACTGCCGGGGTTGACTTTGGAAAAAAGCGGAAAACGGTATTAGCAATTTGGTATACGGAGTAGATAAAATTATTATTAGAAGCGAGCTCAGAACTTGGCTAACCCCGAGTCGGACAGGTTAAGTTCGAAGGGGATGGCGGGTTCTATTGAGCGAGCAAAGCCAGCGAACAAAGACCCCACCATCCCCTTCGTGTTAGGTTACTTTTAACACTGCAGTAGAAATAGGAGCTCCTTGCAGCGAGGCTTCATCGACTACGCCTTATTGCTAAATATTGATTACCTTAAACTTTACTACTGGTCAAACTCCGATTTAACCCTATTGAGTTTCGGCGTAGGACTGCCTAAGTTGGTCTCTCCTAAGATAAGACATAAATTCTTTAGCCAAAGGCCGAAACACGCTATTGGTTTGGACTTTGACTTAAGACTTCTTGTCAAACTAGAGGTTTAGCTAGCCACACCTCTGGTTCAAACCTTGGCATAGAGATTTGATTATTTACGGACGCTTTTTACCGGCCTTAAAATATGTATATGCAACTATGGATGAAGTATCATGATTATCTTTTTGGGGGCTTAACCGTGGGTAGCTTGAACCGTTCTCCTAGTAACTTTGGCTAAGATTTTTTTATATTTTACGAGGCCAAAATGTTTTCGCCTTCGAATTTAGGTACCTCGATTTACGATAAGATACAGAATCGTTCATGGAAGAAACCTGCTCTCCTAATCTCGACTGTGTGGTGCCAACAGTCTCGGAGTAAAAGAGCTGTAGCGTCTTCATTAATTATAGTGTCTTCATTAATTATTTATGAATATTATAGTTATTACTTCAGTGAACTTAGTCGGAAATCTTTGCCGGAAAGTCCAAAGTGGGACATCTCAGATGGCTGTCCTTTACCAGTCAGTGAAGAAGAAAATGGTTCAGTCCCACAGTACCGTTTAGCACTTACAGCTTCAGAAGACCATGACGAACTTACTGGACCAGGTCAAAGAGGTTATAGAGTCGAAGCTGAATACAAACAATTCCTATGCTAGCATGGTGAAGAAAGGCGCCGACAATTTCGTCCGTCCAGCAAATTTGAGTTCAATCGCCATCTATCCCAGCGATAAAACTAAAACTAGTGACGACACTAAGTCACTTGTTCAAAAGTTAATATCTCCCGAACAACTCAAGCTCCATGTGCGTGGCCTGAAAAAAGTGAAAAATGAGGGAGTACTAATTAGCACAGAAAATAAAGGCGATATAGACAAGTTGAAGAATTCGGAGAAAATATTCACCTCGGGCCTTACAATAGAAGAACCTTCTAAACGACGCCCTAGGGTTACCGTCATTGGTGTTCCCATAGCCCTTACTGAGAAGGAGGTATTCGACTGTATTTACGAGCAAAACCTTTCTGATAAATTGACGAATACAACTCGTGAATCCTTCCTTGAGAACATTAAACTGAGCCATAAATCGGGTAAGAAAGGCCTTCCTACCTGCAACTACATTCTGGAAGTACCCGCTGGCATAAGAAAATTGCTGGTAAACCAAAGCAGATTTTTTTATAAATTGGACCTCATGCCCGGTAAGAGATTTTACAATAGTCACCAGGTGCTACAATTGCCAGCAGTTTGGCCACGCAGCTAAGTTTTGTCGTGAAACGAGCCCTACTTGCAACTACTGTGCAGAGACGGGACACTCCGTGAAGGAATGCAGAAGCAAATCTTCTCCCCCCCAGTGTGCGACGTGCAAAAGATTCAAGAGGAAATGTGACCCAACTGGTGATGTAAGTTGCCCGGCACGTAAATATGCAGAGACCAACTACATCAACTCAATAGACTATGAGGGCGCCTAAGAGCGCCACAGTATGTTATATTTAGTAGGCACACTAACAGGTATCCTTTATTTGTATTTCTTCTTAGTTTTTAATTATCGATTAGTGATCTAGATAGTTTTACTGTGTCCGAATCCAAAATCTGTAATGTTGATGACTGTAAATACCTTCTTCGTTCGGGCGACAAATCGCTTACCTTGCTTACACAAAATATTCGCAGCATAAACCGAAATATGGACGATTTTGAAGTGTTTTTACAAAGTGTTGACATAAGCTGTGATATTATTGTATTAACAGAATGTTGGTTGTCAAAACAGAGAGTCAACTTACCATCTCTCAACGGTTTTTATTCATATAAAACAGACCGAAATAGCAACCAAAACGACGGAGTTGTAGTTTATGTTAAAAATAATTTACGAACTATCAAAGAAGAACCGCTATCCCAAGACAGTAATTGCTTATTCATTAAAATAATTCCCAATACAGTAGTCATGGCCACCCTCTCATAATATCGACAGATTTTTAGACTCACTTGACACAAACTTAAAAACCATAAGTACTTTCAAAAATATAATACTTGTAGGAGATATCAACATAAACATTTCCTCCGGGTACCTGATACCCATACACACAATTACCTAAATATTTGTGCATTTCATGGACTTTTACCAGCTCACTATTACCCCACACATCAAAGCGGTTCTTGCTTAGACCATATCATTCTAAAATCAAAAAATCCATCCAAAAAATTGGTTACTAATTCTGCTCTTACCGATCATCAAGCTGTTTTACTAACAATGCAAATAAATTCACCTAGAAAAATGCGAGTGTAGCTACACTAAAGTCAATATGACAAACCTTGAAACCGACATACGCGGCATTAATTTTAACCCTATTTATGATTCTGATGATGCAAATATCTCTTTACAATATTTCATCAATTCCTTACAATACGTAATAAGGAAAAACACTTTCACTAAAATAATCCCTAGAAAGTATAGTTGCATTAAACCGTGGATCACACCCGGTCTCGTTCTTTGTTTATGACACAGAGACAAACTTCACCTAAAATCCAAACTTGCACCCAATGACGTAATACTTTTTGTTACCTATAAAAGATATCGTAATTTCTGTAATAATCTTTTGAAAAAACTAAAAAACCAATACGATAAAAATGAACTCGAGAAAGCGGGAAGAAATAGTGAACTTGTGTGGAAATTTATTAAATCCAATACATTGAGGTCTGAAAATTCCGAACCTCCGCTAGATTTACTATCAACAGAATTAAACCCATCCGAAGCAATAAATAAGGTAAACCACTACTTTGTCGACGTTGGTAAAAACTTGGCTGAAAAATTCATAAATTTTAGCATTCCTCCTACTCAAAACCCAACTAGGACATCTTCCAAGTTAAATTATTTTGTTTTATTAGATACGGACGTCAACGAAGTAGTTAGAATAACAAACGGCTTAAAGGATGTCTGCGCAACTGGGTGGGATGATACACCCAATATCGTACTTAAAAGATTTCAACACCTACTGGCCCCTCCGCTTACCCACATCTTCCAGCTATGTTTATCTAAAGGGATATTTCCAAAATTGCTAAAAAAGTCTGTGGTCACACCTATCTTCAAGTCTGGAGACAAAATGAGTGTGAATAACTATAGACCCATTTCAGTACTAACGGGTCTATCAAAAATCTTAGAAAAAATCATAAACAGTAGACTGATAAAGTACCTGGAAGATAACAAACTTCTTTCAGATAATCAATTTGGGTTCAGGCCTAAAAAAACAACTAGCCAAGCAGTAAACAAATTGATTAATTACATTTCTACAAATCTAGATAATAGTATGCATACAGTTGGTATTTTTCTAGACCTTGCCAAGGCCTTTGACACTATTTCTTGCACTAGTCTTTTGCAGAAGCTTGAAACACTTGGGATAAGAGGAGCGCAGCTTCTACTATTAAGTATCTGATTATCTTAGCGATCGACAGCAATGTGTATAAATTGGTCCGAATACAAGTTCTGATCTTTTTAATACTTGTTTCGGAACTCCACAAGGCAGTATAATTATTAGGTCCTACATTATTTTTAATCTATATTAATGACCTGTGCAGCCTGCCACTCGAAAATGGTGTTGTAATGTCTTATGCAGATGATCCTGCTCTTTTGTTTGCAGCAAAATCAAGAGCTGAGGCCTATGAACATGCTCAGAATGGTTTCAACATTGTATCAAACTGGCTCCAGAATTCCTAACACTAAATGCTGATAAAACAAAATACATTTCATTTACAATGAGAAATACTAACACACCGCTTACTAACCCAATCATTTACGCGCATACCTGTAGCACGTACGCTGACACTGCATGTTCTTGCCCTACTTTAGAAAAAGCTGACCATTTGAAATATCTTGGTGTCACAATTGACTCCAATCTAAATTTCCGTAAACATATCGAGTTACTATGTACTAGAATGCGCAAACTAATTTATGTTTTTAAGTATTTACGTAATGTAGCCGATTATAATTAATAAAACAGGTTTATTTAGCGTTGTGTCAGTCTATTCTAACCTATTGCATTAACGTCCTGGGGTGGCGCAGGAAATTCGATTCTTCTCCCTCTAGAACGTGCTCAAAGAGCAATTCTAAAGGTTGCTACCTTTCGTCCGTTTAGGTTTCCAACACAGCTGCTCTACAAAGCATGTAATGTGCTCACAGTACGGCAATTATTTATTCTTCATATTATACTACAGCAGCACTCTACCCTTCCCTATGACCCAGTTCCTTCTGATAGGAGAAGGAAGGACCTGGTTTGCAAAAAGCCTCAAACTAGACATGCTTTTGCTAGTCGATTTTATGTGTTTTTAGGACCTTTTCTGTATAATAGACTCATCAAGAAACTAAACTTTTATAGTCTAAGTTATAGGAAATGTAGTTTTGTAATATCAGATTATTTGGCAACACTTAATTACACGGACACAGAAAAACTTCTAGAAGTCCTAGTTAGATTATTATTACTTAAGTTAGTTTTAATGTTTAATTTAAGGTTGTTGTACCAATCTCATTTTTTGTTATAGTTGTTAATAGATTTATTTTATTTTAAAACTTTTACTGTCCTAATTAAATTATGCAATGTAAAGTGATGCCCTGAAACACAGGTTTAAAAAAACCTAGATCGGGCAGGTCGCTACCTAACATTTGAATTCGACATTTTTGTTACTTGCAACTGTTATATTATACTGTAGTTATAGTTTACTTTTATGCACTTATTATACAATTCTTTAAGAAATAACACTACTGCACCTAAATGTACACTTTTGTAATATCTACTTTTTAAATAAATTATTCTTATATTCTTATTCTAGTATGTAAGTAATTTAAGCTTTAGGTTCTCACGGCAAGTCTGCAGATATTTTATTGCAGGTTTTATGTAAGGATAACTTCTCTGAATTCAGTCAGTAACTTTTCGTCTCCGGGTTCGGTCGGTCGGCATTCATGCACCTTGTAATTTATTTTAATAAACTTACTACATCACTAAGTAAATCCAGTACTTATTTTGCGATTCCCATAACGCCGACACTAGTTAACCGACTGACGTGCGCGAAAGAGCTGTGAGATGCGAACGGACAGGCTGACAAACAGACACCACAAACCTAAAAAGTTCCGTTTATTTATTTATTTTTTCTTCTAACACCATCGAGTGGGATATCAAAATGAATGGTTTTAAAGGTGATTACAAATATATATGCAACTTAATTTTTGAATGTAATTCGAAATGACAAATCGTATAAAAGTAATAAAAGTTGGAATTATTCTGAAATACATTGGATACTAATAATTATGGGTATCAAATTAAAGGGCTCATCATGAGGATTTTAAAATGGTATATCCAAGTAAGTAAAAACTGTAAACTAAAAAAAAAAAAAAAACCAGACTGCGTAAAAAATAACTAATAACTTTAAAATAATAACTGAAAAGAAAAAAACAAGTTCAGGAGACAGGACATATTGACTGCAACAGTCAGGACCCAAGACTAAAATCATTACACCCAATATGGGACCTCCTAAACTTGTTTTTTTTTTTCTTTTCAGTTATTATTGAAAGTTATTAGTTATTTTTTACGCAGTCGGTTTTTTTTTATTTCCTGAATTAAGTTTATAGCTAATTGAAAACGGAGCCTTAAAAGGAAAGTAGCGTTGGAACCACGTAGAACGTTACAGAATTTTTTTTTTCTTTGCTCTGTTCTGCTCGGAAAATAGGAAAGCAATATATGAAGAAAACTACTATGTATCTAGAAATAAAAATGTAATATTAAATAATTTACAAAAATGTAAGCTTACTGCGTCTGCGCCCATTTCTTATACAAAGTAAAGACCGTAAAAATTGAATAAAACGCTATAAACACAAACAACATAGGAACAATTGTTAGACCAGCCCACTTCGTAAACGGAGGCGAGGCTATACCAGAGCCCAGGCACAAACTAGACAATAGAAAACAAAATATACCACATAACATATGAATTGCAGGGGCTCCATGGATTCCACGAATAACGAAGGGGCTCATTGCCCAATTTACCGCCGTTAGAAGCAATGTCATCAATCCTGCAAAGTCAAACAATTTATACAAAAACAGTTCAAGATCACAGATTCGCTCGATGTTTGACGATCGACAGGTGATGAAACAATATCGAGACGGTCGACATCGTTTTTTTCAATTGGCCGTCACCACCACGACACCATATCGTGTGAAGAAATTACGATTGTCAAATATCTAGTGAACATTAGTCTGTGGTATGTGGTATTTTCCCAATAAACTCTAATTTTTGGACCACAAACGATATTACAGGTACCTAAATTGATTTGAATGAATAAAAACATATTGAAACTTAAATTAATCAAATTATAATGAAAACATAATAAGTAGGGATTCTCATCGAGATTTTCGAAGTGGGAAGTCTTGAGTTTTGGCCTTATTCGAGACGGGAAAAAAGTAGTCGAGAAGTCGGAAAATGGCTTCCAGATTGGAAAACGCTACTTATACACTAAATATTTATCGTGTAATTGGGGTTGTAGTTCTGGCAGTATTTAATTAAAATAAAAACAGGATATCAAACATGGCTATCACGTATATTGTGATCTAAATACTCGATCGATAGCAATTTAATATTACTTGATAAACCTCACGCGATAAATACCGTGTAATAGTCGAAACTGATTCTCAATTCTGTGATTACTTTATTTTTATGTTTTGTATTGCGATCAAAGTTCTACTTAATGGAGAAAACTCTTCTTTTTTTGAAGTAGAAAATTACGTTTTACGGTAGGACTCAATGTAACGCACTCAAAACATTGTGCATCTATTAGGATGCATTGAGTAGGTAGTACAGGGGTCATGGGGGTGTTTAAATTACTGATCTCCTTTCAAAAAAAAAAAATCCCGACCACTCGAGGATTCTCGAAAAATTATTGTTAATTCCCGGGACTCGAGAAATAAAATAAGTCTATAAATGAAAACACACACACGGACAGATAAGCCATGGTTCTTGTAAACATTGCTTAGGATGAAATTTATTTATTTATTTATATTACAAAAAAATCTATGGACAGACGAATGTAACAAGCAACGTTGCATTATTACATAAACATATTTTTATTTTCATCACGATTTCATCAAATAATGAGAAGAAAAGTTTCCGTATTTTGATTTCTAGTTGTTAAATCTAAAAGAGCTGGTACAACTGTTAAGAAGCTAACTTAACTACATTTGAAAAATAATAATTTGAGTACTCGCAACTATATTTTCTAAATGATACATGGCCATAGAACTGCACTCAATGTACGGCCAATGAAATATAGTGAGCTGAAACGGTCACTCTACGACCGTACGAGTGAGTAGTCACCTGATATCCCGTGAATGCCCTTCCAATGCGGTAATTCCTCTTCCGCCATAATTAAAATTACCCCGTATCCAGAGAAACATAGCGCACAAAATTGAAGAAATGCATGAGCAAGTCGTCGATGTCTTCTCCGCATAGGCGTGGACCAGCCGTTGATGTAACTAAGGCTTAGTATAGCTTCCGCAACAAACAAATGATACTGAAAATAAAATTTTATAATTAGGCTAATATATAATAGTACATTGTTACCCTAGGGGTGAAAGTAACTTATTTAGTCCCGAGACGGGGTTTGGTGCCCGAGCGAAGCGAGGGCGCTAATAGTTCGAGGGACTAAATAGTCTTTAACCCGAGGTAAACACTGTGCTTTTCATTACGAATACAAGGAAAGTAAAAAAAGACATACAACTCGAAAAAACTAATGAAGATCGGAATTCGAATGGGGTAGATGACATACCAATCAATTGAGATACTTTTTAAGAGCTGTCAAAACGCGGTTCTCTAACAGACTTTGTATGGCAATAGCCTACTGTGACGACACTGTTTATTCAACTCAATGACTCGACTATTTATTGATTTCAAAGCAACTAAAAATCGAATTTGGCAATTAATTGAAAATAAATCGGGTTTTCAGGCCCAAAATAAAGTGTTTTTTTAGAGAAAGGTGTCTTGGAATTATTGTTTTATGGTGTCATCTACCCTATTGCCGCTTTCCCACCTATTTTACTTTTTTTTTTCTGAGGCCGGCCAGCTATTCAGCCAATACCTATTTTTCATTTTCATCATCGAAAAATGGTAAATATTTTTCCCAAATCTATGTTGTTTTAAAGAAATAGTTGAAACTTAATTATAATAAAGATATTTAAAATATATATATTCTTTAATTAATACTTAACTTTATGTTATTTCAATTTTACATCGTGGCTGTATAGAAAGTTGGAACATGGTTCAATAGAAAAATGAACCATTTTTTTTTAAATAATTTGACAGCTGTCAGTTGAAAACGATTCTCCCTAGGGCTGAAAAGTATTACTTTCAACCCGCTCCTCAGGCAACTTCAGACCTACTTTCAGAGTATGAGTAATGAAAATATATTTTTCAATACACTTTCTCGAAAACTGGTCCATAACGCACTACGATTAGGTACAACATGCAATGTATTTCACACGCGTGTGATTTTTTCCACTTTCCTGCACGTGTGCGGGAATGAAAATTGCCACAGATAACTATACCTATACTTAGTCCAAATTGGTTCAATGTCTATAGTCTGAGGTGAATGTTTTTTTTATTATTTTGTCAAAGCACTACGCGTCTTTACGGCATAAATATTTTTTGAATTTTCAAATTGTGTTTTTAAATAGAATATCATAGATAAACATGATTATTTAAAACTAATAGTTACTTTTATACACAAATTAGCATTTATTTGTGTTCTGAATTCAAAAATATAAAATAATTCTATTTTTTATATTAGGCTGTTTAACGGCTTCATACCATTGCCTCTCTTTCAACCTGGCGAGACCAAAGCGCGAAAAAAAAAAGAAAATTTAAATCATAGTTTCATAGTTCGTGACAAAAATATTATTCGTTATTTTATTTTATTTCTTCAAAAGTGTATTGAAAAACGTCGTTTGATACACGTGGACATTTCTCCACTTGTATCAAAATGTACTATTTCAATACACTTCCTCGAAAACTGGTCCATAACGCACTACGATTAGGTACAACATGCATTGTATTTCACACGCGTGCGTTTTTTTCCATTTTCCCGCACGTGTGCGGGAATGAAAATTGCCACAGATAACTATACCTATACTTAGTCCAAATTGGTTCAATGCCTATAGTCAGAGGTGAATGTTTTTTTTTTATTTTTGCAAAGCACTACGCGTCTTTACGGCATAAATATTTTTTGAATATTCAAATTGTGTTTATAAATAGAATATCATAGATAAACATGATTATTGAAAACTAATAGTTACTTTTATACACAAATTAACATTTATTTGAGTTCTGAATTCAAAAATATAAAATAAATCATTTTTTTATATTAGGCTGTTTAACGGCTTCATACCATTGCCTCTCTTTCAACCTGGCGAGACCAAAGCGCGAAAAAAAAAGAAAATTTAAATCATAGTTTCATAGTTCGTGACAAACATATTATTCGTTATTTTATTTTATTTCTTCAAAAGTGTATTGAAAAACGTCGTTTGATACACGTGGACATTTGTTATTGCAATTCTCGGCTCAAAAACACCCTCGCCTACGGCTCGGGTGTTATAATTCCACCTCGATTGCAATAACAAACTTTCTCCACTTGTATCAAAATGTACTATTTCATTACTCATACTCGGAAAGTAGGTCTTAGGTTTCAACTGTTTCTTTAAAATAACATAGATTAGGGCAAAATATTTTTACCATTTTTTCGGTGATGAAAATGAAAAATAGGTAATGGCTGAATAGCTGGCCGGTCACAGAAAAAAAAAGCAAAATAGGCGGGAAAGCGGTCTTCCGTGGTCCGATCTTCATTTGTTGATTGTTTTTATTTTTATTTTCCTTGTATTCGTAATGAAAAGCACAGTGTTTGCCTCGGGATAAAGACTTATTTAGTCCCTCGAACAATTAGCGCCCTCGCTTCGCTCGGGCACCAAACCCCGTCTCGGGACTAAATAAGTTACTTTCACCCCTGTGGTAACAATTTACTATTTTTATTATTTAATGAGTCTAGTCTCTATGTCTGTTCTCAACCACTGTAATTTCTGACAACTAGAATCAACAGTGGTGACCACCAGCAAAGCGCCAAGGCAATAAAGCTGGACGAGAAAAGATTAAACGATCTTAGATTACGAAACATAATTATTCAGAAAAAAAAAACAACACAACTAAGGAAATAGTTGAGGGGCCTAGCACGAGAGCGCGGTTTAAAAGTAATGCACTCGTACTATCGAGGACACTCCCGCCTGACCACCACTAAGCTTATTTTTGCTTGCACTCGCAACATAGAAACGCCCTCTAGCCCCGCCCCGTTTACTTTGTGTAGAAATAATAAATGAAAAAATACCGAATCGGCCGAACGCACTAACGACGCACGTCAAACGAGAGTTATTGTTATTTTGCGCGCCAAAGTTGACGCTTTCCTAATAGGCCCAAACTTTAAGGGGGCGTAGCTCGGCGCCTCCGCATGTTTTAAGCGAAAAATAAAAAAAATGGTCAAGCGGAAAAGACCCCGACTGTACATAGCGTACGTATACACACGTCAATTTTAAAATAAAAAATACTCGTTTCGCATGTAATCACTATCACTACATATTGCAAAACAATGTCGCCTGCCGCGTCTGTCTCTATCAGTAAATACTCTTCAATCATTATAAAATAAAATAGAATGCTACATTTAACTTCTTGGATAGACCTAGTCTAAATCAATGTAGTGATTAAGATAAACTGTCGAAGTTGGTCGGCCGATTTTACAGAATCCTCACTGATTTCAAACAATATTCCAAACTCGCAAAGTCACACAATCATGAGAATGTACGTTTGGCCTTTTAAAATTCAAAGTAAACTTGTGCTGATTGTAACTTACATATTGTAAAAACGGTAACTTACTGCAACACTAAACAAAGCTCCGTGCAACTTTGCATTGTGAATAGAATAAATACTTGTACACATAACAGTTATGCTCATGAGCACTTGGGAAAGGCCTCGCAGGATGGCCCCAATAACAGTTCTAAAGTAATTCTCCCCAGTATCTTCAATCATACGAGTGGTGACCGGGTGTGCAAATGATACACGTCCACCGAAACTGGTCTTAGATCGATCTCGGAGAGCAATAGCATGTTCTTTAATTTTGTCCGCATGGTCAGCTTTATTTACAACAGTTCTTGGCATTACCAAAAGCGGTCATAAATGTAATCCTTGCCAAAACTAGCATTATTAGGCGATTTCATTTTATAATATATTGATTATGATGTTACTGCCTTCTTGATAATGATGTTGCTGTCACTATCAAAGTGACATAAGAGTTTCTAGCGTCTATGATATACGGAATAGACATTTGTCAAAGAAGTTTATCGTGTATTATAAAAGTCGGTTATTCTGTTTATATGTAGTTTATGTTCCGTTTGCCAGCAAACCTTAGCAAAAGAGTCATCAACACTTACAAAAAACTAGGGACAGTCTGTTCGCTAATGGTGGATCCATACCGCATATTGAGGTAACATTCTCTAACAATGTTATCAAGAACTGTTTTCAAAAGATTCTGTGTCAAAGAGATTTAAAAGAATGAGTGTCACTGTTTGTATGTTTGATGATGAACTACATCAATGTTTGCATGCCAAAATGGTAGAATAATGTACAAGGATTCTTTAATGTTATTGTAACCACCTTATTGTGGATTTTAAGCATTTTTTCACCAAGCTAAAATTTCAGGAAGTAACATAGTAACGTAAGTAACATAATTATTTTCAAAAATAGTACAGAACCATGGAATCGAATCTTACGCGGGGGAAACCGCGGGGCACAGCTACCGTTGGATAAATCTTAACGTTCTTCTTTGTGCGTGATGTAATCCTCACGATGTCCTCCGCCCTGAGGTGGGCGAAGGGGTCTGTCAGACTTCTACTGACTAAAACCATAAGGTGTTCCTCGACTAAATTAACATTTTATTAAAGTCCCGCTATTGCCATTAACGGGGATAGAGCAATGGAGGGGACAAAGGGAATAATTTTTAATTTATTTATTCAATGTCCCCATTGACGGGATTGAGCAATTCGGACAACGGTAACAATTTTAAATTATTTTTGTCTAGTTCCGTCGTCCCCATTAACGGAGATAGAACAATGGGAAAAAAACACGGTGACACTGGCAGTGGGGACAGCGGGAATACACCGTTAAATGAATGGTCTAAACTGAGACTCACCGCTATAGCATACGTTGCTGCATGAGGATCATCCGTTTGCATAGAATAAAAAACAACAGTTATAACAACTGCACCGAATAATGTATGGCAAAGCCCATTGGCCGCAGCTAACCACACTTTCGTGCAGTACGACTCACGTAGATCGTCTTCAGGACCCAATATGTTATGCACTACTAAAGACCCTGTCGATACGATAGAGGCTCGGTTCATCTGCTGCCTCATCGCCCACTTAAGCTTTTCGTAATCATTGTCTATCATTGTGTTAGACTGTTAAATTCACACGTATTTATGTATGAAAATCATCTCAGTTCACCGTATGTTGTATTCTGTTAAAAACGCTTTAATCATATTTTTAATATGACATTTTAAATCGCTGTCATAGTTTTATGTCAATGGTTTTATGTACTTTCAGTGCAGAATGCAAAGAGTAGAATGCCCGACCAACGTGTCGCTGTCTTGTTTTTTTTTTTCAATATATTTTCCACACACAATATCAGAAATAAAGTTGTACCTCGTTCTATCAATGTCAATTAAACGCTAAAAGACCATGCAGCAATAATATTTTGCTAGATCAATCTAGCAAAAAAACTGAAAAAAAAACTGATTCTGTCAACATAATCAGTTTTTTTTGGATCTTGCTACAAAATGTATTGCTTACAGGCAAAAAGATTTTAAAAAATCTAGTAATATATTTGAATGTCATTGCTTACAGGTTATTGCTACATGCTACTGCTGGCGCGCGACCGTTAGAACCATTGGTTAGTTAGAACGATCGAATCCACCATCATAAGAATATCTGCACCCCTAGCCAAGTTAATGTTTCGTATCGATTCTCTTTCTACAATCGTAAACGCCTCGGCGTAAACGATTGTAGAAAGCGCTAAATTGGTAGCCAAGTTGACATGACTGAGTCGCCTAGTCGATCGCTCGTTCTCTAATGCCTTTCTAGAAAAAACCTACACTTTTAGTCTATGGTGAGCGTTCCTACTAAAGAGTTTAGCGATCAACATTGTAGAAACGATAACATTCTATTCTATCATTTTGAACGATGTAAACTTGTCTACGAATTTTCTATTCGTTTGTGTTGATCACGTGATTTAACGTTGAGATGATGTCATTCCCATTCATTTGAATAGTTTTCTACTAGCGTTAACGATTGTAGATTGTCAACTTGGCTAGGGATGCTGTTCTACTATCCAACACCATCATCATCATCATCACCATCATCATCATCATCAAGAACGACAGCTGGAAGGTCAACGAGCGCAGGTCGCAGTATAAAGTACTTATGTTGCACATATAGTAAACCTAATATTAACGTATTTGTAAGACCCTTAAAGAGGTCTGTCTCCCTAGGGTAGCAGGAATCTATCAAACCTATTTCGGCTGATGGGCATGCTACATTTTATGTTTTAGTTCCGATCGAAAACTCATTTATTACTTCTATGGTGCCGATTAAGGCCATGCAAGAAAATAATCATGCAGCACCAAGACGCATACTGTAAAATAAATTGTGAAAAGACTGGAAAGGTGAAGAGAACATCTGAACAAGTCTCGTACTGGAAAGCCCGTACTAGAAGGTTCATACTAAATGGCTCGTACTAGAAGGCTCGTACTATTTAGCAATTTAAAGTACTCGTTTCACATTAGTTTAGGTACTGAATTTAAAGATTTTATTCATATCGATCGGGGGTACTAATTACGCTTGTTACAATTTTTTTAACAAAATTGCAATTCTATAGCTGTATTATCGATTCGAAAATCGTTCGTAGTAAGTCACGTTTACACCGAGTACTTGTGCCTCTGGTCTTTTTTTCTTATTCCTAGATTGATTATTAAACTATGATTAAACTAATAAACTAGTCTGATAATGATTATGAGAACATAATGTTTTCGGGCCGTCAAGGTCTTCTAAACGACACGGGTATGAAAAACGTATTTACGAATCTGAAAAAGACCATTTGTGAGATTCAAATGGAAAATAGTAGTAATACTAAGACGAAGGACACATTTGAAGACATATCAAACCAGTTTTTTCTATAATTATCTAACAATAATGCATCAAAACATCGCAGGATTAATAAATAAGGTAGACCAATTACTCTTGCACCTACATGATCTTCAAAACCGCATAGACATTATCTGTGTGACCGAACACTATAAATTGGCAGCGTGCTACTCCAGAGATACAAAAAGAGGAGGAGCATGCATATTAATAATAATAAATAAAACCTTTATTTTCAGGCAACTTTGGCCCATAGATAAATACCTTACAGACTAACGTACATGTGATAAAATACAAACTGTGTTAGTATAAAGGAACTTAAAACTACGTTAGTATCATTTCACTTGTGCACTATGTCACCGTGCGTTCATGTGGCACTTGCCCGTGGAAGCGACGGAATACCACTCCCTGCGGCCTATAGTCCTCCTCCAAGACGAGGTGCAGATAACACGTTGGCACTCGCACCACAAACGCCTTAAAGTTGACGTTGCGGCGCGACTCCAACAGCTGCACTCTCGTCACGTAGGTACTTGGTCTTCTGACGCACGTACTCCACGATGTTCTCCGCTGTAGTGGTGTAGTGTAGGCGGGAGATGTACACCGGTGTGTTCAGCTTCGCGGCACGAATAGGCACGTTGGGCTCCGATGGAGCCGTGCCGCAGCGATTCTTGTTCGTACGTTGGCGGCGCTTCCTCCTCACCACCTTCACGAAACCATCATCAGCCCGAATCGGTACCTTTTCAGGCACGGGCTTCCCAGTGGGAGTAGTTATGCCTGCGACTACGCTAGCGAAATCTCCAGGAACATGTCGAGACTTTGCAGGCGCTGCAGAAACAGGGAGCGCGTCGTGCGGCCTTGCGGTGGCGGGTGGAGGTGCCGGCGGGACGGGAGCGGGGCAGTGGGACGCAAGAGGAGCGCATTCTGCAGACTCAGCTTTCTTCGGTGACGACGGCGACAAAACTGCTGACGCGAAACTAGCCAACGATACATCAAGGCCAGCTCCGCGACGCAAGTTTACGTTCGATGCACCCGACGGAGACCCAGATACCGTTGCCTTTTGACGCCACTCATTGAGTTCGTTGCGTAATTCGGCCACGGCATTTTGGGAAGCATCTAACTTCTTCTGCACATCCACTATACTTGCCTTCAGAAGAACGATGTCCTTCAACAGGCTTGTAACATCGACGTGGTCGAATGTGACGGGAGGGAGCTTGTGTAAGTCCATCGCCACGAACGTCGGCACGTCGTCAGGGTCGGTCACTTTCAGCAGTGTGATGATGTCCTGAATGCTTTTCTTAGTCCCGTCACGCCGGCGGGACACCATCTGGTCTCTCTTGTTGAGCAACTGATACAGCTGCAGCTTGGCAGCTGCGATGTCGTCCTCACTCAAGTTCGTAGCGCAGATTTGGACTGCGGACACCTCGTCCATCACATCCAACTTCTGCTGCAGGAACGCCAGTAGCTCATTCGCCACAAGTGTGTGAACCATGGCGATTAAAATTACGAGCGACGGCTTGCGCCGCCTCGATAACAACGAAAGTTAATACGCGTCAGCAACCCGTCTGCATCGAAACGCACCTACTGCAAGACTGAAATAAAAAGACTGTTATAAGAAGACTGTTAATAAAAAACGACCATCAATACAGAGAGCTTGAAGATATCAGGAAACTTTCAATTCAGGGATTTTTTGAGTGCTGCGCAATCGAATTGACACAGCACACCATAATCGTTGTATGTATTTACAGAATACTCAAATCAAATAATCTTGATACCTTTTACTCAAAATTGAATATTCTTTTACCCAAGATTTGTTACAAAGCGCGCAAGAATGTCATTATATGTGGTGACTTTAACATTAATATATTGAAAAAAAAATTGAACTTCTCTTGATTTTACCAACTACCTTTTAAGCTATAATCTAAAATTGCAAATTGACTAGCCCATCAGATTAAAGAGCAACACATGTATAGATAATTTTGCGCACAATTTTACGCAAAAGTGTGTCCACCAAATGATTGACCTTAACATGTCAGATCACACAGCCCAACTCTTGAAGGTCCCTGTAAAAAAGACTTGTACAATAAATAGTTGGAATATATTATTACAGCGCGTGATTACAGTTACAATAACCTTATGAAATTTAGATCATGTTTATGTCCTTTATCGTTTTGTGATGTTTATCAAGCTGATGATCCTAATGTAGCGTACAATAATTTTATAGACGTATTCCAGCTGTTTTATGATTTATGTTTCCCCTTGATCAATAAAAAAATTAAGTTAAAAAGGAATCCGAATTGGTTAACGCCCGGTATAAGGCGCTGTAGCAAAAATAAAAGACAACTTCTTTGGCAACTACGAGCAAAACCTAATAGCGAAAACTTAACTAAACTTAAAAATTACTCACAAAGACTTAAGAAAATAATAAAATTAACACAAAAGGTTAAAAATAACCATAAGATAATAACTTCAACAAATAAATCAAAAGATACATGGAAGATCATAAACGAAAATAAACATTGCCCTCCCTATGAACATATAACAGAAATACAAAATAACGGGGTTAAAATAACAAACCCTAGTGAAATAGCAAACGCTTTTAACGATCACTTTGTGAATCAAGCAGAATTACTTTCGAAGGCCTCAAGATCCCCGAGCTATGACACCCCGAATACATGTTGTGATTCAATGTTCTTGACCCCGACTACACCTCATGAAGTATATCGCATAATACAGGATTTAAAAAATAAAGTTAGCGTAGGGTATGACGATATTTTAACAAAAGTATTAAAATTTGTTTCTGATGGCCCCATTTGCCACATCATTAATGTTAGTTTCTGCTCTGGAATTTATCCTGATAAACTAAAACCAACTATAATTAAGCCCTTATTTAAAAAACATGACAAGACTGATATGAATAACTACAGACCCGTTGCCCTAATACCAGTAATATCAAAAATATTTGAGAAGGCTATATATCACCATATGTTTTCATTTTTCACGAAACACAACATCTTGGTAAAGGAACAGAAGGGCTTCAGAAAAAACAAATCCATAAATATGGCTATCTATGATTTTCTTAACATTATTATGACAGATATTAATGAAAGAACTCCTATTAGCGCTGTATTTATGGATATGACGAAAGCATTCGATCTAGTCGATCATAATATTCTACTGCAGAAACTTAATGCATGTGGAATAAGGGGCAATGCACTTTCCCTTGCCTACCTGGCTTGAACATCATAATTTAAAATTAAATTTGAATAAAACTAAAATTATGCAATTTCGACAAAGATTGGCCACTCCTGACTTAAATATAAATTTTGAAGATAACAGAATTGAAGAAGTAGAACATATAAAATTTCTAGGTTTGACAATTGACTCTAAACTGGCTTGGAAACAACATGCATCAAATCTTATAGCAAAATTAAGTAAATTCTCTTTTGCTCTTTATAAACTGAAGAAAATAGTTAACCAGGCAGCTGTTGTAGCTGCGTATGATGGTTATGTAGATTCCATATTACGTTACGGAGTAATTTTTTGGGTAAATTCCTGTGAGAAAATTAACATTTTTAAAGCACAAAAGAGGTGTATTCGATCAATATGCAGTGTTAAAACAACGGAAAGTTGCAAACCGCATTTTAAATCTCTTAAAATACTATCATTGCCCTGTCTTTACATATACGAGACCGCATTGTTCGTCAAGAAAAATAGTGATTTGTTTAAAAAAGCTTCAGAGCATCGCTATAGATCGACAAGACAAGAATATCGTCACGAATTATGTCTAAGAGCCTCAAAGACCGCCCTTATGTACAAAAGCATCCTCTGCCTGGCTCCGAAAATATTCAATAAAATACCAAATGATATTAAAACATTTAAACCTCACTCAAACTCAACGCATTTATTTCAATTAGACCATTACGGCACTTTTGAATGTCAAAAATAAACTATTACTAAGACTTCGCGGTCTGCCCGTCTGTCTGTCCGTCTGTCCGTCTGTCTGTCACCAGGCTGTATCTCATGAACCGTGACAGCTAGACAGTTGAAATTTTTACAGATGATGTATTTCTGTTGCCGCTATAACAACAAATACTAAATATAGTCAATGGTACGGAACCCTTCGTGTGCGAGTCCGACTCGCACTTGGCCGGTTTTTGTATTTTAGATTTAGAATTTTTTGTTAATTGTATGTAATATCTAATTTTAAATTCATATAATGTTAAATAGTGTGTGTGTGTGTGTAATGGGTAGTTTTTTGAGTTACTATAACCTAACTGTAAGACCAACTATCACCAAAAAACACACTAATAAATACTTTGACTTTGACTTTGACTTTGATCAACCTTATTATTTCCCGAGTAAAGATCACTGTGATTTTGTAAGACATTTCTATAGAATCAACATTATTGCATTGAAAAATAAATCTTTTTTGCAAAAAATAAAACAGACTTCAAAAAACACAAATAGGTGAAAAATAACTTTAGCTTCAGAAGTCGGTGACCTTTGTTTGATTGATTTAGTTTTTTGTCACCGACTTCTGAAGCTAAAGTTATTTTTCACTTTTTTGTGTTTTTTGAAATCGGTTTTATTATTTTAAAAAAAGTTTTTTATTTTTCCAATTTTAGTTGTTCCCAAACAAGTATTTGACATGAATTTATTTGACATTGTGAACAATACATGTCATGGTAATAGACGGACCCCAATTTATGGAACTTAACATACCCTTTTTTTTCGGATAGGAAATCATCAAATTCAAATTCAAATTCAAATTCATTTTATTAGCTTGCAACAGAATACTGACAGGATTAACAGCGGGTCCCAAACTAGGCACAGCCTGTATCTTGGTGACCCAGACAAAACACAAGTTAAAACAAATTACAATGTTCTGCTAGCGCAAGAAAAATATCATGGATTAATAAAATTATAAGCATTGATTACAAAATAAAAAGAAAAGAAATAGATAATTAATAACACCGAAAATAACTTAAATTAGTATGCAAAATGTGATTATTTACAAAATTTGTGGTAAGAACAAAGAAATTACAAGTAATTAAAACCAAAAACTTGGTACGTGCGTGTGTGTGCGTGTATGTGCGTGTCTGTGTGTGTATCTGAGTGAGATTAGGAGAGTGCTGTCAGTTAGTGTAGTAGTAGCTATTTGTAAATTATTCTTTCTGTTTCGTCGTAGGAGAGTGTGAGGAGCCAGTTCTTTATTATCTTTTTACACAGGGATAATTTGAGATCTATTATGTTGCAGTTCTTAACAGCTTCATTGTAAATGCGTGGATATAAATAATTTGGAGAGCGTCTTGCCATAAGAGAGTTTGCCCGGGGGACGGGTATGCTAAATGTACGTTTGGAGATTATCTCTGTGTAGTCTGGTCTGGATTTTAATTTTTTGTGTGTTTGTAGTACTGCATCTAGGATAAAAAGCTGTCGGACACGGAGGACTGGGAAATCCTTATATAGATGGAATGATGGATGATGGATGGATGGTTTTCCTTATAAATTCGTAAGTCGTTTGTTTACAACTTTTTCGAGCAACTTAGATAGTATAGGCAATAGGGCGATAGGTCTATAGTTATCGGGGATATCTGTTGCACCACTTTTGTGAATTGGGCTGACAGCTGCAACTTTCCATCGGTCCGGGAATATTCCAGATTCTAAGCTAAGGTTAAATATAAGAGTTAGTGGATGAATAATGGCGGTTTTGATTTTTTTTATTAGTCTTACATTAAGATTATCGGGCCCGGGAGCGCTGTCATTGTTCGCTGTGGTTGATTGATTGTAATTAATTTTGCTCTGGGCGGAGCGGAAGGGAGTGTGGACATTTACTGACTAAAACTCATCCATGTTCGTTCTTAGCCCTTTGGGTTCCAGGGCCGCAGTATCTCTTTCGAACAGTCCCTCAGCCCCGGCAGGTATCGGGCCTTGTGGACCCCTTCCTTTTGCTGACATTTCTTTGAGGCGGAAAACGAACGCGCCAACTTAACATACCTAACTGTCGAGCATACAATAGTGATGTTACGGCATGATGTTGCATAAAAAATAAACATCCAAGCGATTTCAGCAATCAGCGGAACATTTGCCGTCTATTTTTGAAGAGTTCCATTGTATATCTCCGAAGATCAGCATCAGGTGTTCACAAAATTTGAATGGGACCACACGGATAGCACAAGCTTTCAAATGAAAAAAAAAAATATCGAAATCGGTTCACCCAGTCGAAAATTCTGAGGTAAGAATACAAAAAAAAAATTACAGTCGAATTGAGAACCTCCTCTTTTTGGAAGTCAGTTGAAAAGATATCAGTAATTTTCTCAGACATTTCTGTGGCATCAACCTTATTGTACCGAGAATAAACATCACAGTAATTTTGTCAGACATTTCTGTGGCATTAAACTTATTGTATCGAAAATAAACATGACAGTAATTTTCTCAGACATTTCTGTGACATCAACCTTATTGTATCGAGAATACACATCACAGTAATTTTGTCAGACATTTCTGTGGCATTCAACTTATTGTATCGAAAATAAACATGACAGTAATTTTCTCAGACATTTCTGTGGCATCAACCTTATTGTACCGAGAATAAACATCACAGTAATTTTGTCAGACATTTCTGTGGCATTAAACTTATTGTATCGAAAATAAACATGACAGTAATTTTCTCAGACATTTCTGTGACATCAACCTTATTGTATCGAGAATACACATCACAGTAATGTTGTCAAACATTTCTGTGACATCAACCTTATTGTATCGAAAATAAACATCACAGTAATTTTGTCAAACATTTCTGTGACATCAACCTTATTGTACCGAAAATAAATATCACAGTAATTTTGTCAGACATTTCTGTGGCATTCAACTTATTGTATCGAAAATAGACATGACAGTAATTTTCTCAGACATTTCTGTGGCATCAACCTTATTGTACCGAGAATAAACATCACAGTAATTTTGTCAGACATTTCTGTGGCATTAAACTTATTGTATCGAAAATAAACATGACAGTAATTTTCTCAGACATTTCTGTGACATCAACCTTATTGTATCGAGAATACACATCACAGTAATTTTGTCAGACATTTCTGTGGCATCAACCTTATTGTATCGAAAATAAACATCACAGTAATTTTATCAGACATTTCTGTGGCATTAACCTTGTTATATCGAAAATAAAACATCACAGTAATTTTGTCAGACATTTCTGTGGCATCAATCTTATTGTATCGAAAATAAACATCACAGTAATTTTGTCAGACATTTCTGTGGCATCAACCTTATTGTATCCAAAATAAACATCACAGTAATTTTGTCAGACATTTCTGTGGCATCAAACTTATTGTATCGAAAATAAACATAACTGTGATTTGACAGTGAAAGAACTGTATGTTATATGTACTACTGACTTTGATCTTCCTAATGCAACAAAAAGTTGGTATCTGTTCATATACCACAACAATAAAAGGAATCCCTACACAGTTCAGTTTCCAGCCAAGAAGTGGGCTGTTAAAAAAAAACTTTCATCGAATAATATTTATAAATAATATTTTATTCTCAAATAAAGAGTCGCCAGAGCTCCTCCAGTAAATAAAAAACATGAAATAATTAATATACCGCTTAAATTATCGACTGGTGCCCATTGTACGAAACTTTCCTTCAACAATCCCAAAACAAAACACAAGTTACCGGTCAAAAAAGTGGGCACTGCAAACATTCTGTGTGTGTGCTGTCCAAATTTGAAGAAACAACGCTCTGTATTTACGAAATATATCATAGATCCCAAAAAAATGGTCAGTACTGCCAGGAACACAGCTAACAAGCCTGGAATCAAAAGTATGTATTTAAATTTTCATTCAGTACAATAGAATATGATACCAACTTTCAGAACATAGATACAAGGCATCAAAAGGATATCGTAGGTAGGATTAATCTATTTACTGTCAAACATGATTGTTGCTCTATTCTGGGTTCCTTTGGAGCAAACAAAACCATTATAAGATCTCTTTTACGTTTGTCTGTCCGTCTGTCACAGACATATCAAAGTATTTTAACCGTTTTAGCATTCAAAACTGGAAAACTATCCGCTGTCGAATCCAGATTTTCAAATCATAACATACACGGTAAGTGGACTCTTCAAGAAGTCGTCTAATAACCATTATCTACTTCTAGATCAAAAGTAACTCTATGCTTGAATTATTCCTAAGATTTGTTTTTTTGCGGAGAAACGTTTTTCAGTAAAGCTCAATGCACTCAAACATTATACATTGAATAGTACAGGGGACATGGAAGTTTATCAAGTAAATTTATATTAAAAACTTGCATAAAAAAAAACTTGTGCAAAATGTTGAAACTTGGACCTCCAATAACTCCGTGACTAGAAGGTTCAAGGTATGATGCAGAATAAAAACATGATCGCAATGACTGGGAGAACAAGTGCCTTTCGGCTTCGTTAATGTAATGGCTTTTACACCTAAGGTTAGTTGTAAACCTAAAAACTGTCACAATATTCTGTAATCTAATATTGTAACATTTCCACACGGCCGATGGTCGTTCGTTTCGATTCGGTATTTATAAAACTATAATATTAAATGATAACGGTTTAAAATAAAAGGGTTATTTCATGGGTTCAAAATAAACTTGTTTTCTCAAATACATATACACGGCGCAGGGCCGGATCTAGGGGGGGGCAAGCCGGGGCCCATGCCCCGGGCGGCAAGGTTAGGGGGCGGCAAATTCAAGCTTGGCAGACATAATATGGTCAAAGTTGCGATAATGATGAGTTGTAACGATACAACTCATTGATTTCTGTTGAAGACTGGAAAACTGTTCCTGTTGAAGAAGAAGGAGCGCCCTGCAGACACCCCATATGCATACTAGCCCATCGATTTAGATCTCTCTCTTCTGAGGAAAGACGTAAAATTTTCGAGCTCGCTTCGCTCGCTCGCTTACAGCCTAATTTCTCTTGAATTTTGACTTTGTCCATAAGTCACCTAAGTAACTCCGGTAGTTCGAAACAATTCTAACCTGTCCAAGGTAGGTAAACTGTTAAGTTTTCGAACTGGCTTCGCTTGCTTTTTAGACTACTTTCTTTAGACTTTGCCTAAAAGTCGTCCAAGTAATTCCTGTATGAAGGATCGAAACAATTCAAACCTGTCCAAAGCAAGGTGTCAAAAAATTTTCGAGCTCGCTTCGCTCGCTCGTGCCGTCAAGTTCTTCTTAAATCTTAACTTTGAAAGTCAACTAAGTAACTCCTGTATGAAGTGACGAAATAATTCTAATCTGTCCAAAGTAGGATGTTAAAATTTTCGAGCTCGCTTCGCTCGCTCTTAGAGTCTTAGTTCCTCTTTCTCATTAAATTGTCTCGCTAAATTGATTTAGTAGCATCTATTTAAGAATCTAATTTTCATTTAGTGCCTAACCTTTTCAAATAACTCTTCAAAACCTAAACTAACCAATCCGAGGTCACGGAGGTGCTAACGTTTTTGAAGTGGCTATATGCACTTCAGCTACATCCGTAAATAGTAAACTTACAAATCGCACCCTTCCGATAGGCCCCCCTTCTGGCCCAAAAGCTGGCGACGCCCTTGGCCAGGCCCCAAGTAGTATTAGCCCAGGGCCCAACAAACTCACGGTCCACCCCTGGGCCTATGGCCATCATTAGGCGTCTGATGGGTGAAATAATGATAATGATAAAAATAAAAATATAGACGGGCGGGGGCGGCATTTCTTAGTTTTTGCCCCGCCTCGAAAAATTTCAAGATCCGGGGCTGACACGGCGACACATAAAGATATACATTGCTAGTATAACATAGCCTCGCTTAGATTTTCGGTACAATGAGAAATCCGCATAAACTGGTTTTGTATAGTCTGCAAGTTATACACAGCTCAGAACCTACCTACCTACTATTTTACCAAGTTATCAACGTCGAAAATACCTAAGCAGCTAGGTTCCTACGCAAAATTGAGTGGCCTAAACTAAAGGATTTCAAACTCAAAGCATTTATTTCAATTAGACCATTACGGCACTTTTGAATGTCAATAATAGAAAAAAAAACAAAGCAACAGTCCCAGTCACAAGGCATAATAACTTGAGAAAATACTGTAGTTGCCCATTCCCTAGCGTAGATCTCTATGGAGAAGAACGGGCAAGAAACTCCATGGACACTCTTTTAAATCAAAAAATTGTTACAAAATCTTGGTTACATCATTAATTTTGAGATTATATTATATGTGAGAACGATGTAGAAATACGTGCACATTAAGAGCGTCCAGAGTAAAAGATTAGATCAACAATTTAAAAATAAGGTAATTAAAATGAACCGTGGCAGCTAAGAGATGACCAGTCCCAACTGACAGCGCCCGTTCACGAACATGGCGCACGTACCGGCGCCATTCAACTCAACCATATTGTAAGGAACTAAATGACCCGACGCACCCACCACCATCAGCGAGACATTTGAGTGAGCGTGACATTCTCTCAGCCACCAAGGCATATTCAAGTCAATGAAAGATAACTAAATGTAAATGGTGGCTGAACAGTATAATTAAAAATGAAACCATAAATTTTCTATTTTAAAATTTTAACATTTATAATAAAGTCTTAAAAACATGGCGGAAACAGCTATTCCCGAATATAGAAAGGTAAAAACAAGTAAAATTGAATGCAAATGCCTGACTGGCGCCCATTCTATAAAACTGCTTTTAATCAATCCCAGAGCAAAACAGATGGTACTCAATACAAAAGTGGGTACTGCGATATTTCTGTGAGCTCCTTCATTAAATAGCCCAAACAGTGTCTCTGAATTTGCGGCCAATACAGTGGGTCCAACAAAACCGGACGCTACTGCCAAACATGCAGTGAAGAAGCCTGGAATCAGAAGTACATACATTTAAATTTTCATGTTTTTGGCACAACATGGCATAAGATCCCCGTGACTCTCGCAATTTGATAATGGAAAAAGATAAAAAAAATAAAAAAAGGTAGCTAGCTAGCTACCGCTATTCAACCAGGATAAATATCACGTGCTAATGATAATAATGATTAATATAATATAATGATTATGGTCATATTAATATAATAATTATGGTCATAGGTCTCGAGTTCGAACCCAAGGCACGCACCTCTGATTTTTCGAATTTATGTGCGTATTGTCTACTTATCACTTGTTTCGGCGAAGGAAAACATCGTGACGAAACCAGCATGCCTGAAAGATATTTCTTGACGGCATCTAAAGCCAAGTCAGGGGCCCATGGGCGGCATAAAAACTCTGACGCCAGGTTAGGCACAAACCACACGATAAAGAAAGAACGTGCTTTAATGGGTGAATTTCAACAAATGCCATTTTTTTAATCATATCGGTGAACTTTTTCATTTAAATATTTTTTGTATATTTTTCAGGTTTTATGTAATCATTAGGATATCAAATATCCCCAAATTTAATATCATCAACGTATCATTTAAGACATGACAAACCGACCGACTGATTATTTTTTCTGTACACCGATATGATAAGTTTATCCACCGAAATGATGTACATATCCAGCGATATGATAATCTATCAACCTTTGAACATCAAAAAGGAAATAGTAGGTACCTATATATTTTTACAAGGGTGACTTAGAACGGAAGACCTAAACTGAGGGTCTTATGTAAGTAGATCACATTCAAAGAGAACTGAGTTCTTCGAAATCCAATTAAAATATATTTTTTGAAATTATGAACCTATTTTAATATATTTACTTTCTTTTTTTTATTATATTTACTATAGGTACTTTAACATTCTGTCGCAATAGCCGTAGGCTATGGTCTTATTGGTTCTGAGAAATACCAGGCTTATTATCTCGATTTTTCGGTAGCGATTCTGTTACATCATTGGTCACTGAAACACTTGTTTAGTTGTTTCGGGCAACATTTTGTAACGGTTAGGGCTCAGCCGGTAAATAAAACTCGGAAGAGTAAGTTTAACAAAAATATAATTATAAAAAAAAAAAAAATTAAATGTAGGTAGACTTATAATCACAGCAGTAGAAGACTGGCGTGGGTTCTCAATACCGAGCTTGTGTTGGGTTCTAGACCGCCTAAAGAAAACCACTATCCTGAAGGTTCCAGAACGTAGGGTGTAGATAGTAGCCAGGTAGGTGGGTCGGTCTTCCAGTCTGAGGGTAGTGCGTAGCATGCAGGGTTGTCCAGCCACAGTCCCTGCAGCGGCAGCTGATCAATAGTTGACCGGTACGGAAGAACCCCGATCGGGGTTACACTGAATTTAATTATTTGTACAACAGGTAAAATAGTAGTAATAGTATGGTATGGCAATTTTTATAAATGTGTTTAAGGCAATAACGATAAGGAGGTTGGCAGAGGTAAAATTAAATATTGTGCACACACGATCACTCTGCCGATGTTTAGTGCGAAGTGACCCCCGCCGCCGGTCAAGAAACTTCCTTTTGTTCTTCGGACCGTTGGTAATCCGCGAACGTTAGGCGTGCGGTATGGAGAGGGAAATCATTCACCCATAACCAGTTCTGTGCGCGAGTTTTGCGACGGTATTTTAATAATGATTTCAATATCGCCAGCTAAAAGTACCCTCAGCCCCGAGCGTAAAATAACTAATTGATTTTCTATTTTTTTTGTGCAATGCGACGTGCATGTGCAGTCATTTGGCTTCGGGTTGGGATAAGTCCGGCTGCCTTTCGTCTAGCTAAACGTTCTCTTTCTTTTCTTAAATGCTTCTCTCCTATCACAGGATCGCTTTTGATTTCAGATTTTCTTATTCTTTCCAGCAACCTCTTTCTCTCTTTTTTCTCCTCCTCTTTTAGTTTTGGCCTCAGCATTCTTAAACAAAATTAAGCCATTATGATGTTTTATTTTTATCTATTTATTATTTTGTTATTTTTTATTATGTACTTACTATTTTTTTTAACTAGAAAATATTTTATAGAGAAACCTTTAATGCGTCCAATTGCTCTACCTCACCATCATCATCTCAGTCTAAAGACGTACATTACCGAATAGAGACCTCCTCTAATGATACGTTTATACATCTTCTACTACCATGTGGTATCGTGGTAATGATTTTGGCAGTCTATGTAGGTAAGTATGTATATGCATGAATGTTTGTATGTAGGTATATATGTATGTATATAATGTATGTGTTTGTATGTATGTTTGTATGTTCCATTGTTTCTTTGTATAATTAACGAAATGACACGGGATCTACCGATATGATAAAGCAATCCACCGATGTGACAAAACTGTGCGTTGATCATAAACTGTGCGTTGATCATGAATCAAAACACCGATATTAGATACTAGCTGTTGCCCGCGGCTTCGCCCGCGTGCAGTTCGGTAACTGTCCCACTGAATCATACTAAAGGGATAAATAGTGTCCTACATGTTAATCCAAGTTATAAACTATCTATGTGCCAAATTTAATAATCATCACAATTTATTATTATCATCACAATCACCATCTCAATCACCATCACAATCACAATCACCTACACAATCCCCATCACCATCGCTATCACCATCACAATCACCGTCACTATCACAATAACCATCACCATCACAATTGCCATCAAAATCACTATCACAATCACCATCATCGTTATCACAACCTTTATCATCGTAATCACAATCATTATCACAATCACTATCACTATCACAGTCACAATCACCATCACAATCACCATCACCATCACAATCACCATCACAATCACAATCACAATCACCATCACAATCACCATCACAATCACAATCACCACCACAATCACCACCAGAATCACCATCACAATCACCATCACAATCACCATCACAATCACCATCACAATCACCATCACAATGACTATCACAATTAGAGATGCAACGAATATTCGGCAACGAATCGGTGTTCGGCCTATTTGGCCAGTTTTTTCAGTATTCGGTATTCTGCCGAATAGTAAGTAGTATTCGGCCGAATACCGAATACATAAAAAAGTTGCAAATATCTTATATAAGGAAATAAAAAAGCAATTTAATCGAAACATTTAATTATCCAACAATCATTAATTGCGAAACTTGGAATCTTCACTAAAAACTTCAAAATATTTCCAAATAGGAGACTTTTTATTCACAACTAAAGCCATTTTAGACAAATTTTGACAAAGTACATTTAAAACATTGCACGTTGAACACGATTTGCCGGCTACTGAGCCAAATACTTCCCGCCCCATCACCACCGCACGCACCACATAAAAACGTGTCGTTACTTGTTAGCGTCGACGTTAATTGTACTGGATCACCCGCCGAATATTCGCGGCCGAATATTCGGTATTCGGCTGAGAGCGCCGCCGAATATTCGGTATTCAGCCAAATCACTATTCGTTGCATCTCTAATCACAATCACCATTCAATCACAATCACCATCACCATCACAATCACCATCAAAATCACTATCACAATCATTATCATCGTGATCACAATCATTGTCATCTTAATCACAATCATTACCATCTTAATCACAATCATCATCATAACAATCTCCATCCCCGTTATCACAACCATCGCTATCGCCATCACAATCACCGTCAATATCACAATCACCATCACTAAAACAATCACTATAACAAACACCATCATCGTTATCAAAGTAATTATCATAGTAATCACAATCATTATCATCGTTATCACAATCATCATTATAACAACCTTCATCATCGTAATCACAATCATTATCATCGTAATCTAAATCACCATCGCAATCATCATCATCATTATCACAATCATCATCATCGTTATCACAATCATCACAATAAATTGACAATAACCCTGTATAGAAGTCGAATCCCTCTTCTGGATCTCAAAATAAATGCCATTTTCGTAAACAGCACCCCTGATAATCTCGGTATCGACACCCATATTGATTTTTAGACATTTCAACCCCATCGCACCCCAACAGGGAATGATAGTATTTCAGGTCCACTTAAAATCGTTGTTTTTGTAATACACCCAACCCAATTCCCCATACAAACAATACCTATGTTGAATTTCAGGCTTTGTTACCCCATTTTCCCCTTTAGGGGTTGAATTCCGAAAAACCCTGAAACACAAATGTTTATTCATTTATTTATTTATAGTTAATTAAAACGGTAAACACCAATTACAATAATTAACATAGAAACACCAATTACAATTATTGACAAAACAAAAGTAAAAACATACAGTTGACACCATTCAATGGTTTGAATTAAATTATTATTACTAACACGGAACAGTGGACACCCTTGCATACTTTCACATCACACATCACACACACATCTTTCACACATCTTTCTCACAAAACATCAGACATATTCGCATAACCTTACTCCATTCATCCGCAAACACATCACATTCAGGGTTGGCAATAAGAAGGGCGTTGATCGTCTTAAGAGTACGACATACCGGAGATTCAGCTCTGGCGACAGTTTTAGATGACGGTGGGGCGAACAGAATGTGCCGGTGGCACTGGCGGCGTCCGATATATTTATCGGGAACCAATAGCCGGCAGAAAAGGCTGTGGAGCTCAGGGCAGTCGATTAGTCCCCGTAGGGTCTTACAGGCTACCGTGAGCTGCTCAGAACCTCTTCTCACTTCTAAGGAGTTAAAGCCCAACACTCCTAATAGGTAGTTGGTAGGGTACATGAAGGGAAAATAGAAATATAACCTTTGGAAAAAGCCTCTTAGAAACGTTTTCTGCACCTTTTCGAGCATCAGTGTTGGGGCAGCGGTGTAAGGGTGCCAGACACAGGCACTAGACTCAAGTTTGCTTCGGACTAGAGTGGTGTATAGTAATCGAAGGACATTAGGATTACTGAAGTCACGAGCATTTCGCATCACAAAGCCCAAACGCCTGAAGATTCCTTCGCGAGGGTAGAAATGTGGTCTTTAAATGTAAGACAGCGGTCAAACGTCACTCCCAAATCCTTAACGTTGGTGACTCGAGAAATTACGTCGCCACCCAATCTGTAGTTGAAAAGGATTGGTTGCAAGTGCAACCTTCTACCGTATGTCATGGCACCTGGCACTTGCTTGTGTTGAAAGGAAGTTTATTTACAATACTCCACCTAAAAATGGCATCAATGTCCCTTTGAAGGAGTTTACAGTCCTCGTCCGATCTGATTTGTGCAACCAGTTTTAGGTCGTCGGCGTATAGCAAGCACCTGGCAAACTTAACCTCTATTACCAAATCATTAATCATGATCAGGAACAGAGGTGGCCCCAACACGGATCCCTGGCTCACGCCCGAGCGGGTGTTGTAAGGCTTAGATTCAAAGCAACCATGTCTGACAAACTGCTTGCGGTCTCGCAGGTAGTCGGCAAAGAAACAGAGAAATCCGGACGAGAAACCTATAGCCTCTAGTTTTGTCAAGAGTACATCGTTGTCAACTCTATCAAAGGCTTTTCGGAAATCAAAATATAGAGTGTCGACCTGCCTCCCGATGTCCAAGCTACTGGATATGTAGTCAACATGGACGAGCAAATTCGAGTTTACGGAGCGACCCGGTCGAAAACCGTGCTGGGCATCCGATAACAGCTTATTTACGTGTACAAAATCACGGTATGGAGAATATGCTCGAAAACCTTGGCGATGGTTGGGAGGATAGCGACGGGTCTGTGTTCCTCAACCGATGTTTTGTCGGAGGTTTTAGGGATGGGAGTAACTCGCGAAATTTTCCATTGCTCAGGGTATACGCCGGACTGGAGGGCTAGGTTAAAAATATGACAAAGAGGAGCTGCCAAGGTGTCATCACAGCCCTTAAGAACAAAGGGTGGAATGTTGTCAGGGCCAACCGAGCTAGAGGGTCTAAGTTAAGTTAATGTTAACTCATTTATCGATAGGAGTACTCCTGGTAAGTTTCGAATAAAGTAGTCTAACTAATCTTATTTATCTTTGGACCCCCGTTTCAACCCCTTAGGTGCCAAATTGCCAAATTTGGAATCTCTAGGCTTAGCGGTTTGGGCTGTGCATTGATTTTTATACTTTGCCACCCCATTTTCCCCTCTTAGGGGTTGAATTCTGAAAAAATCTGAAACCCGTTTCTACTCATTTATCAATAGGAGCACTCCTGTGAAGTTTCGAATAAAATAGTCTAACTAATCTTATTTCCCCATACAAACTTTGAAGCCCCATTTAACCCCCTTAGGGAGTGAATTTTGAAAAATCCGTTCTTAGTGCACCCCTAGACTACATAAGGAATCGATGTGCCAAATTTGAAATCTCTAGACTCATCGGTTTGGGCTGTGCGTTGATAGATGAGTCAGTCAGTCAGTCAGTCAGTCAATCAATCAGTCAGTCAGTCAGTTTCTTCTTTTATATTTTTAGATAAGACACCGATTGTTTTTTTCTTATCATTTCGGTGTAAATTATCACATCGGTGGGAATAAAGACCACCGATTACAGCGATATGAGAACAGCGACGTGAGAAATAACACACTTTTTAGAAAATTAGAAAAAATGCATAATATCTAGGATAAATTCAATAACAGTCAATGAAGTTAATTCACTAACTACCTCTGTTAGAACCAAACAATAATAAAACTACTCATTACACTATAAAAATTCAACCACCGATAATATAAAATAATTGTCCGGGAGCAACTGAAATGGCGTACTTACGTTATTGGCGGGAATATTCAGTGATTTGACACATGCCCGTCCTGACTGCGTACTAGCACACACTAACGAGGGAAATAAAATTGGGGTAGGACACTGTCGGACTCGTAGATGTAAAGTTAGGTTTAAATTACTTTTGTCCAGCGATATGAGAACATTTTGCAGGACAAGTACGTTTGTGCCTCTCAGTAATAATAATCGTTAATTATGTAATAAATTTTGCTATATAATAATGACAAAACTAATATTCTTTGAAATAGAATAAGTTATATACTTAACTTACTTATTTTTATTAGTATATAAGCATTTTTGTTTGTAATAAAAGTAGAGGGACAGCACCGATTTGAAAAAAATAGAGGTTTATGTATTTATTTCTACCTTTGTAATAGTCCTAGGCAAATTATATTTTTGCCACAACCCAATAACTACCCATTGAATACTAATATCATGCGGCCGAGAACCTCATGAAATATCTTCTTTTTTTTTCAAATGCGAAATCATTAAATGACTCCTCCCGCTCTAGGCGGAGCAGGAAGGAGTATCAGACTTTTACCGACTAAAACCCATCTATGTTCCTTCATCGCCCTTTTTGTGTTCCGGGGCCACTGTATCTCTTTCGAACAGTCTCGCAACCCCGGCAGGCATCGGTCCTTGCGGACCCCTTCCTTTTGCTGACTCCTCTCTTTGAGGCGCGCGTGGAACACGAACGCGCCATCGACACGGCCTGTCGTCATGAGACGGCCGGACGGCGAGCTAGCCCATAGCCCACTGTCCACAGGCCCGCGCCTACTGTGCCCGGGGCGTCACCCGCGGCGGCCGGGACGTGAGGTTCTCTCCCTCTCACGTTCCACCACCTCCTTCTCTAGCATTACCGCTTCGCAGAAGGAGGCGACGGCGTCCCATACCATCTCGCTCCGCACCATGGCTTGAACCAGGGCCGGACGCGAGAGGTCGCCGTCGCCAATCGCCGCTTCGAGGAGACGGCGGTGCTTCGCCCACGCGGGGCACACCTCCACCGTGTCCTCCGGTCGATCCTCGCAGTGGAAACCTCGTGAAATATCTCGACTTGTCTCACGAGGTTGTCGACATCTGCAATGTGAGCTAGACTATCATTACGTAGATTTTCGTTACGGCCAATGGCCTGGTTGCCAAGAGCCTCGACGAATAACTTCCAAGGCTCTTCTCAGGCGGTTGGATTAAGGCCTGAACCCTAGCCACGGGTAGCTTGGACACTGCTGCCAACACCGGCGGACAGATTTTTTTATATTCATACGACTTTTTTTTTTAGGGTGAAAAATCAAGCTTTACGGTAAAACTCAGTGTGCTGCACTCAAAACATTGTGCTAATGGACGCGTTTAATAGTAAACGGGTTATGGAGGTATTTCAAGTAAAGTTATGACCTTAAAAACTAGTATTTGAAAAAAGAAATACTTGTGAAAAAGTGGGAACTTTGACCTCCAATATCTCCGTAACTAGTAGGCTCCCAGCATGTTCCCAGGTATGGCCCAGAATAAAAAAATATCACAATGACGGGGAGAACAAGTGTCTTTTGGTTTCGTTAAGGCTCTATTTACATCTTTTATACTCATTTCTATCGACAAATCCACGTATAAAAATACTATTAACCCAACAACCCCATGTTTTTTTATTCGGTAGCTCTAGGGTATGTTCAATGAAATGCTGATATCCTTGAATCTAAGAGACCTACGTCCAGATGGACTTACCATACTGCCATCTAACTGCCACTCGTAAATTTGGTGCCTTATCTTCCTGCTCAAGCAAAGAACGGAGAACTTGCGAAATTGTGAGGTCTATTTACTAGGAATCCCAAACCAAACAGCCAAATAGACCTCTATTTACTAGGGCAGCAGGGCTATATTCAAATGACAATAACTCTTAAAATAATTGGTTGGGCCTCATCAGAAGGCTGCTTAAAGTCACCCAAAGGGCAATGGAGAGAGCTATGCTCGGAGTTTCCTTGTGCGATCGCAGAACGGATGGCCGATGGGGCCGAAAAGTTCTGGAGTGGCGACTGCGAACTGGAAGACGTTGCGTTGGAAGGCCTCGCACTAGGTGGATCGATGACCTGGTGATGGTGGAACCCGCGGGATGTGAGTCGCACGGGACCGGTTAATGTGGCGACACTTGGGGGAGGACTATATCCAGCAGTGGAAGTCTTTCGGCTGAAATGATGATGATGATGAATTGGTTCAGAGTCAATATTTTGATTTCATATTGTAGATTGACTCAAATACTTTGGATTAAACATAAAAGCATAATTATGCAACATTCAGGGGTTAATTTTGGACTAAAGTAAAAAACGTGGAATAAAAATAGTAAATGTTGTGTACAATTTCGTATTTTCTTAATTTTTGCATTTCATTTAGGAAAATTTATTTAGATATTCGATAGCCTCGGCGTTTACCCTTGTAATAAAGTCCTTTGCATGTCTCTAGGTCGCTTGGATTCAAAGAAACTTGCGTTTCATTGAACATACCCTAGATGAGATAGTAATCGTCGCTTCTTGAGTCCCACAAAACAGGACGCATTTGAATTTAAATAATAAATCGTTTCAAATATGAAATTTTGACAACGCGACAATCGCGATTCTTTCGCGCGACTGTCGCGCTGCTAAAGTCGCCTAAATTTGAAAGCGGTGCTTAAGGCTGCCTGTCCACTGAAGCGGAGCGAGGCTGCGGAGCGGAGCAACAGAGAAATAATAACCAATAGGACCGCATAAAATCTCTGCTCCGCTCCAGTATGCAATCCTATTGGTTAATATTCTCCGTTTCTCCGCTCCGCAGCCTCGCTCCGCTTCAATGGACAGGCAGCCTTAGGCTCGCTGCCTGTTATATGGGCCTTGGTCATAACTAACGAATCGTTGTTCGGGAAACACAGATGTTTCCAGCCTATTTCTTGTTTTGTTATTACCTGTTATTGCATGTAGTGTAAAAGACATCCTTGCTAGCGCAAAAATTGACCCGAGAACACCAAACAGGACTGCAAATATTTCTAAGAAAAAGTGCTGGTATTTTCTTTCCGCAGGGTTCAAGTGCATTGATCCGCCAAATAAAGAGCTGAACATCATAATCCCTGTCGTCATAAATAACTGGAACTGCAACAAAGTTGTATTATCAGATTAACTCAATAAACAAAGGTATATTCTTTCTTACCTTCTTTATTTTAACATAGACTGTGAAACTCTTCCAAATAATAATAAAAAACTATATATTTTTTATTTTCTATTTCTAAATATTACTTTTTTTTTATTTGAATTATTTTAAACATTTCAAAAGTATTATAACTTTGTTAGATGTAAGTTCTGTTATGAATTCTGTGATCTCAAGGAGTACACCTACATAATAGTTTTGTCGTCCATAAATTTACTTCTCATGATCTGTGTACATCCTTTGTTGTAGATCTAAATAGATAAATGTGCTGTTTTGGCCATGTCCGCCTCTAAATTTCATTTTAGGGTCACGTTATCGACTAAATTATACAGTAATACTTGGTACTTACTCCTATTGTACACAGCACGATGTGTAAGTTCATTAGAAAGGGTAGTTTAAAACTCAACGAGAAAAAAAGCACTGTGAAAACTGTGGCCCCCATCAACAACATGACGAAAGTGAACACAGCTGAACCCCAAATTTTACGTTGATAGTCCGCAATTGTTGACTCAACTAATACTATTTTTACAGGACCGACAAATTCATGACGAGGCGGTGCTTTTTTATTTTTGCCTATGCATTCGAGTTCACACACCTCTAGATCTCCCATACTTATTTAATTTTCGTAGAATACTGATTTATTTATATAACATTATATTATTTACAAAAGCATTGCTGTAATAAAATGAGTGACATCTTGAAATAACTGTCAATAAAACCGTCAAACTGGTAAAGAGGCGTCAATTTCTGTTTATTTCACGGTTCCTATCTTTAATAGAAATGTCACTTACGGGATATCTTCCGTGGAATCTGATCTATTGAGTTGAGTATGCTCAAAAGTAGCAGCCGGCAACATAATAAGGACTCCACAAAACCTGGTGATACTGTGAGTGTTTTGCCGTGACTTGAGTTCCAGTAGTGCGGGTAGCAAAAGACAAAGAAAGAGGGTAGATAGATTTGTCTGCTCCTAACAATTTTTTTCATCAGCGTCGAAATATCGGGAGCTCAAAAATAAACAATTTTTGGATAGAATCTATATTCTATTTCTCACAATTTCTACAAGTGTTTTCCCTACTATTTCTACAGTGTTTTACTAGTTAGTACTGTTCGCTTGAAGGCTGAATCGAGAATGTCTGAGAGTATGCCAGCAGTCGCCAACCCACTTTTCCCTCCATCGAGGCCACCGATAACGATAGTTCCTATTTCTACCGGCTTGGCGCTGCTGGCGCTCTCAACCAATAAAGTCTATTAACTACTTATTAATCTTAACATAGACTTAGTATATACTGCCGAAATCTTAATTATTATTAATGAGTTAACAAGTATTTATGCTTGAATTGTGAATATTTTTGATTAAATATTTAAAAAATCATTACAGAATTATCACGGAAGTTATGTTATAAGTGACATTTAAAGTGTAGGCATCATTTTTTTTTAATTTCATACTCATATGCATTTATTTTGCATTCTATAATTTAAAAAAAAAACCGACTGCGTAAAAATTAACTAATAACTTTAAATAAAAAAACTGAAAAGAATAAAAAGTTAAATAAAAAGTTCAGGAGACAGGACATATTGACTGCAACAGTCGGGACCCATATTGTATGTAATGATTTTAGTCTATAGATTATTTAATGGGTCCCGACTGTTGCAGTCAATATTATTATGTCCAGTCTCCTGAACTTTTTTTATTCTTTTCAGTTTTTTTTATTTAAAGTTATTAGTTAATTTTTACGCAGCAGTCGGGTTTTTTTTTTCATTTTTTATTGACGTGACAACGTCTTATAAATTGGTTTGCCGGGTGACACTTCAAGAAACTGGGTAACGCTCCGCTCACGTTATGCGCTCACAATGAGAGCGAGTGAGAGGCACGCGTCCCGCCTAAGAGCGAGAGAGACAGACATAAAAAGTTTATTTTACCACTCAAAGTCGTTGTCACGTAAAACTTTCGCCCGTATACCGACTTTACAGGCAACCAATTTTTTTTATTTTAAATTTAACACTTTTTAGTTACGTAGATATTATACCATTTTAAAATCCTCATGATGAGCCCTTTATCGAGCTGTTCAGGCTGCAGAGCGTGCCAAACATTTAAATTTGGCGCTAAAAATCCGCCTTTGTCACTACATATACCCAGTGTCACTCTCACAGTAAATACGAATCTAATGACACCTCTCAAGCTAAAATCCATCTAGCCGTTCAGGCTGCAGAGCGTGCCAAACATTTGAATTTTATTTAGTTTTACACACAACTAAAATAGTTCGAAGCACTTCGAAATGACAAATAGTATTATTTGTCATTTCGAATTACATTCAAACATATAAGTTGCTTAAATTTTTGTAATCACCTTTTAAAACCCTCCATTGAAAAAAAATCGAACTCCACAATATGGCACCCCAAATCTACGATTTTTATTAGTTTTTTTTTTATTATAATTAAGCCAGTGACACACGCGCCATCAAGAAGAATCTAATGACATGTAATCTATCCAAATCCCTCCATCCGTTGAGGAGTTACGACGGAACAAAGAAACGGACATACATACATACAGGTCAAACACATTACCCTCCTTTTGGGTTTCGCCGCAGTCGGGTAAAAATATGTTACAAGGGGCTTAAAGCTAGGTACATAATTTCCCCGATACTAGGCAATATTTTCTTGCGTGTTAGGTTTTATGCCTTTCGTATTTAATTATCATGTTTTTAAATAGTTTTGATTACTGTCTTACGTAATAAGGTTTTCAGAAGCTCATCCGACGACACAAGGCGCTGAAGGACACACAAAGGCCCAGCGCACACCGCTGGAGGCGCAACGGAGCGCATTTGAAGACAACAATTTAAAATAATGCTTAACCACCTTGATATACGGTCGCGCGCATGCTCTTGTTTTATTTATTCTTATATTGACCGTATATCAAGGTAGTTAAGGTTTATATTAAATCGTTTTCTTCAAATGCGCTCCGCTGCGCCTCCAGCGGTGTGCGCTGGGCCAAAGAAGATTAAAATTTGTTATTCCTGCAAAACAACGTTGTGGAGTTTATTTGTTTTGTACACATTCTAAAGTGACAAACCAAGTGAATATTTACAAAGATATTGTGCAAAATGTACAAATTAATATTTTTGAACGAAACAGCGCGCCTGTCCGTTTATATGATTTCTGCCTTTTTTTTATTTTTCTAGTCGCTACAAAACAGGTTTCATAGATAATATGGGTTTATAGAGCAACAGGTACCTATAGATAAATCATACAGCCAGGTTGTTGACAACTTCACTTAGAAAAGGTTCCATAGTGCGTCATGGCCTTTTTGGCGCGTTACCATGGTCAGAACTAGCGCCGCCATCTTGTATTTTAAACACTATTTAGTTTTTTACTAATATAAAACTCTTATCTTCAAAGTCAAAATTTTGCGAACGTTAGGCTAAACAGTTAATATTTCAAGAGAATCCAATGTTTTGCGCACTGCCGGCCGGACGGGCCCACGGGTCGTTTGAGAGACTCCTGTAATGTCACAAACTTTTAGGTGAACTAGTTCACTTGAGTTTTCGACTTTTTTTCAAAGGATTAAAGATTCAAAGAAATACTTAAACAAGTTTGTGTTTCAGTAAATCAGTTAGGGGAGCGTGAAAAAGTGGATCGCAGCCGTACACATGGCGCGATCCCTTGTCGACGATGTCGCGCAAAAAGGCAAACTTCATTTGAAAATTAAAAAGTGGTCAAAATTTTCAGAGCCTAAACTAAAAATATTCGATCATAAAACGTTTCAATTTTCAAGCCTTTGTTACATCAAAACACATACCTATGGATGCCGAAATCGGATTATTCTTCTTTTAATTCATCATCATCATGTCAAGTCCTGGAATCACTGCTATACGCCTCTGGAACAGGCTTCCTTTTTTCTGCCAGACTTCTCGGTTCCATGCATTTGTTTTCTAAAAAGTTAAAATTAAAAATATTCTAAGTACGGCTTACCTATGGGCGCTATGTAAGTAATCGAGACAATATAATTATAAAATCTTATATACGTTTGCGGGTCACTTGTTGCCTTGTATTCTACAAAGATAGCATGTTGTATTCCCAAGCATCACGCAAGCGTTGGAACCGTCAATAAAGCAGCCCATTTAGAACTTTTAAGATGTTAGAGTTTTTTAAGACACTTATAAGAGAGACTTGTTCCGTGTGGTGCCCGGACACAAAGAATTGCACCACCCCATCTCTTCCATTGGGTGTCGTAAAAGGCGACTAATGGAATTTGGATGATCCCCAACGCACACAAGTCTGTTTGGTTATGATACGCGTTCTCTATCTTTTCGCTAGCATGATCAATAAAGCAGCAGGGTAATGCGAAGCACCTAAGGGCGGCTACCAGGATCCATACAGTGGTTTTCGGCCTTTCGCTGCATCCCAACCTTTGCCAATCGTACTAGTCTGCCAGTCCATTGGACCTCAAAGGAAGGGACGAGAGAGTGGGTTTGCACCTGCGCAACTGCTTATCCACTATAATCCAATTCACGCGCAGATGACCCTAGCTAACTTATTTCCGGAGCTGAGCATTTAAAAGCCCTGCGGCGATGGGATGCTGGCGGTGGGACTGAGGTATCGATGTACCGAGGTTCTAGTCAGCATCCTGCACGTAGGCGGCCAGGGGAGAGTGGTCGCTTCTGGAGTCGATTGAGTCGGGACTCTGGGTTCGGCAGCACAACTGGTGACAAAGCAGCCCTATTTAGGATCGCTCTGCTTTCCTCTGCACAGAGGAGGGGTCTAGAAAAGGTGGCCCAAAAATAGTCCGTCTCACCCATAATCCAGGTGCCAAACCGCAGGCGCTTGGACATCGACAAATGCGGTCGAAAGAAACGAAAGCAATCTGATAACGAGAAACAAAACCAACGACTGTGCATCGCTACATGGAACGTACGGACTTTGTTGGACAGCGATCGTAATTTATGCCCAGAGAGGAAAACTGCCCTCATAGCAAGAGAGTTGGCTCGCTATAACATAGACATAGCTGCAATAAGCGAAACCCACCTCAGTGACATCGGAGAGCTTCGTGAAGATCTTGGAGGCTACACTTATTACTGGAGCGGACGTCCTTCCGGTGAAAGAGCGGGTAACGGTGTAGGCTTTGCTATTCGCAATGGTTTGGCTAGGGATCTGAGTGAATTACCTAAGGGTGTCAATGACCGCCTAATGACTCTACGCCTTCTAATTTCTAATAACAAGTACGCCCATCTCATAAGTGCCTATGCTCCCACTCTACCTTCACCAGATGAGGATAAAGAAGCGTTCTACCAAAACCTAAGACTTATTCTGGAGAACATCCCAAAGAGGGACAAAATAATATTGTTAGGGGATTTTAATGCTCGTGTTGGCACCGAACATGATACTTGGAACGGAGTCCTCGGCAAGCATGGAATTGGAAAATGTAACGACAATGGACTAAGACTATTGTCGTTATGTGCTGAATTCGATCTTAACATCACTAATACATGTTTCCGACTTGCTGAGAAATACAAGACCTCGTGGATGCACCCCAGATCTAAGCACTGGCATCTTTTAGATTATGTTATTGTTCGCCAAAAGGATCTGCGTGACGTTTTTGTAACGAGAGCAATGTGTGGAGCTATTGGATGGACTGATCATCGTCTTATTCGATCAAAGATGTACCTGCAGTTAAAAGCACCACGACGAGCTCCCAATAAGATTCCAACTAGACTCGCCTTCTCATCTTTAATAACATCATCAGAATTGGGTAAAGCGTTGGACTTAAAATTTGTTGCATGTAATCCGCAGTCTGAACCATCAACAATTGATAGTGACTGGAGATGTTTTGCCAAACTGCTTCATGCTTGTGCGCTAGAAACTATAGGTAAACCTCTAAAAAGGAACCAAGATTGGTTCGATGCATCTGATCAAGAGATTAAAACACTAGTTGACAGACACAGACATGAGCTAAACTCGCCGGATGCACGTAGCAGTAAGAACACGGAACAGAAACTGAGGTCTCAAGTTCGCAAACTAAAGGACAAATGGTGGAAGGAGAAAACCACTGAACTACAACACTGCGCTGATACTCACCAGACTGGCAAATTTTTTGAGGGTATTCAAGCTATATTTGGCCCACGAGCCAGAAAAATAGCACCCATGTACACTAAAGACAAACAACACCGAGTTACGAGTAAAACTGACGTAATAATGCGATGGGCAGAACATTTTAATGAGGTCTTGAATCCCGACGCACTCAGCGCTGATCTGTCGTACATAAATACGCTTGAAGATTTGCCGGTTTGTCAACATCTAGATGACCCACCTACCTACGATGAGTTTGTGCAAGCAGTCATTCGTCTTAAAAATAGCAAAACACCTGGAATGGATCAACTGCCCGCAGAAATTTACAAATACAGTGGGAAACATATTGTAAATAGGCTATACGACCTCATTAAAAGGGTGTGGGAAAGCGAGAAAGTTCCACAGGACTGGAGAGATGCGGTGATCTGCAAGCTGTATAAAGGGAAGGGTGATGTCTCCGATTGCAGCTCTTACCGAGGCATTTCATTGCTTTCTACTGCCGGCAAAATTCTTGCGCACATAATTAACACCCGCCTTAGCAAATTAGCTGAAAAATACCTGCCTGCCTGTATCGATGCCATATCCGTCGTAAGGCAAATTCAGGAGAAAAGCTTAGAACATCAAAGGCCTCTCTACATGTGCTTTGTCGATCTAGAGAAAGCATTTGATAGAGTTCCACGCGAGGCCCTATGGCTTATTCTCCAAAAGTATGGCTACCCAAAGAAGTTCATCAACCTCATACGCCAATTTCATGTTGGCATGAAAGCGCAGGTTCGACACGAAAACGAACTTTCTGAGGAGATCCATATTACGAGTGGAGTAAAGCAAGGCTGCGTCATGGCACCCACACTCTTTGCCATTTACTTCGCAGTAGTTATGAGAGACGCCCTGCAGTATTGTAGTGACCGAATTCAGTTGAACGTACGGACTGATAAAGGCGTGTTTGATGTTGCTAGGTTTAGGGCAAAATCAAAACTGCAAAAGATCTCCATTTTGGAGATACTTTACGCTGACGATGTGTGCCTCATGTCCAATAGCATGGCGAATCTCCAAAGCTATGTTGACGCACTACACCAATCTTGTCAACGATTCGGCCTAGTGATCAGCGCTTCCAAGACGCAAGTCCTCAAGCAACCACCACGAGGCTGCCAAGCTGATGATACCACTTTGAATCTAGATGGGAAACCACTAGAGGAAGTCATGCAGTTTAAATATCTTGGGAGCAACATAAGGCATGATAACACATTATCTTCGGAGATACCATCGCGCATTGCAAATGCCGCTGCAAACTTTGGACGACTTAATGACCGTGTCTGGAGATCCCATGACTTAAAGCTAGAGACAAAGATTAGTGTCTACAATGCGTTAATCCTACCTGTCCTTCTTTATGGCGCCGAGACATGGTGTCTATATAAAACTGACATTAGGAAACTTGATACATTTCACCTAAGGTGTCTGAGATCCATCCTAGGCATTAAGTGGCAGGACCGCGTTCCTAATACTGAGGTTCTGCGCCGTTCCGACATGTATGGCATAGAAGCTCTACTGATGCAGCGCCAACTCAGGTGGTGTGGGCACGTCCTTCGCATGAAGCATTACCGTTTACCCAAAGTAGTCTTCTACTCTGAAATGGCAGAAGGCAAACGGAAGCATGGCGGTCAACATCTCCGCTACAAGGACGTGTTAAAAAGACATCTTAATGCTTGCGCTATTGATCCGACTGGTTGGGAGAGGCTCGCTTTACATAGGTCGTCTTGGCGCTCTACTATCTGCAAAAATGTAAAAATCTTTGAAAACCAGCGACTTGATACATTGGAAGAAAAGCGCCAAATACGGAAAGAGAGACCTAAGCCCTCCTACACCTACACCTATAACTCTACCGGTCAACTCTACTGCTTAAGTTGTGACCGGATATTTAAAAGCAAATTCGGTCTGGCCAGCCATATAAGGGCACACGCACGGAAGTAGTTCCAAAGGGTCGCCGTTACCGAAATCGGTAAGGAGGACTATATATATATATAAGAGAGAGAGAGTTAAAAAAACAGCTTTTGTCTTTACAAGAGAATATTAAAAATCTACTAAACAGCGCATAAGTATTTTGTGACCCTTTGAGCTGGTTTTTATTGTTAAAGCTGTTTATGCTGCTTAGCGCAAGGACATCTTCTCATTCACGGAAGGAACGAATATTAATCACCACGCTTGCGTAATGTCCAAGTTGACATTCCTTTAACAATTATCCCTACCTCCTGACACAAACTTTATAAAAACAATGAACAGTACAATGGTTTACATGCAATGGTCATACAATGGTTTTCACCATTAACATGAAATTGAAAATATCGCAGTGGTTGCTAGTTGAAACTCTGCCTCATTGTAAGCTGTGAATCCCTTTACTCCTGAGCCATCACAATGCGTGACAAAATAAAAGATTATTTTTTTATTAACCGACTTCAAAAAAGGCGGAGGTTATATGTTCGTGTGTATGTATTTCTTTTTTTTTATGTATGTTACCTGATTTCTCTCCCATTTGTGGACCGATTTTCAAAATTCTTTTTTCATTTGATAGAGTACACTCCTGAGGTGGTCCCATTTTAATTTGGTGAAGATCTGATGCTGACCTTCGGAGATATACAATGGAACTCTTCAAAAAGAGACGGCAAATCTGTTGTGATAGCTCCAATCGGTTGGATGTTCATTGTTTATACAATATCATGACGGAACATCACGCCTGTATGCTCTGAGGGGGTACGCAGAAGTGTACAATTTACCTGATTTCTCTCCCATTTGTGGACCGATTTTCAAAATTCTTTTTTTACTTGAAAGAGTATACTCCTGAGGTGGTCCCATTTTAATTTGGTGAAGATCTGATGCTGACCTTCGGAGATATACAATGGAACTCTTCAAAAAGAGACGGCAAATCTGTTGTGATAGCTCCAATCGGTTGGATGTTCATTGTTTATACAATATCATGACGGAACATCACGCCTGTATGCTCTGAGGGGGTACGCAGAAGTGTACAATTTACCTGATTTCTCTCCCATTTGTGGACCGATTTTCAAAATTCTTTTTTTACTTGAAAGAGTATACTCCTGAGGTGGTCCCATTTTAATTTGGTGAAGATCTGATGCTGATCTTCGGAGATATACAATGGAACTCTTCAAAAATAGACGGCAAATCTGTTGTGATAGCTCCAATCGGTTGGATGTTCATTGTTTAAACAACATCATGACGTAACATTACACCTGTTTGCTCTGAGGGGTACATAGATGTGTACAGTACACCCAGATTTCGACAGTTATGGCATGTTATGTTCCATTTATTGGGGATAAGCCTATTACCATGACATGTATTGTTAACCATGTACAATGAATGCATAGCAAATATTTGTAAGTATAGGATATTGCAACTAAAAATGGAAAAATAAGATAAAACTTTTTTGCCAATAATAAAACCGACTTCAAAAAAAACAACAAACAAAAAAAACACAAAAAGAAAAGGACAAAAAAATACACTAAAAAAAAACACTAAAACAAAACCACAAAAAAGTGAAAAATAACTTTAGCTTCAGAAGCCGGTGAGAAAAACACCCAACTCAATCAAAGATCAAGTTTCAGAAGTCGGTGACAAAAACACTAAATCAATTAAACAAGGTCACCGACTTCTGAAACTTGACCTTTGATTGATTTGGTGTTTTTCTCACCGGCTTCTGAAGCTAAAGTTATTTTTCACTTTTTTGTGGTTTTGTTATAGTGTTTTTTTTTTTTGTTTTGTTTTTTAGTGTATTTTTTTGTCCTTTTCTTTTTGTGTTTTTTTTGTTTGTTGTTTTTTTATACTTGCTACAGTACAGTTTGCACCAAAGCATGCAAAAATGCAAGCAAAGCAGCAGCAGGCCAATAGCATAAATCAAACAGACAATAATCAGCAAACAATTGTATGCAGTAATTAAGGGCTATTTATCCCTCAAATGGCTTAGCATGATCCTCCGTTACGCCTAAAATACTGCAGCATTAATTTTGAAATAAATATATGGTAAAGTTAAGGATTAATGCTGTCTTATGTGTGACGAAAACACGATTCCATAAATTGTTCTCGATAGAAATAAAAACCAAAGTTACCTCCAGATTGAACAATAAACCGCTGGTATTCAAAAAGTACTTCAATTTAGATCTTGAAACTTCGCATACTAACTGAACTAACTATAAAGCAGGTCTTATGTGTTTTATTTTTTTAGTTTGGATTTTTTTTTTCTGTTTGATTGGTCAATAGTTTTTTTGTAAATCGCAAAAAAACACTAATTTCGCACTATTCGGCCGCAGTGACTGACGTAACAACCGCTTTGTAGTGCAAGCTGATTAGAACTTTATTCTAACAGCATTTCAAACGAAGTTTGAACCACCACAAATAGTTGCTAATTTTAGGGTTAGAAGGGCCTTAAGCAAAGCTTTACTTTACAGGGCCATAGATCATCGGGTTGCATATTAAAAAATCAAAACTTTTCTGAGCAAATTTCAAAAGAACAACGTACAAATCAACAAAGTTTAAAATAACGATGGTCATTTGATCAAAAGTTCAGCTGACCAAAGTCTGGAATATCAATGTTTACATTATTTATTACACTATTGACCAAATCGTTTAAAGGTCAAAATGGATTACTGGATAAATTATTAATTATCAAATGGATTAACTGAAAAAGGTAAAAATAATATTAATATTAGCGAATAGCGCCCCTACTAAAAACAATGGCCGCTACCGCGGCACCGCTCGCTTCGCTCGCTCGGCTCGTGCGTAGGAGGTCACAGTTTTAACCTAACCTAACCTACCCATTTTGTTTAAAGAAGAAATTAACCTAACTTTTGATCAGTCTATAGTATACCTACATTTAAATTAATAATTCTTAATTAGAAATCATTTGTGATTATAAAATTTGATTAGTTATGATTTGATATTTTAAAATTACATCTAGCAACTTTTGATCAGTCGTTCATTTGATGTCACATACATTGGGATTCTAAAATTTTTCTAAATAAAACATTTGGTCATTTAAATTTTGTTATTTCGTTTATTGTTCTTTTGAAATTTGCTCGAGGAAGTTTTGATTTTTTAATATGCAACCATTCATCGCCTGGGTTGTGGGTGCATATCGAGTAGTTTTGGTACGCAGACAGGGAGCCACGAACAGGCCTCGCGAGGCACAGTACCCGCGACCGCCTCAGCCGTAGCCGGTCCGGAGCAAACAATAGTCGAGCTGAAGTAGTCACGCCATCAAAATTCTATTTTCCTAGTAGTAAATAGTAGTGCAGCAACAGCGCACATTATATTACAGTCACTGCAATATAATCATTGCCCTGGCAATATTTTATAGGCCAAAGGAATACTTTTATGAAGTCACATACACATTTATCAATACAATGGATTTACATGCAGATAAATAATAATCCTATTTTAGTGACAACAGCTGGATAGTAGGTATCAATAATAAAATAATATCGTAAACTTGTACTAAAATCCGTACAATAAGTATTGCTTCTTTTAACAGTAACGTCTTTCAGGTTTAATCATAGTAGTAAATTCAATAAAAATTAAATGATTTTACTTTATTGCCTCAGAATGTGTCCGAAAACTTTTTTAATGATGATGACCTTTACAAAACGATTTTTTCTTGTCACATACAGGATTAAAAGCTCGTGGCTAAATAACAACAGCCACTCAGGTCAGTCTTTAGGTTAAGCCGTGCTTGCCTAGGTTGGTCTGTGGGTGGGTGACCACCTATTACAGTTTCCTCCGTGCCTCGGAAAGCACGTTAAGCCGTTGGTCCCGGCTTTCATTTGTAGATCTTTGACAGTCGTTACAGGTAGTCAGTGACCCAAATAGTCTGCAGCCAGCCTTACCAAGGGATATCGAATTACCCAGTACTAACTGGGTTGTGGAGGTTAGATAGGCAGTCGCTCCATGTAAAATACTGGTTGGTATTCAACTGCATCTGGTTAGACTGGAAGTCGACCCCAACATAGTTGGGTAAAGGCTAGACAGATGATGATGACAGGATTAAAAACTCTGTAAGGTCTCATATGTTATCTTCTCTAAAAGAATATCAAAGAACTATCACACACTACCAACAACCTCATGTAGATTTGCCAGGAAAATCAACAGGATGAGAGGTAGGCCCTTACAATGATCCCTTTGTCGCGTAAGTATTACGATCCCCTTGCTAGGCGAACGGCCGCTTTGTTTGTTGCCACACAGAAAACATGCTCATTTAGAAATAATATATTACACCCTACTTATTATTAGAACCATATGACGTTCTTATATCTTAACAAAACCAAACTATTTTCCTGTTGGTGCACCGTCCTACACATACTTCCGATAAACTAGTATATTTTACTATTGTTATTGAGAGCAGGGGTTCGCGCGAATCCGGTAGTTACCATAAAAAGTAATGATGCTAACCGTCATATCAATATCTACAAATTGTTTTATTTTATGATAAAATCGCCATCAGTGTCAAATAGTGTGTGTATTACAAATGGTGCAATAGATACCGGATACGGATAACATAATCAAATGGGCCCATTATCCCACATACTCTTTGGAGAAAGTAAAATAATACTAAATATTGTGACACATCTGGAATATAGTTATACCACGAAATACAAAATTGCATAAACAACGTTGGAAATAGAAATGAAAACAACTTTATGGTGCTCGACAGATGTGCATGATAATTACCGATAAAAGGAAACCTAATTAGGTATACTATATTATTTTTTATATATGTATCTTACCGTCGTTTAAGAGTAAGGAAGATAAGAACAGAGGAAGACCAAAGAAGTTTAGACTGAAGGTGGATGGACTGTGTGAAGGATGATATCATCGGATGATAGCCATATGGCTGAAAGGAGGTCTGTGACTGCTGAGATGCATGTAATAGAGAAGAATCGATGATAGAAGGAGACATGTTGCGCCGACCCCTAATAAATTGGGATAATGGGGTCGATTCTGTTGTGCACAAACTAAACTTAATTTAGGCTATTGCTATCTTTTCCTCTCTAATAAAACGAGAAAGAGACGGACGTAATTTAGAGCTGTCAAATTTAGTTGGAACTAATATTTCTATACAAATGAAGGGTGCACGTAAAAACATGTCGACTAAAAACACGGTAAAGCGCAAGGCATAAACTAGTTTGACATCTCTAACTTAGTTCATAGCTATAGCCGTCCTTTTCTCGCACTGCCTTTTAGTAAAAGATAGCAATAGCCTCAATGATATATAAACTATAGATACGTTGTCCGCACTCTGAGAACATGAAATGAAGCTAATGGGGTTGTTTCCCGGAAATTTCGCCGCAAGATGGCGCTGATAGTTTGTTACCTGTCAAAAGTTTTTGATATAAACGTGTGCATTGTGTGGACGATTTTTTAAGTATTTGCGTGTTTTTTTTACTCAATTTGTGTTGCTGCACAATGTATGCTACCTGGCGTATCACCCAGTTGAAGGAGAAATTGAAGAAAATAAAGAGCAATGCAACAAGGACAGAGAGCGGTGCTTGTCGAAAAATACATTATATTTAACATTTTATCGAATTTTAGCTGTTTTCTAGGCAATATTAAGGTTCTATAAGTTGTAAAATAAACTTCACTCACTAACTTTTTGCTTTTTAATGATCTAATGATAAATAAACTACGGTACGATACATCATTAGTTACATGTAACAAAATGTAAGATTATTTGAAAAGAACCCATTTTTTATTCACAGGTTGGAAGCGTACGACAGAAATTTCAACTTCGACAGTGTTTGTAACAGTCTTGAAGCGGTCTCGTAGTCTGTTTCGTTGAAATGTTTCCCACATAACCTCGAAAAATTACTTGATTTGTTTTTTTTTTAGTTTCAGTGCCTTTTCCCGTTTTCTCTTCATGCGCAAATTTCTTGGAAATGTGACAACGCCTATTTCTTTGCATCCAAAGGCTACACAACGACCCATAATATTGAAAAAAGTCACAAAATAATAAGATATTCTTAAATTTCTATGGAGTTTGACAGTTTGTTTGTAACAAACACTCAGCGCCATCTACGTGGAACTATTTGACAGTTTTCTTCCCCCCTGTCGCGCGACGCTACGTTTGTTTATAATTTAATAAATCCTGTGACGTGACTGAAGATGTATATTTATCTCCCTCTCGCAACAGGCATCCCGCCGTTCGGTGTCATATTTTCTTTCTCTTTCTTCACGCTTATAAGTAGTTCTAGTATTTTCGCCGTTTTTAAGCGCCGCGATGTTGGTTCATGACGTGTCTATATATAATACGTCATTGAATAGCCTAAATTAAGTTTAGTTTGTGCACAACAAAATCGACACCATTATCAAGAGAATGATGATTATTGCCGTCGTTTTATGTATTCATCGTAAATACTACTATAAAGTCACTATAATTATTTGTAAGAAGAATCTTTAGCCTTTCCATTACTGGTTGTATTCGATATCAATTTTCTTTGGTCTGCAAGTGTCATCAACAGGGCTAAAAAACCCACTAAACGCTATTCTTCGTCTAGTACCTGCGTCTGTATTCAACCTTATTTTAATAAACATGTAATTACACCGAGACAATCCGAAAATGACCAGCTTTGGGTTTTTAATGCTCATTCGGGAATGAAGCTATAATCCCCGACAAAATGACTCCACCTCAGAGATTCAACCTTCCACTGACAAAACGATACGACGCCTCGCCTACCACCATTACATTTTATTACTGCAAAGGTACACGAGTTTGCTTTTTTGACGTATAAATATAAGAAATTGTCGTAATAAAAGTGAATATCTCGGGTCGCCTTAATACAAAGAATAATTTGTTTGAACCTAAAAAGTGTCGCAGAAAATATTTTGGAGTAAACAGCGCTTGTAAAATTTTTATGTTTGTGGGATGAGGTAACAATCTGGTTTGTGAAAAGAAGTTGTATTTGCGCTTTGGTTGGCACAAAAGATTTCATGATTTGTTGGATTTGACTGGGCTTTGGAGCCTTCGTGTAATTTGCTTTTTTTTTCATTGGAATAATGAAACCTACTCTCGTGCACTCAAAGTTTATATCTGTTTAACCATATAAATACTCAACAAACATCGCACCTCATTGTCATAATTGTTAAATTATCGCTAATGTAGAATCCACTTGTATAAAAGTCTCACAAAAGTTTTCCAAAACATATCCATGGGACTTATCCCGTGGGTATGTACAACTCATTGAGCTATTACTACTACGTATAAAGAAGACAGCGCGAACAAAATCTGTGCTCCGTTCAACTGCTGTCAGCCGGCTGCAGTTCACTCAGTCGCTTGCTCGCCACAGCATTATATATACGGGGTTAGCCGCTCCCCGCGCTCTCCGCACTGCGCACAGAATTTGTTCGCGCTGTCTTCTCGATACGTAGTAGTAACAGCTCAATGTTACAACTTTATCTTTTCAAATCAACTGTTCCATGTCTTACGTACAATCGTGCATGCTAAATTATACACCCATAGAACGTTGCTAATTGTTGATCGAAGCATAGAACAAACACAAACTGCAATGCACATATGTGTGCAAGTGCACAATCTGTGTAATAATATGACATTACGTCCCTACCTCCTTTGACAGGAAGTCGAGTAAAAGCGATAAGGCTATAGAAAATACGGATCCAGAAACTAATAAACACTGAAACGTTTATCAAATTGCAATAAACTCGACCACAGTGATACACAAACACTAGCAATTGTAAAACGCTTATAAATTATAGACAACATAACAACGTTGAACAATAAACATTCAAAAATATGACCACTATAAACACATTTTAAACTTATTGATAACCCGGTAGAATCAATTACAAAAACTGTACCATAAAATACTGAGCGAAGGAATTAATTCGATTGGCAAAGCAATTACGGCCAGTCACGATGGCCAGTGATTCATGATCTTCATTACGACGTAAATCATTTATGGTCGACGTGTGAATTTACATAGGGCCTACAAGAATTTCTATAAACATGCAAATTGATAAGGTGAAAAATTTGCGATCGCCAACGGGACATTGTCGCGGTTTTTATTTACTCATCAGATGGTGGCGCGACGGTTATTTATTGGAGTTGCTTGTTGGTGTAGGGCAGCGGTTCTCAAACTTAGCAACGGAACCCTTTTGGAAACCTAAATATTTGACGGAGCCCTAAAATAAGTTTGTTGCGAAAATAATAAAAATAATCAAGAAATGGTACTGACAATGGATTACTACAACTGTTTCAAAGCTAGTCGGTTAGATTTCGCTGTTTTACAATTTACTTGGTTTAAAAATATTATAATTTTAGTGACTGTCGTATAGTAACTTAACTTTCTCTGCAACCTTATTTTTCTTTGGTATATTTTTTTAATTATGACCAGCATTTTCGTGCTCTAGGGTTCCGCGGAGCACACTTTGAGTAAGGCTGGTGTAGGGAATACGTTTTATATACAACGCCTAGCTTTTGCTCGCGGTTTCGTTCCATTTCAGTTGGAAATCATCTGAAGGAGAGGTTTCAAATAAAGCCTATGACACTCGAGGTGAAACAATTTTTGGAATCGGATTGGTAGTTCGAAAGATTCGACCTACATCCGAACTTACAAACATGCAAACTTTTCCTCCTTACAATCTTACTATTTATGTACATAGGTACATAAATAATAAGATTGTAAAGAGGCATGCTCTGCAGCCTGAACTGCTTTGATAAAGGGCTCATCATGAGAATTTTAAAACGGTATATCTAAGTAACTAAAAAGTGTAAAATAAAAAAAAATACATTAAAAATTAAAAATTCCGACTGCGTAAAAAATAACTAATAATTTAAAATAAAAGCTGAAAGAAGTAAAACAAGTTCAGGAGACAGGAAATATTGACTGCGACAGTCGGGACCCATTAAATAATCTAGACTAAAATCATTACATCCAATATGGGTCCCAACTGTCAGTTGCAGTCAATATGTCCTGTCTCCAGGACTTGTTTCATTATTTTCAGTTTTTATTTAAAGTTATTAGTTACTTTACGCAGTCGGGTTTTTTTTTTATTTTTACTTTCCTTGTATTCGCAATGAAAAGAACAGTGTTTACCTCCGACTTATTTAGTCCCTCGAACTATTAGCGCCCTCGCTGCGCTCGGGCATCAAACCCCGTCTCGGGACTAGATAAGTTACTTTCACCCCTAGGGTAACAATGTATATATTTAAAAACCACAATCCTCGATTATTGTCATAAAATTGTACTTTGTCACGTTAATGAATTACGTTTTTATGACACCGCCGATTACAATATTAATCTCAAGGCCAGCTCTTATCTTATATTTAGTTTATATACGTTTATCACTTTATCTAGTCACGTAATTGACTATCTGTCTATATCAGTAGATAAATAGATTTGCAAGTCACAACTGCAATAAAACCAGCTTGATCTTGTTATTTTTTTACTGGGGCGTGTTTATATTTTCTGAATATTTCTGTAAATACGTTGTTTTTAGTTAACAATTTTAGTATCCATTAGGCCATAAATTCAGAGGAATGGTTCTTGTATCGAACGCTGATGTTACGCCCCACTGTACTCTCCAAGAAATGCTCTTCCAAATTTTCGGCCTTAAAATTACTGTCTTACTTCTATCCTTCATAATATTTTAAATGCGAAAGTTTGTGAGTATATAGGGTGAAGTACCCAATTATCAGCACTTTAAGAGTTGGTCCTAATTTAAGCCTATTTATTATTGTGAAAAATAGTTCTTTACCCGTTAAGGCAAATTTTATAGTTGTAATATTTAATATGGAAGACGATATTAAAAGAAAAACATGGTTGACCTCTATCCAAGATTTTTTAGACAAGTAAGAATAAAAAATGGGTCTCTCACCATTTACTGGCACTATTCGCCCCAATTAATAGCATAGAGCGAGCTAATTATCAGCACATAACTATCACTGTTAGGAATTGCATTAACAAATATATTTCCATTCTTAAAATCTGTTTTTTATTTATATTTTTATATAGTTAGTAGGTAGGTACCCTGTAATACAAAACAATCACTTATAATCTAATAATACTGTTATAAAATTGACAAAGTTTAACATTAATAAAGTTATCTTAGGTAGGAATTTAAATAATTTGTTCAGACTTACGAAAATCTCTTTTTTAAGATTTTCGTTTGTGTACATGTTTCGTTTATTTGGTTTATTTTCTTCCTTTGGCTTCATGGTAGGTGGATAAGTGGTTCTGAAAAAGAAAAGAGATGATGAAATTCTAGGAAAACCAATTTATCAGCATGCTTCTGATCCAATTATCAGCACCATGCTGAAAAATGGTAAATAAAGTTTCAGCACCATGCTAAGATTTGGATTTTGATAGTTTATACAACTTTTTCCAAACTAAATGAATTCTATGCATAAAATAAACACAGTTTACATTAAGAAGATGAAATTAGTATTTAGGTACTTTTTTTCCATTTATCAGCACCAGTGCTGATAATTTGGAATTTACAAAATATTCGATCCGTTTATCAGCACCACGTCTTTTACCAATTTATCACTATAACCTCAAATTCTACTCTTCAGATTATCCTCATAAAGTATCTCAAATATCAGAGAAATCGTTAGTTTCAATATAAAATATGTAAAAGATCTGATATATCATAAAATGTAAACACGTGAACTTACCGGCGATCACAAGAAACAGGCATAAACAGAAGAAACTGCAGGACACAAATGTTTTTTTACTCAATTTCCGCCATTTTGTAATCTCAAAGTATGGTGTTGGCAATAGTAGGATTCCAAAAACATACATTTATTTATTTATTAGTTTGGTAACCCAAATTAGTAAGTGAAAACCTTAGAATTTGACAATTTATTCGGAGTGTTGATAATTTGGTGCAGTGCTAGCGTTTGGGTTATTGCCCCTAGTATGGATGAATGGATGTTTGTTACTATTACTATTTGAATCGAAATTTGTTAACAATTTCAAGGATTTTTTTTTTTACACGGAACCCTAACCCTTTTTCCAAGATAAAAGTAGCCTTACTTGCTCATAACATCATCTATCTGCTAGTTAAAGTCCCGTAACAATTATTCCAGCCGTTTCTGAGATTAGCTGGAACAAATAGACAGACAAAAACATAGAAAAAAGACTCGTACTGCACTGTTTTAGACTTTCACGGTTTTTTAGTTTTTGGTTTTTTTGGGAGCTCATAGAAACTATGATATTAGGGCTCGGTAAGACACGGGAGTTGAAAGTATACCGCCGCTGTGGCTCTGGATGAAACAACAGGCTTTTCGCCCATGCTCGCGTTGAAGGCCAAGGGCCCTCTTAATAACGATAAGTTAAATACGCACACATTTTTTTTTCTTTATGTGTATAATCATCACATACATTTAAAAATCTTAGATATTAGTTCCAGGACAAAGACCGTTGTTTATGTATTGTATTTGTGTTGTTACTAGCTAGTTTTTAAATACTTTAAATTGTAATCTGTGGAGAACGTTGTGGGTAGCATAATTGTTTTAAAATTTAATATTTAAATTATTGTTTCGAATTCTTATTGTGCTACTGTTTTTTTTCTTAAATAAATAAATAAAAAATCCCGTAAGTAATTTAAGTGCCGTATAAGTACTGTTTATACTTTCATACGCATTTAGTAAAAAGCTGTTATTTTGAAATTACAAACAGCTAGTTCAATCTTATTTATTTGTACAGATTATGGCAGTTGCGCCACCGCGCGCGGCGAGGAAACATACTAACTATCGGATATTTTCTCGCTCAAGAAACGTACAATAGACAATAGACATAAGTACTTTCCGTGTTAACAAAAGAGATGCATTTCAATAGTTGATCGCTTACTGTTAACACTGCCGGCGAGGACTCGCTCCACTAGTTTGTCGCTGAGCGACATAAACTATAAAAGATAATACTCGCTCAGCGATACTTGCTCAGCGATGCTCGCTTGGCGGTCAGACCTCACGCCAAGAGACAAACCAGCACTTATTTCTACCTAGAGTGCGGATCTGAGTGCAAATATTATAAATTCAGAACAATTACTAGAACTATCATTGTTGTCTGGACAGGAACACGTGATTAGCGCGTGCAGTGTTGCGCAGGACTAGCCGCCCCGAGCGAGTGGTGCGGGTAATCGCCTGTCGCACTCGCACACTCGCTTATAGCCCAGCGACAAAACTATCGAAACTACACACTCGCTTCTCGCTGCTCGCCAACGCGTTTCTAGCTCTACTCGCTTCTCGCTCATCGTTGGCGGTGGGGCAACTGCCTAAATATAATTATGGGTACTATCTTATTAAATCCAAACTAATAGGTACTTATAATGACCGTGATAATTCTAATTAATATAATTATCAATGGCAGGACAATTATCTTTCTGTACTTATATAGTAGATAAATAAATATGTACACAAGTCACAACCGACATAAATCCAGTCTAAACTTGTTGCATACTTGGTTAGTTTACTTAGGGTGCATATTTATGATAATTTCCGTAAAACTTCGGAAAAACTCTTTACGGAAAATGTAAATATATGAGCTGTGGACCCTCACACATTAGAATCGGTTAAAAGCATTGTCTTGTTTTCCCGCGCAACGAGATGTTGGGGTCTTAGCGGCTTTCAAGATTCCTTGAAGTTGCTGAACTTTCTCTCGCATTTGTGTTTTCCGTTTAAACGATGTATCGTCTTTTGAACAACATTCTATGCTTCGAAGTTTGATGAAGCAGCTATTTTCGTTTTTGCGAGCTTGATTAACAGCGATGTTTATGCCAAACTTTCATGAAGTGCCTACTGTGTAACAGTTTTTGTTGATCACTTAACCTAACTTGGGAAAAAACTCTGAGTGTCTACTGTTTACAACATCGATGGAATGGGTCGCGCATACAATAAAACAAGTCATATCCTTACTGAACAACAAACATATAAATAAAGCCAGCAAGTTTGGCGATATTTTAATGATGATCAAACAATCTGCGCAACGCTATCCGAGCGTCACCATGATTGTTGCTATAAATCTCACCGCGTGTTTCAACAATAATTGCATCCATAAACTTCACGGTTGACATGCAAAAAGTAATAAAAATCCGTCCGTGCACAGCTTTAGTGCACTATAGTTGTATGGAACTGCGTATAAAGTACGGTTTCGCGTCGATAGTTACATTGTCAGCTGATTTGTGCATTGTTAGCTTTTGTTGCGAGCTTGTGATCTATATCAGAAACTGTGCTGAACTAAAAAGCAGAATGGAAATAGTTTTTCCATGAATACATTGCGCCCAATATCCGTATCTAGATTGTTTTTGTAGTTACACTATACAAATAGAAAGTCAATATCATAATAATGTTTAACAAATAAAGTCAATCGATACACTATATAACAGGTTCAGCAAGCCACCGCACAAAGTGATGTGAACAACTTGACATGGCATTCAAGAGAAACTCGTTTCAAAATGTTACCAACGCATTGTTTCAAGTGAATATCTGAAATATAGAGCCAACCCGATGAAATACCGCCAACATTGTGGAAACTATTCTTAACAATAGAGGTCTTTGATTAAGCCGCACTCCATTCGTGGTACACCCAATCTAAACTGTAGCAGACGGTATAAAAACGTACGTCTGACAAAGAGCGTTACATTAACTTTGCGAAGTCTATAACAGCGACGTTCGCCTCCAATTTGCGTACACCCTCTTGTTCAAGTTCCAAAGCGGTTTTTGTTTCATTAAGTTCGCTACTCTAGGCTCGAGAATATAGGTCCTAGGGCATTGTTGTCTCGTCTCATTGTGATATTCAGGCTAGTGGCAGTCAACGAGCAATTTTCTCATTCGCCATTATGCGCTGTTATTATTCTCATTGTTTGAGACACATACATATTGTCTTATTAACGCTCGCTCTAATGCGCCAGAATAGCGGCGTTGAATAGAAAACTATTGCGGGATTGTTTTAGAAACAATTTTAGGTGTGGTGCCGGTAAAATGTTGACGCTAGACTAACTAATTGCAACTGTATTCTGAATAAATTTATAAAGTTTGTGGGTGGAATAATTATTTATTGATCTAAAATTTCCTCGACGTGGAAACGTTCCTTTAGTAAAATTCGACCGATTATGGCATCCTTTTCAAAATACTATTCCACAATTTATAAACGTCCATTCTTTGTATAGTCTAGTATCTATGAGGAGTTTTTTCCGCTTATTATTTTGAACAGATATTTCCCCTCTGACCCGGTGCTATCGTTAATGGGGCGGCGACCCCCAGGTGCCATCCTTCATTAATCTTATTCCCTTGCGCGGAACTCGAAGAATCTTAATTTGAACTTTCGACGCTCCTCTTTATCAGAACTATGCGAAAAGAATCCTTCGAAGGTATTCATTATAACGAGATAAGGGAGAAGGGAAATTTTTCATTGTTTAAAATTTTCCTTCGACTGTGTTTGTTAGGGAACTGTTTGTGTTTTATACAACAGAGAATAATCAATACCCATTTCTTCAGTACCCATTCAATTTTCCCATAAACCACTAAGTCCACCGTAAAAAGAAACTAAATACGTCCTAACATAAAAGTTCCTTTAACACCGAACTGTGGCAATACTTAGCAACTAACGTAAAAGTGTGACTCACGGTTGTAACTCACTAATCTTGTTGGAGATAAAATAACGAAAGTGTACGGGAGCTACATCTTTAGTTAGCAGCATTAAGACGGCATCTGAAGGTGCTCGAGCATGTCAGAGAGCCCAACTTTGACCGGTGCAAGGAAACCGTAGCGTCTTAATGAACTTCTGAAGTTTCCCCCAACGTTTTCTGCGATACATTAACGAACGTACAGCTTAGATAATAAGTTTGCAATCGCTGTAGCAACTCCTGAGTGATGTTAAATTTCGTGGTCAGTGCAGAGTTGTAGTTGAGGTTACATTGGCTTTATATTAAACAGAGATGTACATTGTTACTGGTGTATAACCGGTATAACGTACATTTAGGAATAATTCACGTCGGATATTATATTTAGCCGACCATTTCTGCAGGTAATTGTTTTAAGATGGAAACTGGCTTAGTTACAGTATCTACCTAAATTATTTGTTGAGAATTTTCACTTTTCTTGCTTTGTAATTATGTTCGACAAAACTTGGGTTAAGTTTGTAGAGATTATCGTTAACCGAATCGATGGCCAAAAACGTAAATGGAAAGTATATTGGTTATTTTTTCCAGCTACGTAGAACATTTTGAAAGAAACTAAAAAGACGTTCGTAAAGGCCAGTCCTCCTTTATTTTCCAATCAATTAAATGGTCCACTTTCGAAAATAAAATCAGTATTACGCTGTAAGCTCTGGAGCTTCAAACTACCCGCATTTTGTCCCAAGAGCTCCGTTCTCTTTCATTATATAAGTGCTTTCTAAAAGATAACACTAAAGGACTCGGCGCCTTTACACACTAAAAGAGCAATATCGAGGAATCGTTTCGATATTCTGTTTTACTTATCAAAACAATGGAACTTCAGGTCGTTAGCTACTTTCAGAAACCATTTATTTCTTCGACCTATTTCGATCTTTAACAGAAACTTCTAAACAATTCGAACAAGACTTTCTTTCAATATTCAAAATTGATTAAAAGCCTTCAAATTCGAGCACTTACAAATATCAAAAAAGATCAATGCGTTTACAGACTACGAAGGTACCTACATACACACACATCAAACTCGTAACTTCTACATTAGCCGTAGTAACGTAAAACTAAAAATAATGGCCGCAATACAAACACTCAAGTCAAATCCTGACATAACGTGGTAAGTAATATCGTTAAATTTTATTATTCTGACTTATAGTAACTGGATATTTATGATATAGGAGAAAAGGCCTTCGAGTTTATTGTTTCATGCTTGAGGAGGGACGATGAATAAACTTGGCAATTTATGCCAGCTGTAAACTTAACAGTAACAGTAAACTCAAATAACAATCGCGCAAATCTTCAAAGCTATTCATTGCGTTCTAATTGTCAGTTGCCTAGAATAAATTGTTGAGAGGAATTGTACATTTTGTTCGGTCTAATAATTTTGCGTACGCGCGGCGACCAATCAAGCTATACAAAACAGTTCATGCGTATCTGTAATAAATTGTATTGGAAATCTATACAAAGACTGCGCTCTTCCACTTGTGGATGCATACAACTGAAAAGGTAATAAACAGCCGTTTGATGAACCGGTCTTTTTTTTTTTTGAAAGCCAAACTTAATATGTCCCCAGCCGTGCCCGATCGGGCACGGTGCATTGTTATTTTAATTGTGTCTGTAATTGCGGGTATCGAAGAGCTTCTTAATTCATTAACACCTGAAATCCAGAATCAACAGTGGCGACCACCAGAAAAGCGCCGAGACAATGAAGCTCGACGAAGTCCCAGAGAATGAATTTAACTGTCTTGGATCACAATTAAAATAACAATGCACTGTGCCTCTGGAGGCACGGCCGGGAGCATACGGGTTAATCAGAAATGTATAGTGGAGGAGTAGGAAAAAAACCGTAATTTCCACTTCCCTCCATATTAGCAGGAGACAGAATGAAACAAGCCCAATAGGCACAAAGGGACGTTTACAACTGGGATAGGCCCAGTTGCCTAGCACCACGGATAAATATTAACATTAATGGGTCCTAAGTTGTGAGCTGTTATATTTGATTCCAATAATAGGTATGGCAAAAACGCTTGAACGCACGGAAATTTGTTCTAGTTGCACAAGGTCTGTATAGTAAATAACTCTGGATGTAACCTGTACACTATTCAACATAATATAGCGTCCAAAGACTGCACTGCCAAAGACTGCACTGCCAAAGACTGCACTGCCATAAAATGTGATGTTCTGATTGTTCATATTCGCAGTCAGATGTGGAACATTGACAAAAAGGCGAGTCAACAAGCTTGAAGGAAAATTAATGATGAACAAGTCTAGTAAAAGAAGCAATTTCTTAGTAAACACCTGGATAAAGAATGCACAGAACTGGGAAGTGTGGCTGAAAACAGGAGAGGCCTATACGCAGCAGTGGGTGATTCCTGGTTGATATGATGATGATGATGATGATCTTAGTAAAAGTTTTGATACATGCAGCGTGTTTTTGCCGAAGTTTTGATACATGCAGCGTTTTTTTGCCGAAGTTTTGATACATGCAGGGTTTTTTTGCCGAAGTTTTGATACATGCAGCGTTTTTTTGCCGCCAGATGATGTTAATTACCATGTTTATCATGTCGCATTTTAATCTATTGTGACGTAAATAGGCCCCTATTTACGTCACAATAGATTAAAATGCGACATGTTACGTCTTGTAATCATTAATTATTATTTTATCTATTGTCATAATCATAGGATTATAAATTCTTGAAATCGTTTATCTATTACATTGCGACTACTATCGCTATGATTAATTGAAAGACTAATAACAATGTCTTGACTTATCTTAGGGTTCTGTGGTTACGTAAACGTATGACCTATTTAACTATAGCAATTCTAAAGTTTTAAACAAACCCAGTATGTGAAACCCAGTGTGTAAAACACCCTTAACGAAAACGAAAGGTCCTATTTGTTCTCCTTGTCATTGCGATATTTTTTTTGTTCTGAACCCAGGAACATTCTAGGAGGTCATTTGAGGTCAAAGTTCCAAGTTATTCACAAGTTTTTTTTTTTTCAAGATTTTAATTTCATAATTTTAGTTTAAACTCCTCCAAGATCCCAGTACTATTAAATGCATCCATCAGCACAATGTTTTGAGTGCGATACATTGAATCCTACCGTAAAACGTGATTTTCCACCCCAAAAAAACAAGTCGTTTCCCAGCAATACTTTTTGCGTAAAGTTACTTACTTTGATGTACAGAATGCTTGGTAGATGGGTTCGTGAAGGGTCCATTTACACCTTGTAAAGTCTACCAAAGGAGTTAGACTAGACTTATCGGCATTCGCTTTCAAAGCGTTTCGTGTTATTACAACGACTTGCAACACGATGGACATTCGCTTTTCGGTAGCATATGCCTGCATTTTCTAATTTTTCACCATCATCATCGCTTAAGGCGCTGTCAACACCAAAATCACGCACACTGTCTATTTGTATGGGAGTAAACGAGACGTCACTATTACTGGGCGGCCAGGTTTTAGAAGAAAATAATGAATGAATATTGAAATAAAAAAAGTGTGGATTATTTGTGAATTATGACTCGTTAGCGGTTCAGGTATGAAAATGTTGACTTCATGTTTTTAATTGCAGACCCATACGCCAAAAAATAAAGACCGATAATGAAGATTTTAGGACCAATCTTTGCAATTGTTTTCCATCGAGCCGATTTCGTCCAATTATGTATAGAGTCCGTTCAAGGTCTTTGAAATATCATGTTTTTTTTTTTTTTCTTTTAATGTGCTAGAACAAATAGTTTTTCTTAAAAAGCTGCATAAATAACATAATTTTCAACAAATTAGGTGTTTCTGCTTTGATTTTCACTAAACAAAGAAAGAAAACTCATTTGTGTGAATATGGCATCGCACTTGGCCGATTTTGGTCTAGGTACGAGTATAACAATAAATTAAATTCATTGGCGTCGGATTAGTGCTAGCGTACTCAGCTAGTGAAGATAATATTTTACCTGATTATTTTAATAAACATTTACAATGGCCAAATGTTTGTCTAGAGCTAGTAATCACGTAAGGAAACCGTGGGCTAGATAAAATAGTGAATAGACATAATTCCTCATTCATTGATTTCTTGTACTTACCTACATATTATTTTAAAGTTATATATTTTTTTAAAACCAAATAAAAACACATTTAAAACGAAATAAAAAAATACTTAGTGTCAATCGGCATCAGAAACAAGACACAGACTACCGGTGATCAGGGCTCCAGAGAAAGGAACCTCGTCACTATGCGTGCCGTGTCCAGGAGTACTGCTTTCTGAATCAAGCCCTTGACTTAGCAGCGCAATGAGAGCCTTCTAAGGTGTTGGTCGAGGCTCTTTGCTATTAGTCCGTTAACCGTACGACTATTAGTACAATGACTGCAGAGTCCACGTTCCACATGTCGACAACCTCAGCTTTCACGAGATTGTTACATACATATTATTACTAGCTGACCCGCGCAACTTCAACTGCGTCACATAATATAGCTTCTAACATGTCATTTTGTGCATTCAGTTACGAACAAAAACCTTTTAAAATCAATATTGTTTACATCCCATAACATACGGCGTGATAATATTTAGCCTTGGTTTACAAATAACATTTTTGCTGAATTTCAATTAAATATATCTAGTAGTTTTGGCGTGAAGCCGTACCATACACACAGACAAACAGACAAAAATTCTAAAAAGTCACTTTATGTCATCAGTTACGTTTTTCTAAAAAAAAAAATCTCGAAAATTCTCAATGTACAGTCTTTCTTTCGTTACTGTTTTATTATATGTATAGATTAAAGAACGAATAAGTTCATAACACGATGCGTTACCATATATATTACTTATTTTTGAACACACGCAAAGCCTTCCCCTCACACTCACCAAAACAACAACAAAAATATTCATCAGGTGAATCAACAAAAACAATAATGAATGATTAGCGGAATAAAGAAATAAACACCTACCACCAAAATTCAGTAGAGACCGGTAATCGATTGAGGTCAATGTCAGCAACATCAATCATTGCCTGGGAGCTCCGTAAAAACTGAACGTATGGATCGCTTCGAAGCCTCACTCATATATCACTGGTCCACTCGTCACTTTTATGTGATTGGCGTAACTTACGGCCGGTAGCGGGACTGACGCAATCAAAATGGCCGCTTTGTAAATTCCGTGAAAAACTATAGCGACGTTTTAGTTTGAATGTCGAATAGTGTGTATGAATGGGGAATTTTCCAGTGCTTTTTATGAACGAACTAGATGGAGCTGATCAATCTTGGGGATAATAAAATGGCTTGTTTTTATGTCCACAAAGCCTTAACTGAAGTACGGAAGAACCTAAGCTCGATTCGACGCACCAGGAGTTTGGACGTAACGCAAAAACACTCTGAAGAACAATAGTAAAAACACTGCAAAAACTTGTAGTTCAGTTCTGTGATGCAAAAAAAACAGTAAACTGTATTCTGTTTATCTATCTTTTTAAATGTTTACGTAGCTTTTTAGTAGGCTTCAGTACCCTCATTATACAATGTGTATTATAAACAATCTCAGATATGCTTCAGGCAGCTCAGGTTTATGAGTTGTAATTAGATTTTAGTTTTATAATATCGTAACATCCCTAATTCGTTAAATAACTTATGACCGTTTTAGTATGCAAGGGGAAAATGGTATATTACAAATTTAATTTGATTATCACGTAGTTATAGTATGCATAATTCTATCAATTAAACATATGGGTACGTCAGAGCAGCCCCCTATAAATTAAATAATCAAGGACTCGTTAAAAAGTTTATGTAAACTAATGTATGTGCAAAGCTTTATTATTCACGATGTGTATCGCGTGATTATCATTGCAAATGCTCACGCATAGTCGTGAGGGAGCGAGCAGTATAAACGGACAAATGAGATTAGCGGCCTAATTCCTTGATTGATGCTAAACCACCCCTCCCACGAACCGCCGTATGCATAGTAAAGTCATAATTTGAGCTCACGGAGCATTATGCTAATAATGCTGGATATGATACGATTGGACACGGTTATCTGCTAAAATAATGATGTCCTTTTTAGGATTTTAGTTTTTTCGCTGAAAGAACAAAGTCGACTCATTCCTTCGGCGTGCTCTTTGAGCTGTCTTGATCAATCAATCAATCAATCCAAAAAATCAAGCGAAAATAAATCTTAAACAGAAAAGAATCGGCATCATTAATTAAAGAAGTTTGTAGTGTAATTTCAATAAACGGTCTTACCAACCTGTCAATCGAAGCTAAGGGACCAATTAATGTTAAGCATATATTCAATTTCCCTCGCAAACAATTGTTTGGTGACCTACACGTGGACTGCCAATGAATTGCGGCGAATATACACAGAGATAAAATTAATGTGCCACGATACAAAAACAATGAGTTTCTTAATCAACGTGCGCGCGGATAAAAATATTTACAGGCTCTTCCAGCGATACTTTATTATTTATTTAGTGTAGTGTGCGCGGGGCGTCAAAACCGGCGTGCGGTTAATATTTCACAGTGCCGACGTTAAGTCGACGGAGATTTATGGAGCGGCAATAGCCTGTGTTCTACAATTAACTAGCCTCGAGACCTGGAACCATTCGGCTTCGGCCTATTGGTTGCAACGCGCACCAATAATTAGACGAGCTCAACCGTTTACAATTTAAGAGCAACTATTGCCAATGCGAACAGGAAATCAATACGTAGATAGGTAGTAGTAGTTTTGAATGTCGAAAGAGCGTGATTTCAGAATGTTCAGTGTTCTACATTCCAAATAGATTAAGTATTAAGGTTGTACTTTTCTAAAAACATAACATCAAGCCTGTAATCCCCGAAGGGTCAGCAGAGGTGTACCTAATAGTACACCCACATTTCGCCAGTTATATTTAAGTTCCATGTAATAGGGGCGAGCCTATTGCCATCAACCGGGCGCAATTCCAGACTCCATGGCTGGTAAAGAAAGAAAGAAAAGAAAGAAAGAAAAAAATATTTATTTGACGACAGCTATTTTAGCACACATACAATGATATAAAAAGATACAAAATAAGGAGGAAAACATAATACTACTACTACTGAGAAATATCTGATGGAAAAACCTAATATCTCTTTGCCTGACCCGGGAATTGAACCCAGGACTTCTTGCTCAGCAGTCGTGTGACCACTAGAGCAACGAGGCAGTCAGACTACTAGAAACACATCGATGTAGGAAATTAAGCCTATTTCAGTTTTAGTTGAGTTTACGTGCAATGAATGCTATTTTACTATTTTCAGCTGAAAATGCTTGAAAAAACTATACAGGGTGTAAAAGACCTCATCAGGAAGCCGTCAACCAAGCATTCTGTACGTCAAACTAAGTAACTTTACGCAAAAAATATTACTGGGAAACGACTTTTTTTTTTTGGGGTGAAAAATCATGTTTTGTGGTAGAACTCAATGTAACGCACTCAAAACACGCTGATGGATGGATTGAATAGTAGGTATGAGGGTCGTGGAGGTGTCATCTAAAAATCTTACATTAAAAACTTGTATTTAATAAAAAAAACTTGTCAAAAAGTTAGAACTTTGACCCCCAATATCTCCGTAACTAGAAGGTTCCCAGGTATGGTGTAGAAAAAAAAAATATCGCAATGATGAGGAGAACAAGTGCCTTTCGGCTTCGTTAAGAGATTTTTTACACCCTTTATGTAAAGCTTTTTAGCTTTCCCTATAAGTAAAGCGAGAGCAGCGGTGGCCCAGTGGTGGCGGCCCTGACTTACGAACAGTAAGTCGTGGTTTCGAACCAAGGCAGGCGCATTACTTTGTGTAATTTATTTCATCACCACTGCTCTCAAAACGTTGAAGGAAAACAACGTGAGGAAACCGGCATGTCCTAGAACCAAAAATTCGAAGATATGTGACATCTACCAATCCGCACTGGGCCCGCGTGGTGGATGATAGCCCATTCCCTCTCATAGAGAGGAGGCCTGTGTCCCAGCAGTGGGAACATTAATAGGCTAATGATGATGATGATGTAAAGCTTTTTGATAACGCTTACATCAAAACTGATATCATGAGATAAATCAGATGAATTCACATGAAACGCATAATCTGCCGACTCAATTGAATATCCAGTCTAAAATATGGCTGACGGACAAAATTCAGACACATCTATGGTAGTTATTTAGTAACTCGAAATAGAAATGACATCGGTATTCGTGACAACAGGATGGAAAATGCGCAGTGTTATGTTTTAACGGAAACTACATAGAATGGAATGTATCGTAATAAAATTGAACTTTATGATAGTGTTTAAAGTAGGAATTATATTGATTAAAATAGATAAGTAAGCAATTTTCATTGACACATACAACAATCTAATCGGTTCATTTCCTACTTTGGAGAAACCACATACGTTAAATGTAGGTACATAACTACTTCATTTAGGTCCTATGTTTTCGAAATACATATTTGAGATTGAAATCAAATCTTTCCATTTCGATTTGTTCAAATTCCAAAGGCAAATATTAAATACTTAAATAAATCTATACATTTAGAGATACGCAGAGCAAATACAGATTTCCGTACATAACCGAATACAGGGTGAACGTCACAATAGTCGTCTAATGCGGTGTCGTAGATTACTGCGAGTAGCGTGCCTTGCCATCAACCGCAACGGACATGGCTGCACGTTGAGATGACAATGCATTATTAACGTCTTCTCCTCCTTCAAAATCTGGGTATTAATGTCATCTATGATATTCAAGTCATTTTGGTGTTAAGGTTCTACTTACTGACTACGCTTCGTCCCGTCTCCGTCATTCCTTCCTAATTATAACTTCATTGAAGTTAACTACAATATATATTATTATTTTGTTAGCTTTAGATGCCTACATAATCATTAATCATTTTTTTTTTTTTTTTTTTAATTTAATTTTAACTTACAAATTTTAATAGCAAAAAGATAATTATGTAAACACCTAAATAGCCAAAAGACCGAGAGATAGCGCGCGAGATAGTTTTCTAAATAAACCGATTCAATAAGTAATAAAAAAAATAAGTACTCGAAATTCACCCGTCAGGAGTTCATTACAAAAAATCAATACAGGTAAAGTCCATTACCGTAAAAACAATAATTAAATACTCCTGCTATCCCCCCAGCGGAAATAACCGAGATAATACATTACTTTTTATAACTGGCAACTGTAATTAGCAGCTGTTTAATAATCCTTTTAGCGTTTTATCGCAAACAGTTTACGAGGGAAGGGAAATGGATACCCATATTAACTTGTACATAATTATGTGTGAGTGTTATATTGAAATTGTATGTGCTATAAACTCTGTATTGTTGTGCATGACCTATAAATGCTGGATTCGAAAGAGCACTTTTTCCATATTTTTCTGGAGCTTTCGTGTTTATCAAGTCTTGTTTGCGGAAGGTAACCGGTGCGCATACCCTCTTGAGTATTGGTTATTCTGAAGTTTATGTCGCAAAATCCCATCAGTCAAAACTGTAGTTTTGAATTAATGGAGTATATTCCACATGACAATATTATTATTAATTATGTTATTTGATAGGTACCTACTCTAATGGTACCCTTATACGAATCCATATTGATCTACCTTACATGACAACCGCGAACCCCTTTTACTTCATATTTATTATATGTATAGATAACAAATACTCATTCCTACCTAACTACAAAGTTTTTTAACCCAGCAAGCCAATAAGCGCGTGTCGATACTCGTAACTTGAAAACCTAATTCAAACTTGGAATCCCATTTCACCGACTGTTGATAGAACTATCCGTTGACATCAGAGATTTAGTTGCGACCCCAGGGTATCACGGGGATGACCAAACTACCGAACATTTTTGTATATCCAGTAAAACTTTTAACTTGAGCTATAACTCCATGGACGTCTATTACTTTCTCCTATTGAGCCGTGGCGATAACTTTTTAACCCCAGTTGATGTGGGGTGAATAACTCGCGTTGACAGTTGTAAGGGGTTCGCGGAAACTTTCCTCCCCTAACGCTTATTGACCTCTTACCCTACGAGAAAATGCATTCTCCAACTCCCGGCCGAATATAAAGCCATATCTTTGACGGGGAGATGGAAATTCCAATGGAAATCGACAAAATAGCATTTGCGTTATAATATTTTGGTTAGGGGAATGGAAAGGCATAAATCATTTTATCTATTTTACGTTATCGTGCTATCCATTTTTTTTTATTCTAATGTACGCTATTTCTATGCTGATAGTTTGAAATTTTTGCTATAAAATTTCGTCTTAGAACCATATTTCAGAAAGAAAGTCCTCTGGCAAATTGCCACTTAAATACCCTAAAAACTTCTACTCGCAAAATCCAACTTTATTTCTTGTACAACTTTCGCACAGATTTTTTAATTCAATGTAAAAGATAGCGCAGATTTACCCCTTTGAATTTATAGTGAAGTAAAAAAATAAAGCAAAGATAAGCGCATATACGTCGCGTCGGTTGTAATGTCACGCAGCGCGGCCACATTAAAATGTATGCCACCGTTTGTAGTAGGAAGCATACAGTGTGCTAAGTGCGAGTTCCATACTTAAATTCAAGTAATTTCTCGATCACGTAAACCGAGTTTACGTTACCATTTACGTCATCGGTAATGACAATAGAGTGCCTCTATGAAAATGAGGTCCGTTTGGAGCACATCGCTAACGTTTGCATGTTTTCGCGAGTGCAAGTTACAATTTTGACAGTTTTGACAGCTCGAACACGAAACGCGAGCGTGAAAAGTTGTCACTAAAGATTTTGTGGTGAGAGCATCATGAGAGTGGTGAAATAACAAAGTAATTTAATTTAATTTCATATTGTGAATGAAACTTACCATGGAATCTCGTATTATTTCGTTTGGACAATGTTTGGTATTAGTTTAAGTAGATTGGCAACATTGATTTAATTAATAAAAGATGGACGATTGGAAAGCGTTTCAATTTTATTACAAAACATGGTGTCAGGTGTAAAACTAAGAAAAAAGCGATATTCTGGCATTTCTACTGTGTCCTAAGACTCATAAGTGTTCCCAGTGTGGAGACAAGTATTAAAAGTAACAACAATGGACGGTATAAAACCTCCAAGAAACCTAGTGCTGACAGGAGAAAATGCCAACTGGAAAAAGTTTAGGCAACTTTTTTCAATTTATCTAGAAGCAGCGGGCCTAGAAAAGGCCACGGAACAAAGAAAAATAGCCCTGTTCCTTAACTGTGCGGGCGAAGAAGCTATAGACGTGTACAACGTAAATTCCAAAAACTTGCTCACACTAGAGTCTTTACTTGGGTATTTTGACGAGTACGCAGAACCACGGAAAAATCTAGCCTTACATACCTACGAGTTTTTGCAATATAGACAAGAAGAAGACGAGCCTATTGACCACTTTGCTACCAGGTTAAGGACAAAAGCTAATAAGTGTGAGTTCGATACGATGGAAAATAGACTCATCACAATCATGCTAATAATTGGAGTGAGAGAAAAATCTGTCAAGGAGAGATTGTTGAGAGAAGAGGAACCGAATTTAGAAAAAGCGTTAGGAATTTGTCGGGCTTCAGAAGCTGGTAAAAAACAGGTGGAAACATTAGAAAAGAAAACTGGTGAATGTATGAAAATAGATGCAGTAAAAAGCAACAATACAGGGACAAGACCAAAAGAGATTAACTGTGGAAATTGTGGAAGAAAACATGAGATAAAAAACTGTCCGGCCTATGGAAAAAAATGTAAAATTTGTGAAAAATTAAATCACTTTGCTGCAGTCTGCAGAAATAAAAACAATGATTATAAAAAACCAACGAAGAAAATGAACATGCTAGAGGAAGAAAGCAACAGCAGTGATTTTGAGTATGATTGTAGTAGCATCATGACAATAGACAGTTTCAAGTCACAATGGAAAGAAAAAATATTGATAAATGGAATGCAGGTGGAATTCAAATTGGACACTGGAGCTGACTGCAACACAATACCGTTGGAGCTATTTCATAAAATAAGAGGAAACAATACACTGAGTGAGTTCCAGACTATTTTGGTGGTATACAATGGAGATAAGGTAAAGACTGTAGGAAGTGTTGAATTGGACTGTGTCATCCGTAGAAATAAAGAAAAAGTTAAATTCAATGTCATAGATCTGCCAGTGAAACCGGTTCTTGGATTGGCAGACTGTATCAGACTCAACTTTGTGAAACGAATTGAAGAAATAACACAGTCCAACTCAGACAAAGAAGAATTCATAAAACAAAATAAAGATGTGTTCACAGGCTTAGGTAGTATAGGTAAATGATTTTAAACAATGAAGTAGCTGACAACAGCACCGATATCTGTCAATTATACGCAAAGAACTTCTCATCGGTGTATAATCGGAACCACCCGCAACAGCAAACTGTTACATCGGAAAGCTTACTACACAGTGGAAGCCTGAATGTTTTAAGTCACATTACACTTACAGAGGATATGGTTGCTAGCAAACTGAAATGTCTGGACGTACGCAAAGGCCCAGGTCCTGATGAGCTTCCCCCAATTCTTCTTGCGAAGTGTGCGAAGTCATTTGCTACTCCCTTAACCTATATTTTTAATCGCTCACTTCATTCGGGTTGTTTTCCAACCGCGTGGAAAAGGGTTAAAATAGTCCCTATATTTAAAAATGGTCGCAAAAACAATATCCAAAATTATAGACCAATATCGATAATCTCCATTATCCCTAAAGTTTTTGAGTTGTTAATCTATCCCAATCTGTACAGCCACTTGAAAAACCATATAGTAAGTAATCAGCATGGCTTTTTTCAAGGAAGATCAACTCATACCAATTTGATAGCTTTCGCAGAAAATGTGATAGAGCATGTGGACCAACGGATCCAGGTTGACGCAGTGTACACTGATTTTAGTAAAGCATTCGACAAAGTAGACCATCAACTGTTAATTCAAAAACTTGAGAACTTCGGAATCCACGGTCCTCTATTGCAATGGTTTCAGTCCTACCTTAGTGATCGTATGTCGTACGTTGTTTTGAATGGAACCCGATCTGAGGATTTTCATGTGACGTCTGGGGTACCCCAAGGTTCCCACCTGGGGCCCTTGCTTTTCAATATTTTTATAAACTCCATTATCCACTGTTTCCATCACGCAGCTTCTTATCTATTTGCAGACGATCTCAAATTGACTCTGCCTATAAAATCCATGCAAGATTATTATTTACTACAGGCTGACTTAGACAGATTAGTTGAGTGGTGCAAAGAAAATAGGATGAGTTTAAACATTGAAAAATGTTTTCATATCAAATTTTGTCGCAATAAAAACGTTTATAGCACGAAATACTCAATTTTGGGCAACATTCTCAAGGAAGTGAATAGCATCCGGGATCTAGGTGTCTTGATGGACAGTAAATTAACGTACAATAACCATATTGATAAGATAATATCCAATGCAAACAAAATGCTAGGTTTTGTATTGAGGACCTCAAAACCGTTCAGCAACCCCAAGACTAAAATTATTCTATACGAGGCGTTGGTTCGCAGTAATCTGGAATACTGTTCACAGGTTTGGTCACCTCATTACAACGTTCATAAGCAGCGTATTGAGCGAGTCCAAAGGAGATTTTTGTATCATTTGTCTTTAAAAAATAGAACCGCGCAACAATTAAAATCTTACAAAGACCGTGTTCTTCACTTTAAACTTCAGAGTCTAAATAATCGCAGAAAAGTACTGGATTTATGCTTCCTTCATAAATTAATGACATATAAAATAAATACTGACCTTCTAACAAAAATATCGATCAATGTTCCTAGCAGTTTACCCCGGTCACATACCTATAATCTGTTCAGACAATCTATGCACAAAACCAATTTAGGTGACAACTCTCCCCTTGCAAGAGCAACCAAATTGTATAATGCTATATGGCGAAAAGCTGAACTCGACATCAATCACGACAGTCTGAATATATTTAAAAGGAAATTATATAAACACTTTCAGTTGGAGGACATTTGAATTATCATTCCATTATTTACATAATTTATATAATCACAATTTTAATTTAATTCTTATTTAATTTAATTGGTATTTTAATTTAACTTAATAATTGTATGTTAATTTAATTTGTATTTATATTTCTATTTTTAATCTCAATCTTGACATAAGTAATTAAATTTGAATATTTTATCTTTAATAGTAGCATGATTGTTTAATTGTATAATTGTACCTATGTATTCCTAATTTTAATTAAAATATGTATTTAGAGCATGTGTACTCGATAATGTGTAAGCTGTGGTTACCTGTAATTGAGTGTGCATTACAAGACCATGTATTCTGTAATAGTTTTAATTTATCTAAGAAATTGTAATGGTGCTCGTTGGTAATCCAAAATAAATAAATAAATAAAATAAATACATATAAAATTAAGCTAAGCGATGATGCACAACCTGTAATAAAACCAATAAGAAGAGTACCACAAGCTATAAAAGAAAAATTAAAAGAAACGTTAGATAACTATGAGAGGAGGAATATAATAGAAAAAGTGGAAGGTCCAACCGCATGGTGCAATAACTTGGTGATTGTGGAAAAACCTGATAAATCACTACGACTTTGCTTAGACCCAAAAGAACTAAATAAAAACATTCTTAGAGAAAATTATCAAATTCCATCTCCTGAGGAGATATACAATAACCTGTCAGGGAAAAAGGACTATTTAGTAGTGATTGATTACTATTCAAAATGGATAGAAGTACAAAAGTTGAATGATAAAACTGCAGACAGTGTAATAAAAGAACTAAAATTCATATTTGCTACACATGGCATTCCAAAGTACATAGTTAGTGATAACATGCCTTTTAATAGTTATGTTTTCAGACAGTATGCAAACTCATTGGATATAAAATTGATACACTCAAGCCCAAACTATGCACAGTCTAATGGAATGGCAGAAAAGGCAGTAGGTATTATTAAAAACATCATGCGTAAATGCAGAGACAGTAATACTGATTTTAGTATGGCTATGTTACATTATAGAACCACACCTGTTGCAGGCTTAGAGTACAGCCCGTCAGAATTATTGATGTCTAGATTGTTGAGAACAAACTTGCCTTGTGATCAAAAAGTACTTCAGCCTAATGTACCTTTAGATGTGAAGGGAAAAATGTTGATTAACAGAGAGAAATCTAGGAATAACTATAATAAAACAGCTAGAGTAAAAAAACCCTTTCAAATAGGAGAAAATGTGTTAATACAAAATTTTCCTGACAAAACTTGGCATACTGGGAAAGTTCTAAGTAAGGAAGGGCCTAGATCATTCTCTGTTAAAAATGAAAAAGGAAATATAGTGGTAAGGAATGAAAAGCATATGATTCAGAGTAAAAATAAGTTTATTGTGAAGCCGCAGGCTCAGTTAGACTATGGAGACACATATGAAAATCAATCCAGAAACCCCTCTGGAAGCAGTAGTGGTGGAACACAAGATAGTTCTAATAATTGTAGTAGCACAGTGGAAGTCAATCAAACAGCAAATAATGATGATAATGATAGGGTGACCACCACTACTACTCGCTCAGGACGATTGGTTAGGACTCCGGTTTATCTCCAGGATTATATAATTTGAATTGCAGTACTTATATAAATGATTAAGAATAATTTAAGTGCTTTTCATGTAAGTACATAATTAAGATGAAAAGGGGGGATGTTTGGTATTAGTTTAAGTAGATTGGCAACATTGATTTAATTAATAAAAGATGGACGATTGGAAAGCGTTTCAATTTTATTACAAAACAGACAATGTTTGAGACCACAAAAGCACAAGATAAGCGTAATTTAACGCCACAAAAACGTAAACAAGGTTACGTAAACAAAGATAGAAACACCACCACAAACCTCTCGGGCATTATTAGATCATTTGCTTAGATCTCCATGCCTAAAAAGTAACAAACTTAGTTTTACAAACTGCACATATGGATCAAGGTCACTCACTACACACCAAAAGATATAAATTACACTAACTGCTCCATTTATGTCACCAGCATTTCAAATTGGGACGGGCTAGTCTTTATTTTTAACAATAATATTCAAAACTAACACAAACTTTCGTAAACACAAACAAAACTAATGACCATTGACCACAGATAAGTAATGTCGTCTAACTTCGTTCTATAACCACCACTAATTGAATAGGCAGTCGCTTATTAATATAATATATGAACACAAAATACGAATGTCAACTTATTTTGGCCGGTTATTAATGTACGCAACACAAGTTACGGTGAATTAACGCGAAAACGAATGAATGTATTCTAGGATCTCACACTCGCAAGTTAACGATTGTCGATGCGGCACTCACACTACCTAGTTCTGACATATTACGCTAGATGGCGCTACCCCAGCGCCATACAAATTTGCCTAAACGTTAAACGTTTGCATGTTTTCGCGAGTGCAAGTTACAATTTTGACAGTTTTGACAGCTCGAACACGAAACGCGAGCGTGAAAAGTTGTCACTAAAGATTTTGTGGTGAGAGCATCATGAGAGTGGTGAAATAACAAAGTAATTTAATTTAATTTCATATTGTGAATGAAACTTACCATGGAATCTCGTATTATTTCGTTTGGACAATGTTTGAGACCACAAAAGCACAAGATAAGCGTAATTTAACGCCACAAAAACGTAAACAAGGTTACGTAAACAAAGATAGAAACACCACCACAAACCTCTCGGGCATTATTAGATCATTTGCTTAGATCTCCATGCCTAAAAAGTAACAAACTTAGTTTTACAAACTGCACATATGGATCAAGGTCACTCACTACACACCAAAAGATATAAATTACACTAACTGCTCCATTTATGTCACCAGCATTTCAAATTGGGACGGGCTAGTCTTTATTTTTAACAGTAATATTCAAAACTAACACAAACTTTCGTAAACACAAACAAAACTAATGACCATTGACCACAGATAAGTAATGTCGTCTAACTTCGTTCTATAACCACCACTAATTGAATAGGCAGTCGCTTATATTATGAACACAAAATACGAATGTCTACTTATTTTGGCCGGTTATTAATATACGCAACACAAGTTACGGTGAATTAACGCGAAAACGAATGAATGTATTCTAGGATCTCACACTCGCAAGTTAACGATTGTCGATGCGGCACTCACACTACCTAGTTCTGACATATTACGCTAGATGGCGCTACCCCAGCGCCATACAAATTTGCCTAAACGTTAACGCGCTCGAATGTGGTGAACGAAAATAACAAATCTCGCACTAAGTACACAGGTCGGATAGCGAGGTGTACAAATTACACCGGCGGTGTAACAGTGAGTGAATGTGGGCTCTTGACCCATTTCAGTGTCACATCTAGTCGCTATACATTACAACCGGCACTGGCTTCCACCTAAATGCAAGTGAAAAGCGAACTTTAGAATTTTCGGTGCTAATTTCTCATGAATCCAGGTTCAGTTTCGTTAGAGCTTGGCTTATGTATGGAATGTGTTTAGTGTACGACACGGTGTTTCGTGAAAAACGTGTCTCTATTAAACGTGCAGTAGTTTTCAACTTGTTTTAGTTTTTTAAAACGAAAGCGCTTCTAGTGAATTTTATAAACAATGGCATGTGTAGGGTGTTCTATAATTTAGGTATACGTATGTCAATATGTAGAGATATTCTATCACTTTAAAAGTTTTCCCCTATAGGGGGATTCCCTATCCATTACGGGCCCTTAGTAAGCCAAGCTTTACAAACTACTTGCACGAAGTTTTATTCTACTCGATGCTCTTACAGGGCATAACCTCACTCCGTACCCTTTTCTATACGAAATTGTTTAGGAAAACTCAAAAACACAGCGTTTATGACATAAAGATCGTAGCAGGTGGCTAGTTCTGTGATTTTTCCATGAGAAAGAGGAGTGAGTGTAAGTATGTATGCAATCTCAACAACAACAACAACAGCCCATAACGTCCACTGCTGGACATAAGCCTCTCCCATGATGGGATGAATTTGCCGTAATCTCCACGCTTGGCAGGCGGATTGGAGATCGCAGTGATGAAAGACTAACAGAAAACGCTGCCGCCCATTCTCTGCTCTACGGAGGCGCAAGGTGTTCTGCCTCAGACATTAGTCGCCTTATACGACACCCGTGAGTGTAATTGGTTGGTTTTATTCTACTCTGCCGGATACCACACGGCTAATGCAATCTCAGCTTTCCGAAATATTCCACTGAATTTGTGTCGTACATGCACAAATTGTAATTTGTTAATCTGATATTACATAGTGGTACACTCGTACATATTATGCGGTATCGTAGCACGAGCATACGTGCGCTGCAACTTGTTATTTCTAATATCGGACGCGAACTGGCTCTGCTAGCTCATTTCATTTGTATTCCACTATGTGGGCCACATTTCGTGCAAACATTGCTAACCTCTGAATTGAATTCGTAATAGTACGAACTGTAGTAAAACGTTTCCCTGGTTTTTATTGGGTCAGGTTGTAAGATGCTTTAAAAGAGAGGATAGATTCTGTAAAGGTTAAGGGTAAGATTGATTGAAAATCTTTAAATTCTTTGGTAAAAACCTAGATACCCAGTTTCTTGCAAATGTCACTTCAGAAAGTGTCCTCGATTTATGGTCGGAAGAAATTTACTTCACTTACATTTATCAAACTAAAAATTTACAAAAATCACAAGTTTTCATTGACTAAACATAGATTCGAACCCACACCGACCTCGATTCTAATTAAATTCCCAAAACACAATGGCTGTCACAAACAGTGAAACGTACTTTTCTGCGGACGTTATTGAGATAAGTACTGAATGTTCATCTTGGATTTTTCATACCCCAATGTTTAATTAAAGAAAATGTGAAAAAAACACAATGCCTTTTTGCTCCCTTTGTCCTACAGGCAAGATGGCTAACCTGGAACTGAATTTATTCAGCACTGACATAAGACCACCGCGAACGAAGCACTAATTATCCGTTGGAAGATGCCTTCAAACAGCATCCAAGATACAGTTCCCGTATACGAAACGTGCTAGAAACCAGATACAAGATAATATCTATGTAATAACAAATTATTATCCCGTATAAATAATGTATCATACAGAATAATGTGAAAACTAATCTCAGATTTAATGTGTTCAACGCTAAAACTTAATGCAAACGAACACGGAACAAGATTCATCTAATCTTGTACGTACTATAGATGTTTACACAGTGTTTTGTTGGAAAACAGTGGCTCTGCATTCTGTGCTCGTTACACCACTGACATGTGTCAGCTGACTCCAGTTTATACAGACTCGCTGTTACAGCCGCAAACTAGTTGGACTGTCGCAGAAGATGGTCTGTGAACTCTAATAATACGACTGAGTGAGTCTTTAAAGATTTATGTTACGTCAGCTCATCGATACGGCTTGCTCATGTTGCTAACAAAGGTATGTGAAGTTTTTTTTGTGTACGATTATCTTGAAGAGTTGGTTGGTTTGAGTTTAGTGGACATTTTTGGTAAAGGTTTTACTGTTTCAGCCAGTGCTTTTGTTCAGTAATTTAATGTCGTTTTCAGGTGTGTGGTCTTCCTGCCGGGCCTGCGGGACTGTTCGAAAGAGATACCGTGGCCCCGGAACACAAAAGGCGATGACGGAACATGGATGGGTTTTAGTCAAAGTCTGGCACTCCCTCTTGCTCCGCCCAGAGCAGGAGGAGGTGTAGCGGCACTACAATAAAATACTCGCTACATGGAACAAAAAGTACTACAGCGCCATCTATGACACAGATGATGAACTAACCGCGAAACACGTCAGAATCCTACATCGCGCAAGCAACTTTATCCGCGACTTGAGACTATATACGAGAACCCGACAACAACTGTCGGGCAGTGGCCCACCACACATAACACCCGTCTGGTCGGAGGATCCTCCCTTTTCTATGGGGGATGAAAAGCTTTACACCCTGTTCTTCATACCCCCAAAGAGGCATTTGATGATTACCCATCCGAAAAAAAAAAAAACAGTTATGTGGTCTTTTTGCTAACTAAACGAAGATCTTTTTTCTTGTATTTTTTGACTGAAGGTACCGACTGATACGAGGCCCGACTGCTAAGCATGCGGTGCTTGGTTAGATTACCAGGTCGGACAGGGTTATTGTGTTTTTCCATCAGGATTTTTTGTAGCCAGGGAGTCTGGATTTATGTCTGGTTGATGGTAATAGGTTTGCTACTACATGTGACTTAAACAACTGATATGAGAAATGTGAGTTGTTCGGTCTCATCAACCTTACATTTACTCTGCGAACGCAGCAACCCTTGGACGTCGTGCGTCACAAATATTACGCTATAATTGTAACTTTTCACGCAAGGCAGAGCGAGTCAGACAACAACTGTGGAACTAGCCACTTGTCAAGAGAAACAACCACTACCACCTTCAACTACTGTAACTTATATGATTGTTTTAGATAATAAACATGCATAAATTAAACAAATTCTCCATTTTACTGTTTTATACATAAGAGCGACTATAACCATGTTCCAAATTGCACTGCATAACCAGCTCTCATTCACAATTCACATTACAATTCCCACATCTGCAATCAGACATCTCGTCATTCACGCTCTATCGCAAATAAGGCCAGGACATGCCAGTTGACACAACAGCGTGCTGGCTGTCAACACGGCTCACCTACTACGCAAACAAGACAACTAGTTTAGGCACCCGATGACATTCCAACAAGACGCTGAACCCCTGACGACTCATTCAATCCAACTAGTTGACATTTAGGTAGTTTAGGTAAGCTTGCACCGCAGCTCATTTGGTGGTAAATGAGTTTTAAGTAAAACTCTGTTTCTCTCAATCATTTTAAGATAGCAGAGAAGGATTAAAGTTTTAATTAACTCTAATTAAAATGGACGCAGCCATTGTTTTTTAGTGCAAGCGAGCAAATTGGTTTTAAAATAACTTTGTTGATTTCAAATACAATTTCGAATATCAAGACCACCCTTGATATTCGAGATTGTATTTGAAATAGATATGTATAGAAAAAAATATTGTCTGGTCAAGGCACTTGTTATCTATGCATAGTCTCACTAGTACCACTTAGTAAATAGTGGTATTATAGAGAACGAGATTTCCCACTAGTAACTACCACCGGTGGTACAGTTCGGTGGTACTAGTGGGAACAAAGCCTTTTTGATGCTGAAACGTGTTCTTAAAGCGCGTTCTGCGATTGTTGTTTCACACATGACTGTAGAGTGTCTTCCGTCTTCAGCAAAATTTTACCCGGGTTGCAGGTTGATATAAGGGCGTTTTCTATAACTTACTTTCGTATAACTGTCAGTTAAAGTCTACTTCTGGTAGCTATCGGGGTTTCTATAAACAAAGTTAGCCTCAAATATCCTATCCGCGTCACTTACTTGTCACTTGATTCATAGAAAAATCAAAAAAGCTTTTCTGTGAAGTTTTGTTTCTAACCATCCGTTAGCTAAATGTTAAACAGACAGAGATAGCAACCATCGAATACCTGTTAGTAAGTTATTTAAAATGCAACACGAGGCTTAGATTTAAAATTATGATTTTCGACATTGATGAAAAAAGAAATCATAATACTCCTAATTAACAATAATGCTCATACGTTCGGCAAAATTAGCAGTAGCTTAATCACATAATTGGAGTCCCACGCAATTGCCACAACTCGCAATCCTGAAGGGATATTGCATGCAGTAATTAGCTGGCATAGCAGCCTGATTGCTAACCGCAGTACGACACTGCTGTCAATGCTCCTAATTTGATGTCAAACACGAAAGTAATGGTCTAAGCGAGAACATGGTGAAACCGATTGATATTTTAAAAGATGGTGAAATCACAAAGACTTAAAAAACATTTTTCATGCATCATCAGAACAAAGCATTGCTGAATTTTAGGGGCAAAAAACATGTTTTACATTAAAATACCAATATGTTCCTAAAGCATCGACTTTTACCCGTAAAGAACCGAAGACCATAGCGTTTACCTTCATTAATATTTTCAACACTCGCGTTTGTACTGAGAGACTCGTAAAATTTTGAGCTTTACGGCTCGCAACTAGCCACACAAGCCACGGCTTGGTTACACTTGTTCAGAACAAAATGAAAACTTACGATGCTTAAAAGCACCGAAGTCAGAAACAAAGAAGTAACATAACTTTTACGGCGCCACCAGGAAGTAAGTTGTAAGTAAAAGTTAAAAATTATAGTGGCTACTTAGTCTAATATAAACTCTACAGGAAACTTCAAGACTTACTTAACTCCGTCGTCTTAGAATCTTGATGCTGTATACCGGATGGCTATTTTTATCACTTTCCAACAAAAAATTGGGTATATTAGGTGAACGGAGTAGAAGCTTACGGCATACCTAGTTTTTTTTCCTTTTTACAGCTTACAGAAAAATTGATTTCATGAAAAAATCATCAAAAAACGCTACAAATTTTAAGTACACTTTTCATATTAGAACAAAGAAAGAGAAATATTAAAAAAAAAACTTAATAAAAATGTCGAATTCCAAATCATACGCAGTACGCGTATGATTTGAATATCGTTATTTTTTTTTATGTAAAAAAAATAAACTATGCTATTTGCTTCTTCTACTCCGTTCACCTACTATACCCATTTTTTTAATGGAAAGTGATAAAAAAGTCATCCTGTATAATATGTTTATGAAGAATATTTGGTTTGAAATTTGTTGTTAGTGGGTGAAGTAAATAAAGAATGTTGGTCAGGGAAACTGTAACTTTTTTGTAAAGATGTAGAAAAACTTTTATTCCATTTATTGCGAAAACTAACACAAATTGGTATAGCTTTTTTTTCAGAAATGATGGAAGAATGAGGAAATCATCAAATGACTCTTCCCGCTCTGGGCGGAGCAGGAGGGAGTGTCAGACTTTTACTGACTAAAACCCATCCCTGTTCCTTCATCGCCCTTTGTGTTCCGGGGCCACGGTATCTCTTTCGAACAGTCCCGCAACCCCGGCAGGCATCGGTCCTTGCGAACCCCTTCCTTTTGCTGACTCTCTTTGAGGCGCGCGTGGAACACGAACGCGCCGTCGACACGGCCTGTTAAGACGTATAAGACGGACGGACGGCAAGCTAGCCCATAGCCCACCGTCCACAGGCCCGCTAAGAATTGATAGTAATTTCCGTGATATTTGTATAGTTTACTTAGTGTGCAGATGATGAGCATACGTTTGCGTTTAATATTACAAGTAAATTATAGAAAACGCGACTGCTGAGCATGAGTTGCTGGGTTCGATTCCTAGGTCGGGTAAAGTGTAATTGGGTTTTTCAATCAGGAATTCCAGTCAGTAGCAACCAGGGAGTCTGGATTAGTGTCCGGTTGATGGCAATAGGCTCGCCCCCTATTACATGGGACTTAAAAACAAAACTGGCGAAATGTGGACGTACTATTAGGTACACCTCTGCTATACCCTTCTGGGATTACAGGCGTAATGTTATGTTAGTAAGGTTGAGATTACACCAGAAACTTTCAAAGTTAGGTTCCGTGGTTCCGTTTCACTATAGTAATCAATGATATTATAAAGAAGATACGCCATGTTCATACTGAATGGCGTTCAGATATAGTTGCGAGTAATTTAAAACTACGACAGCGATAGATACTACGGAACGTATAAGATAGAAAGAGATAGCTAGCTATTAAAGTGCAACAATTGTATCACTTTGTCCTCAACAATTTGTGCGTGCTAGTGCGATATCTACCTCTTTTTACTATATAATATCATTGATAGTAATAGTATAGTAGATACCAAAACGCATTGTGGCACATGCCTATTGCTTTTCAGCACGCATGCATACACGTATGAAATGGCTGTAAAATTATTGTACTCGCTCGTTTCAGGCTACACTAGGCTAACACTATCAATGCGTAACTCTATGCTGAACCGTGTTACCGGTGTTGCCAGCTGCTGCAAAACGTGTTGGAATATTTTATTTAAAATAGTGACACAGTTCAGTTAGTTAGCATGTAGTATCTCTCATATTTTATTTTTAGCTTTGACTGATCAACGATTTTTCAACATAAAGGGTTTAAAAAACCTCTTAACGAAGCCGAAAGGCACTTGTTCTCCTCGTCATTACGATCATTTCTTTTATTCTACACTATACCTGGGAAACTTCTAGTTACGGAGATATTGGGGGTCAAAGTTCCAACTTTTGGTCAAGTTTTTTTGAATACATGTATTTATTGTAAGATTTTTACTTTAAGCACCTCCATGACCACCGTACTAATTCAATCCATCCATCAGCACAATGTTTTGAGTGCGTTACATTGAGTTCTACCACAAAACGTGATTTTTCACCCCATAAAAAAGTCGCTTAGTTTTTGCGCAAAGTTACTTAGTTTGATTTACAGAATGCTTGGTTGACGGCTTCGTGATGAGGTGGTTTACACCCTGTATATGGATTCTCCTTTTCTAAACTTGAAAATTAGTAGGGTATCCTTATCTGGCCCATCTTCTTCTATATCGTGTGGTTAGTGTCTGACCAGCCCGCTTAGCATAACCACCGAAGAAACGAAAGAGAATCGACAAATCTTTTGTTGATCTTTCATTTTGATGTCATTGAATCGACAAAATGACAGATGAACAAAAGATTTGTCGATTCTCTTTCGTTTCTTCGGTGGTCAAGCTAAGCGGGCAGGTGTCAGAGTTTTTACGCCGCCCATAGGCTGTCAGTCAAATGTCAAATGTCAAAACATTTGACATTTGACATTTGACTGACGGCCCGAATGGCGCAGCGGTAGTAAGGCTGCCCTACGTTCTTAGGGTCTCGGGTTCGAATCCCGGTCGGAGCAAATGTTTGTGTGATGAGCATGGACATTTGTTTCAGAGTCATGGATGTTTATATGTATAATAAGTATGTATTTACAAACAAAAAGTATCTATGTAGTATATCAACTATCTGGTGTCCACGACACAAGCCTTGCTTAGTATGGCACTAGATGGCGCTGTGTGTAATGTCTAGCAATATTTATTTATTTATTTATTATTTTATTTACATGCCATCGTGAATTATCTCTCAAGCGTACTGATTTCCTCACGATCTGGCCCATCTCTTGCATCATCTTTTCAACATCATGACTTTTCAATACTAGAACCCCTTAAAAAATCACTTCATTCTTTTGAAACAACATATCCACGTTCTATTTACTAAACATTTCCTGTATCTTACAGTCCTTCCACTCCAAATCCCTAATTCTATGCAATTGCGAATGGCAACACCGGTGTGACCAGCCGAGCGTCTCAAACTAACGCATCGTAGCTGGCGAGTTTATGCGACAGGAGCGCTGTTTATTTGCCTGTGTTACCATACTGAATTTACACGGTGCACTCATGAATGGCCACGACTGGCTAGCTATTCTTTCAGCTAAATTTAGTGTTTTCAGATGATTGAATAACGACCAGATGAGTTTATTGTTATGGAAATTGTGGAATATTTTGATGTGAATGCTGTGTGATATTTTGGATTGACTGTCGTGAATTGTGTTACCTACTTCTCTTTGTGTTTAACTTGAGTAATTTTCAAGTAATATAATTCTTCTTCTTCGTCTTATCGTATCTATGTTCCTTCTAATTACACGGTTTGGGCCCAGTAGGTGGCCGCGTTTTTTGCAGCGGTAGAGGCGCTATACAGGTCGTCAAGAGCACACTCCAGCAGTAAAGCCTGTAATATAACTAACACTAATGGGACACAGGCCAAGATAGCAGTGCTGGTGGAGTGGAGACTACAGACGGGACGGAGGAATGTCGGAACACAACCGACTAGGTGAATTATCATTAAAGTGGCCGGTAGAAACTGGATAAATGATAAATGATGTTTATTTTGCAAGTAGGTTTTTACAAACACTTTTACACGTCTTTTTTTTTAAACTAGATGAGGCCGGTGTTTCGTACCTGACTACTCTGAGAAGAAACAGCCGAAACAAACTCAGCGGTCATTTTGAAGGCCAGACATAATCTTGCTCAATTCACATGAGGACTATGCAGATTAGTGTCTGAGATGGTCTTTTGAAGAAAGAACCACACAGATTTGAGTGGACCTATCCAGTCATTGCAAGCATTTGTCAGTTATCGTGTAGCTCGACTTATAACTCAAGGAGCTCAACGACACAAAACCGCCAAAAGTGGAGAGATTTGGAAGAGACCTACACAGCAAAAAATAATGGGACACAGGCCTTCTGTGAAATCCCCGTGATACTCCCTCGCGAGCCCAGTGGAGATTGGCAGATTTTCATTTTCAGAAATCCAAAATTCGGACATATCGTCCATGGAGTTAGTACCCAGTAGTTAACACTACCTCGTAAAAAGTACCAGTACAATAGCTAGCTAAAACCGTGCATAATCATGTTTTTATAGCAGTTCAAAATAATTTCATGCAAGCCAAACACAATTTTAAACCAGCTTTATGACGCTGTTCAGTTTACTGGTTTAAAAGAGAATGATATTTCTCCGTTTTTCCGCAATAATACATCAGCCGTGAAAATAATGAAAGCAACGAATGAAAATGTCAATTTATCAAGGTAAAATAAGACAATCGAAGAAAGAACGGTCTTATTGGAGAAACGCCAAACGAATTGACAGTTTTTGTCGACAATAAGTAATCAGATATCATTTATGATATTAAAAAAGTTCTTTTATTTCCTCGTTACATTTTCTTGCTGATTTGCCACCGGAGAGGATTTGACGTAGTTTTTCCTATTAAAGGTTTTCAAGTTATTTCCGATTGTTGTTTGTAGGTACTATACTAACTAAACCTTTATTCATAATTCCATGTTTTCTGTAATAGGACATCAGGCTTGTCTGAGAAATATAGAAAAGTGTCCAAGGGCAGGCTGGCATGGCTTCAGATGAAGTCAATTAAATGAACGTTCAGGTGCATTCAATTACAGATATCGCTACCTTCATATCACCAATAGCTTCATAAAGTTCTAAAGAAACGTCCAAGACACACATTTCAAGTCGAAACTCCCAAGCACTTGGCACTTTACTAGAAACAGCTTAGTTAAAAGACTTTCAAAGAAATTACCTTCAGAGTGGTTAATACCAAAGCACTCCAGTAAATAACAACTTAGTTCCCAGTTCCCACTCACCCAGTCTGGACGTGGTGCACTGAATATAGAACACACAAATGCCACACTTTTTAATTTTAAAAAGCTCTCCAACTGATTGGTCGGTAACAACTGTTACTTTGCAAAGTAAACTTGGGTTTTATCTTGAGAGATAAATCTTTGGGTCATTCGCTTTACCCGCGCCACTACACTGAAGAAACAACAACAGATTTTACGTGAAGAAGAAAATATAGTATCTGCTTTCGTCTACACAATAGTTGAGTGAGTGTAGGCAATGTATTATAATTCATATAACAGCCTCAATTTCTCAAAATGAAAGCAATATAGTGAAAGCAATTTTTATCTTCAACGCTTTTAGCGAAAATAAAATTAATGGCGGCGTCACTGTATTCAGACACAATGTTCGTAGGCATGGAATTATGTACAGTACCGTTCAGCTCAGAAACACGTTGTTAGCCATAAAGACCACCCGTTGAAGGGTCGTCGCCTAGAGGAAATTTTAATAAATACGCACACGTCCTCATTTCGACTGTGAGCCAGCAAGGTATATCCGTAAACATTATATTTTGCTCATAAAACATAACAAGCTTATAAAACCGCTACATAATCGCGAAGGGTCCCGATGAGGGTCCCTGAGGAACCATTCTGTGTGGCTCGCCCCGAAAATTACTCGGCCAACGTAATTTTGAGCTTTTTCCTTTTGTTATTCTTTAAGGCCTCCCGAGATTTGCGACGTTATGATCTCATTTTGAGTTATGAGAAAAAACTCTTAGTTGGTCCCGCTTCGCGAAATCATTGTCCATAGGATTAGGTGCTTACTGGGAATTGAGGGTATTTTAGAAGGAGGATTTCTTTTTGTTTAATGCTACGATTTCCTTATTTGGACGTATTTTAATTATTCAACAAATTGAATTACGCTTTTTTGTAGGGGGACAGAATATTTATGAACAGGCAAAAACATAATTCAAAATGTAGCAGCCTAAAACAAAATTCTCTGAACGCAATATTAAATAAAAGAGAGCTGGTGCTTATCTTCTAATTAATATTTTTTGTTTTGTCAAACTTTCTTGACCACTACCTGACATCATCTATTGGGAATAATAAATAACTATTTCCCTTTTATTACAAACGTGTCCCCAAGTTGGTGGTAACTTCGACTGCCTTTCTTATTACCAAAGAAAATAAAACCAGAACTTAGTACGGAAGTTTCTCCAGTCATTCTTGCACCGCATCTTCGAACGACACCTCTGGGTCGCATTTTGTCCAGCTTTTATCTATCTTATTTACTTTATGTTGCTACGGCTGCATTTGTTACTTTCACCTCACATTCTGTCTCAACAAATATTATTTCTCAAATAAAATAACCCTGAGCATCATAAAAATAAACCTATTGAAAAAAAAACAATACTTATGTTTTGTAACACTCGTTTCAAATTGGCGCATTTTATCGTTATTCCTGGAAACAAGTCAGGAGCACCGTTTATTTGTTGTGTGACAAATATTGAACTAATTTTTAAAGCAAATAGTCGAATGATCAAAATGAATCTGCTGTTTTGTGACGTCAAATACTCGGTGAAAAAACAAATTTTAAGCGACGTGTTATCACAGAGGGTTTGCGGCAAACCGGGCCACAGAGGTTTTTAAATTCACAGATTTAAAAGAGAATCCGGTTCGATTCACACATTTGTTATCACTACAATTTGGTGGGACAGTGGCACGTTTCGTACGGCGCGTGTACGCTGTCCCAGTGTCCCCCCGCATCCGCGCTGTGGATGAAAGCGGCAAATCTGTTGTAACATCGGCTTAACAGCTTGAACTTGACGCGTGGCGCAAGTTACGACCTAAGTTTAAGTGTGTGTTTTAAAGTAACGACCTCACTTGCAACTCTTGCTAGCGTGTTTTAAGTTGCGCTGAAGAATTAAGCTGTCTGTTGCCTGTAAAATATTTCCGGATGTTACATGTGTCGTGTTTTAGTTTCATTTTTACCATTTTAGTACATTATGTACTTGTACCTGTCATAAAATGCAGTGAAGCCTTTCACACTATCAGAATTTACCGTTCCTATTCAACATCCCTATATTAGCTCCGAAAACCATCCCAGCATATAAGAGAGTGTACTTGCATAGTAACATCCATCGAAGTTAATCGAAGTGTATTAGAAAGATCGCTTCGTGTACATTCGCAATTTACATCGACTAAGGACAGCATTGATAAATATAAAATAAATATAAAATAAATATCGCTGGACATTACACACAGCGCCATCTAGTGCTACACTAAGCAACGGGACTTGTGTCGTGGGCACCAGATAGTTAAACACAGATACTTTTTGCTAAAACAGTTAGCTCATCATCTGCCTCTAGCCTTTTCTAGACTATGTTGGAGTGAGCTTTCAGTTTAACGGATGCAGCTGAATACCCTACCTAGATGATGATATATGATGATGATGATGTACCTAGATGATAAAGTTAACTACTCCTCAATAAATCTTTTCCGCTCATCAAATCGCCGTCCGCTCCTAACTCAGGCCACTCCATCTGGATAAAAGCACTCAGCAGTAGCAGGCAAACCCGCGTCCACTAAAATTGCAGGGTGCAGCAACAACAGAACTTTGTAGCGTCTCCGTGACAAGTAAACTGTGGCCTAATCCGACGCGACATAAAACATAACTTGACAATACATTGCTGCTAATATTAGTGTGTGGGGCGAATGTTGCGCTACAAATTGGGCAATGATAACATGACATTACGCCTGTAATTCCCGAAGGGTTAGGCAGGATAGTTAGGTTAGGCAGAAGCGTAAGTATAGTAACACCCACGTTTGGTATGTTAAAGACCCATTTAATAGAGGGGCGAGCTTATTGCCATCAACCGGGCACAAATTAAGACTCCGTGGCTGCTATTGAAAAATTTCTGAAAGCAAAACCCAATAACACTTTGCCCGACCGAGTAATGGAACAGGACTTCGTGTTCAGCACTTGCGCTTGCGACCACTAAACCAACGATGATTTATTTACATTAATACGGGTATCGTTGGAACTCTACTGATTTCATTATATCCTGTGATTCAATTAAGGGTATATGATTCACTGTTGACGATGACCAAAGTTTTTACGACGTAAGATAATCCAGTACCTCTGGCTGTTCCCGAGTTATTTTAACCTCAATCTAATCAACTGAGTTTTTTGATATAAAACAACGGTCAAACAACAACTATGTACACTCACGAGCACTAATAGTATTCACTTAGCAAAACTCAAATGCGATTTTTTCGTTAAATAGCGGTTTCCATTTTGAGATAAGACCTATTTCGTAATTGTATGACTTTCAAAATACGAGTACTATGTTCGTGAAAACGTAAAACGTTAATCAATACAGTAAGAGAAAAGCACTTTTGAATTTTGCAGCGTGTACGGTATCATCGTTTTGAAAAGCACGTATGTAACGTGTTTATTTGATAGAAGAACCATTTCAACACGACTGTAAAATTTCTGCCGTAAAGCGAATCGGTCGAAAAGCGAATCTGACTTAAAGCGAATCTGACTTACCTACAGCGAATCTGACATAAAGCGAATCTGTCCAAAAGCAAACAAGGGATAAATATCGGTGCTCGTAACTGTACACGTATCTCAGGTATTTCATAGAACTGTAAAAGCAACAATAGTTTTGCAAACTCTCTGCAAATTGAACTTGAAGATAAACGAAATGTATCTCAACCTATTTATTGACAAGGAAATGGTAGGTCTTATCTCTCTCTACAGGTTCCAAGGGACAAATTAAGGAAACGCGAGCTATTTACACCATTAAGTAACTGTTCCCTCTCGGTTGTTTCTTGTTCAAGATACGGACAATCTATCGGGCTCAGGTGCCCGATCGATTTGAGTTGGACAGCAATCAATGATTGGAAATGTAGAATACCACTACCCACGCCGCACACGTCGGATTTTACGTACTATCTACACATAATGTTCTTGGTGCCTTTGGATCATTTGTATATCAATGTCAGCTAATCGATCAATGTGTCACCTTACTGAATCAACAAATCAACCTTTGTTTACAATGAACCATAATAAAAATCTTCTTTTCATCCCTGTCATGATCATAAAATTTTGCGCTCCAACTCACAATTACGATTTCATTTCAAATAAAAGTCCTTACTTAGATACTTTCCAAATATCATTTTTACTGCACCGTCAGTCCTTAGAATATTACCTCGTTCTAAACTCCAATATAATTTGAAGAAATCTCGAACTTTTTGATCAGAGGAGGTAATTCACAATGATTGGGATCTATACAATTTCACAGTGAGTGAACGCAAATTTCTTTTAAAATTTCTTTGTAACCGTTCCTCGGTCCAGACTTTTATGGTCGTCTAGTGTCGGTGGGGCTGCCAACACGGCCAACACGGCCGGTTATCTTCGGATTTGTGAGGAAACGAGACATAGAGCCCGCCTGAACGGAGCTCGAAATAAGGATTTTGGTGACACACACACAGATTCCTTGTACAGATTGCGTATCAATGGAAACGTCCGCATCTTCAGAGAATAAAGTTTTCGAACAGATTGTAGCTGATTTTATTAACAACCTCCAGGTTCTGGAGACAGAAAAGTCTTTATTTAAAATTCGGTTTCTTTTAACATTTATTCGCGTTGACTCAAGTATGTAGAAACCCTTGAATTGAATGTTACTGCAGATGTCTTACCCATTGAAATGGCAAAATTACAAGTTGTACCCATTATATTTTCAAAAGCACATTAAGTAATAAATCTGAACGTCGCTACCTTTTTTTCCATACAACATCAAAACTATACCCAAAAGTGGTCCTACCAAAAACAAATCAAAGAAAAATAACATTTTATTCTTGATCATACATTTATTATAGTCTCCAGAAATCTTAACGATTGGCCCCTTAAGGAGTTTCATGAATATCAAGGCTTGGACGATGAAGATTTCATATGAATTTTAGATGAACTTAGCTTTGTCGAACAAAGGAATTAAATATTAATAATGTAGCTCACATACGCGCTTGAGATCGAGAAAAAAATATTACTCAAAGGTGTCAGGCAGTTTATAATGATTTATGAACATAATTTATGTCTGATATAACATAATTCATGCTTCATGTATTCATTAAGAAAGCCTTTGTATTTTTTTCCGAAAATTGAACAGAAAACTCTGTTAACAATTTTCGGGAAAAAATACAATGCCTCTCCATACATATTTAATTATAAATTCTCATTAATATTAATTTCTGAAATAATATCACAAGCTCGTTTATTATTGATTAACTTTTCCATCATTTCATTTTTTTTTTCATCTTTATCTTTTTATTTTTTTTTCTTCTTGACGGCCTCGTTGGTCTCGTGATCGTAAGCGCGACTGAACAAGAAGTCCTGGGTTCGATTCCCCGTTCGGGTAAAGTTTTATTGGGTTTTTCCATCAGGAATTTCTCAGTAGCAGCCACGGAGTTTGGATCTGTGCCCGTTTGATGGCAATAGGCTCACACCCTATAACACTTTAACATAACTGGTAAAATTTTGGTGTACTAATAGGTACCTCTGCTTAACCCTTCCGAGATTGCAGGCGTAATATTATTTATGTAATGTATGTAACTTTTCCATTTTTGAAGAGCTGAAATAATCATACCACGTTATCTTATAATAACACTTCCCACGAGATCTGAAAGTTGATGACACTAAAACATCAGCACCCTATTACAAATTCCTTTAATTTCACAGTAAAGACAATAATCACGACGCAAATTCGCCATTTGGAAGCGCTACCTCACAATCCTCGCATGAATATGGAATAACATCGGCGCTAAGTTAATATGTATGAATGTAACTTGTTAACTCGCACCAGCGCCGCCAGATGGCATCGAGTCCCCAAATGTCCCACCTCACTCCACTTTATAATTCAAAGATTTGCTCGCGACGAATAAAGAGGCGTCTTCACTAAATTATTCATGCTTAGACACTCTGCGTGCACTTGTCTGCAAGAGTTATCATGTTTTTTACCTATATTTTTGTAGGTAAAAAACAAGTTCTCTGAAATGCAGTCCCCGCTGGACTGCATTTCGGAGAACTTTTGTGACTTCCATTTTTGAAGTGGTGGCTGAAAAACTTTAGGGCATGCCTGAAATTAGAATAGCAAAAATATTTTAAGAGCTACAGAACTTACTTCAGAATTGGTATTGTAGCATCTTCTTAGCACGTCGATAACAATATTTAAATTGAATTAGCCCAAAATATGGCGACGAGTTTTTTACAATCAGCAGCGTCCATCCGCTCTGTAGCATGATGAGATAGGAATAATAGAATCAGAAGTTAGAATTGTTAATCAAGGAATAAAGGCAATAATAAACTCAACTAATCAGAATTACTGTAAAGACCACGATAAAACCTCACCTGCGTCTCGTAGCATGTTACATGAGTACAGCCAGCTCTGAAAGCAAATCCATTTTATGAATAGTAAAGTGAATGCAGGACATTAAAGTAGAATTAACTACTTTAGCGTTATTAATTCCATCACAATTTTCTCCCCTGCTGTTACCTTTTCTGCTCCGTTTTACGGTGGACGCTTTTGTGCAGTCTGCTACGAATATTAAAATAACACTAGGAATACGATCCTATTCTTTTTTTAAAAAACATGGTAGCACAAAGATTCTCATACATATTCAAGAATACAATCAAGCACTCGTATAATTTATTGACAACAATACTTTCCTTCTGTGTAACGCGACAATATGTTGGTGTTCACTGTTCAATATCGAATCGGTCCCGTGTAGGCGTCGTTTTCCTAAAAAGGAGCGATGTTACATCGTCGAGCGATAAATCAGATGCCTATTGTTGGAGGAAAGTCGCAAATCGTAAGCAAAGCCGCGTCTGAATATTGTAAGACCGCTCTTTTGGAGTCGCCCCTCAATAAAATCTCACAAATAAAACCGTATTTAGGGATGAAGCTTCTTGAAAGACATACATTCATTATTTGAAGATTGGATTATGATTGGACAGAAATACAATAACATTGACGACCCGATTGGCGCAGCGGTAGTGAAGCTGCCTTACGCTCTTAGGGTCCTGGGTTCGAATCCCGGTCGGAGCAAATGTTTGTGTGATAAGCATGGACATTTGTTTCTGAGTCATGGATGTTTATATGTATAATAAGTATGTATTTACAAACAAAAAGTATCTATGTAGTATATAAACTATCTGGTGTCCACGACACAAGCCCTGTTGCTTAGTGTGGCACTAGATGGCGCTGTGTGTAATGTCCAGCAATATTTATTTATTTATTTATTTATTAACATTGGTGTTTTTTTGTAAAGCCGTCTCCACAGACGGCTTTATTGTCATGAACCGGAATAAAGATTTTTAGGGTGAAGAGAGCAAAAATTGTATGAACGACGTCAATAAAATAAGGAGTTTGTAAACTAAGAGAAGTCATCTTTAAAAACCGCATCAAAAACGACCTACTCTTGATGTAGGTGTTTTCTTTTCAGTCACTTACGAAGATGTGTGTCAAATACGTATCCAAACACAGTAAAATCTAAAATCCAAGAAGACATGGTGCCAATATAGAATGCTGCGACTACTTCAATTGGCGAGATGGCTCGCGCGCTAGAATTCTGTGCCCTGCCTACAAAAGAACCTAATATCGAAACCGATAGAGTTTTTCCAATTTTTATTCAATAAGAGTGGGTGAATGGATGCCAAATAGATATGCAGGCAGTGAGTTAAACAAACTGAAGTAAAAAGACATTATTTATAGGTTTAGAAACATTCCATAAAATCACCACTGCAAATACAAATTATGCTCTACAAAAACAGCAAGGATTGATCATTAAAAAATGGGTATCTGGTTTTTCGTCTCGTGCTAATCACGGCTCAATATTTTTTCCATAGTTTTCCAACAGAGTAAATGTAAGGTAAGAAAAAGTTATTTTAGGTACGGGTGGTTAGGTATTCGTAGGTACCTTACATTAATTTTTCATTATTTGCTTAAAAAGCACAATGTCGCTACAGGAATATAAGAAATTTTTTAAACTAATCTTGAATACGAAGACAAACAAAACCAACTGCAATACCTGAAACCAGAAGTAAACAGTTTTCCGTGGACATTAAAAACAATGTAAGGTCAGAAGTGACAAAGGCGACCCTAACATCCTAACATCAGCCGCTGTGACAATCATGATGTAACGGAAGATTTTTTGGGCGACAAACAAAACCAGTTGGCCTTTCCCACGATCATGGAATCTCACCAGGACCTCAAAAACAATAACGGCAAAGAAACAATGCGATGATATAGACGGTATCGCAGCATTTAGTAATAGTATCCCGAGATCTATCCCTCGATGTATCGGGCCGATGGCTCTCGGATAGCGGGCGATGCAATGTGCCTTGCTAGCCTGATGTTATTTGCAGGCTGCGCTGTCAAATTGTAAAGCTATGCTTTTATTTATTACATGTACGTATTTCCTGGATTTTGGATCTAGATTCTTTTAGAAGTAGATTGAAAAGTTGAGGCATGTTTTTTGTTTTTACATGGTATTTTTCGTTTTTATTCAGTAACGGGTGACGCTCCTATTAAATAATTCATGAAAATCAAGGTTCAAATAAATTATGTAAATCAACCAATATTTCAAAATGTAATTCTCACTCGTCAGCTATATTCAAAAAGACTTCGAAATAAAATAAAATTCATGAGTATAAAGCAATACTTACTGCTGGAAACATCAATAATAAAAAATACGCTCATGAAGATACGAGGGCTCGAAAATATATCAATGTGCCATCCATAAAGATATTTGTACCAATGTATAGTCTACATCAAATTGGTACAGATTGCTTATTTATTACATTTTCTTACGTTCCGCTCACACTTCCTTGCGATTCGGTACCAGAGCCACAAAGCCCAAGAGGGTTTCAATTTAACATTATTGTGCTTGGCAGTTTTTTGTACCTACAAAATCAGATTTTCCACAATTTCACCAAAATATTCAATGCTCATTATCCAGTCTTATGTAGAATCTACATTTGTATGTCTCGTCTTTTCTGCCTTCCACCGATGTTATTTACGTCACTTTCAATCCAACATCGACAGAGCCAGATTCCATTACAGTCTGCTAAATTAAATTTTCGAATACGACTCCTCTTTTTTCCTCCAGGAAAACCTCCGTCTAACATGGCGTCATCTCATAAAGGTCAGTTCCCACTCGCACACCGAGTATGCCGCGCCGAGCACAAGTTCGTGAATAAATTCGAGCAATTCCCGACCTGCCTTTTACGAGCTGAATGAAGTATGAACTCAGTACGTGCAGAGCCTCGCTTTACTACACAGAAAATAAAAAAAATCTAATGAACCCAACTTTATTGCTCTTAATAAAACGTAACGAAAGTAGTTCGCGCCGACGAGGTTACACCTCATAGTTGCTCGATTTGTTACAAAATTGGCCCTAGTCTACCGTCAGGAGGATAACGAGCCATTTTATGAGTCCAGGTCACTTTCTTTTAGTACTGTCGTGAAAGATCATACATTTAAGTCATATAAAGTTTACTATCTCGTGAATGATATATTATGTATAAAAGATACCTAGTCTTTTCTCACTCCCTACATATGGGTGCCATAAAGTATGGATAGGTCCTTAAATAAATTATTGTGGAGATAAAATCTTTACACGCAAACATTGTGTTCTAAAATGCGATGTTTTATTCCCCGGCGCCTATGTAGTACTATGTAGTAACTCAAAATAATAATGAGTATCCATGATACAACAGTCAACCTGCCTGAATATGATATCATTGGATACAACTTCAAGTTTCCAAGTTTGAAAAAACTCATATCATACTGCTTCTTTTTACAACAACCCTTTATAACAATCAACGAAATTTAGCCAAACCAACACAGGTACATACAAACACGGCACACACAGACTTCTCTTATTAATTCCGCGCACGTTCCACCTCGGATTATATTTACTCATTAACTAAATCGTTGGACTGATCGCTTTAATTTTTGTCTTCCCATTTAGTTTTGTCGTGTTTTGCTATCTGGATAAGCCGTTTTAATCTGGCTCTGGTCGTTTAATTTATTATAAAGTGTAGCGGAAAGTATCGGTATAAAGTAGCGACGATAAAAGTACAATTAATTTGCAATGTGTTATCTTTTAAACGATAATAATCGTAAGTAGAAATTAAATGGGTAGCTTAATTGCGCAGATGGCAGTTTAACTGAGGAAATTATGGTTCATTAACAGTAACTTGATAGGTTGCAGTTAAAATACAGGTTGAGTTTGTACTGCAACAAGTTCGATTCAATAAATATCTCCTACCTGTCTTGAAGTTAGCATTATTCCTTGGCATCAGCCAAGTTAAGTTGAATAAGTTAAAATTATTGGGTTAAAATACAGGAAAAAATATGATATTTAAATTCATCTTCAGGAGTTCTGGACTTAGGAAGGACGCCTGTAAACAAAACACCAAAATGTTTCGGAGTCCTGGTGTGTTCCAGGAGTCTTAGTTTTTTGTGGTAAAGATTTGTTTCTTTTCCTAAAGACAGAGAACTTTTTTTTTCTCGCTTGTTTATTATTTATTCCTTTCTTTTCCTTTTTTAATTTTTTCTTTTCCTTTTTTTATACACTCTGACATTTAATGTTTTGACATGTATTTTATTATTTTTTATACTCTCTGACATTTAATGTTTTGACATGTATTTTATTATTTTTTACTTTATTATTTTTTATTATTTTATTTGACATTTACTGATTTGACATGAATACTTATTTTGTTAAGTATTTTACTTTTTTTTATCATCATTGTGACTTTAAATGATTTTTGTGATTTTTATTTACATTCTTTTTTAATAGAACTTGTTATTTATTTTATATGATTATTGTGAATGTGGGGACCATGTCGGTCACATTTATATTTTTTGTTTATTTTTTCCCACAACTGTCTGACAGTTTGAGTACTCTAAGCGACCTACCCAAATGTCCTTTCTTTGGTATTGTTCGTCGTTTCGTTGAGCTCCTTGAGTTATAAGTCGAGCTACACGTTAACTGACAAATGCTTACACTGACTGGACAGGTCCACTCAAAACTGTATGGTTCTTTCTTCAAAAGACCATATCAGACACTAATCTGCATAGTCCTCATGTGAATTGAGCAAGATTGTCTGGACTTTAAAAGAGACTATGACCTCTGAGTTTGTTTCGGCTGTTTCTTCTCAGAGTAGTCAGGTACGAAACACCGGCCCCATCTAGTTTTAAAAAATGACGTTTAAAAGTGTTTGTAAAAACCTACTTGCAAAATAAACATCATTTATCATTTGTAAACAAAGTAATTTATGGTATTATTTATTTATTTATATTAGAGCAAAGCCATAAAATCATATCTTACTCTGTAAATTAATTTATGGGCGTATTATTAAAGCCATGTTTAGACAACTGATTTTAAAATCAAACTAAACAACAAACAAACAAACTTAAGCAATCAATATACATTATTTCCTATATTTGGAGACAATCGCATGTTCCTTTAGTTCATTATGTATGGCAGGCACGTTTCTGACACCATTAATAATTATTTATTTTTCTTTCAATCAGTGTTTCGCACAGACAATGTTTATTGTGAAACACTGCTGCCCACAATCAGCCCGTATTCATGAAAAATAGCGTCAAAAGCAAACTGTTTAATATTAAAGCGAATCCACACGTTGATTGCATTACTTCGTTACAGATGCTTTGTGCTTTCCTTACACATTTTGTTTAAAAAGCCCAAAGTCAAATATGACATAAACATCCGAGCACCTCCGACAATCTTATTTTTTGGCAATTTCCATAAATCGCTGAACTATTAAAGGAAAGTTATTCGTTGTCAACACGAGATACAATGTTAGACATAAATCAGCAACAACATTAACATCCTGTATCGTTCTTTGTTTTGTGAAAACACGCAATATATTTTGCTTTACCTTGCCAAAGTCTATTTTTAAAGCAACGCTGTTCAAAACGATCCTTTGAAAAACAATTTCCGTTGGCCCGGCTGGGTCCGGGTTCGCTGTACAAGGAACAAGATAGATAGCCATATAAATCTCCCATGTGTCTAATTGACGGGTACGAAGTGAGGCCACCCCGTCCCGAGCAGACTTGTAGAACTGATTCACTTACCTCATTTGGAAAAAGTGTTGTAAGTAATGTTACAGTCTTTGTTTCCACCTTAACTATCTACTTCGGACTCGGACGCAGAAAGTTTCTTCGTTTCTCCGTGAAATTGCAGGATTTGTGCGGTCAACTTGTAAGGTGAGGTTCAGCCGATTGAAGACGTGGTTTTCTTACGTACGAGTAGCTACATAAGTTAGTCGTGCCTTGGCGTGTGTTACGTGTAGAAGAACAAATGAAATAAAAGTTCACGTGAGAAAGTACGTGTTTTATTTATACAAGATACTAAAGATGAAAATACAAAATACTTACTTGTATCTACGTAACGATAATGTATTTTGTTTCGGAGGTATCTTTTCATACTGTTATGTGTGAAACTTTCATAAGAAGTGTGGTGAGAGAACATATTTCATAATATTTCAGCACAACAGTTAAGTATTCTTCTAAGTACTAATACGCTGCTTTCATATTTCATAGAGTTTTTCAACGTTGTAGCCTTTCTCAAATAAATATAAGACAAGACATGCAAAAAAATATCAGACGATCAGGCTTAAGGAATGATTAATACGATTTTTTCTCCTAAGGTAGAAATAAAATAACGACGAGTATGTAGAAGCTCTTAGTCAGAGAGCACATTAAATATTCTCGGCCAAGTTTATGTGGCTACTCCCAAAAATCCTTCGTAAGAAAGTTATTTATATGTACGTTCACCTCACTTAACCTTGTTGCTTAAATCACCACGCTAGTTAATGAGATGGCTCTTATTTAGTGCGTCCTCGCTAAGAAATATCGTGCAATACAACTTTACTTAATTGTATTGCTGTTTTCCAAGTACAATGAGGCAATGTACCTTCGCCATCATCTCCAGCAAGTAATAATAAGTTTTTTATGAACCAATTAGCTTACTTCGAACACTTAAGCGGCCATGCGTAGAATTAATTGTCGCTGATTGCAAATCTCATCAGTAATGTTTCTGAGGCAATGCATTACTGTGGGAGTTTAAATGAGAGGGCTTGCCATTTAATCATCGTAAAAGGGACATAAATCCCAATTACACGGCTTATTATTTCGAAAAAGGCTCAGAAAGTCGCAATGTGACGGAGTCCGAGGCAGGACAATACAGTACCGCTGAAATATTAGCTCGGGAACCAATGCGATGCCGAACGGAGATCTAGTCAGCCTTAGCAACAATTTAGTACTAAGACTATGTCGTTTTATTTCAGACATTGTCCATCTCTCATTGAAGAGTAAAGTTTTCCTTATTAATCTTGTGTAAACTCGTTTGGCTTGATGCTTCAAGCTATTTTCAACCTTATTGTTTTGCATGTAATCATGTTTGCTGAGTTCTTGTATAAAGAAAGGGTCCCCTTTCTTTGTTTCTCCTCTATATTCCAACAAACACTTACTCAACGTCACCCTTCAGTTACTTAAAGAGTGTCCAGAAAAAACATAACTATCCGAATAAAATGTTTGAGGTCCAAGAAACCGCACTGATTGCACAAAGGGGTCCCGCGAGACTGAATTATCGTCACGTACTCCTGCCACCCCACTTCGTTAGTTCGCGTGATGACGTGTGCCGAAACATCCCCCCATACATTTGCAATTCCATTCACAAACTGTTACGATCATCATACATTTATTTGGTGAAGCGTTTTTCCTGAGAGTCACGAAGGATGATGTCGATGCATGAACGGGTGTTTAGCGAGCTTTGTCTAAAGGTCTTCCTAAGAGTCTACTAATTTTTAAAATTCGAACCATGGGAACGCCTACAGACCTACAGAATATAAAGGTCCTATGTCGTCAAAATCATCCAAATTCGTTCAGCCTTATCTTTCGCATTTAAAATTGGTAGATTCTTTTTAAAAAGATAACCTAAAATAACTGTCTTTCATTGTACTGAGACAATCAATGTTCTACAAGTTTACTGAGAACTCCTAACAAATAAAACATTCTTCTTCGCTTTACACATGGCGTGTTTCAGGATAATTGAGCGATGTCGACGTAATGAAAGACAGTATTGAATCAGGATACGAGATCTCGGCGCCTGCGGCCTCGGAGCAGTTACTATTAATGAATGCTTACTTAAATGAAGCCTTTTCTGGTTGTTGTTAAGTAATGACTGCCTCGTTGGTCTAATAATAGCAAGCACGACTGCTGAGCATGAGGTTCCTGGTTTCGATTCCCGGGTTGGGCAAAGTGTTATCGAGTTACAGAGTTACAGAGTATTCCATCAGGAATTTCTCAGTCGCAGCCATAGAGTCTGGATTTGCGCCTGGTTTATGGCAATAGAGTCGCCCCCTATTTCATGGGACTTAAACAGAACTGGGGAAATGTGGGTGTACCATTAGATACACCTCTACCTAACCCTTTGGGAATTACAGGCGTGAAGTTATGTTTTGTTAAGTCACCTTCCAAATTCCACCAAGTTCAGAAGTGGCGACCGCGAACTGGAAGACGTTGCGTTGGAAGACCTCCCACTAGGTGGACCGATGACCTAGTGAAGGTTGCGGGAATCCGTTGGATGCGAGTCGCACGGGACCGGTCAATGTGGCGACAATTGGAGGAGACTTATGTCCACGTCCAGCAGTGAACGTTTTTCGGCTGAAATGATGATGAAAATGATGAAGTCACCTTGTCTAAGAGCAGAAGACACTAAATTCAGGGAAAGATTTTTGGGGTTTTTCAGGACCATTATGGATGATAACCCTATATTAGAAAAGATTCAGTGATATTATCTGTCCACAACTAAACAAATTATGGTAATTTTAGCCCAGTTTTAGATTTACAGCCACTAGGAATGTCCTTGGACGTAGCGACATGGGAATTACTCAAAGTTATGTTCCCGAAAACTACCATCCCCAAAATAGAGCAGATTATTCTCTCTAAAACTTCAGATATAAATCACATCGTATAATACGTCACTTTGATAAAACTGTGGTCCTTGTAACAAACTCGCCGGATATGACCAGGAAATTAAGCTCATTCCAAATCTCCTTTTTTTCGTCAACATCCTTTAATATTAACCAGGACTTACACTCCTTTGGGCAGGCTCCTTTAAGCGGTTTTTCTCACATAAACAAACTAGCTACTTACATTGTATTATATCGACTTTACTTTCTGATAATACAAATAGATAAGAGGCCCGGTGGTATTGACAAAATTCATTTACACTAAGTGCGGATGCTGTGTTTAGTAGGTAAGGTCCTGTTATTTGAATCGTCTCCTCAGTAAAAGACAATGGGGCTTTCTTGAGACCTAAGATCGTCATCTACCAAGAGTTTAAACATATTAAAAGATAACCTTTCCACCGACTTGGGATTAAACTCATTTTTTTTTTAATGCTGAAGGATGACGACCCACTTAATAATTAAATTACAACTGTGTCGGATAATTTTACCCCGCTAAGTGAATAACTAATCAATATCACATGAAGCCCCAAAAATTAACTCAACATTTTCCAAATGGCTATAATGACTTCTTTTAATTAACACCGGCAGTGCATAAACTGTTCGTTGCTAATTAAAATACAGCTATATTAATTAGAAACCCTTTTGGAAAATATAATTACTTATTTTAACAGCGTCGGCCGCCTAAATGTAATACAGGAAACACGTCTAAAGAAAATTCCCGCGGGATTTGAATAAAAACGCGCGGTTTACGTTAAAATAAAGTATTATTCGCCTAATTAGTGGGGTTTTCATTATGAAATGTTCGTCGTAGAGCCTTTGTGGGGAACTACAATGCGCTGGGAATTGCATTTGATCATTTTCTGTGTTCTGTTATTAAGAAATGTATACAGAAGAGGACAATTGCAACGATAACGAATGAGAGGGGAGAGGAAGGAGCTTTGTGCAATCAGCGCGTTTTATTCGCCGTCGACGTGCCGGCTCTCTTCGCTGGGGGTAATTGTGATAACACGATGTCGTCGACTCTCCAAAACGTGTCTGCAATCGCGATCATCATTTGCACGTTTGGAAATCTGAAAATCTTCGTAGCTTTACAGACAGCGTATCGGAACCTAGGCAGGGAAAGCCTGTTCGAGTTACCTTTCGTACCTACATACATATGCATGGAATTAGCATTCGTTTGTTTAACGTCGGAAGGTTTGATTTGAATACACTCACAGCACTTTGTTTTAATCGTTCCATCAGTTTGTCGAATTTTCACTGCAAAATTAACCAAAGCCCATATTAAAATGTAAATACACTACCTACCTCACTATTATACTGCATTAATAATATAAAATACCAGTTTTGCTAACATAAAATCACAGTTAAATGGCTCTAAACGTGCATTTGGTGTGTTTTGGTGCCAAAGATAACACAAACAGCCTGGTAGCGCACTAATACTTGCTTCACGCATACTAATGTGTCCCAAGCGGCAATCGGTTGGCCAATGTCCTATGTTATATCGATTCGATAAGTTTCACTCTACTATCGATAGTAAATCGGGAGATATACGAGTGGTTTGTGCAACTTTATAGGGCAATTAAGTAGTGTTTTGCATATTATCTAGTTGTCGAGGCTACTGTTTTTGAAAAGGAGGTTAATTAGTTAAAAGCAATAGACGTTCTGAATCAGTTCATATTGTAAAAGCTTCCACTATTTGACTAAATTTAATGAACGGCAGTAGATGAAAGATAGAAATCTATGTAAGTAGGTATATGCTGCACCAAGAATCATCAACTCCAAACTGAATAGAATGACAGGCAAATAATTAATTTAACCTGCAATAGTCGAGGAATGGAGTGAAGTAGTTAAAAACATCGTTAAGCACATTGTCGGAGGCGTTTAAGTCGGCTGAAGTGAAAGTTTTCACGTTACGAATACTTGAAAAGTCCATTACACGGTTGACGGCGCCGACGTCGGCCTTACGACGCCAACTTGTTTGTAATTACACAGACATAGCCCCGAGATTTCATTTAAACTTCGTGACAGCACCCGCCGTTGACAGCTCTTTCTGCAATTGTTAACTTCTTAGAAAAATATTATCATAGTCGGACGGTACCGCGCTACGGGAGAGCGCGGAGCACCTGACTTGACGCGGCTACTTTATAACTGCTATTTGCGGTAACCAAGACTTTGATTATGAAGAGTCGCTTTTGCAGTTAGCGTAATATCTCTTTGCTTTATATTTTAATATTTATTTTGGTCTGAGGTTTATTTCTGATTTTGTTAAGTAAGATGAAGTTTCATTTGAACTACTTAGAGATTTTAATCTGTAAAGAGTTAAAAACATAGAACACAGTTGGGAAAACCTAGAGAGACGATTATTTACAAACATCAGTAGCACACTCTTTATAACAACAAACTCGTTTTAACATACTTTCTTAAACTACCCTCACTCCCAACTACAAACACGACGCACTATATTTTCTGGAGCTATTCTAGCAGCTACAAACTCAATAAACATTCGCCACATTCGTTCTCCTTGTCGCTGGTGTCAGCAGTGTCGACACAGCTCTACGACACTCCGACACTCGGCTGTAAGCGGATTGGCGTGCCTACATAGTTGTGTAGTGAATTAATAAGTTAGCAGTTCATGCATATTAAGGGCTGTAGGCAACCGCGGTTCTCCATATCCATATATGTAACGTAGGTACAGTTTCAAACCAAACATAACACCTTGGCAATGTAGAGGTGGTATTTAAATGTAGGGTTTCGAAGGCTGTGTAGTGTGGGAATCTTCTTATAACGAATTGTGGTGAAATGTTTGTCTTTAACTACTTTAATGGTATCTACTCCAAAATATTGATGAATTTTCATTTCACTGACTGCCGCTTTTGTCTAGTGGTCGAAAGCGACACTGCTGTGAGGGGAATTCGCGTGTTATGTTTTTGAGGGTATGAAGAACAGGGTGTAAAGTCCTTCATCCCCCATATAGAAAAGGGAGGATCCACCGACCCAGATGGATGTTATGTCTGGTGGGCTACTGCCCAAAGGTTGTTGTCGGGTTTTTGTATATAGTCTTATGTCGCGGATAACTTTGTTTGCGCGATGTAGGACTTTGACGTATTTCGCTTGTTAGTTCATCATTTATGTCATAGATGGCGTTGTAGTACGTTTTTTCCAACGTAGCTGTAGTACTTTTTGTAGTGCCGCTACATGTCCTATGTAACAAGGGGCGAGCTTATTGCCATCACCAGACCCCGTGGCTGCTAGTGAGAAGTTCCTGATGGGAAAACCAAATAACACTTTGCCCGACTGGAAACCGAACCCAGGACCTCATCATTCTCAGCAGTGATGCTTTCGACCACTAGTTAAACCGAGGTGTAACTGATAGTAGGTGTTTAACCCTTCGGCGATTACAGCCGCGATGTTATGTGTTTTCATTTTCATTCTAGGCGACCTTTTCTATGCCACCACAACTACATCAACTAATTATGTCTGATCCGTCTCTGTTCTAATAGGCTTCTACTTAAAAAATGTATTTCCCTTCGCGTCGTATCTCTACAAACCTGCGTCACTAACTTCCTTAACTATGACGAATATAACTTATATCTTACAACAACAAATTATAATAATAAACCATGAGATTTCATAACTGTTAACTTATTGTGTATGGCAACATCTGGCAGGAATAGAAGATAGAACCTGCACGGGAAATCGAGAATTTGTTAACTAAGTAGGTACCTACTGGGTACTACGAAAAAAGGTCTGTTGAAAAACTAGTAGTTGTTTATTTTCGTGCAATGGCTAGTTTAGTTTGAACTATATACAGGGTGTAAAAAACCTCATCACGAAGCATTCAACCAAGCATTCTGTACATCAAACTTAGTAACTTTTCGCAAAAATTATTGCTGGGAAACGACTTTTTTTTTGGGGTGAAAAATCATGTTTTGTGGTAGAACTTAATGCAACGCACTCAAAACATTGTGCTGATGGATGGATTAAATAGTACGTGGGTCGTGGAGGTGTTTATAGTAAAAATCTTACATTAAAAACTTTTATTTAAAAAAAGTTGGAACTTTGACCCCCAATATCTCCGTAACTAGAAGAACCCAGGTATGATGTAGAACAAAAAAATGATCGCAATGACGGGGAGAACAAGTCTTGGTGCCTTTCGTGTTCGTTAAGAGGTGTTTTACACCCTTAATATCATCACATCTACTGGATCTTTTTTTTTGTTTTGGCAGTAGTGGGAAATCTTCGACTTACAGGCTGTGAGGCAGTCCACATAGGTTGCTATTTTCCCATTTTGCCATTTTTCCCAAAAATTAATCACTCAGGCGAAAACCAATCTAGAATTCAGATTCAGCCAAAAACAAATCTATGAGTTCCTACATATTTTTACCTGCAACGTAGATGGATCACTCAAAAATTGGTTCCAATTAAAATTCGTACGGTTTGAGTGGCGTACCCGCTCCGGCGGGCGCAGGAGAAAACATCGCCATAACCAGCCTAGCTTGCGAACCTCTTCGAACGTAGACCTACTATTACTTGGCTTTATTTACCTTGGTTTTGTTGCGGTTTTTTACTCATTTTGGCTGGAATCCTACTCCTTGAAAGATGGATTCAGTATTTGTAAGGGTCATTTTAGAATAGCTAGTTTTACTTATTACCTTGAGCAGGTCATAAGTAGGTGAAAGAGTTGGCTAGCCGCCAAATAAAGAGCTCTAAGTACATTATTTTCAATGAAATGAAAAAGAAAATACCTAATGCGGTATGCCTCTTCTTCTATTTGCTCCAATCTCAGTATCTGACAAAATAACAAAGCTTCGTGATATTCTGACAACAGACACGAAAATAATCCGACAAACAACATTATTATCGTTCGTAAATACCTACCTATATTGTTGATTGTATTTATGTTACTATGTACTTCCACATAGATCCTAATAAATAAAATATAAATAAAGCGACATTTTTCCCTTGAAGCATTATTAGTTTCAGTAGACAAGAAGGTACTCAAAGTACTTACTCGTTATAAAAAAATATTTCAGCTTTTTACTTCATAATTTATGAATTAACTACGGGCTTCTTAATTCCCTCTTAAGGTCCGGAATTCAAATAACCATCATTATAATGATTTATGAAATCGCGCCCTAATTAGGACAGTAGACGTCTTTCAACTGAGCTCTACGGGGAGTTGGGAAATGGAAGAACAGTGGATGGGGTCATCCATCTGACGTCCCAACTTAATCTGAATCTGCGGAAATATTTTGGATTGAAAGCGATTAATGCGAGCAGCGCTTATGTAATGCTTTTATTGAACTTGGCTTATTCCAGGAAATTAATTAAGTCGCGTCATTTCATTTTGTCATCATCTGCCTAGCCTTTACCCAACTATGTTGGGGTCGGCTTCCAGTTTTACCGGATGCAGCTGAATACCAGTATTTTACATGGAGTGACTGCCTATCTGACCTCCACAACCCAGTTAGTATTGGGTAAAATACGATATCGGAGACTCTACACTCAAAGTTGCAGACGATTATAATTATGTACCTGGGACAAACGGTCCAGTTACTAGTTCTAACTTCGGGAAAGAGGTCAATCGTCGAATCCGACTCGGCTAAGCAGCGTTCGGGAAGTTGCGCGGTATCTTCTCGTCCTACTTACCGCAGTGTCTCAAGACGAAAGTCCACCCAGACCAGTGCGTGTTGCCAGTGATTACATACGGGACCGAAACGTGGTCGCTCACAATGGGCGTCATCAAAAGGCAGAAGGGAAGTCACCCAAAGAGCAATGGAGAGGGCTATGCTCGGAGTTTCCTTGCGCAATCGAATCAGAAATGAAGAAATCCGGAAGAGAACCAAGTAACGGACGTAGCCCGAAGAATTGCCATACTTAAGTGGCAGTGGGCAGGGCACATTGCTCGCAGAACGGATGGCCGATGAGGCCGAAAAGTTCTGGAGTGGCGACCGCGAACCGGAAGACGTTGCGTTGGAAGGCCTCCCACTAGGTGGACCAATGACCTGGTGAAGGTTGCGGGAATCCGCTGGATGCGAGTCGCACGGGACCGGTCAATGTGGCGACACTTACACACTTACACTTGTGGGGAGGCTTATGTCCAGCAGTGGACGTCTTTCGGCTGAAATGATGATGATGATGATGAATACGATACCACTTGGTAAGACTAGTCGACTGGCAAAGATCTACAATTGACAGCCGGGGCAAACAGCTTAACGTGCTTTCCGACGCACGGAGGAAACTCGGTATGTAAGAGTGGTTACCCATCCACAGACCAACCTAGGCAAACACGGCTTAACCTAAAGAACGACCCGAGCGGCTGTTATTATTTAGTAACGAGCTTGTCACGCCTCATTCATTCATTGATTTCATTTATAGGACTAAAAAAATGGTGGATTGCATAGCTACCCGATAGCTACTCATTTTAAGCTTTTTATTTTTGTCAACCATACCCCTCTCTCTACAAACACGTTACACCCAACTTCAAAACGTAAAAACCTCAATTGCATTAATAATCCTTAATAAGGCAAAGAAATATTTTACCACCATATTTTTCAGCTCATTATTTAAATAACTTGTTGCTGGTAGTTATTTTATTGTTGTACAAAGGTTATTCAAAGACTTATCAATCACTCAAATATTCAATGAACATAAAAAAGTGTAAAAAAAAAAGATTTTTTTTTCTGCCAATAATACCTATGTCTACTAACTACAACTAAAACAGCCCATAACGTCCACTGCTGGACATAAGCCTCTCCCATGATGGAAGGAATTTGCCGTAATCTCCACGCTTGGCAGGCGGATTTGAGATCGCAGTGATGAAAGACTAACAGAAAACGCTGCTGCCCATTCTCTGGTCTACGGAGGCGCAAGGTGTTCTGCCTCAGACATTAGTCGCCTTATACGACACCCATGAGTGTAATGGGTTGGTTCTATTCTACTCTGCCGGATACCACACGGATACCTATGTCGACTTGGCATTATTTTCCGATTCTCAGATCGTTTTGCCCCATTAAGGGTAAACCCTGAAATATTGATGCACTTTCATCGTAAGGATGGGTAATCGATCTCAATCCGAGGCATGCAATACCAGCTCTCAGCACTTTGAGCTACCTGCATACCCTGTTCACGTAGAGATACATTAATATTGCTTCGTTCCCAATAAGGCTGTTTACAAACGCGCTTTGTACTTTGTGGCTGGCTTGCAAACAATCCTGTCCCATTATTGCACCATTGTGTGCCATCCAGTGTCTGGAAATTTTGCAATTAATATGGGCTTGTAAACACGCTTTAGCACAGCTGATTAAATTCATGTGACGCCCATTAGGTGTAGTGTTTATATTGTCATGGTCATGGTTGAGATTGATAGGTAAGTACTAACTTACCTAGGAGTTGTGTTCCAATGGTTATAGAGCCTGTCGGCGGCATCATGGCCGTCGTCGTTGAGAGTCACACAACATATCGGTTTGCACCAATATATACACACAGTTACACAATTATTACTCAGCAAATAATAAACAGAAGGAAATATAAGCACCAGTTTAAAGAAAATACCTTACTCCAGTTCAGAGTGTTTATTCCATGAGGTAAACCAGGAATGACCTTTCATTCACATTACAACGGCTTTTATACACAGAAATTCAAACAGAGGTTGGTAGTGATAGGTAGAATAAAAATATCAATAAAGGCGGGAGAGATCAAATTAACTACTTAATAATCCTCGCTCTAAACTAGACTCCTATATGATTCTAGAGAACTTATAAAAATAAACTCCTATTAAAATAAACAGAAGTAACATTACATTCACAACATTTTACATAAATCAAACATAATCCTTATTATTGAAGCAAACGGAGGTTACGATTACTTTTTAAATTAAATAGACGGAAATACAAATATTAGTTCAGTAATTCAACACATGTCAAATAGAAAACTCACTACCCTACAATAAATAATAAGTCAAAATAAAAACGGAACTACCCTCAAATTACAAACTAACTTAAAATTAAAATCAAATTATGGTTTTGCGCCCATACGGCCATTCTGATTAAGCGCGCTCTCTGCGCTAAAAAATATCTTACATAAACGGCATCAACCACCTAGGGTTTAAGCCTTAATAACACGGCATAACCCATCCAGGGTTTAGCCCCCTAACACGGCATTACCCGCCTTGGATCTAGCCATAGTCTAAGCTCATGGCATCACCCGCCTAGGATTTAGCCGTCTCGACCGCGAAAAAGGATACGCATGGTGATTAGTCAGCGTAATAGGTGGGAAAGGTGGACTAGTTAATACAATATTATTTCGATAATTTTAACAAAGTAGTTTCATGATTTCATGACATACAATTATTTACACGGCATCACCCGCTTTGGATCTAGCCATATGACATCACCCGCCTGGGATATAGCCCCCCCTAACACGGCATTACCCGCCTTGGATCTAGCCATAGTCTATTGCTCATGGCATCACCTGCCTAGGATTTAGCCGTCTCGACCGGGAAAAAGGATACGCATGGTGATCAGTCAGCGTAATAGGTGGGAAAGGTGGACTTGTTAATACAATATTATTTCGATAATTTTAACAAAGTAGTTTTATAAACTAAAAATATAATGACATACAATTATTAACACGGCATCACCCGCTTTGGATCAAGCCATACTTCATGACGTCACCCGCCTGGGATATAGCCCCCCTAACACGGCATTACCCGCCTTGGATCTAGCCATAGTCTTTGCTCATGGCATCACCCGCCTTGGATTTAGCCGTCTCGACCGGGAAAAAGGATACGCATGGTGGCCAGCCAGCGTAATAGGTGGGAAAGGTGGAGCAGTTAATACAAACATTTTATGATGATAAATCATCCGCCCATACGGTCGGGTCATTTTCATGGTCATCCACATAATAAATGGATCATTTTGAGCCCTCTGGCTCTGGCTGCTGATCTCTAAAAATCATGACAAGCAATCAATTCGAAATAACCCTTCCTATTATTAGGTAAAACCTTAATAATTTTCATAGGACCTTCATATTTAGGACCAAGTTTATTCGTAAGTCTTTCATGCTTATACTTTAGGACAAAATCTTTGTACCGAAATGATCGCTCGTCCATCCTTAATTATCCAACAGTATTAATATTTTTTAATTGATATAAACTAAACGAGCTCAAGTCAGTCAAGCAACATTCAACATAAATACTTTTATTCCATTCTCAGTCTCATATTTGTGAGAACTGGAATGACCAACTAAGTAAAATATTAATATGAAAGCTATTTATAAGCCAAACTTCATAAATATATTCACAAACCAATTTTAGATATTTAACAAACTTCAATTTCATCATCTCATTAATTTAATTAACACATAAGCTTTTAACCCAAGCTTAATTTTCAAAGACAATAATATGTTAAATTATTTATGTTTAAATAATTTACAGTAGTTTTCTCTGGGATATTTCAAGTCTGACTTTTCAGATAGCAAAATATTAAAGCAGAGCCTATAAAGGCCTTACCGACATAAGCTATTTCGTACTGCTGCTCAGTTCATCCACGGCATGGCTTCGAAGCTGTCCCAGCAGCTATTCAGCCTCGCTATCAGAGTCGTCAGCATGTCATCATAGCCATTGTTGAATCGAGCCGGTAACCCGAAGACGTCACAGCTTCCAGCATCACACAAATAGCTCCGAAATTGATCATGAAAATGTAAAAATGAAGACCATTAGTAATCATAACTAACACAGAACACAAAGAGTAGAATACGGAATCTACACAAAATTGGTTTTCCTAAAAATCCTGCAGCCATAAATCTAGACAAGTAAATTTTGTTTACCTAATTTATCAATCTTATCATCTGCTTAGCCTTTTCCCAACTATGTTGGGGTCGGCTTCCAGTCGAACCGGATGCGGCTGAATTCCAGTATTTTACATGAAGTGACTGCCTATCTGACCTTCACAACCCTGTTAGTACTGGGTAAAGCAATACCCTTTTGTAAGACTGGTTTGTCAGAGTTTTTGGGCTACGAACTACCTGTAATGACTGTCAAAGATCTAAAACTGACAGCCGGGACTAACTGCTTATCGGGCTTTCCGAGGCACGCATGAAACTCGGTCTGTAATGGTTGAAAACCCATCTACAGACCAACCTAGGCAAGCACGGCTTAACCTAAAGATCGAACCAAGCGGCTGTTAATATTAGCCGCGAGAAATCCATATATCGGATCGGCAATTAATGGCCAACACCATGCATTGTTACATGACCATGATTGGTGTTCACATGGCTTATTTTGAGTGCAATAACGAATAAAAAGAACTATGTTTGAATTCAACTCCCGGATGTCGACGCATAGTCGGTCGGTTCCATTTTTTTTTTTTTAACAATGAAATAATACTGCTCAATGGGGTTAAACTATCGCCCCAGACTATTTCGCGTTACACTGGCGACAATCTATAGGGCCAACGTGGAACAATTTTGTCTTTCTTTAATCTAATACTCAAGTCTAAATTAGTACAATTTTTCCAATATGGTCGGTATTTAATTTTATTTCCGACTTTGCCAATAATAACACTCATTAATAATCACATTTCTCGATAACGTCATCTTTTTTGTTATCATTTAACGTGATAGTATGAAACAAAATTAGAACTACATCATAGCCAATTTAAATATTAAACTGGGTTTGATTATCTTCTACCACATTAAGTTCCAATTTGACACTAACTTAATCGATCTTAATATTGGACAAGATACTCTCAGAACACGTGACATTTACAATGCCTATTCTGTTGAAAACAGTACTGACAGTCTATCTTTTGCCTGGAATAGAACCAGAAAAACTTTTAGGAACAAAGTAAGGAACAATCTGTGCCAGAATTTTAACTGTTGTCATGCAATGATTAACATGACAACAAAAAAAATTACGTAGTTTTAATTAGTTGACCTACATTTTACGAAAACAAGGTTTCTCGGAATACCCGTTTTTATGGCATTAACTAATGTTGTCTATTGCAACAAAAACAAATTGGCTTTGAACGACCTAAAGAATCATTCCGAAAGCCGGGGCTTTTTGTTATGATTTTTGTATGTAGGTAATATCAGATTTCATTACGTTGCGATTACGTTTACGAAAAGTGTAAAGAACTCAGACAAGTTTGGACAAACGGTCAGGCGTATTACGTAACAATTCACATAATTTCACAAAATCAGGGTAGATAGCAGTGATAAAAGAATCAATTACCTCTGCATCAGTAGCATCAGGCTGCATCATCTTAAACAGGGTCCATCCCGTGCATAGCTGCTCGCCTGCTCAGACGTGTAGTCGCGCCACCGTTGGGCGTCGCCAGCAAACCGGAACTCCTCGCCGAATGTCTGGATCAGGTCTTGCTTAACCTGCTCCCAGGTGGTAGATTGCAGGGCCACGTATCTGCCCATGTCTTCGCTCTTCCTTTCAGCTGCAGTATTGCCTTGCGGTGATATGCAAATAGTCGCAATAGTTCCCCTCACGTCGTGGGGGCGCACATCGGAATTGAATTACGTTAATCGATAGATGGCACCGTTGTGGCAGACAGCGCTACTGCCACGGCGCTTGTTGTAGCTTGCTTCATGATTGACATAACCACTCATCACTTGTTCCATGGAAAAACTTGGGTCTGGCTGGGCAGTCCGCACAGGTTTGCGGACCCGGGATCCAGAAGACTTCAGTAGGAGCAAGTTGAATCCCACCGCTGCTGTCGGCGGCATCATGGCCGTCGTCGTTGAGAGTCACACAACATATCGGTTTGCACCAATATACAGGGTGGAATTTTGTAATGCCACCTGGAGGGAAAGTACTCTTAATACTGCAGATAGCAAATTTTACTCAAAGGAAACATTCCTTTATTTTTTTAAAGAAATTAATCTGCATTCAAAGATTTTGAAAATTCGCGTGCCACACTCGGGAATCGAACCGGCTAAATTCCAAAAAAATAACATCCTGTACTTTTATGGCACCAACCGATAGGGTCAATCATAAGGATCAAATCCCTCTAACAAACATGATAAATTAAATGAAAGGAAAACCATGAAATCTTAACTTGTAAATTCAATGGGATAAGATAAAGCACTTTTACTTAGAGGTCCATCCAATGATTTATGTAACAAACAAAACAATTATCTTTTGACGTAATTTATTGACTAAAATGACGAAGAACTATTTAGATAGGAAGATTGCAATTTGCACAAACAAACACGTGCGAATTTCAATCTTCTTTCTTCAATTGTAAATGTCCCTTTGAATTAAAGTGCTTTATCGTATTGAATTGATCCCATTGAATTTATAACTTTAGATTTCATGGTTTTCCTTTCATATAATTTATCATGTTTGTTAGAGAGATTTGATCCTTATGATAGACCCTATCGATTGGTGCCATAAAAGTACAGGCTATTATTTTTTTGGAATTTAGCCGGTTCGATTCCCAACTGTGGCAAGCGAATTTTAAAAATCTTTGAATGCAGATTAATTTCTTATTAAAAAAAAAGGAATGTTTCCTTTGAGTAAAATTTTCTATCTGCAGTATTAAGAGTACTTTCCCTCCAGGTGGCATTACAAAATTCCACCCTGTATACACACAGTTACACAATTATTACTCAGCAAATAATAAACAGTAGGAAATATAAGCACCAGTTTAAAGAAAATACCTTACTCCAGTTCAGAGTGTTTATTCCATGAGGTAAACCAGGAATGACCTTTCATTCACATTACAACGGCTTTTATACACAGAAATTCAAACAGAGGTTGGTAGTGATAGGTAGAATAAAAATATCAATAAAGGCGGGAGAGATCAAATTAACTACTTAATAATCCTCGCTCTAAACTAGACTCCTATATGATTCTAGAGAACTTATAAAAATAAACTCCTATTAAAATAAACAGAAGTAACATTACATTCACAACATTTTACATAAATCAAACATAATCCTTATTATTGAAGCAAACGGAGGTTACGATTACTTTTTAAATTAAATAGACGGAAATACAAATATTAGTTCAGTAATTCAACACATGTCAAATAGAAAACTCACTACCCTACAATAAATAATAAGTCAAAATAAAAACGGAACTACCCTTTTTTTTTCGGATGGGAAATCATCAAATAACCCCTCCCGCTCTGGGCGGAGCAGGAGGGAGTGTCAGACTTTTACTGACTAAAACCCATCCATGTTCCTTCATCGCCCTTTGTGTTCCGGGGCCACGGTATCTCTTTCGAATAGTCCCGCAACCCCGGCAGGCATCGGTCCTTACGGACCCCTTCCTTTTTGCTGACTCTCTTTGAGGCGCGCGTGGAACACGAACGCGCCGTCGACACGGCCTGTCGTCATGAGACGGACGGACGGCGAGCTAGCCCATAGCTCACCGTCCACAGGCCCGCGCCTACGGTGGCCGGGGGCTACGTGGTGGTGGCCCCCGACGCCCGGGGCGTCTCCCGCGGCGGCCGGGACGTTGAGAGGTTCTCTCCCTCTCACGTTCCGCCACCTCCTTCTCTAGCATTACTGCTTCGCAGAAGGAGGTGACGGCGTCCCATTCCGTCTCGCTCCGGACCATGGCTTGCACCAGGGCCGGACGCGAGAGGTCGCCGCCGCCGATCGCCGCTTCGAGGACACGGCGGTGCTCCGCCCACGCGGGGCACACCTCCACCGTGTGTTCCACCGTGTCCTCCGGTCGATCCTCACAATGGAAGCACCCGGGCGTTTCCTCCCGCCCGATTCGGTGCAGGAACCTCCCGAACACTCCGTGTCCGGTGAGGACCTGCGTCAGGCGGAAGGTGAGGACGCCGTGGCGTCTCTCAAGCCACTCCTCAAAGAGGGGACTTATCGCTGCTATTGTGGCGTGCCCTGCACGGGGTTGCGACAGTCGCTCTCTCCATGTCGCCATGAGATCCCGCCGGAAGTCTGTCCGCTGAGCGACAATTTGTCGCTGCAGCGGAGTTTCCCCCCGGCGTAGCGCCTCCGCGCGCCATTCATGCAGGCGCGCGAGGACTATCGCCTCCAGATCCCATGGCGGCAATCCGGCAAGGAGGCTCGCTGCCTCGCGGGCAATCGTGCGGTAGCCCCGGGCCAGCCTTACGGCTACTACCTTTTGGGGCGCGTTCAGGTAGTAGGCGGCACGCCGCCTCAAAGAACGCGCCCACACCGGGGCCCCGTAAAGGGCCATGGACCGCACGACTCCCGCGTAGAGCCTCCGGCAGGAGGCGTTTGGCCCCCCCAGATTGGGCAGGAGCCGCCTGAAGGCAGCCCCAGTCCGCTCCAGTTTGGGGGCCAAACGAACGGAACTACCCTCAAATTACAAACTAACTTAAAATTAAAATCAAATTATGGTTTTGCGCCCATAAGCCTTTAGCAGGTTGCAATGAGGTTCCACAAAATATCCCGTTTTTCACCTACTTCAGTACCTAATATAGGAAATAGTTAGATATATCCACCTGTATTTATTTTTCATATTTTCTCAGCACGTTTGCCGTCTTTAAAGTTGATGTCTGTGCACAAGCAAGAATCATAAACACAAACGCATTTAAAAATATGTCGGATATGGTCATGAGTACGGACGGGCGAACGTATCGAAAGCGCGCCAGTGGTAACATCACGCGACCTACTTACCAGTCTACCCCACCATGGCGGCTTCTACAGAGTCCTGATGTTAACAACACGCGGAGAGGCGGACATTCTATGTCTGATCGCAGCGGAGTTAAGAAGTCTTGAAACTGTACCCGAATCATTGTGCCCAGTGTTAATGTGTCAAAGTGTAATGTCAAGTAATTTGTTAGACTCAGTGTATCTGTTTGAAAAGAGTAACCATGGAGTTTCTTGCCGGTTCTTCTCCATGGAAACTACCAAGCCGAACCGTGCAATGTGAAATAAAATAGTGTATCGCATCCAGTGTGTTTTCATAGCACGAGACCCGTATTCTGCCCACATAAGTTCGAGCCTAGCGAAATAAATTCCTGATCATCCCGACAAATACTCAAGTATTCTATGGTAGGTACACAAATATACAGAATGGCTATATGACGTTAAATGTAATTAAACGTAATAATGTTTGAGCGCAATAGTGGAGAATTGATTGGTTGAGTGAGACCGCGGAGTGCGGGCAGGCCAAACTTTCTTAATTAACTCGTTATTGTGCAGTGCACGAAACACCGCCCTACTCGTAGCCATAGCGTATACCCGTCCGCACTAAGTAAATACTACCAACTTATTATTTATTGTATTTCACTTGTTATTGTTCTGCTGCTATAAATTATGTATGCTGCACACACTAACTTTGCAATTCCGAGACTATGTACGTTAAAGGTTTTATTTTTATTTGAAGAAACATATAGAATAACGGCAGGTAACAGGTGCGTAGTTTAATCGAAGTTATTTTAATAACAATAAATTCTCTACTATCCGGTCCACTGATATGGAAAATGACGACGATTTCCGTTTTACTTCCGTTCCGTTTTATCAAATCGTTATCCGATGTTAATTTGGTACGGGGATTCCGATACCGCAATCGGCTAAGCTCCTTGATACGAAACGTTCCAAAAGAACTAAACATAACGTGGCTACATAAGAGAGAAAGCTCCGAACCTATTCGGATAATAAGGAAACCCTTCGCAGTAGAAAAGGTCGAATTAATTATGTAGACCGTATCGAAGGACGGGCCGGACGCGGAATCAATGTCAGGCTTTTTCAGACATACCCATATTTGTCCCCGGCCGCCATCACACAATGCTCTTTAATCTGACCATTAATGACATGGCTCTCACCACCCTACGCCTTATTAAGGCCCACACTTTTATTTTTATAGTTCTGTGACAAAAAAATCACCTTCATGCAATTCAATGGAAGTGACAACGGTATTAAATCCTCATTAATTTAACGTCATTCGCTATTCCAGAGCCGTAAAGTCGGAAATTGATCGGTTTTGTTTATGTATCCTGTTTACGCCCTAGACCACACACAGCATCACATCAATCTGGTGGATATAAATGTGATATATAGGTAGTAGATTTACATTTATTTTTAAACGGTTACTGCCTCGGTGAATATGGATAGGAACCTATGTGTTCAAATAAAGCGGCATTTACTCATCATGTCAAATTGTAAGGTTAATTGGAAGCTGTTACGAAAAGTTCTGTTACGTTAAGTTCTTTTTCGCATATAACTCAGCAGGTAATGCGTTAAAGCAAGATAACAAAGCATCTAAATTCCATTAAACCTTCTCATTTTCTGAAAGCTCACACTTTTGTCCATAAAATTATATTGGGTAACTATTTAAATGGTTATCTGAGCCCTTGCTACGTAATGGCCAAAGAAATGTAGATAAAACGAGATAAATGTGGCACTTGCACACTGCCAACTCCACACCTCACAAAAACAAGCCTAGCTAGCTCATGGATGGACACTGCCAACCACAATATAAAGCCTTTATTTCTTAGAGTACCTTATTTCTGTATAGGGTCATTACAACCTTCCACGTCACCACAACAAAAGTTAATCAGTAGGCAAAGCGCTACTCCGCAGCTACACAAGAGGGCCTAGTCCACAAAAACGCTCCATTAAAACGATAAGTTTTTCAATGAAGGATTTAGCAAAAGCTTATTTTTTCCTTCACTTCGTTCACCCATAAACGAACGCTGTCAGCCATCGCCATTGAAATCGGTCTCCTTTAATTTTGAAGCCAATAAATTTTGTAATCCGCCAACTGAATTTATATCGGCCATTTAATGTCAATAAAAGAGAAGACGCCAGCCTACGCCAACTTGCGCTTTTTGCCGGGCCCGCCAAATGTCACCGAGCTCATTTTACATACAAAGGTGATGTGTCAATGATTATAGTTCGGTAAGTCGGAGCCTGAGTTGCAGAGTTCCTTGCATTCCATTACAAGGCTAATTCAAGGATTTATTTAAAAAGGCACTTCACACACTGGTCTCTGAACGCATGACCTTCTCCCATAGTACCTACTTATGTAGATATAGGTACCTAAATCTAAATTCCTAAGTGGGTACCTATTTAATTTACATAGGCTTATGTAGGTTCCTACCTATTTCGCTGGATTGAATTTGATTGGAAATCAATTCTCACAGCAAATCATATTAACTACAGCAATCAGACCAGCCAGACTGAACGTCAATATTTGCGCATTAATACAAAGCGTATTGTAATTACATCGAGAACTCTCCTATGTGTGCTATCGTCTTCTCATTTAATTATGTCTAAGTACTTACATAGTGCCTATATTCACACACGTCTAGCCATACAAGTCATCACTCAGGTTCCATTAAACAGTCGATGGTGGATTGAGAACTCGGTTGCGTATGACAGTGTACTTGTTCAAGTCTAATCGCTTGACGAGGGAGTCATGTCGACACGCACGCAAATTGCGCCGCTTGTTTACGACACTGTACCTACCTAACTCAATTTGCGCATTGTAGTAAACACTACCTACTTAATCGCTTCGCTAGAGGGTGGTGGAACACCCGGTTTGCTTTGTCTTGCTGCATAATACAGGATTGGAGTAATGGGTGCCAGGCAATGCCGAATCGAATATCACACCTGATTGTGTCTCTTGAAAAAAAATATTGACATCTTTTAGCAACGTATTGACATAGTTCTAATCTTCTTTGCCCAAAGCAGCTGCACTTCTTGTTATGCATTTAGATACCTAAGTTTGCTACAAAATAATCGAACCGATGTTGAAAGTATCTTGAGAATAATCATCTTTTTGAATTGAAACGCCAAATGGCATTTCCATTGAGCAAATGGTAGAGCCGTGCCGCTTTGTCGTCAGCCATTCGCTTCGGATTGAAAGGGCTGGATTCGATATCGTATGGAGCAGCTAACTGCCGATCGCAGCGACGAATGAATACCTACACCCGATACAAAGAACTGATCGGAATATTGAAGCTTACTCGAGTAGCGGAGTAGCGAGTCAATAGTGTCTGTACAAAATACGAAATTCTCATTTGAATCTTGCACAGCTTTGAAAAACCTTTTTTAGAATAGATATAATATTAACAAAAAGATCAAATCGAAGTTCCTAGTATTTTTTCTTAGCAAAGTGAAATCTGGGAAAGTAAACCTTCTTCGAAAAATGTGTAGTTACCTATTCAACGACTTTTACAGAATTTTCTCAATTTATTTCCTATGTCAGTTTGACTTATCTACGATATTTTAAAAATTGCTAGGTTTATTACACCATTAGAAAAAATGGAACTGTAAAATTAGGAAGTATTTATTTTTATATTATTTTTTAGCTTAGCCCTTAGCCAACATACAAAACAATCATGTTGGTAAAGTACCGTCTAACGTGCGATGGTTGCATAAAACCGGCTGCGCGGCGCCTCGCTCTATTCCAAGCAAAGGACGAGTACGAATGCTATGCAGAGAGTTACGTCAAATGTTTTTGGGGGCTTTGCGATCTGCACAAAAGCAACGAGGATATCATTAGTGCACCAGTTCTTAAAGGTCAGACTAAAATTTATTTATCTAGGTAACTGGATCTTTTACCCACCTGGTGGATGTACGCATCCACCATATATGCGAATAGACGGTGTGATCGTAAAAGCCTGTTGATATGGGTTTAACGTAATGGTCAAGTCTGACATTATTAAAATCGGCAATTCGTCAAATTTGATATTGGTCAAAGCAAATAGTTCGTCAAATCGTCTATTTGTCCACAATAAAAGAAAATTAAGTTATAGGTTATTTTTTGAAAAATGGTCCCAATCGTTTTGAGTTCGATGATCGAGTTTACTGGCTGGTTGGCTTTCGGTTCCAGAACGACCTAAAACTGACCGTAAGTCCTACCTACCTACCTACCTAGGGTACCTATATAGGTAGGTATATAATTGCTTCTATTAGTCAAGGCAGCCATTCTGTATTTACATTTACAGATACCTACTGATAAGGCAAAAATAAACTATTACTTACCTAAGTCACAGCCTAAGTGTAGGATATCAGTTCCGGTACTGTCCTCGGATTTTCGGTTCTAGGACAGGCTGGTTGCCTCACGATTTTTTCCTTCACCGTTTTGAGAGCAGTAGTGATGAAATAAATTACACAAGGTAATGCGCCTATCTGGGTTTGAACCCACGACTTACTGTTTGTAAGTCGGGGCCGCCGCCACCACGGGGCCACCGCTGTGCCCGAAGCGAATGCAATGGATCTATAACTTTAAGTAGTGATTCTGGGTCTATTCTGAGGGGAAGCGGACATACCTGTAAGCCTAATAGCTGATGATCAACAAATGGTATTTATGACATTACAACTTACTGCTGGCCATGATTCAATTTTTCAGTCTATGATGCAACCTTGCGCCTCCGTAGACCAGAGAATGGGCAGCAGCGTTTTCTGTTAGTCTTTCATCACTGCTATCTCCAGTCCGCCTGCCAAGCGTGGAGATTACGGCAAATTCCTCCCATCATGGGAGAGGCTTATGTCCAGCAGTGGACGTTATGGGCTGTTTTTTGTTATTGTTGTTGTTGATGCAACTGAAGCGACTGCGCCAATCTTCGCCGAAACACTTCATCATCATCACCTATTTGCCGTTGTCGTTGTTGTGTGTTTTTGTTGTTTGTTTTGGTGTTGTTTGTCGTTGTCTGCCGTACTATTTGTGGTCGACGCGCTTGACATGCTAAATCGTGATTTCATAAAAGATCATCTTTATGTCAACCTTTTGGGATTTTCAGCTGCAGAGAGACGAAAGCTACTGCTTTTGCAATCTAATATACAGGGTGGATACTGTAAACGGGGTAGTAAGTATTTATTTATTTGTTGCAGCTACTCGAAAATGGACTTGGAGACTATCCATAATTTTTCTTGAAATTTTGATTCACAGGTTTTCGAAAAAATGGTGTGCATAACCCTGGCAAAATGTTGTGCATTTGAGAGATGAGACCATAAAAAATAATTAGTGTATCATGAGGAGCAATTTGTTTAATAGTAGCAAAATTTGTGTGAATTGTAGTTTTAAAGTTATTTGAGAAAAACACATTTTGCTGGAGTAACGTTTGAAACGTTATCCTGGCAAAAATTAAGGTCTCTTATTGGTATTTTTGTCAATCTTCTGCGTTGAGCCGTTTTCGAGATCTGGGAAATCCCAAAACGTTACCGCAGCAAAATCTTAATTATCTCAAGAACCATACCACACACAAATTTTGCTATTTACAAACATTTACTACGCAACAAAAGCTATCTAATCATGTATTTAGTTCCGGGCTGAACAAATTTTTGAAAAACGATTTTGCCAGGATAACGTTTCAAACGTTACTCCAGCAAAATGTGTTTTTCTCAAATAACTTTAAACTACAATTCACACAAATTTTGCTACTATTAAACAAATTGCTCCTCATGATACACTAATTATTTTTTTTGGTCTCATCTCTCAAATGCACAACATTTTGCCAGGGTTATGCACACGAAAAAATGTAGTTGGCTAGAAAATGTCCATTTTACACAAAACATTTTTTTGATGCCAATCGATCCCGTTTCTAATCCTAATCAAAAAGTTCTATAGAATCAACCCAGGTTGGAGTACTAAAAAAGTCAGAAATTGGAAAAAAAAAACATTTCCCATACATTTTGTTTGAAAGCTTTAACCATTTTTTTTTTTTTAATCGATCCAGTAGTAATATCAACGATTTTGTTCCAGTAGTGACAGATCAACCAAGACCTCAAGAGCTGCCATACCAAAATGTGAGAATAATAAATGATATTGCTGTAAAAACTTAAAAAGACCACTAACATCCATCACCTAAAATATCAACATCTTACTCTCTACAAATTATACAACAACTGAACAGTAAAAATTGCATATATTCCTTTACAAGTTGAATAAAATTACAGTGATATATTATTACCCTGTGTTTGATTTAGTACTTGTCGTACATTCATATTGATCCTCGATTCTTGGATATAATTTCTAAATCTTTGCCATTTCTTATTGTCTGCATTTTCCTCCATATTTGATATAATATTGTCTGAATGTGATATGTACTTAAAACTAGGATTTTTACTGAATACATTTGGCATATCTTCTTCGTCCCAAGGGGACTTTGAGGCAGGTAAAATTTTAGGTACTGCATGATAACATAATCTGGCCTCCTTTGACATAACTACAATGTCTCCACTATTTATAAGTATTGCACATGGTTCTATTGACTTATCTTTTCCTCCAAGTAAGAATATTGCTGACTGGCCAAAACTGAAATAATAAATTGTAATGGTTAAGTGTCTGGGTGAAAAATCCCATTTTTAAATTAATGTGACAGAAAGTTATGCTTGTAGAGAAATTTCCAGTTGTAGATAATAGGGCATTCAACTATTTCCATTATTCTATTTAAATCATAAAGGCTGAGTTGGTCAAGTTTGTAAAATGGGGAAAATATAATGACCACCAAAAGATAACTTTGTGACCACTAACATCCATCACCTAAAATATCAATTGATTATCAAATTTAGTAAATTGAGCAACAAATTTTAATGAGGTGGTTGATGAGAAACTATAGTTTTTCCTAGGCCAACTTGGGGCACCCTTATTTATTACAAACCATTCTGAAGTAGGACCGGGTCTCCCTCGACTCGGATGCAAGAGCATAACAGTTCAATTTCTGGTGGTCATTAACTAAAAAAATAAATTTTTGGTTCTAATTTCACGATAAAATGGGGATTAATTTTGGTGATCATTTACTAATTTTGGCAATCAAAACTGATTGTTTTGCCATTGCATTTTGCTAAATGTGGTGATTTGTTAATTGTATGCCTTTGTATACTGGCATATAACATATCAGCTTCATTTGTTAAGACTGGAAGCTCACTAACACTTTTATAAGGGAACTCAAATGATGAAGCTCAGTTGATTGGTCAATGATAGTTATCCATTCCCATACTGCTTTTTTTTTAATTTTTACCTGAATGAAAACAAAGGAGCTTCCAAATTGAATTCTGAATGGTCTGTATGAGCAGACAAAGTTGAGTTCATGTGGTAATAGTTCACAATGGCAGCCTCAGCCCTGAAGTTAGAGTAGCCCAGGTACTGAGCCAGCACATCTGATAGCTCAGCCAAGTCCTCAGGAAATGGAGACCTGTTCTGCTCTGTGTAAACCTGGAATGTTAACAATGCATTTTTAAGCATATGACCTATGAGAATGTGTGGAGGTTAAATTAGAATATGATTCATATCTATCTTAGGTATTAAGAAAACAGATTAAAACAGCGAAATTGGATTTTAGGGGGAACTGTAATTGGATAAATTATAAATGGAAGATCCCATCAACATTTTACTTTTGTGTCCCAGTTGTGGTGATATCCTAGTGTTGTCCACCGAAGTTTCTTTTGCAGCAATGTTTCACATTGTCCATTTCTGAAGCATTCTTCCCACCAGTCTCGTAAATTAATTTCTATATCTATATTCAATTTATTTGGCTTCCTTGGGTATACTTCTAAACACCTTCGAACCCAATATCTTTGCCCTAAAGCGGTGAAAGGATTTCTGATAAATAGTAAACCTGGGTGCCTCTTCAAAGTAAATATTTCCCATTCTTTTAAACTCTTCAATCCCAATGGTCCTGTTCGTGTATCTTCGACGACTGTATCCGGGGTAATATTGGTGACCTACAAATTGATTATAATATGTATATATTAAATTAGTGGGACATTAGAATTATGAATAAAAGAAAATACGAAAATAATCAAACCTTTTCAGCGGAGTATTTTTCTACAGCTAACACGTCTTCTAAAGACGGCTTGGTTTTTTTTGACTTATAATATTTAAACGTCTTCATAAACTTATCTTCAAATGAAAGTTTGGAAGGATGCAAATTTTCTTCCATTCTTTATTTTAGACGAAAACTTCAACAACCATGTTTTGCTTTTGCAATTTGCTGTCACCCTACCTATGTCATATATATGATCATAGAGATATAGAAAGAAACAAGTCAATGTATATGATATGTCATTACATTAGTAATTGACGTATACGTTTCGTTCTTCGTTGAAACTGGTACTAGGTTTGATTCGAAGGGCGCGTTCTTTCGTACGCTTTGTCAACTCGGTGTCAACGACAATTTTCCAGCACTGATAGACCAGCATTTTTTTTACATCGTTTTGGAAAGTGACAAATTTTGTTTTTAGGGGAAGATATAAAAAACAATGCTGCATTCTACAATGCAGCATTGTTTTTTATATCTTCCCCTTAGGAATCCAGAATGATGGGCCTCAAAAGGGATGAATGAAAGGCATGGCAGAGATGAGAATGTTATGGGGGTGTGGTGTTACACGAATGGACAAAATAAGAAATGAGAGGATTAAAGGTGTGAACGATGTTATGGCAAGAAAGGAAGTGTCTGATGAGATGACGAGTCATAGAAAAATATGGAAGAAGAAGACATGCTGCGCCGACACCAAATGAACTGGAATAGGGGCAAAAGAATGATGATGATTGTTTTGAAAATAATAAACGTGCACAACACAAGTGAGAAAGTAAGGCCCCGTTCCCACTGTGTCGCGACGATTAATTATTATTGTTGGTTAGTTGGCAAAACTCGTGGACGACAGTAATCGTGTCGTCCTATATGTGTACACAAGCCACGACACTTAAAACTACACGATTATCTGTTATCTTGACATAGTGGGAACGGGGCCTTACACGAACTTGATCGTTGAAAAAGAAAAGATGTGTCAAACTCAAGTCAAACGTAACGTCAAATTGTCATTTGTCAATGTCAAATCAGGTGGAATTACTGTACCTAGTTCCTGTTTTTTGTGTGGTTGTTAAGATTTTTCAAAAAATTATTACACGCTTGAGTATTTACAATTTAGAAATAAATTCAACTTCCAAACGCAAAATGAGTAATACAGCTTCGGAACAACCAATAGATGTCATCAAGGTAAACTTTTAACTTTTCTCTATCAAATAATAATATGTACCGGTACCAAAACATTATCTCTATGGTTCCGTCCCCGAAGAGTAACCATTGTAACCAACGGGACCCTATTAATAAGCCTCTTCCGTCCGTCTGTCTGTCTTGCCGATTGTGATCAGAAGATCACATATGGGTGTATAGGTGTTATTCCATGGAAGATTTCCCAGGCCAACTGGTTTTGCTCTTTTGAAATGTGTAGTTTGTGCATTTAGTAGGGCAATGTGTATTCAGTTAGTAACTTAGGTCCCCTTCATTATGTTTATGAGATTCTAATAAGTTTTATCAATATCAAAGTCTGTGAATACATTGAATTTCTATCTTCATCATTATAATATTCATACATGCAAAAAAAAAAGTTTACTTTTCATAATGTAATGTTAAAATTGTCCTTTAGCTAATTAAGTAATTTCTTATGTGTGTTCCAGAATGTTGAAGATGGAAAAGCTAAATTAAAGAAGTGGTTGAACATGAACTTTAGAATAGAGATGACAGATGGAAGGGTTCTAATTGGAGTATTTTTATGTACAGATCGGGATGCCAATGTTATTCTAGGTAAATCATTTTCTTAGTGACTTTCAGGTTAGAATAATATTTAAAGGGCAAGAAAAGCATACTTTAATGATGAATCATAAGATTGATGATATTATGATGAAAAAATAGATGTTTCTATATTATTTTATTCTTTTCTAGGAGCTTGTTCAGAATACCTCAAAGGCAGTGATGGTGAAACAGAAGAGCCAAGAGTACTTGGTCTTGTGATGGTACCCGGTCGCCATATTGTTTCTATTCAGTTAGACGACACTACTCCACCACAAATGTACTGTTATGATGAGTGATTCCTCCCCATTGTCCTTGGTTTTATAATTAAATACCCATTTTTATTAATAAGCCTCCTTAGTTTGATATTGTACATGATATTTATACTAAATACTAATTAGGATTTTAATTTTATAAGAAGAAATAAAATAATCAATCAGACAAAAAAGTCTAAAAGTTTATTTGTAAATTAAGTAATATGCATGTGTTCAATCCAACATTTCATTAGATTTGGTTCAAAGTAAATATTTTTAGAATCGTTTGCGAATGGATTGTAGTTATCTGTACTGTGGTTAGATTCCAATACTTCTGATATTTGTTTTACAAGTTCATTTATTAAATACTGAGATCCATTAAGTGTAGTATTCAAAAATGTCTTACTTAAAATAATATTCATACAAACATATGGTTGCAGTGCTCCTTCATGTTTACTTATTCTATGATAGAAGTTCACACTTGTGTGTCTCACATCCTCGTCTTCATCTTGTAACAGCATAATTGCACATTTTATTGAAGTAACTTTCATTGAATCAGTTAAGTTATCAAACTCATTTGCAAGTTCATTGTTAGCAATTGCTGCTATGCATCTCAAAACCACATCTGAGTTTTCAAAATTGCAGAATGTTTCTATGATTTTCATTAAATTCAGTTTATCATCCTCCTGAATGTTGGCAATATTTCTTGCTAGCAATGGGATAATGAATCTTATTTTGTATATTGATTCTCTTTCCAGTAAAATTTTTAGGAGTTTTGATGTATCTAACTGGCCAGATAAATTAATATTTAGTGATATTTCAAAAAGTATTTCCCAAATAACACTGCTTTCATATTTCTTCTCAAATGCCAGCAGTACTTCAACCACTTTCAATAGAATTTCTGCTTTACATTCCTCTGTACTTACTTTATTATTTATTACTTTCCTAAGTATAAATTTACAATACTTTTCAAAATTACTCTGCTTTAACATCATATTTAGTAAAGCTGGTATTTCATCCCATGTACTTGTGTTTATAATATATTTTTTCAATTTAGCTTCTGCCCACAGATCTACTCCAGGAAAATGCATGTTATCATTCATTTCCAATATTGTTGTTTCAATATCTTCTAATGCATAACTGTTCATAAAGGTATCTTTGAACAGCTTTCGACATAGATATGAATGGATCTGACCACGAAACAGTGATTGAAGTCCAAATTTAAACTTATCAAAGTGCTGTTTGTAAGCTTGATGTGAATAATAATATTTGTGGCATAGGTTTAGTAAAATTAAACTACCATGTAGAAAATTTTCCGACACCTTAGCATGGATTAACAAATACCATAAACTATTAGAGATATTCACAAAATCATGAATATTAAATAAGCATTTAGCTGTCAAACGTCTGACTGTTTGTATGGGACTATCAAGAAGCAAAATCAAACGATCAAATAATTCCTCATCAGCAGTTTCCTGTTCTACCATGTCATAGGAAAAGCTGTACCGCTTTGCACTGTTTGCCAATACATTCAAAATTGGTACTAAGTTTGAATGAGACTGCACTATATCAGGTTCAAAGCTATCTTGCAATCGTTCCATGATATAATTCCATAGCTTTGGTGAATGTGTTCGCAGTTCATCGCACGCCACGGTCGCTGTAGTCTGCTCATCACTACCTGAAGCTTTCTTCTCACCTATTTGTTTTGGAATTAAGGCACCATACAACTGAAGGGCTGCATTCCTGGAAATATTTAAGAGTAGCATGGTAAGTCAATTTATAAGAATTGTAGAACAGTAATAGGGTAGATGACAAAAAAATCACATTAGTATAGTTAGATTTCCAAAAAATATTGGACACATCTTTTTTCACGTAAACATAACGAAAACTCGTGTGACGTCACATTTGAGTACATTTTTTACTCAAATATTACGTCACAAGCCCCCACTCATGATCTTTATCACGTTTTGTCCTAGTCAATTTTTATTAAGGTGCATTGGGGCTATTTCGAAAATGGGTATATTCCGAAAATGCAAAAAATCTACTAAACGCTGCCATATATTCCTGCTAGCAACATTAGGCAAAGCGCCATCTTAGATTTACTTGTGGCGACAGACGTCATGAGTCTCTCCCGCTAACGTCACGGAAGTGTTGTCAAATTATTCAAAAGAAGTGATTTCGCGCCGAATTTTGGTGATTCTTAATAACCCCAAGATAGTTTTCTCGGAATCCTGATAAGTTATTTCAATGGTTGTTTGTTTTTATGATAGGTTTTTGTTTTGTGCTTAATTATAATAGAAATCTATGTTTCCAAATGTGTTTTTTTATTTTTTTCTGATTTACCCCACCGGGTTTATTTCGATATGATTGTTTCGCAATAACATAAAAGACATTAAGAAAATAAGTAACAAAACTTTGTTATGTGAACATAACATTGTTTATCCATTGTGTAGTTTTAAATTCCCTTAAAACTCAAAAGATATGTTGAGAAGCACTGTCACATGTTATGTTTGAACATCAAGGTTTTTCTGGGGTAATTCCGTAATACAAAGTTATAGGAATTCAAATTAACGGTTATTATTTAAAAAACTTACAATATCAAAATCTATGGGGTAATTATGATGGAAAATGAAATGTAAACTCTGGCTGAAATGCAATAAAGGCGACTTTTGAGCTCTTACGGAATTACCCCGCGATAGTTCGCAATTATCCATATGACCCAAAAATATGGTTCAGTATATTAAACACTTTCTTTAGCAAATCCAATGATATATTTAAAAATCTAATTTATGTTTAACAAAGGCTTTTCAATATCTATGCAGGTCTTAAAACAGTAAGATTCGTAAAATAGAGCATTCCCGAATAATCGACTGAAATGTTCACCTTTAGTCATCTCGCACAAATTTCTATCGGAATTGCCCCAATGCACCTTAATTTGATAAAACAAAAAACACATCCAATATTTTTCGATAATCTAACTGACGGACTAAACAAAATCATATTTTTTTTAGTCAGTCATCATCCCTATTGTAGTTAGCAGTAGGTAGGTAGATCTAAAAAAAAATACCTGATTTGCCAATGATGACTTGTAAGGTTACTGAACGCGAGTTCAGCCAATCTAGCAAAATAAAACATCATGTCTGAAGCTAAACTGCTGTCAGTGACTATTCTCGTCATAAAATGAATGTAGATTGCTTTAGGTAAGTCAATCTGATTTTCGTCATCTTTCTTTGGAGTGTCTTTTGTGGTATCACATATTTGTAATAGAGTATTTATGAAGTAATGGAACAAAGGCTGAAACAAAGATACAATATATTTAGGTATAAAAATCACGTGTGACTATGTTTGCACACGGTAACCTTCGAAACCACCTAACCGATTTTACGCGCGAAGCAGCGGGCATAAAATGGCCTAAATTCTTAAAATGGACTTTATGGATATGAACTTAAAGTCCATTTTAATATTTTTTTTTACGTGATTCATATTATGATTCTGATATAGCGGCCATTTTAGACCCCCCAGGGGTTGGCAGCTAGTAATTAGTTATCCATTTTGAAACACATATTTGAAAATCAAAATAATATTATTACAAAATAATAATATTATTACTGGTAGAGAATGCCTTGTGGCATTAAGTCCGCCTATGTACCACTCTTGTACATGAAGTTTAAATAAATAAATTATTAAACAAGTGGGTAGTTTGTGTTAGGTTGGTACTTAAGTTTGTAATAGATTTAAAATTTTCTTACTTTTCCCTTCTTCATATCATTTGATACTATTTTGTGCACCATGATAGATAGGCCTGCACCCCTTCTTGTTATGGACGCCATTTTATTAGTTTCTGATATCAAATCATTCAGTTTGCATCTGAGTAAAGTGTTGGGCACTTCTGAAGCTTTATTTTCATCAGGTAAAGATGATAAAAACTGAATGCCTTTTCCTACAATAGAGAAACGAATTAATACAATGTATCTATAGCTTCAGCCGAAAGACGTCCACTGCTGGACATAGGCCTCCCCTAAGTGTCGCCACATTGACCGGCCCCGTGCGACTAGCATCCAGAAGACGTAGACGTGGACGTCTTTCGGCTGAAATGATGATGATGATGATCTATAGCTTATATAAAACATTAATTAAATGATAATCAACTAAACACATACTAAACATTACAAAACTAATTACCCAGGGAAGCACCTGCAGCTTCAATGACTCCTTTATGACGAGACGTCTCCAAAACATGAGTAATTATGTTCAGGCACTTTTCACACATACTGGCATCATTTACATTCAGCTGTACCAAAATCGATGCTAAATCGCAAGATGCCTATAATAATCAAATGATTAATTAATTACTTTAACCTAGTAGGAAAATAACGGTTAGGCGCGGCGAAGACCTGACGAAGCGAGGAAGAACGCGGTTTCTCTGCCAAACAAATACCAACATTGAGTCCCTTAAAACTAAGTCGAATACAAATATCACTGCTCTGTCCGCTTGCATGCTCTCTCGAAATAATGTTTTTTTTTTAATCTAACCTGTGCAAGGTCCTATTTGTTTGTGCACCGGAAACTGCGCTTCACCAGGTCTTAAAAACCGGCCCTAATTAATATTATGAGATTTACCTTAACATTCAACCAAAGGGAATTCAATACAATTTGATGCAAACCAGATATTTTTGTGTGATCAGCTTTATCACCAATAATAAGACCAGAGTTATCAATCACACTTTCAACCATGTCACTTATTTTAGAAAAATCTGAGCTTGTTGAACTTTCTTTCCAGGCAAACTGGTTAGATATAATTTCCACCACCTCAACAAATTCTGGCATTATTCTATGAATATCAATACTGTAGGAGTTTGAGACAGAAGTCTCTAATACAACTAGCAAAATATTCATCAAGGAATGTAACTGCTTTCCAGTCTCAATAGACTTCATTATGTTTGTTTTTGCTTTATGCTCAGTAATTAATTCATTATATGCAAAATAAAAAATGTCTTCAACACTTTTGTATTCTGGTATGGAATGTTTATCCTTGATTACCAAATTGGTCAAAAATCTAAACATAGTCTGGCCACACCTTATCTCATAGAAGAACTTGCTCTTTATGCTTTTCAGACCACAATTTACCAAAAATTGCATAATACTTTGTATTTTTAATTCATCCAAGTAGTGATTAAGCAATAGCTTTGTCACGTTTTCTCTGACATCATCTGTAGGGTCTCTTAGTAAGCTTACCAGCTTTAGAACAAACTCTACAGTGGACAGTAGCCAACATCCCTTTTCCTTCAAATACTCAATCAGTGTAATGTTTGCATGTCTTGTCTGCCCTCTTTTCTTGCAAGGAATTTCACTAAAACAACTCAGAATAGTGTTGCATAGTTTCACACTTGTAATCTTTCTTTGATAATTACCATTCAAGTTAATTGCGTTGATAACTAAGCTCTGCAATCTTTTACAAAATTCTAATAGATTTTGTAAGTCATTAGAATTCTCATCTTTGATCATAACAATCAAAAATATGGAATGCAATTGTGTTAAGAAATAGTTAAGGCTGTTCAACATACTCAATCTTAACACTGTACAATCTGAGTTCACATTGTTTTTTATGAACTCCAATATTAAAAGATACTCTAATTGACTTGGAACTAATTTCCTTTGTGAAACACAGACAATATCAAATGCTAACATTCTATTATTATAGTTGCAGTGCTGTATTCCTTTAAAAACAGTATTTTCAACATGTCCAAAATCTTCAGTGGAACCCCATTTTTTCTCTATGAAAACAGTATTTTCAATATGAACAAAATCTTCAGTGGAACTCCAATTTTTCTCTATGATGCCTAGTTTATTAGCCTGTTTCATTACACACAATTGGCTGCACAGATATTGTTCCGAGTTATCCAACTTATATAGTTCACTAAATAATACATAGGATAATGTTGGAAATTTCTTCAAGGTTATCAAACACCAAAAGTTTTTAAAATTCTCAATTGCTTTGCTGCTTGTCCCAGTTAAAATATTGATAACTTGGCATTGGAATAATGTACACCAATCACTCTCAAAGTTGATTTGTTTGAGCAATGCATAGTACATATCGGCTCCAGCAGAAACCAGTCCTGGTTTATGTAGACTGTATATGAGGCCATCAACCCACTTGTTATCATGTACTAAAGAGAATAGGTTTCCTTTTTTGTTTTCAATAATTTCTGACAGCATCAGATACTTTGCTTTATTCCAGTAGAACCCATTGATTTCCTTTACCACTGTCTCATACATTTCATCATCTATCATTGAAATTAGTGCCTGGAATATACACCTATTTAAATCCCTTATTCCAGTGACAGGATTTTCCCAATTATGATTGACAAAGTTGAGCAATTTGATTTCATTTTCTTTATTGAAGATGCAATCTTCAAAATCTGTGCCTTCAACCTTTTTGAATAATTTAATTGTCTTGAATGAGATGAATGTAAATTGAGAGTACTCATAACCCATTAGTAGCAGTAAATCAAACATTGATTTTAAAACAGGAGCAGTTTTAGAAACATCATTGTGAATTTTCTGTGTCAGAAAAGTTGATTGAAACATACCATACATCATAGACACCACATTATATGTTACAGCAGACTTTCCTTCAGGGTTTCCTTTTATGAATAACTCTTTGTCTATCATTTTTAATAATTCAGTTAAATAGACATCCTGTTTGTCTGTTAGTGGTAACACTGTATAAAAACATGTTGAACATAGCAATTGATCATCAAATATTTTAAATCCTGTTTTTAAATGACCCCATAAATTTTCAGACACTTGGTTCCAAAATTCTTTGCTGGTGTAAGAGTTCTTTTTTGATAATTTCAGCACATCCTGAAAATTTTATGACACTAGTAAGTTTAATAAACTAAGATTTTAATTATTTGAGATAATTATTATTATTTAATGCCTATATTGTCCCACTGCAGGGCAAAGGCCTCATTTCATTGCAGTTTCAAAAAAGCCAAATCAGAGGCCCATGGGCAGCATAAAACTCTGACACCAGGTTAGGCGCTAACCACGGGAAACACAAAAAACAGTTACAAAAAGTTAAACATTACCTGTATCGACTTTATCTTTAATTCACTAGTAGAAATTTGAATCTCTGCTAAAATGTTATCATATCTCTCCATTGTGTAATATTGAATTATCTGAAATATGTAATAAGTTTAATGTTACACTAAACAGAGACAATAAACATTCAATTTACAAATAAAAATAACTTTACCTACTTTAGGCATCTTGTCTGCTAAACAGACTATTAAAAAACTATATAAATGATAAAATAACCAAATAAAAGACAACAATTCATGAAACAATTATTTACTACATAATCTATATTTACAATAACAATCAAAGGATAGTTTATCTAAGACTCTTTAATGGGTTCGTATCCTTCTTTTTGAATTTTCTCTTTATAAACGTTAAAGTCTCTTTTTCTATCGAAATGCGAGACCCACTGCGTAGGGCAGGACTTTTCAAACATGTTTCTTAGATCCAAGCATGCCTTAGGTTTCTCTGAATTGTCTTTAACATTTTCCTTATCTAGGCATTCCCAGTAACGATCTCTGGAGTCCCAACATAGTTTCCGCTGCTGTCTATCGGGAAACGACATTGTTCACCGTTTTTGAGCACCTACAATGTAAATTTTTGTTTCTGTAAGGTGTGCCGCTAGTAAGTAATAATCGATAAGTAGAAGCAGTAAAATAATGTAAGGAAACTCACGCACGAGCACTCCAGAAATGATTACTCGAAATAATATATCTGAAGCAATTGCTATTTACCACAATTTTTATTTGATGATAATTATTATCGTTTTCTTTATATCAGCCTCACATACATAACCTAAAACTGCTCTCGTTGACTGACACTGACACTTGAATTGAAGAATTGAAGTGACAGTTCATTCAAACTACAAATTTGACTTAGAGTCAGTGCTGCCAACCCATCTAAGCAAAAACGCGCTGTTAGCTCTTTAAAAAAGCGCTAAATGGTCGCTGTCAAAAAAGCGCTATATTCGGCGCTAAATTCAAACAAAACCGCCCAATAATTTGAGACTAGGGATGTATAAATAAACGCATTTCGTCGGATTGATTCGGTACCTAGCTATGACAAATTAAATATTTTGAAGTAATTAATAAGTAATTCAAATCAAATGAATGCACTTTTTATTGAATCAAAATGTATGTCTTAAAAACGAGTTACATTATAGTACTTGTTAAGTATTATTAAAATAAAGTAATATCGTATTATTAATGAAAATAAAGGAATTAAATTAAATCATCATCGTCTATGTCAGCATTTAATTGATGCAAGTTCTAAAAATTTCAGTGATTCGTTCCGAAAATTAAAAATATTGAATACTTAATTATAAAATATTTGATTTGTCACACAATAACCTCTCCGCAGCTAAGCGCGCGGATTTGCAAATACCGTAACCGCTCACATGCAAAAATTTTTGCAAGTTTTCAAAACATTTTCTGCCCGATCCGATAAAAACACCTGTAGCTCAAAAACTACAAGTCCTAGAGCAATTACAAAAATACTGTTGTCAAGCTGATTAGATAAGGAATCTACTTATCTAGAAATCAAAATGAAATACTTTAATTATATACTCCAAGTCATAATGTATAGCAAAAAATAGTTACAAAAACTGATATTTCGCTAGAAATATCAGTTTTCTCTTAGTTTTTTATCCATTTTAACATTAAAGAAATAAACTAGACTATATTTCCTTTCCAACAAGACCACAATCTCATTTATAGCTCAATAGCATCATATCTAAATATACTTATGAAACTAGATACTCACTGTTTGTTTACATCTGGGAACTAATTTTTGGCAGCCGGTGTTGGATGAAAAAACACACAAACCCACATGTTTTTTTTGGTGTAGATAGTTGAACAATCTAATCACCTCACTAATTAAGCACTGCTTTTCCCATTTCACACACGTTTTAGTCACTAAATCACGTATTTCTTCACACAACACAATCACTATAGGTACATATAATAACTACTTTTTCACGGGCGAAATATTGCAACTTCGAGATTCCAAAACGAATTTACGTTGACAAAATAATGAAGCACAGTTCTCAAGGATAATTTTGATATATAATAGTATCAGCTACCATTAAAAATACCAGAGTTATCACGACATTTGCTGCGGAGGTAAATTCGAGTGTTCACCGTCTGTCAAATGAAAGTTGTTTTTTTTTTTCGGCAAGTTGTCTATGGAGTAGTGTTGCGATGTTCGATTTTATTATTGAGGAATTTAGTAACGAATTGAACACAGAGGTATAAGTTCTAGAGGAGACAGTTTTAGACGGTTTTTAATGCAGTTTTTTTTGAGGCGGGTGCGCGCCATACAAATGTACTAGATAGCTATCAAGTGTAATGCAGCCATAACGCAAATGACCCAGATAGCTGCGGAGAGGAGCTCTAGAACGCGCTATTGAACAAAAAAAGCGCTAGATCTGGCGCTGAAAGCGCTAAGTTGGCAGCACTGAGTTAGAGTTGACATTGACAGCAAGCTTGCGTTCCTTTGTACGAAAAAAATTCGCTTGAAACATGTTGCTTTTCTCAAGCTGTGTCCACAAAAATCAAAATCAAAATCAAAATCAAAGCATTTATTTCAAGTAAGCCAGTTACAGGCACTTTTGAATTGTCGAAACAAAGATGAAAATTAAATGTAGCTACAGTCCCAGTCACAAGACATAAAAACTGTGAAAGTACTGTAGTTGCCCATTCCCTAGCGTAGATCTCTATGGAGAAGAATGGGCAAGAAACTCCATGGACACTCTTTTAAATCAGAATATTGTTACAAAATCTTGGTTACATCATTCACGTTGAGATGGTATATTATGTGAGAACAATGTAGCAAGATGTGCACGGTAAAAGTGTCCACAGCAAAAAAACACAAACAAAAAAAAAATACAATTCAAAATAATTCATTCAAATAAGCCATGGCAACCAAGAGATGACCAGTCACAACTGACAGCGCCCGTTCACGGACATGACGCATGGATCAGCACCATTCAACTCAACCATTTTGAAGGGAACTAAATGATCCGACACATGCGCCACCATCAGCGAGACAATAGAGTGAGCATGACATACTCCAAACCGCCAGGGCACATTCAAGTCAAAAAAAAGACGTAGGTTTCCAGTGAATGATAGCTTTCTAGTACATAGTACTCACACAATATGGGCTATGCATTTATATAATACTAAAGAGATTGATTCTATACAATGCAAAGATAGTTGTACAATCTTCAGCAGCTCCAACAATACAATTTAATGCTATCAATTTATGCGCCCCTGTCCATGTGGAGCAGGACCAGCATTGAGCCAAGCATTTTTATCATCGATATAATCGCTCAACTTGTAATATGCTTGCTTACATAGTGTGCGTTTAATGCATGTTTTAAATTTCGTCTCATTCAGTTCAAGAATACTTTGTGGAATTTTATTATAGCATCTCAAACAGTACCCCATGAAAGATGAGTCTACTTTAGCGAGTCTGAAACCTGGCTGAACTAGTTGGTCCCTATTTCTAGTACTGTAATTATGTCTGTCACCCCTTTTACCAAAAAGGTGCAGATTTTTTCTGACGTACATTATGTTTTCGTAGATGTATTGACAATGTACCGTCATGATGCCAATATCCTTAAACAGTTCCCTTAGAGAATCGCGCCTACGAAGATTATATATGGCTCTGATGGCTCTTTTCTGCAGAATAAATATAGACTCAATATCAGCAGCCCGTCCCCACAGCAAAATGCCATAAGACATTATACTATGAAAGTAACTAAAATAAACCAGTCTAGCGGTATCTACATCAGTATACTGACGGATTTTTCTAATGGCAAAGGCTGCTGAACTTAGCCGCCCCGCAAGAGATGTCAAATGAGAACCCCATTGTAGCCTTGAATCAAGCGTAATCCCCAGGAAAACCGTTTTATCTACGAATTCAAGTTTCTCTTTATTCAATATTATATCACAATCACTACTTTTAACATTCGGTAAAGCAAATCTTATGCATTTGGTTTTTTTTTCATTTAATACCAAATTGTTTGCTGTGAACCAATTTTGGACCTGAAGTAGGGCATTATTCACGTCATCTAGATTTTGGGGCCGCCTATTTATCTTAAAAATTAGGGAAGTGTCATCAGCAAATAACACCATATTTTGAGGTTGGTTTTTCAGTAAATAGGGTAGATCATTTATATATACTAGAAAGAGGAAAGGACCCAATATTGAGCCTTGTGGAACCCCCATTTTTACTTTTAACCCCTGTGAATTAACACCATTTATTTGAACATGTTGTTGTCTATCATTCAAATAAGATTTTACCAAACTAAGTGCAAGTTTACCCAGTCCGTAATGCTCAAGTTTCAAAAGTAATGTGTCGTGATTTACGCAATCAAACGCTTTGGAGAGGTCACAAAAAATTCCTATGGCGTCTTGAGACTCTTCCCACGCAGTAAATATGTGCTTTAATAAGGTTACACCGGCGTCAGTTGTACAACGTCCCTTGGTGAAGCCATACTGTTGATCATGTAAGATTCTGTTGGTGTTAAAATGATAGAGCATTTGATTAAGCATTACTTTTTCAAAAACCTTGCTAAAAACTGGTAACACGGATACAGGTCTATAATTATTAGTATCTTTACTGTCCCCGGATTTGAAAAGAGGTATGACTTTACTGTATTTCATTAAATCAGGGAAAACTCCTTGGTCTACACATAAATTAAAAATTAAAGCTAAGTAAGGGGCTATAGTCTCAAGTATGGATGTACAAACTTTGACAGACATTCCCCATAGATCTTCGGTTAGTTTGATCTTTATTTGCCGGAAAGTTTTAATAACAATCATAGGGTTAATGTGTTTAAATTTAAATTCAACCAGGCAGCCAGACACATTCGCCTTTAATAAACCAATTGAGAGTTCAGGTGAGGAAATAAGAGCCTCCGTTGTTTTTTGTGGTATATCGGTAAAGAATTTTACAAATTCTTGAGCTACTTCCTGATTAGAGCTTTTAGGACCACATGCTGTATCTAATGTGTAGCTAGTGTTACGTATTTTCTTCCTGTTAGTCTCATTATTTATAACTTTCCAAACTGTCTTTATTTTATTTTCTGCTGTTTTGATCTTGTTGCTAATGTGCAGTGCTTTAGCAACCCTGCATGTATTTCTAAAAATGTTTGAATACTTAGCAACATACTTGTTAAAAGTTTCAGTGTTTATAAAAGGCTTAAGGCCATAAAGCTCAAATAGTCTTTCCCTACTTTTTCTGATACCTCTAGTTGCCCAATCACTAAATATGAATTTAGGGCAAATACTTTTTGTCTTCTTTTCAAAAGTTTTATTGAATTCCGTGTGAACTATTGAAAAGAAACGATCATACAATTGATCTATATTAATATCATCAAGGCCCATAACGCTTAACTTGTTCTGTAGCAAAATATTATACCTATTTAATCTGCTAGAAGTTATAGGTCTAAATTTAATTTGAACTTTTTGCGATGGGGGTGTATTACACCTGAAGGTTACAGTTTGTCCACTATGGTCAGAGGGTAGACAATTTACTATTGCTTTCTCTAAGTAATCACAATCGCAGAAAATATTATCTATAGAAGTAGCAGAAGATGGAGTGACTCTAGTAGGTTCTGTAAAAGTGTTGGTCAAGTCAAATGACTTAAAAAGATTTAATAAGCGACTGCTATTTGCACATTCTTCTAAAATATTGATATTAAAATCACCACAAATAATTATAGATTTATTACTGACTGCAAGTTTTGCCATCACATCTTCCATTATTGATTCAAACAAAGAAAAGTTTTGATAGTTTGGGGGTCTGTACACACACACAATTACATGCTTATCTAGCTCAACACAGGACAGTTCAACGCAATGTTCAACCGAGAGACCTACTATGTCATTACGTTGCTTATATTTAAAACAATTTCTTATTAATATTAGGGAACCTCCACGAAGCATAGTTTTACGGTTAAAGCAGCTACCCACCATATAGTTCTCATAATTGATAAGCATTTGGTAATCCTTAAGCCAATGTTCAGTAAAACATATAATGTCAAACTTACTATTTTCTAAAAAGAATTCAATTTCTAATAATTTGGAAGAAATGCCTTGGATATTTTGGTGGAATAATTTCAAAGTGTTCTGCTGAGGCCCTTTTTTACTAACTAATTGAGTGCAAGAAGATACGTTGGTAGGATTAACAATATTGTTAATCGTACCTCCTGTTGTCTCATTTCCTAGTTTAAATTAATTTTTGGAGTGAGGCTGGAGACACCCGTACCATCCTCAGACAACAAGACCCTATCACTAATACTAATATACCCTAATTGAGAATTCTCCACGGTGACACATGGATCCTCCTCAGTACAATGTTTGTAAACATTTATAGCACTAGTGCTATATTCATTGAAAGTCACCTGTATATTAGTATTACTACTAATAGTCGCAGTGTTAATAATAGAACTAAACTTAGACATACTATTTATGTCTGTGTGAATATTATAAGCTAATAGCCGAGCTATTTTGTGTCTACATCTAATAGGTAGATACACCTTACCCCGTGTCGACTTCAGTTTACCAACAATAGTGTTGATATCCAGATATATAAGTCTGTCACTATAGTGACCTACTAAAAATGTACATGGTTATTTAACATATGTATATAATTATTTTTTCTATTACCCAAATTTTCAAAAAATGGAAAACCACACAATATTATTTTGTTACAATTTAACTTTAACAACTCTGAAACACAGTCAGTGATGTCTTCCTTTTTAATCTTAGAACTATTACCAACACATATAGTAATGGTGGTACTAGGATCACAAACGGTCTTTGTTACTGATGCCATAATCTGTTTGTAGGTTGATCCTGGCATGCAATAATTTTGGGTACAATAACTCAGGTTATTACTGATCAATTTCCCTAACCCTCTACCTATACTATCAGAGAACATAACTGAAAGATTAGAACCAAGACTATTAGGTGAGACCAAATTACCTAAGTCAGGTATTGTATCTTGGGTGGAAATACAGTCCTGAGTACTCACAGCTAGGGACGGGTCCTCCGTTGCCTCAAGCTGGAGGGCATCATTGCTGGATTCCCTCTGACAAGTACACTGAGTGTTGCTGAGAGTCAGCGAGTCCACTTTGTCTACCAATGCATTTGTAGCAAGAATATGCTCTTTAATTTGATTTTCCGAGCATTCATATTTATTACATAAAGATTTTAGTGACTTATTAAGAGCCTGTATTTCTGATTGTAAGCGCTGAGTGTCAATTTCATAAATATTTGTACTATCTTCCAATTTAATCTGATAGTTATTTAATTTATTAACTAGAGAAACACGTTCTTTCCTTAATTGAATATTTTTGGAAAGGTGTTTTTGTTGTTTCTTGTATTTATTACATTTTTTAATTATTCTATTTAATCGTGCATATTTCTTAATTTTATTTTTACTAATTTTGTGGCTGAAGTTATGCTTTAGTAAGGAGTCCTCTGTAAGGTCTATTGTTATAATGGAATGAGGGTTGCAATTTGTATTAACTAATTCATTATACAAATGTTCAGTTTCCATAGCCTGAGTATGATCCTTTTCCTTTTTCAAATTTAAAAGTTTGACATTTGCATGGACTAATTCATCCTCTAAGTCCCTAATTTTACATAAAGCCTCCTCATACAAGTTGCTACAAGAGTTGAACCCATCCGTGACCGCCCTTAGTTGATCCCGTTCATTGACAACATTCAAGAATTCCTGATGAAGGTCTACTAGCTCCCGTTTTAAGCTCGAGTTTTTGCTATTTACGTTAATGACCTCCTCCTCACTGTCCTCTCTCTCTTGCAACAGCTGCTGGCATTGGAGTTTAGAGTCCTTAAGTTCTTGGAGGGCCGTTCTCAATTTTAGCTCCATATCTTGAGCAGTAGCCTTACGGGTCATCACAGGCATGGTTTCCGGATTGGTTACTGAAAATTGTAAATAAAGAAACGGTGAGAACTAATAGGATAGACCAATGAAGAGAATTTAGAGATAAAAAAGGGGAAAAAACAGGGAAAAAGTTTGTGTTACTCAAAGAAATGAGGTAGGCTGCTATATTAGCTTGACAATAATTAAATTAGCTTACTGAATAATTATTTTTATTGCTTCAATGAGAATTTTACTTTCTTAAGATTTTACTTTTTCATGTGGGTAGATTGCCTGGACTAAAAACTTATGATTATTACAATATTACTTCAAGACGTTAATGAAATAACTATCACGAACTTAATATTTAACTAATATTGAAAAGATTGATAGCAAGTATAAATCGTTAAAGTTTTACTTTTTACGAAATGACAATTGTCAACAATGCAATCTAGAACCTTAGAAGGAAATTAGCAAAAAAAACAAAAACTATACTAGAATTGGCGTGGACGTGTTGTAAAGTTACGATTATGGGACGATTGTGTGCTATTCTAAATATAAAAGTAAACAAATACTCCCCGTATAAATCCGTAGTCCGAACATCAGCTGTTGGTTTTAGGTTACCGGTAACGTCGTTTCGTCGCTGTACAACCGAATCCTTTATTAATTAACAGGAAAATATGTTTCCTGGGTATTTACACATTTAAAATACGATATTACATATGATTACACCTTAATTTAACTTAATTACTATTTAATTTTAATTTTAAAATACGGAACAAAATTTTGACATGTCACTCGGGCAGTGTTGCCACTTTTTCCCCTCAACAGTTAATCAAAGACATCTGTCACATTCTGACAAGCATTTATTAGTTGGCTTGCACGCAAATTGCACGTATAAAATGCGCAATGGTGGCAAGCATCATGAACCATGATGATTCTCCTAAAAATATTGGGTTCGTTACAATTATCTGGCACCGTGTATTCAATTAAGTATGGTGCACGCTCGCGTGTGTGTTAAAAACATGTATTAGCAGCGCTAAATGGCGTGGGCGCGTTAGAATTTTGTAATGATAATTTAACAATGTTCACCCGCTCACTCGAGCAAGCGCGCGATTTCTAGCGTACGCTCATAAAAAACACCCCTCTGGGAGTTGAAACCTAGCTAGATTCAACGTTTGGTGGTATATTAATACCGCATTAAGCTCAGAATAGTCCATAATATGAGCCACCTGACTGCTCATTATAATGATTATTGTGTACAGACCGTACAGACACAATGGTGGACGGGCAGCAACCAAACCATGAAATTCACTGAATAATTGGTGCAAACTAAGCTCACAGCTTCAAACCAGAATAATATAGGATTCTTAATAGGGAAAGAAAAAACAATAAATGATCATACACAAATATTAATTTATTTCTTCAACTAATTTTTGAACATTTTCTAATTTATTTATCGTAAAGAAATGAAAATGAGTCGTTTTACATTTAGAATTCAACTGTTGTATTAACTGCTTAACTATTCCGGTGCAAGGTTTGTTCATTTTCTCTTTATTATTGACAGCTTCCAAAAAATCATCAGATACTTTTATTTTACACATTTTTATAAAGCCCTCTAGCTGTTTGGGTGATTCAAAGGGAAATACTCCGGGTATAACGGGTACATCAAGGCCCATTTTATCAACACCTTCTTGTAAATGTTGAAATGCATTAACATCAAAGAAGGCTTGTGTCAAGATAAAGTTGGCCCCAATATTGACTTTATCTTTAATTTGCAAAAATTTGTCATCAGAGCACCCGGGAAAACCCGCAATACCAATACAGAAATATTCGTCCGTCTTATTCCTTATGAATTTTATCATTTCCGATGTGTTTTTGAAATCTGAGGTCTCAGGATCATAGCCCTCTGAAAAAGATAATAGATAGTTAGTAACTAAAAAGTAAGTAGGTATGAGATAATAATAGCATGAAATGTACGGTAGCCCGCGAACTTCAGTGTCAGGTTGTATGTTGATTAAAATATGATTCGCGGCTGTAACACGGAACAGAATCATAATCATCAATACAACCCTCGAAGTTCATATAACCTGATTGAATGAATTTTTCATGAAAAAGTCATTCAATCAGGTTACATAATCTGGCATCAATACAAACAAGTTTTTTCTGAGACAAAATCTTCTAAAGCGTCACGTTTCCGAGATTTAAGCTGTCAAAGTTGTGCTGGTAGCGATCACAACGCCATATATTTCGGAAACTTGAAACTTTAGACTTTAGAACATTGTCATAGACAAAATTTGTTTGTAATGATGCCAGCTATCGATTATGGTCATATGCGTGGCCGCTACTTTGAAAAAAAAAACAAAATGGTGGAAGTTAATCCAGCCACGCTTCATACAAAAATATTCCAAGCCCTTTCTCTAAGGCAGAATCTAAACTTACCTACCTATAAGTCTTGGTGTTCACTAGAAACACTAATTAGGGTTTAGCTATTAATAGTTCATCTACTTACTGGTCATAGTGGTCATTTGGTGGTTCAGAAGGGTAGGTCTACGTGTACTCGCTGACCGGGATAAGTGAGGACCCTAATCATATCTAAGTTCAATTTTTCATTAAGAGCCGGAGTGCCATGACGATAAGTAGAGCTCATTGATTATTTGAATCCACGTTCCTAATATCCCTAGTGCTGCATTGCATTAGGAGCCTGTGTTAGATTTACAAAATGAAAACTTACCCCCCAATACCAAGAATAAGTTGCAAATATCCTTTTCCTGAAGCAGAGACAGTAGTTTCTCCAAATAAGCAGCCCTCATCATATCACACGATAAGTGCAGTAACACGTGCTTTTGTTTGCTTCTCAAAAGAGTAGCAGTTCTTATAGGATCTATTTCCAAATCTGCACACTTGTGGGTTTTCGCATGCCAAGTCACCGCGAAGAAAACTGGATCCACGTTTAAGTTATCTATATCTGCCTCGGAAACATCAGGAGTCACTTCGAATGAGTAGCTGAATTTTCCTTTGTTTTTGATTAATTCAGTAAGCTTGCTCGGTTCTCCCATTTTGAGGAAGTCACAGAAAATTAAAAACAAGATTTACTTTTCTTCTGACTGGATGTCAGATGCAAATAGTAGATCAGCTGTCACCGATTTGTAGCTATGATTGTAATCTTTATTTGCGTATTGTCTACCGTCATATAGGTCACCACCTATTTGTATTTAACTCGGTGAATAAAAACTCTATACCGCACTACTCAAACGCTCTGCACAAGTGAATGACCGTAGAGACCTTAAGCGATAGGTGCGTCTGCGTCGTCGCTTAGGTGCGATAAGACGGAATCAATACACAGTATATTTTCGCCGGTAAGTAGGTACGTGATAGATAAAAGGTGCAGCAATTAGGTATCTGAGTAGATATTGATAATATTAAGATATATAAATTGCTCTCTAAGCCTGGTCTGATGCGCCAAAAATAAGAGTCCTGCTGAAAATCTGAAAATGTAGAATGGGTGCGACGATCGAGTTATTTTGATCAACCACGGTGGATTAAACTTTAAACCACCACGCACGCAAAACGATATTACATGTTACTTACTCATTCTGTTACAAAATCATCGATTTTCTATCAAAATAGTCCGTCTAATCGGCTTAGATATCCTATCCGCGCAAATTCTCCAAACGGCAACTCCTACCATAACATAAATTAATTCAGAATTAGACACAGAATAGGTAAATAAATAAAACACCGTTTTATTAATTATGTATTGTATTATGACTGCTCTATACATTGATCATTGATTAACAATCAGCCATATACTTTATCACAACCCAAAAGGTACAATCAACGAAAAAAAAATTGTATAGGTAGGTAACGTCACTACAAAAACTTCAAATGAAGCTGGTAAGCCGTATAACATGTCGTGTAATACTCGTAGTACAATGAACATATTGCTGTAATCTACGTCTTCTACATCCTCCATTATATAAAATTGTCTACTTATCTAATGACCTAAGATTAATGTATTAATATTGCGAATAACATGAAGTCTGCTCGATAATGACAGAATATAATACAAGTGGCAATATTCTAATTGTGTAAAAGCCTCCAAACACCTATTCTACGATCCTCTACAATAGTAATGACTTATTGAAAACTAGTTCCACTGTAATAATAAGATAATTCTTACGTATGTAAGTTATTGTTACGGTTCGGTAAAGCTTCTTAATGATCAGTGTGGCACTGATCATAAATGGTAATGTTGATGGCGATTCGATTATTTTTTATCTACTTAGTAGATAATAAATGGACAATGATAATAACAAATGCGTCGAGTTAATGCGTCGCTAAAATGCACGTGTATTTGGGACTTTCGTTTCGAGACTATTATGAATAGCCACAATTTGCTCATATAACGTGACTTAAAAATTACAACGACCTATAATTTCTACCTAGTCATTTCATGTTGGAATGTTGTAGCTATACATTTTTTTTTTTTTTTTTGATTGACCAAACCTGTGAAACAGTCAATAATTAATGATTGTATGAACTACGCTAATATTATCGTGCAGTGACGTTTACTAACAAACTGTGATATGTCCTAACTTCAATCGTCACAAACACGCTTTTCGCTAATAAAACACTGCTATGTAAAATTAACCTGTTTGTGTTTCAAAAGAACATAAAATCTTCGACTTTCGGATGGTATCGTGTGACAATACTTGTTCTGAATTGACACTGAATTCAGTCTTGTATTCGAAGTTAATTAGAGGTAGTTTATTTACAAGGAATATTGTTATCTTAGAAAAGATCGTCATTCGGAATAAATCAAGATTAAATCAATTTCAAACTATCAATAAATTACGCCAAATGCAAGTTATATTTCTAACACACTAGGTACCTACTCCTTTATTTACGCTATGCTAATGTAAATCAAATACTAAGTATCTCTCTATCCTTTGTCCTTATTTTATGTTGAACCTTTATCGTGGTGCTTTAAGTGTACAGGATCAGCAAATAGGTAATTGTTTAGGTAAGGTATAGCAATAAGGATAGGTAGGTAACCTACAAGATATTAGGCTTAAGAATAATCAGTTTTCTACAATTCAATTAAAACTGGAGTTTCTAAGACATACACAACTATACCTCTTACACTAAGATTAAGAAGACATGCAAGTCAGAAAGTTACTAGTAAATGACGGACATGGCCCATGCATGTCCATAGGGCAGGACAGGACACATGGGTGGACTCACTTCTACGTAAAATATTCGTGTTCTACGTAAATGGAAATGGATCGCGTTAAGAGCTCGTGGTAGGCTATAAGTTTTAATTGCCGGTATAGGCCCTTAAAATCCTTTTCAAAAGTACATAGACGGTAGGTTTAACCGGCCATCGCAGATTTGATCATCTGAGTTGGAAGCCAATCAAAAGATTAGCGTCCAATATTTCACTGCAGTGTGAATTGTGATAGACACGGCTAACATATCAATTTGTTCATAATATCCGTTTAAATTCGAATGCATTCAATACACATAATATGAGATATAAAAGTAAATTCCTTTGAAAAATAGAGTGCATAGGCTGATACCTACATGCATTTTAAATTTTATTGTCCAAGCAATCGTAACGAAGTCGAGAAGAGTACCTATTATAAAGTTCATACGAGATTTTCAAAGGTGCCTAAAAATTAAAACGCATCCATGTAACAACTTAACTTAGGGATATTGTCGCGTTATTTATCACTAAATTAATTTTAATATTCATTAGGATTTCGCCAATTTATAGAATAGGTAGTGCATATTTATCCTAACAATACTTATTACAAATGTAAACGTTTACTGAGGTTTCTAACAATCGCGTTATTCTTAATCAATGTAGTTTTGTCAAGCGTTTCGGATATTGTCGTATTGTGTCGTTGATGAGGACAAACCCAGTTGGTTTTGTCGGTGGATTCTATTGTATATTCGTAATTCAAGGGTATGCCCCGATTGATTATAGTGGAAAATCCTTTGTCAACAGAAGGAAGCTAAACATGAATAACAGGATGTGGAGAGTATGATGTCAACTGTTTCCTTTTTTTTTCTCTTCCTCTAAAAGTATTTTGGTTTTTTACGAAAATAAAACCGTTGTTTTTTTTTTGTTTATTCTCAGAAAAAAAATAATTTCCTCAAATCAATGACACAATCCGACCATCACTATTATAACAACGTTTAAGGTAAACACGGTCATTAAATGGAACAATTAAATAGACTCCATCTGTTCTGTGAGCTCCAGGATGGGGCTCTCGCTGAGAGGTAGCATACCAGCAGTAGGAGGTAGACTGTGCCCCTGCCAGTTAGACTGGAAACAAATAGTTAAACTTCGATCAAGAACTTTGAAAGAATAAGTTAAGTACAGACACATTTGAACCAATATTAGGGATGAAAATGGTGTCGATTCTGTTGTGCACAAACTAAACTTAATTTAGGCTATTGCGATATTTTACTAAAAGGTAGTGCGAGAAAAGGACGGCTATAGCTATGAACTAAGTTAGAGACGTCAAACTAGTTTAGCCTTGCGCTTCACCGTGTTTTTAGTCGACATGTTTCATTTGTATGGAAAAATTAATTCGAATTAAATTAATTCGAATTAAATTTGACAGCTCGAAATTACGTCCGTCTCTTTATCGTTTTATTAGAGAGAAAAAGATAGCAATAGCCTAAATTAAGTTTATGTGCACAACAGAATCGACACCATTATCATTTTTCTTCTAGTCTAGCTAGTTCCCATTTCCCAGACTTATTGATATTTTTGGATCACCGTTTCCAAGTAAAAAAGGTACGCAAATCTGCGTGCTACATTTACATAAACTCACGCCTTTTTCTCAGGGGGGTAGGTAGAAACTAAGATCCGGAAGCCACCAGACCGCGTAGCATGACCACACAAGAAAGAATCGACTAATCTTTTGTTCATCTGTCATTGAATCGACAGAATGACAGATGAACAAATGATTTACTAACTCTTTCTTCGAAAAAACGTGTGACTGACACTGGCTTGGCCACCATGAGGGATTATAATTGTGATTACACAAAAAAATTGTCGCTAATTATTCAAAATTTTTCGCCAAATATCAGAATTTGTCGGTCATTGGTTCAAAAGATATAAGGGCTTGTCCACATTTATTTGTCGAAAACTAAGGCAGCTAGCGAAGATCTGTTTTGTTCCATAATTAGTCGCAATGCGTCGCCAAGTTACAGATTCAGTCGGTGTGTAATTAAAAAGATATTAAAGAATCAATTTCCCCATGTAGTGGTAAAATATACTTTAAGTAGGTACTTTCTAGAAATACTTTGTACTTGCTTGTACCACTCTGTATGGGGAAATTGAATTCTCTAATATCTTTTTAATTACACACAATAATAAAAAATAAGGTGCTCCCCTACTACGATGGTAGGTACGGAACCCTTTATGCACGAGTCCGACTCGCACTTGGCCGGTTTTTTTAACTTACTGGTTCTGCATCCATCTAGATGGGTAATCTAAAATGTTTTTGCCTTGCCAGTTGAAAGTCTATGACTAATTTTCCAATGCTGATTGTTTGCCAAAAGCTGGGCAACATAGATGACGCAACTTCCTACTGCTGCTTGAGCATTCTGGGGCCTTAGTCCTGGCTTGAGATTTTTTAAAAAGTGAAAACTTCTTTAGGCGCGTTGAGCACTTTTTCGGTGAAGGAAAATCGTTAAACTCATCGTCACGTAACGTAATGTGCGGTGACGCTTCGTAGCCGTTCGTAGCATCCGCTACGGCGTAGCACCACATAGGCATGCGCGGGGCATAACCAGTGCTACGACTGGGGAGGGGCCTGTGTACTTTTTGTTTTCACTTCTATCGGCAGTCTATAGTATTATGCTATACTTACGCTTCATATTCATCATTACACTACTATACTACTACTACTACATACTATATACTACTACACACACACACACATACACACACACACACACACACACACATATATATACTACACATACACACATATACACATATATACTATATACTATTTATCATGCTTTTTATTTGTTTATATATCTACATTCAGCAAATCGATTTAAATACGATTCTTTAACTTGGAAATAGCTGAAATAAAATATTATTATAATTTTCATGTTGTGATATTTACGTCAAGCGTCAAATTGTCAAACTGTCAGTTAGTTTTTTAATTCTCTTTCTGCTCAGTCTATGGTCTAGCTCTATGATTTCTCTTTTTGGTTTGTATAATTTAAATTATTTTTATCAATATGCTTAGCTTAGCCAATGTATTTTATAAATTATTACGATTGTTTAATAACTTAATATTAAATGATTATATTTATAAAATTCTTTACGCACTCATGTATATGTCCTGGCCGACTACACTTGTCAGTTGAGATGATGGCCACACTAAGAAAACTAAGATTTGAAAGAAGAAGACTACTTAGGGGAGAAACGAGCTGACGGACGGCTGAAAAGTCTACTCTGGCACAGATAATATACTACTCTGGAATCTGATTTGAGGAGTATCAGAGAGCAGCTTGGTTTTGGCGGGCTGTCCTACGTCTGGCCCTGAGTTCTGCACTGTCTTGCTGCTGAGCTGTCCTGGTGAACTCTGAGATCTGCGCTGCCGCCGTTTCTACTGCTTCAGAGCTCAACTTCAAGGTTACTCCAGTATCGACCTGCTACCCTGACGCCTGTTCCCGTTCTTACAGTGTGGTAAACTCATTATTGTCCATCTAAGTGCATAAACTTTAAAACTGAGTGTGTGCTAGGTAGTTTTTTATAACTAGCTGTATTTTTTATCTTTCCCCTCTATTAAAATTTAATTGAACAAGTCTGCTTATCCATTTATTTTAAATAGGAGCAAGTAGATCTGTTACAAGTCCCCAAAGACCCCAAAGAATAAAATTGCCTTTGCTGGTAGGATTATCAGGTTTTGAACCATTAGCTTTCTGGTATGACACACTTAGTATAATAATACCATTCAAGCATAAAAAATAAATATGCATCTAATGCAAACGTGCATAGCAACTGTGTCAACTACAAAAAAGCTATTTAGCCAAAAATAATAAGGTGTAAAAATAAAACTATTATTATAAATTTACAATAACTTGTATTTAAATAAAACTTGCCTCTAAGTAAAGCTATCACATCTTACATAAATTATTTTATAATTAGCAAATAATAACAAAAACTAGGTATACAGACTTTCACAAAGAAAAAGTACAGACTCATAACGTTTAAACTTATAATATCTATAATAAATAGATACTTAGTTCTAAAAAGTAATGTACCGTGGAGAAAATAACGAACAAATATGTAGGAACATTCTCATATGATGTCGTAGTCTTAGCACAAATGGGCAAATGCAAAACATACAACTTCTATAAATTAATACAATACTTGGCAAGTAAAAATGTATAAATGGAATAGCTAGGATATAGTTCATATTACTATTTAGTGATGAAATGCTTTATATTATGTAACCAACAACAGGAATGAATACTTTGTAACAAGGTGTTGTATATTTTTAAAATTCAAAATTTTGTATAATATCAAATATTGGGTGCATCTATAATAATTATATCGATACAATGCAAATTATGCTAAGAATACATGACTATTTTATTGGTGTTTATATTTTTATTAGGTAAGTTTATATGTAGGTACTTAACGGCAGTTTGGATAATATTGCAGTGAACCACTGATCTACTGGTGTACTATATAATTTTAAGCACTATTTATTGTCATGCACTCTAAATATACGCAATATGTCTGTGAAATTACGATTTTCTACGCATTTACATACAGTACGAATATAAACCATAATGAGACCATTCTTTCATCTAGCGAAAACACTGACGTGGAAAACGTCGGTCTTATCAGAGAACGTATTCCATGCAACGTTTACGTAATCCACACTACACAATCTACAAGACTACTGTATACTCGGAGTTCTACTAATTGATCTGTTGGAATACCTGGAAGCAGGGTTGAGGCTGGAATAGAGCAGCGTTCCACTGGCCCGGCCACAGCGGCGCATCCACGGGGCCGTGCGCGCCCGCCTCCCCCTCCGCCCCGCGCGGCTCCCGCGCCTCCCGCCGCCCCGCCAGCTCCGATATCTGACAAGCAGTCTGCAGACTCGATGGTAAGTTTGACCAAGTCTCACTATTACCCAACCTTTCCTTATTCATTATGCTGATCTCCATAGAGCCCTGAAATGCGAATTGTGCATCCTCTGAGCTTTCTTCCGGCTTTTGCTTGGGGTTTCGGTTTGGACCCTCTACTATGGCTTGGAAAGCGAGCAAATCTCGATTCTCCGTTTCCGTTAGTGGCAAAGGGGGTAAAATTTGTTGTTGCTGAGCTATTTTGTAGCTTTGCTGCCGTAGCATTTGTCGCCTGCTAAGACCCACCTGCAGAGTGTGAATGCCCATGTCATGAGCAGGGATGTTAGGCGGAGTCATTTGTTTCTGTAATAGTTGTCGCTTTTGTTGGAACAGCCGGTGTTGCATGAGCTGCTGCTGTAAGGGAGGTTTGACTTGTGAAGCGCCGTGTTGCAGCTCTGCCTGGTCTTGCAGTTGTGCCACCATTTTGGGACTGGTGGGCATCGGTGGCGACGTGCTCGAGTAGGTGAAGGTTTCGGGAAGGCTGATACGTTTAGGGTTAGGATTTTTTGTATCTAAGTAATGCGGAGTGAAAGTCGCTGCAAACTGATTGTGTTGTATTTGTCTCTGTGTCATTTCCTCTGCAGGTATTGTTGACTGGTACTGAGTTTTTAACTTCTGAGCCTCTTTCTGGACTAGATGAAGTTCCAAAACACCTTTCGCCTTACAGTTTTCATTTAACCGTTGGCTGTTAAAAGCCAGACTGTTCTTTTGTGACTCATTGGACTGTGCAGCTTGTTGTGCTACGAGGCCATCGCTCGCTCGACGACCTTCCCGAAAGTCAACCGGACTCCGCGTGATTGCACGAGGACAACTCTTATTATTGACTGATTGATAGTTCAATGGATTGTGACGTGCAATGAATCCCACGCCCGGGGTTTTATTATTGTAAGAAGATATGTAAACGCACGGATGCATTGGACTCGTATTTACAAGTGAATTGTTCTCGTATGCCAATTTTTCTTCATTGGAGGTACAGCTGGGAAGACTACTAGCTAGCTCACTGGAACAGTCGGACAATTGGTAATCCAGGCTTTCGAATGTAGAAAAATTACTTTGTGACGAATCGCAACTCAGATTTTGACTGAGACTTTTGTTATTAAAAAAAGTGACAACACCGCTACTAGAACTCGAACTTGCGTAAGAGCTTAGCCTGTTTTGAACTCCGCTGGTTGCGTTGGCAACGTCCTCCATATCTGTCTCGCAGCCTTCGTCTGTCGACGAAGAATATTGTTGTTGAAATTTTGTCGCTTCCGTTGTATTGCCGCTACCTTGAAGGTTTTGGGAATAGGTTTGACCAGTTGTATATCGATTAAGAGAAAATTTGCTATCTGGTCTGTACAGCCCAGTTGGAAATAAATCACCGGTACCCGAAGCCATAGAAAAATTTCCATCAGCTGTGCTCGACATTGGTGGCAAGACAGAATTTTGCAAATACGCATATGCAGGAAGGTGATGGTTCATATAGTCTTTAAATGGTGGCGTACTAGTTTGGAGACGATTGAGATCTTGTTGTTGCGCTTGTGATACAAGTCTAGTGGATTCAAGAGGCTTTGGTTGTTCCAGTACACTGCTCAGTTTTGATTCTCCAAGCTGTGATGGGATAGGGCTAGTGCTCAAGTTCACAGTTCCCTTTAGGGGCAACGGTGACTGTTGCAAAGTATTCATAAGTTTAGCTGCTTCAGAACACATAGTGAACGTTGTTGAATTAGGTAACTTCACAGTTTCAACATTAAAATTAGTCGCTGAAGCAGAATTTTGTAGAAAATTCGCTATTGCGCTATGATCAGTCGCTGAGGAACTTCTTCCACCATCAATAGCACACTTCGAATCAAAACTAGACGAAGTAAGCAGCCTAGTACCGTCAATAGTACTTTTACTAGTTTCAGGTCCCACGGTCGTCGACTGTTGCAGTAGCCGTCGGCAGTCTTCGCTCGATTGTTTTAGTATGTTTTGTTGTTGTTCATAAGTTGAGGTGAGAAGCCTATGTGTTGGTACATTGGTCTCATTGACTTTAGCACCTAGCCTTTGGTTTGATTGAGTTACATCAATATTTCTCATGGAAAGTAGCCTAGTGGATTCTGATTCATGACTTCTAGAGATAGCATCTAGGTTGCCGACTAGAAAGCTCCGGTGCGTATCCGAGGGGTCGGAGTTTCGCTGGAGCAATCGTTGTTCGGTCATGTTGACGGCCGCGAGGGACAGTAGTCGCTGCGTTTCGGCAGACGATGAGTCCGCCGGTGCAGTGGATATTGTCGGTGTGGCTCTGTTGTACTCCCGTGACTGAGAATCGCCAGCATGAAGGAGTCTGAAAAAAAGATACATAGCGTTGTAGATTTATAGTCTAAAGGGTCGTCGCAACCCGCAAATACGACGCCTCCAACGGCTTGTGTTTCGTTTACTATGTTTTCATAGCTTGATACCTAGCTTCCAGCTTACCTAGTGTGATGTTCGCGTCTCGCATCATGAGCTTCTTTGGCTAGTGCCTGATCGGCCACAGAGGACGGTCGGCGTGAAGGCCTGGTGCGAGCTTCAACGTTCGACATACTAGCCCCACTTGCCGCTCGCGCTCGCAACCTCTCTAGTAGAAGGAGGTATATCGCCGCATGGTGATCATAGCTGTTGGATCTGAGGCTCTGTAAAGAGAAAGTTAAGGAATATTAGAATCAACAGATACCATCTCCAAAGACCCCATTTGAATTTACGTATACTCAAAAGTTAAACATCATTACCATCAAAGGCTTCTTTCCTGTATATTAGGGGTTTACATTAATGATTATCTTCCTGCCCTTGTCCAACACGTTTCGGGCTTAATTATAATAATCAAGGTCTAGCATAAATTTTAATTACCTCTTTAGTCTTAACGGGATCTATTCCCAAGCTCTGCATGAGCCTCAGCACTTGTTCGTTAGGCTCTGTATGCGCCGTTGCGTGAGCTGGACTCCGCGCAGGGTCAGCTGCTACTGTTGGCACTGCATAGGGCTCCGCTGCCATCCACCTGTGCTTCTTGATCTGTTCTATCGTATACCTCTTCATAGGCTCCAGGACTAGCATCTTGCGAATCAGGGACTCGCATTCTGGAAAGAACATTGTATAATGTTAACACTTCATTGTCGGTCCAATCTTTGCTATGAATTTGATAAAATACGGATAGAGATTAGAGAGGTCGTAGAGCATTTCATGTTCTACGGTAGTCATCGAGCATTAACATTCCCGAAAGCCTTCGGATGTGTCATGTCGATCAAAATAAATTCGACCTAACATCCCAAGTCCAAGAGACATCTGGTTATTTCCCAACGTAAAATACACCGGAAAATATTCGTCATACGGGCCTTTGTTGTAATATAATGAAGTCATACGTTTATGTGCTTTTTTACAAGTTAAGTGGGGACTCTTGGAAGTATTGACGTTAAAACATAATTCATATTCATAACCCTTGACGTTATCCAAGTCTGGTCATTGTTTTAAAATTACGTAAGCAGTATTTAGGCACATCCATTAGTGCAATGTGTTTCTCATAAAACAATATTAACGTGCGATACAGTCTACAAGATATAGATATTTAGATATAGCTCGGTGACGTAGCACATAATCGGTTCAGTCTGCGTTAAGAGGTAACAAAACTCTTAGAATGTTTGGCTCTTTGTCAATTACGTACTGCAGAGTTCAAGTTTTTATCAGCAACGGTCATTAACCTGAATAACACCAATCAGAAACACGGTGCGACGTAATGCGACGCGTGATTGTAACAAAATGCTAACGATTAACATGTCTTGTAAGGATTTGAATATGTAAACAGGTTTCAATGTTTGCTTTTCTGCTATAAGCATTTTTGTAAATCTAAAATCTTATTTTCCTCTTACATGATTATCATTACGTTTTTAAATGAACCTTTAAATATTTAAATGCAGTGACAGAATTTCAGCTTACCTATTACCGACCTATAAAATCTTCCTTTTCAAAGCTCCTTTGCTTATATTATTCCCTTTACAAATGATAGGTCCCTAATCCGATTAGCGAGACGTCACTACTAAAATATTTGCTTTCAATAAACCTACCTTACGTCTATCAGACTAAATTACGCCTACTTAAGTACCATACAGATACAATAGCGTCTAATCAAAGTCCTTCAGTTAATCCTCTCCACTGACGTCACAAACGGAGTAGTAGGTGAGCCCGGCAAGGTGCTCGCTAAACACCGAAAGGTCACAGGCCGGGTGACTTGTACCGTGACGTCAGGCCCCCGAGCAAATACGGTCGTTGCGCCAAATGACGGTCACATCCGTTGAAAAATGTACGATGCGTATGAACCTCTAACACCTATGTACCCTCCTCTTTAGGCACAGGGGTAATTTTCAGCGTAGAACGAGACGCGAGATAACAATATTATGCCCTACATCCTTCTACTAACTCGTTGCCATAAATATATGTGTCAGTCAACTAGGTATTTTGTCTTTTTTATTTTCGACGTGAGACATTGAGGCCTGAAATAATACAGGATAAACTTGAGATGTACAAAAATAAACCTTCCTACGGTTTTCAGAAATATACTTGTGACCTTGTTATATTCCATTGAAAGGCTCTTGTTATGGTGATTTAGCTTTTATACTTAAATCTATGTAGTAACATTGCTAAATCACTTACAAAGGCTAGGTTTGCGTCACATGGAGTAATGACATCAACTCTGGGATCAAAGTACATACACGGTATAGCCAGATCACAGTGAACCGATGAGTAATTAGCACTCACGGTACAATAATATTTTTATTAAGGCTTAGAAGAGCTTTACCTCTACGCTTTTTGCGGAGCTACGTCAAACCTTGTTGAGTTTGGAATACAATGGACATTAAAAAGTTTGGCTCAAACTCCAACAAACTTTTTGCTGGTTTTTGTTTTTTTTACTGAAAATTGGGTACTGCGGTGGACCTTCGCGGCTTTTGTCTTCTTTAAACAGCCATCGGCAAGCTGTCGTTAGGACTGTTTGTACTTTTCCGGAAAGGTATTATACAAAATGCTTAAATTCATTCTTGTTTAGATTGAGAAAAGCAATCACAAGTCCTCGTCGCCCTAGGGGGTAAACATCTACGGTACTATAGTAAAATACCAAGGGATTCCCCTTTTAGACTTAAATAGAGTTTGACAGCTTTATAAATACCATGGTATTTACGTCTTAGTACGAATCTATTACAAAATACTTTACTCAATATTTATTTAATTAATTAAATTCTGTGTTGTTATTTGTGAGCTATTAGTTTCGTAATCAGTTTATGTAGGAACATGAACATAATTAAAATCTGTAAACAGGAACTTTGTTGTTTCCATGACGTAATGTAATATTATATTAAATCCCTTTTTGTCTACGCAACTTTTATACAAATATACAGTACTAGCGGACGTCACGCGGTTTCACCCGCGTAGTTCCTGTTCCCGTGGGAGTACGGGGATAAAATATAGCCTATGTTACTCAGGGTGAATGTAGCTTTCTAATGGTAGTTTTTGAGTTTATTCATTACAAACATACACACAAAAATACAAATCTTTCCTCTTTATAATATTAGTGTAGATATGAAAGAGCGTGCCATAGTTTCTATGTTCGATTACGTAGTCATATTTTCGTGGTCATTTTTACTACCTCAACTGCCTTTTTCTGCTGGAAATACTAAAAGAAAATATTACGCAATTTACATCATAGTTTAAAACCAAAGAATAATATTTTATTAACTATTCTAGCCGAAGCTACAGCTCCTACCCCAAACTATTAACGAATATAGATTTAGAATATAGATTTTAGACAAGATACCTATTTAGAAATTGTCGTCCTTTCCAAAACATTCAGGTCATGCGTCATTCCATCGAAAATACGAATAATTGCTTTCATGTGGCGAAAGAAAATGACGCCCGTTGAGAAATAAATAAATCCAATTCCGAAAATAATCTTAAAGTAAATATTTCATTCGCAGTAGGTACTCCCTCTTTACTTGGCATTACCAAAACATAGTTTCGATTCGAGTGACGAATACGATTATAAATATTCGTTAAACCGCACTTGCGCGCTGAAAATAGCCCAACGCGCGTCAAAAATCGCGCTAAGAAAACACGCCACACTGAGAGTAATTCCGAAGATACTATTTTATTTACCATCCTTCTGCTTTCTAAAATAAAGCCGATGAGTGGTCGACTTTTTGCCAGGCGAATCTATTAATAATCGATCGGACGCAAATATCGCGTGCTTGGCTTGACCATTGACGCAATCGGGTGAAAAATGTGCGGGTGTTATTTAATGAAACGGTGGAAAGTCGGGTGGGCGGCATCAGCGGGCAAGCTGGTGCTCCATGAACTTAGTTTACGAGTTCGCCGTCACTCGCGTCACAGGCCCGCGCCGCGTCGCTGGCATTGGCACGCCCGCCGCGCCGCTAACGCCGCCAATTATTTTACAAGCCATAAAGCACCATGTAAACATTACCATAGTCAGTTGACGTACATCCTACAATGTTGCTCACTTCAATAACATTACAAAATCACGCTAAACTCCAGCACTCAGACATCTTTGCGCCGTAATGTTGCATGCATTGTGTTTTCTCTGGTTTTTGATTGAAAAAATATAATTTTAACGCTGGAATATTTTTTTAAGTCAAAAGCTTAGGTATATGTTGGCAAGGGTTTTCCACATTTTCTTTCACGTCGCACTGCGGTTTGCCAGTCATTTTATAAAGGAAACAGACAGGACAATAATAGTTAAGTACGCCTGTTCCAACAGTTAAGTAAAACAGTAATACAGAAAGTGGCGGATTTACCACTAGGCTGAGTAGGCCTAGGGTGGCAGATTTTAGGGGCGGCAAATATGAGCCAGTTATCTTTTTAGGTGTTACAGAAATTAATACATTCATAATTAATAATAATCTATACATATAATAAAGCTGTAGAAAAATCGTTTTTGTACATTGAAAATATTTTGAAAAAAAATTGCCAGGGTGTTAGAGGATAACCAACAGAACTCATTTCCAGCATTTTTGTCTGTTTATCTGTTTGTCTGTTTATCTGTTTGTCTGTTTCGATGATCAAGCATCACGTAAAATTTACGCAACCAATGTAGATAACTTTTATACATAAAAATTGTGCGTAAGTATCTTGAGGTATTATTTAGTGTTTATTTCATCGTAATCGGTTAATTCTATCAAAAGATATTTAATGTTCAAGAAGAACTTATCACCAAATGTAAGATGCAGCGACATCTATTGAACTATAAAATGGTACTAATGACTAAACATGTGTTTAAAATTTATATAGCATGATTTCCATGTATTATACACAAATACACACTAATGTAGGAGCGGAGTATCAATGATAATGTTGCAAAAACAGTGAAAATTTATTTCTTTTTAGAACTTCCGTTGCGAGCGCTGCATAAACGGAACATAGGGTTAAAGTTACGCAACAATCATGTTTCTCTTAAAAAGTAAAAAAAAAATCCGCGATTGTATAATGTCTAACTTTTAAGGTTCACACTCTCTCTAACCCTCTCTCTCTCTTTCATGTGACGCAGACGAAGTTGCGCGGGTCAGCTAGTTCCTCAATAAATGCTATTACGTCCATACAAGCAATTCAATATGTACTAAATGTTTCACCAGTTAGATGATTTTTTCTACAACCTATTGAACCGCGTTTATTGAAAACAAGCGACGGGAATAATTTTACATTTACAAAAACTGGAAACGGGAGCAATAGTTGGTGTGGAAGGTTTTTTTGGAAGAATAAACTAAGTGAAGGTTCAAACTCAGGCTTATTATACGCAAGGTAAGGTAGGTTTGATCACTGATGCCCATGTTTACGAATTTCTTTAAAATTATTATTGTATTGTATTTCGCGATGGAATCAAGACAAGTGTGTCGAAGCTATAGATATCATGGGCGTTGCCAGGGGCAGCTTTTTCCTGCCTGATGCCACATAATTAGTATTGTACGTAATAAATTGTAGCGTACAATAGAATCACTCAAACTAAAATATGTTTTAAGGTTATAATTAATGAGCCTTTGAGTAGGTACTTTTACTACCGCTACAAACTTACACGTTTTTTTTTAAACAAACGCGCACGGTTCGTACCCTGCGAAAAAACTTCTCGATCGACCGGCACAGAGACTGAAATAAATTAGGAGCCCCTTGCCCCGAGGCTCTAATAGGCAATTATAGCATACATACGCAAGGTTGCATGGCATGTGGATTTGATCTCAAACCTCATAACTATCTGAATTTACTCGAGGCAAGATATAAAATTTTCGAGCTCGCTTCGCTCGCTCTTGCCAGTCTAGTTACTCTTGAATCTTGCCTTTGCAAGTAACTCCGGTAGGTCGAAACAATTGTAACCCGTCTAAGGTAGGTAAAGTGTAAAAAATTTCAAGCTCGCTTTGCTCGCTCTTGCAGCCTACTTACTCTTGTCTTTGTAAGTCGATCAAGTAACTCATGTATCAGGATTTAAACAATTCTAGCTTGTTCAAGGTAGTGTTACAATTTTCGCTTAGCTCAGGAATTTACTCAAAACCTATTTCTTGGGTACTTAATCTTAACAAAATTTTTGGACTGTAAAACCAATTCTATAGGAACTACTAACACATGTAGAGGGCAGTAAGGGCGGCAAAATTTGGAAAGCCTACCTACTGGCCGCAAATGTGTAAATCCGCCACTGAATACAGATTCGTCTGTTTACTTCAGGACTAAATTACCGCCATGTGATAAAAACTAATAAATTATAAATGCAAATATTAACTTTTATAATGTTTGGTTAACTTTATTATCCCGCTCTTAAACATTACTCAATCCGAAGAGATTTAAGATAAAACGCAATCAGAACGTCGTATAATTACAACAGTTGCAAGGTTTGCAGCTCAATAATTGTTAATTTAAACTGTCCGGAACGAAGTGGTTTTCACGTTTTCAAATTAACTACGAAGCATGATGCATTTAGATACCTACATACGAAATGCATCCCTAAATTTTAAAGTGCAGATACAATTTTGTTTAAGAAAATTTTATTTTGGAAACGAGTGTGGTTTCTGATCGCATTTGCATGAAACGCTAATATTTCGACGGTCCACGCTGGTGACGTCAAAGGCGAGCAGAACAAGCGATCGCCTCTGAAAGAAAATACATTTTTCATAATTTATTTCGTTATGACAACGCGGCGAACGTATATAGGTATACGATAGACAAAAAACCTGCGGATAATAGCTGCATTATTCGGCACTGCCACACGTTCGAAGTTTATTCTTATTTTTTAATCCTCGCGTGCTTAACGACCTTTATCAATATTTTCGTCTAACCATAAAAAAGTAAATAAAATTTAAATCCAGTCAGGTAATATTGTGTCTACCTGCTGTGGCTTAAGTGATTATAATTTCATACGGTTTTTATGCTATCAAACAAAACTAGTCGCAAGTAGGTGGTCGCTGATAAGAAATAATAAAGACAACCGTTTCGGACAGAATCTAGTGTAATTAAACATGAATTTAATGATCTCATCATTAAAATCGAAACAGCATTTTATTTGTGTAGCAATTAGCCATAATATACGTTGATTCGATGTTTTATAATCTCTATTCGCAATCTTAATGTGCACACAATACAATGCGCACTAGGGTAGTTAAACGTTGCAAACATACTACCACGAACGTCCATAGCAATTAATTTCGCAACGGAAAGGAAATCGTCAACGTACATGAGCATGTAGGGAAAAAGTATATTATACGCACCTCAAATATACTTTGTTTGAGGCGTTAATACCAACACGCAATGCCTTAGTATTATAAAAAGTGAGACATTACTGCTTACTGCCAGTCGCGTGAGAAACGCTAACCGAATGCGCTTGTCATATCCGGAATGTGATATTAAATGTCTTTTATTACTTTATCGTAATACAGACCGCTTTTAATAACGTATTTAGGTGAGTTGTCTGACGTATACTTACTATACACGGCATAAAAGTCCCAATATTTATTCAGTTCAAGTATTTACAAGCGCACCGAAATATTTCATCATTGTTAGTACCTGCGGTGCCATAACCATTCATCAAACAGCATTAACTTCAAATACCCGCATATGGGCAAAACAAAATAAGATTTGCCCTTTGCTTACCACAAGTCAGGTAGGCAAAAAATATTCACGGATTTCCAAATCATGGATTTCCCAAGCAAAAAAACGAAAAGACATAAAAACATAGTTGTTGAGGAACCTTTTATTATAAAAGTAGGCACAAATCATTGGCTGATTGACAATCGATCATCAGTAGCAAGTTGAGAATAAATTGATATATAATTCTTACGTATCGAGAGCTCACGTGCAAAGCATGTATACTCTGTCGACGCAATGTTTTGGGAAATTAGATGCCTACTTGAATATTATAAACATGTTTTTCGTGGAAAAAATTGTGAATAGTGAATATGTGCCATCTATTTTAAATTCCTAAGCAGGTAAACACATTTTTAAGACGGCTAGAATTGTTTCCTAAGTTCCTAACTAAACGTGAAAGGAAAACAAATGAATGAAAATTCCAAACGTTTTTCATTCTTCGCTCCCTTCGTAATTTGTTTCACGTCTGGGTATCTGTTTAGTCAAAAAACATTCAGTCCAAACGGAATTCACAACTTTTATTACACTTTTGATAGAAATCCACAGTAGTTCAATCTAACAAGTTTAGGATTGAGTTAACGAAACTTGTTTGTATTACTAGTTTCCTACTCAATTCAGGAAGGGTTTTCTCAAATTATCGAAACTCGTAAACTTCCGAAGACAAGACCAAATTTTCCATGACACGAACTTCCTATTACGAATCTGAATAATTCATAATATAGCCTTGCTCGTTACTCAAATAATAACGTAACGTTCTCATTTTTTGGATGAAAGTTTTCAACTGTAGGGTAAGGTCGTTAAAATATTTAAGAGCATGTTTTTATGTAAAAAAGTAAAGCTTCAAACCGACGATTAAAGCTAGAGATTAACATCCCTCAGGCGACCTCAATCTTTGTGCCATGGGAAAGGAAATAATCCGTTCGTTAGTGAAGGCGAATGGGCAGTATTTTTATTTGCTGAAATGGGCACGTTCGTCTCCGCCGGCGAAGTTACAAGCACTGCTCATGATGAGGAAGCAGACAAGGTGCTCCGTGAGCGCGGGGCATAAAACGCCCGTAATAAGGGCCACAGCCGACTGACTACAACGGTCTAGAGGACGTTTTCAACCGCTCCGCTCTCGTCCTCTGAAAGCACTCGACGAACTGGACTGATTAAAAATTTACGGCCGACTTACATTTTACGCGTAATGGACCAATTGTAACTTCAATAGAGACTGTGTACTTTTGAAATGAATGTCTATATAGTCCATCTGACTAGCAAGATAACAACTGGCAACTGTCACTCTGTTGAAAAGTGGCGGTTTTACTAAAGGTACATCCCTTGCGAACCCTTCAGGGAAAAATATTGTGTCAAAGTAGTCCCGAAAACACAAATAAAGTTATAAACAATGGCAGACATTTTCGCGGAATGCCCTTCACTGTTTCCTAATGTTTCTATTAAGGAACAAATTGGCAACCCCGTCACGTAACATCCACTACCAGCTATTACCTGAACAGGACCGAATCTCTGGAGGTCGCTCTGGGCAATATTCCCTGAATAAAATAACAGTATTTACCTCGGTTACTATTGGAACGTGGCAAACAATAATTTATTGTGCTTAAAGAAATTCCGCAGTTATAATGTTGCCCGTGAGTCAGCATACTTCCGACTGACAATATTAAAAACATCCATAACTGTTAGCTGTATCTTTTATTGTATTGTGTCACCATAAACTTTATATTTAAAAGGACTTTTGGCCATATTTGAAAGATAGAAGGTCTTTACTGACATACAGATAACGAGCTGATCGTATAAAGGTTCCGTATTTTCCTTACAGGTTTCCGAATAACTCTTGAAGTTCTAATTATTATTTCTACCTTAAACTGGGCCAACCAAGTTAAATAGAAGACTTCTAATGCTACCTTCTCATAAACGCCTTGCAAAAACTTCCAGAGTTTTTAACTTCTCATTTATTCCCTGTTTATACAAAGTCATTAACATTTCTTGCGTCAAACCTTCAGCGAGAAATGTATCGACGTACTGGAGTAACGTCAGCACCCACTATTTCTGGATCACGCCCGTCATCGGCATCAAGGTGCTCATTGAATTAGCTAAAAAGGACATGTACACTGTGAAAGACGTTGCCCTTTTTAAGTACGTTATTGGGGTGACTTTGAGTCGTCATCTAGACTACATCTGAGGTTATAAAATAACATTTATTTGATCAACTCCTCTCGGTCCTTCGCATGTTAACCTATCAAAACAATTTCGATTAATTTAAACACGTTTACATGGATTTTCTTGTAATCCAATAATCTAATCTCACGTCTCTCTATCTGCGTCAGAGCTGTTTACCTTCTTTTGTTTAGTTTGTCATTAGTAATGGTTAATATTATTATGTACCTGAACACGTAACAAATGACCTAGTCTTATATCGATAAGATAAATATTTTTACGACAAGGGTATTAAGATACCTTTCATCATGCACGTGTATATCTCACGTGAAAATTCTTAAATTTTCTCTTGCGATCAAAGCAATGACATGTAGGTAATTGATGTTTTTACTGTAAATGCGTAAAGGCAAGATACAAATACAAGATACAAATATTCAAATGAAGTATCACCTGCGTCATTCCTAATTAGTAATTACTTGTCTTCATTGCATATAAAACTCGTTATTTTATTTTATGTCTCTACTGAGAAAAACGATGAAGGCTATGAAATGAATCTCAATAACAGCGTCACAACGCGTCAAAAGGAGTCGTTTTAACTTTCTTATCAGTGTAGTTCATACGCCTGAAATACTCAACATAATAGAAATCCAAGGCTCCTCGGTAATCGAATCTGAATTAATAGGCGAATTAATCTTGGCGTCGGCCCATTTCAGGAAATTTAAATCATAATTTCATTGGTTACTAGAAGTCTTACAACTTAATTGTGCTACTTGGAAAGTTCTTTGAATTTAATAAGGACGAGCTAGGTTTTCATTTCAGTAGTACAGAATTGGGTTGTCTGAAATATTGTTTCAACAAATCTGTAAATAAAGATAAAGTCGAGCAATTGAAGTTATTTCCACAAGAATACGTGTTGGGCAGTAATAATTTATTGGTTGGTGTCCGCGGTCGGTCCACGGGATGCATGATTGAACATGCCGATGACGCAAGTGGTCGGCCGCTTATCGATTTCATTATTTTTTATCTTCCACGTTCACAATAGTTTCCAGGCTAGTGTAATGCTTCATTAAGACCGACTACCCAAGTAACACAGGAAGCATTATAACAAACGAATAAGTAGTAAACTTATTTAGAACTTAAGGTCCGTATAAACTCTTAATTGAGTTCACCGAGCATCTTGACGCTTTATATTGGTATTTTAAAACCATTATGATGCTTTACGATGTATAACGGTTGCATAATGGCATATGAAAATGCTTTTGTAAAGCCTTTAGTTTGAGTGCAGCAAACCACAAGGCAGCTGTATAGCTTTCAGCAGTTTTAAGTGCGTTTGGATCTACAATAGCATTTTTAAGTAGTACGATAATGCCTATTGCCGCTTAATAGCATAAACTTGTACCATTATAATGCACCGTAAATCCGTTATACAGCTTTGAGCTGTTTTTAGTGCCCTTTGTTGTGTAATAGCACTATTAAGCGGTAAGTAAAAGCCTAGTACCGCTGAACAGCATCAACGTGAATCAATGTAATGCTTGCATTCATAGAGTTCAACTGAGTTCTGTTGTACAGCTAACAGGTATTTAATCAAATACACGTGAGTTATTGTAATGCGTAAAGCTGTATATACATTCATTTCACTGTATTCGTAAAACCATTTGTCGGCCATATTGGGGAAAAGCACATATTATAATTATGATCAACAAAACAACAGCCATTTTTAGGGTGGATTTTTTTATTTTTATTTCTTCTTGATTTTGAACTACGGTCGTCCGGGGTCCAACCATGCCTATGTCATTCGAATCTGTGTCTGATTTTTCTCCATTATAGATAATTCAAGTCTACTGGTATACCGGTGAACCCATATAGAGCTATTTTATAGACAAAGGTATTACAGTGGCACATCAAAAGTCTTTTCTCTGGCCTCTAGCTTAATAATTGTTCACGTGTGAGTATTGATACTACCGGTGGCATTAATTAGCCTTTTTAAGGGCTCATCTGGCTGCTATAGATCGACACCATTTTGTAAATATTTTATGACCAAAAAATATTATCATTTGGACCTATTTATAAAAGCAATAGACCTATATCATAATAATATAACTTTATTTATTATTGCTCAACCAATACTATTATGTTAATTATGCAAAATTCGTTCTGTACTAGGAATACACAATTGTTTTGGCCATTTCACACATATTTTTATGTCACATTTTATATGAAAACCACAAAATAACGAAGGCGCGTGAAAATGTTCAATGAAACTTATATAGACATTTACAGTAAACTACATTGCGAATAATATTTACATGCATAAAATAAGAAAAGAGTCAAAAACGTATCCAGTATTATAATTTTTGTTTTGATGCAAACAAAGATGGTGTCATTCACTCAGTTTTGACCGTCTTCGTCCATAATATATTGCTAGACAAAGTTAATTGTATTATAACATTTGTACCGTAGTATTAGAGATGTTTTTGCAATGATGTAGGATTTATTTAAGTTCTAACTGTGAACACTTAAATAGCCTCAATCATTCTTTTAGAACAATCTAATGCTAGTCTAATGCTTTTGTAATGCAATTAACATCTTCATTATCAATAATATTGCTAATATAATGTTTCTGTAATGCGATTGGCAACTTCATTGTCCGTAATAATGTTTCTGTAATGCGATTGGAACTTCATTGACCGTAATAATGTTTCTATAATGCGATTCGCAACTTATTTGGTCACACTAATGCTAATGTAATGCGCCTGTAATGCAATTAAACAACTAATTGTGAACTTATTTATGATCTAAAGCCGTATAATTTGTGCCCAAATAAGCATTACAGTAGCCGTATAAACGTTTGTAATGCTATCATAGAACTAATTCATAATGCGAAAACGATACAGAAATGCTGTAAGTCGGCCGATATACTGTTTTGATGTGTTACTTGGGTAATTACGGTAATCCTTTTGGATTTAGAAGCATTTGACGTCTATACCCTATATTATTGTATACGCCACTGAATAGTTTATCTGTACTTATGTACTTATTCCGATAGTTATTACGCACTTACTGAAACTATCGGAGCTGGCGGAAAAACATAAATTATACTGCTATGACAGCATAACTATTTTTGGTTTGACATTTTTAGACAAATCTGTTATTTAGAGCAAAGTTCGAAGTTGTTACCATAATATGCTCAAGGACTTTTTCACCGACTTCCGTTGTTTATTTAAGAAGAAAAATTTTCCTTTACCTTGTTAAATTAAGAATGGTTTTTAAGTCTTATTTTGGGAAGGTAACTTTTTCGTTATTTTTGGCAACAAATTATTTTTAACTTGGTTTTACACGAGTATTCATCACGTTTCTGAGTCTTGTGAATGTATTTATAAAGCTGCTCTACTTAAAGTACTTTGTAGAGTTGTCGGTTCGTGCGTAGTAGGTTATCTATGGATTCTGTGGTTCAAATAACTTCTGTAACAAGTTACGAATATAACTCTCGACTTCTCGAGTTATTTTACTTTTTTCTTTATCTTCATGATTTTTTTTCTTACGTGTGCGATTTTACAATATTTTTATCGGGAATTAAGATATTATTTTAATAAGTATATTAAGTCATTGTCATGGTAAACAAGCAGTAACAAGTGATCTACAAAAGAAATAATTGGTTTAAGAATTATTGTCTCGTGTTACGTAATAGTGCTATTTCAGTATCGTTTCAAATTATAAATTCAAACGAGAGAATACACTATACTCGTTATAAAGATAAATCAGATTGAATAAGAAACAGTAATCCAAAATACTACAGGGTGTACGACAGGGACTTAAATGAGCACTCTCTGTTCCTTTCCTTTTTCTCTCATAGTCTGATAGAAAGGCAATCCGACCGGAGAGAGATCAGGCGCAAGACCAACAGCTTGCTTTTCGAGGCACGGGGGTATCATACCGCCAACTTCCAAACTCCGAGCTACTACCTCAGACCTAATAAAAAACCAAGACACAGCGCTGCGAACAATAAAGTGAAGCGGGTTTCTTTAACATGTGTGCATTTTTTGAGCTTAGTTGATGTAAGTACATTTGTGCGTGTGAGCGTGTACCTGTGGCGTGTACGCACAGAGCGGAGGTTAGTTTTGCGCTGCCTTCACTTTATTGTAGCGCTCTCTTGGTTTTTGGTCTAAGGCTACTACAGAGAAATTTCTAATGCACTTGTGCCTGCGCACACACTTATGCACTATAATATATTATCACCCGCGCCGATAACTAATCTTCGCTAAGATTGGCCGCCGTGATCGAAAACGGTCAGGAGGACTATTATTATTATTAAATAAACGAAAATAAATGCTCCATTTTATTGAAGTCTGCGTAACATCTCAAAGCTATTAAGACACTCGACGTGATGGCTACAAAGAACCTCCTTAATTAGAAAGAAAATTGGTGAAGTTAGTCGAAACGTGTCAGTAAGTCTGAGCCCTTCTTAATCTCTCGGTAACACTTGAAAACTTGCTCATACAGAAACGGTTTTCTTTTGAAACTCGACGCGAGGAAAGTGGCATTGTTACTTGCATCAGCATGTCTACCTTTTTGAGCGAATGAGTTTTCGCCTACATCTCCCTTTAAATGTTAGTCCGCAAAAATATTTTAAACGAGTACGTACGTGACTTGTAACTTAAATAAAGTCGAGATCTCGAAACGTTTACTTAGAATCATTACGATTAAGCAGGCCCGACGATAAGCACATACGTCATCCATTTGTAAGAGCGTCAAGGGTAATTTAGTTTACAGTTTCGGTACGATAGTCGGACAATGCTGTGACGTATCTAACCTTGAGTGGTCTTCAATGAAGAAAGCAATGTCGAGGCTCGTTCAGCGTACAATCTGAGCACTGTGAGATATATTTTTCCTTTCCGTTATATGCAGCACAATCTACTAATATAATGTAATACTGATACTGAATAAATAATGTATACTGGCTGGAAAATGTCACGTCAGTTTCACGCGTATCGTGTTACCTATCGATATAATGAGAAGCGTTGAAACTTCGATAAGTTTCATATTGAGACATAATGAGTAAATATCTTGTCGCTTACCTTCGCTCATAAAATATGGTATCCTAAATCTGCCGGAGAGCACTCTGTCCCGTAATGACTGGAGAGTCGAGCCGTCGAAAGGCAGAGCCCCACACACGAGCACGTACAACACCACGCCGAGACTCTGAGGACAGTACATCATCATTAGTGTTGAAAACTTGCTTGGTAAAGAAAAAAGTCTTTTAATATTAAGACCTATATATCTACAAGAATTTAGAAGTATTTTTATGAGCTTGAAAATGATCGAAGATTACAGTTCCTTGGTGCTGCTTTTGTGCATAACTGAATATGAATTAAACTAAAAATAAACCCAGAATCTAAATGAGGAACCTTAATGGCATCAGACAGTTTACTTTCAAAACAAAACTTCCGAAAAATAATTCAAAATGACATTTTATTTTTAATAAAGAGTCGTAAATAATAAAACTGTAAATAAATGCGATGACGCTAAAAATAAGAAATTTAGTATCAAGTGCGTTGATTGTGACGAAAGCAGAAGCCAAATTACGTCTACACTCTACTACACAGCTGTAAAAAATAAATTAGCGTATAAAAATAGACTTTGAATTGAGTCATTATATTGGAAAATGTCGATCGATTGACGTCCGGAAAAATCTTTTATGTATTTCACGGACGTTTCAGCCAGCAGGTTTGGTGAAAGAGAGTGAGTGTAAAGCTTACCCATATGTCAATTTCTGGGCCAGTATATCTCTTCCCTTCAAAGACTTCAGGAGCGGCATAGGGAGGGGACCCACACCACGTCGCAAGAAGCTCGCCGGTCGCATAGTAATTACTGAATCCGAAATCTGCAATCTTGATGTTCATGTTGGCATCCAGCAATAAGTTTTCCGCCTAGAAGGAAAGTTTTCTTTAATATGACGAGTAATGCTAGGTTTTAAAATGTTTTATGTATAACTTTTATGAATGGCCTCATTCATGGAAGAGGAAATTAAACTTTGTACTTGGGTATCGTGATTCATTTCACCAGTTTTCCCTTGCTGAATAGTATGCAAGTCGCGAGTCATTTCAAGGTGCTACACAGCACAGCACTGGTTGGTAATATTCCTATTATTAAAAGTACAAATTTAAAGAGGTTAATAATAAACAGACCATCGTCTACAGCCCAGCTACACAATGAGAGGTTTTCCTTTTGAGGTTTTAAAAAAAAACTTAGTTTCCAAGAACTCTATAGATGGCGTTGAACTTACTATGCCAAAGCCAAACCGCTTGAAAAAAAAAACATTGTGTCACGTCACATACTCTCGTTGACTGACACTTTCATTTGCTTAACCTTCCGAATATAACCAACATTTCTCGCGCTTTGTTAAAATCAGTTTTTTTAGGTTCCGTTCCTTGCATTATCATACTTACTCCTAGCGCCATCTATCCAGCGACTAGGGAAGAGCTAAAAAGAAAATCCCTCATTAACAGGAGAACAATACGGCAAGGCCATAAGGCAAGCAGACTTTTTAGTAACCCTTGATCATAAAGAGTAATACTTAGGTTAAAGAACAAGCCAAGCTTGTAGGCTTCTATGAAAGTACCGCCACTATACCCAAATACACATGTTTCCCTTCGGTCTCTACAATTTCCGTATACCAACAAAAGCAACATTTTCATGATTATTTTCAGTCCAAACATCTGTAAAACTTTGATATAATAATTTCCCATTCTCTTTATATGGACAAGTGGTTGTATCAAAGTTGCAAAACACATTTAAACTTCTCCGTTGCAAAGAAACTTGAAATTAATTTTAACACAACCACAGCAAAGAGGGGAATTAACTTATTTTATAGTTGAAGTTGGTAGAAGTAATAATCAAAATTCTTCCTAAGAATAAATAATAAGCACAACTAAAAAACCGGCCAAGAGCGTGTCGGGCCACGCTCAGTGTAGGGTTCCGTAGTTTCCCGTCCGTCACAATAAGTGTTCCCACTTATGAGTTTAAAGGTGGGTATCCATTATGTAAAAATGCTTGCATATACGAATATACTACAAACTTAGTCCAGAAATTATTTTGTACAACTTTTTGTCTTTTTTGTACAAAAACTGTTGTTTCCATCAAGTTCAAAATGATTTTCCTAGAAAGTCCTTATAAAGTTCTACTTTTCAGTTTTTTTTTCATATTTTCTAAACTTATGGTTCAAAAGTTAGAGGGGGGGGGGACACATTGTTTTTTACTTTTGGAGCGCTAATTTCCGAAATTATTGACATTATCATAAAATGATTTTAGGAAACCCCTATTCATTTTTAAATACCTTTCCAACAATATATCACACGTTAGGGTTGAAATTAAAAAAAAAAATCACTTCCCACTTTACATATAGGGGGGATACCCTAATAAAACATTTTTTTCCAATTTTTATTTTACCACTTTGTCAGCGTGATTAATATACATATTGGTACCAAATTTCAGCTTTCTAGTGCTAACGGTCACAGAGATTAAGCGAGGACGGACAGACGGACGGACGGACAGACATGGCGAAACTATAAGGGTTCCTAGTTGACTACGGAACCCTAAAAAGTGACGTGCTGGGCAAAGTTATAGTGCTTGGGCAATCTTGTAAAGTTGTAAGGTTTGACGGTACGAAAGTAAAGTGACGCTTGAAAGGACACTGAAACGTTCTCGTAACTATATTTTAGCACTAAAACCGCGTGCTCGGAAAACTACTCGGCGTCGACTAACTAAAGTGAAGTTTGATAGATTCATGCATAATGCTTAGCCACGCTGTTATTTTAGTCTAGTTCCGAACTACGTTTAGTTAAGCTCGGTTTCCACCGCAAGCGGAGCGGACCCATTAATGACTTATTTACTTCGCAAGAGAAAACTGCTTACATGTGTTGCCACCAACAAATGTCGGGCGGAAATGACTAAGCGGGCTAAAAGAGTAAAAAAACCGTAGTTTCCCGTCCGTCACAATAAGTGTTCCCACTTATGAGTTTAAAGGTGGGTATCCATTATCTAAAAATGCTTGCATATACGAATATACTACAAACTTAGTCCAGAAATTATTTTGTACAACTTTTTGTCTTTTTTGTACAAAAACTGTTGTTTCCATCAAGTTCAAAATGATTTTCCTAGAAAGTCCTTATAAAGTTCTACTTTTCAGATTTTTTTCATATTTTCTAAACTTATGGTTCAAAAGTTAGAGGGGAGGGGGGATATTTCCGAAATTATTGACATTATCAAAAAATGATTTTAGGAAACCCCTATTCATTTTTAAATACAACCAACAAACCAACAATATATCACACGTTAGGGTTGAAATTTAAAAAAAAATCACTTCCCACTTTACATATAGGGGTACTATGGTACCCCTAATAAAACATTTTTTTCCAATTTTTATTTTACCACTTTGTTGGCGTGATTGATATACATATTGGTACCAAAGGACATGGTTTTTTTTGGTACTTTATTCTAAGAAAATCTAACCACTGTAAAGAAAATTATCACAGATAATACTGCATAATAGACTGCCTAATCTCAAGTTTCAAGCTGGAAATTGCCTGCATTTTAGAGAAAATAATGTTCAAAGATCTAATAATTAGTGTAGATGTAGAAAAGTTTTAATAATGTCAATAGATGGCGCTGTGCTGAGTTTGGGCCCAATTATAATACAAATATGTACTTGTGGTATTCTTATCTCTCTATTAAAGATGATGCGCTCTATTTTTGCACCGAATAACACACTGAACAGAACGCACGCAATCAAATCACTAAAGGCTGCTTTACACCGTGGCAACACTGTGCGGCATTGCAGCATGCTACTAAATATGGCGTGCGTCATCTTGTGGTATGCTACAAATAACCGAAATATGCGGCAATTGCATTATGCGGCAGCCTATTTTACGCCGAGGCAACATCGTGCCTAGATGATTTTCAAAGCATTGTAAAACATAACTTAGAAACTGTCTGACGCACCAAAAATGTGGTATGGAATCCATTGTGCAACATTTTTAATAATTGTAGCACGCGACTTTGAGGCATGCTGCTATGCCGCACAGTGTTGCCCCGCTGTAAAGCAGCCGTATCTGTCTCAACTGTCTGACGGACTTATCTATCGTAACATTGACATCTAGCTTTTTTCAAATGTCATTCAAAGCAGCGAGTTCCGAATTACGCTGAATGCATTGTCAAGTATAATTGTTCAAAGCACAAACATGTCGGTGGTACACCTTGTTTTTCATTTTTATTCCTCATTATTTTCTTTTGCTTAACCAAAGCGTAACCATTCTTATGACCTTGATTGCCAAAAATGCGTTTCAATACGACCATCCTCATAATTAATAATTAGCGTTGCGATATGTATAGGAACGTAAAACATGGTGTTGCCAAAATCTACCTTTGTTGCATTGTGAACTAAAAATAAAAAAACTTCAAAAATGAATATCTTTATTTTGCAGGATATTTCCGTGATTACGATATAATTAAGTTAAACTATATTTTATCCTCTTTCGATTAATACAGTAAACTCTGTGGTTGCGTTCATTTTGAATAAAGTACCAAGCTTCATACTAATTCAGTTTTCTCCTTTCAGCTTTCTAGTGCTAACGGTCACAGAGATTAAGCGAGGACGGACAGACGGACGGACAGACATGTCGAAACTATAAGGGTTCCTAGTTGACTACGGAACCCTAAAAATGAGCTCGCTCTGCTCATTCTTGTTTCATTTCTCTTTTGCGGTGGGAATCAGACGACTAAACTCTTTCTTGGTGGAAGGAAACGCAAACTTATTTCATGAAAACGAAGTCCGCTTCGCTTAAGGCTGATGCTCCAGGGTAGCCCGCGAAATTCAAATTTTCTTACGTTTTTGGCAAATTGCAGGCCAGTGCTAGGTTGTATGTTGATTAAAATATTGGACGCGATTGTAAGACGTATGTAGTTACATAATTATAATCATCAAAACCATCAATACAACCCTCCAAGTTCATAAAGGTCGAGAAACGATTTTTTCAAGGTCAAAGTCATTGCTAGACCTTTATGAACTTGGAGGGTTGTATTGATGGTTTTGATGATTATAATTCTGTAACTACATACGTCTTACAATCGCGTCCAATATTTTAATCAACATACAACCTTGCACTGGCTTGCAATTTGCCAAAAACGTAAGAAAATTTGAATTTCGCGGGCTGGTCGAAGCATTCACCTTAAGGGGCTGACAAGTGACAATACATAATTGATGTTATTTAAGCAGTTTTTTAAGAAAAACTATTTGTTCTAGCTCATCAAAAAAATATATGTTAATATTAATCATATTTCAAAGACCGTGGACGGACTTGATACATAATTAGACGAAATCGGCTCGGTAGAAAATAATTGCAAAGAGTGTTCCTGGTCTTAAAATCATCAATGTCTTTATTCTTTGGCGTATGGGTCTGCAATTAAAAACATGAAGTCAACATATTCATACCTAAACCGCTAACGAGTCATATTTCACAAACAATCCACACTTTCTTTATTTCAATATTTATTCATTATTTTCTTCTAAAACCTGGCCGCCCAGTAACTCTCTCGCTCTCGTTTGTTCCGATACAAATAGACAGTGTGCGCGCATTTTGGTGTTGACATCCCCATAATAGCCATTTCCAGCTCATTACGCAGTGGAAACCAGGCGTTATACTAACCACTAGATACATTTTCAACTCTCGGATTAATGCGCGAGCTTTCGGAATATAGGAATGTTTTTCACGATAGGTAGGGGCTGTAAGTCCCTTACGTTACTTATTAAAAATGATGCTGGTCTCCGCAACTTAAATTTTATATTTTTATTTTTTAATTAACCTGTTCCCTGCCAGTCGGTATAATAAATACTGGGTGTATTTAAATGGGTTAGTATTTCAAGGCTTCGCGCTTAACTTGGCCGGCAGTAAATTACCCCTTGTAATTTATAGGCGCTAATGAAAGTTATACCTATTAGTTCTATTAGCCACATTACTTACATTACTGAATAATTATTTTCCCAGTGCTAAGTCGTTTCATTCATTTATGTTATTTTAGAAATTTAACACTTCACTTAGAACTAAAAATTCGTCTTTGACAGGCACCTTACAGTTGTATTTGTTTTATATACGTACCTATATCCTGAATAAAGTTGCTATTTATAAGTCGAAGATAATCACTACAGAAGTACAGACGGATCATCATTTTAATTAGTTTAGTACCTAATCAGAAAGCCTAGCCAAGGCCAACAATGACTTTCAATAAAACATAGGCTTTTCGTGAGCTATATCAATTCAGCTAGTAGGTACTTATACAGGGTGGAATTTTGTAATGCCACCTGGAGGGAAACCCAGCTAGCAAAAAATAATCTTACAAATATCCCAAGACCATATTTTTTTCAGTCTTAAATCAGACTTTTAAACAGTTATAAGTATGGATTTGGGCGCACTTTATAAGTGTATTCACCCTTGCAATTGCCTTGTAATGGTCTCGCGAAGTGTATTTCCAAACTTACAAGACTCTTGCTGATGCTTTTATAATGACAAATAAACTTACAAGTGACTTACAATGGCGCGCTGTAAGGGTAAATAACCTTAAAGTCCTCTTACAAATAAAATAAAATACTATTTGAAGTGTAATATCGCTTGTAGTCCTCTTTGTGATTTCCTATTATGAGTGTTATCACAAACCACCCTGAGGTTGCGAAGTAATAAAAACATAAGTATTTTATATTTTATTACATATTTCTACAAAACGCTAATGTGTATATTTTCTAATTTCTTACTCATGTATTTTTCACACACCATATGCGATTATTAGGTTGCGAAGTACTATTTCTCGATTATTTTGAAATTTTAATCACAATATTATCACGGGCCTTTTCAAAAATGTGTCTTTTACTATATATATTTTTTTATTATTTGTAAAATAATATAAAAATGTCGCCATTACGACTAAACACGACTCAAAAGTGCTTTATTAGAGTAATATAAGACCAGTACTCTTGTGTAAGGTTTATATCGCACTCGAAAAAGTCAAATTAAACCTAAAACCACTGTTTACACGGCCATGTTGCTCATAATTTTAGGGTTCCTTAATAAGGCAAAGCAAGCCATACGACGAAGTCGAAGGATTTAACAGAAACTTAATGATAATTATGTACTGAATATTAAAATGGTCTATTTCCTGATTTAATAACAATTTCTGGAGTCAACACAACAAAGAAAATAAATAACCCTTAATAGGGAATTGTTTAAGACACTTGTAGGACTTTTGAAGTGCTACTACTCTTTAATATGTCTTAGGTGAGATAAATCACACTTTTAAAATACTAGTTTTACAGAAGTCTAATGAAACACTTACTATAGTCACTTCTAAGGTTGACTATACTTATAAAATGTACTTATGAGTATTAAGTAAGAATCAGACTTGTAAAAGGCGCTTATAATGCCACTACTCTTATGAATATTATATAACGTTTTCTTATATACGTCTATAAGAATATGTTACAAGTATGAATGCTCTTAAAATTTAAATAGACTTATAAAAGAGCACTATTAGAGTTCCCGCCTTAATCAGAACACATATAAATCTTATATGAAACCATAGCTCTTATAAGCGTTTGTTTGTAAGGGTATCAAGAGTTTCTGACTTAATCAGAACACGTATAAACCTTCTATGAAACCATCGCTCTTAAAGAAAAGGAAACATTCCTTCATTTTTAAAAAGGAATTAATCTGCATTCAAAGATTTTGAAAATTCGCGTGCCACACTCGGGAATCGAACCGTCTAAATTCCAATAAAATAACACCCTGTACTTTTATGGCACCAATCGATAGGGTCAATCAAAAGGATCAAATCCCTCTAACAAACATGATAAATTAAATGAAAGGAAAACCATGAAATCTTAAGTTATAATTCAATGGGATAAATTCAATAGGTACGATAAAGCACTTTAATAAAATTATTGATCGAAGAATAAAATGATGGACCTTTACAATTGGAGAGAATAAGATTGCAGAAGAAGATTGCAATTTGCATGTGTTTGTTTGTGCAAATTGCAATATTCCTATGTAAATAGTTCTTCGTCATTTTAATTAATAAATGTCGTCAAAAGAGAATTGTTTACTATGTTCGTAATTGAATGGACCTTTGACTAAAAGTGCTTTATCTTATCCCATTGAATTTATAAGTTAAGATTTCATAGTTTCCCTTTCATTTAATTTATCGTATTTGTTAGAGGGATTTGATCCTTATGATTTACCCTATCGATTGGTGCCATAAAAGTACAGGGTGTTATTTTTTTGGAATTTAGACGGTTCGATTCCCGAGTGTGGCAAGCGAATTTTCAAAATCTTTGAATGCAAATTAATTTATTTTAAAAAATGAAGGAATGTTTCCTTTGAGTAAAATTTGCTATCTCCGGTATTAAGAGTACTTTCCCTCCAGGTGGCATTACAAAATTCCACCCTGTATAGTCCGACACTCTGTCAACCACGTGAAATACAGTCTCTGTCAACCACGTGAAATACCTCTGTGAAATACCGTCATTCGCAGCTAACTTCCGAGCCGCCATAAGGTTTGAACCTTTATACTTGCCCTGCGCAGATTGTCAGTTGTCACTCGCAGCTAACCCCCATAAAGTTTGAACAGCGGTATACCAAGTACATTTTTTACTTTTCCATCATCGTTATTGCTTATAATTTCACTTTGTTTTAGTTCTCTGTCCAATGACAGACTGCATCCCTTGTGTCGCAATTTCGGAGGAGCGTTTCTTGTAGCGTGCAGCGAGGCGTTACAGAAGCAGTTCCAATAACACCTGCAACGCTCCTCCGAATATGCGGCCTTAGACACAATGAGATGATGTTTTCTTGTTTTTTTTTTGTGTTTGATGATGATTTTTTCTCTGACTATTCAACTCCACGTACCTTGAGATCTCTATGTACGATGCGCCTCTCGTGGCAGTACTCCACCGCGGAGAGGATCTGCCAGAACTTGCGCCGCGCCGCCTGCTCAGCCATGCGGCCGTACCGCGCGATGTAGTCTGCAAGCAACATGTTGATGTTAACCACAGAAATCTAGACGTACGTTCTGTCTCTGTGATGTTAATCAACATTATAGACATTAAAATGCTATAAGAATCTACCTTGAACGACATGTAATAGTACCTAATGGACTTGTAGTCGCACGCGCAGCCTAGAGGAAAAGATTTGATTTAGTTTAGGTATTTTTCCGGTTTCTGGTTGGAGTGAACGGCCACCACGGCTCACACACAATGGTTCACTTTAAGGACTAAGTGCAGAAACCAAAACCCCATGATAGATAGATAGATAGGTATTTTTCCGGTATTTATTGGAAGGGACCAACAATGGGATTTTGCAACTCTTCATAAATGTATGATTTCATTTGTCTTGAAAAATAATGTACAACTTTATCATTTTTTGGAGTGTTTGACAATAATCGTGTGTGGTCAACAATGAGAGACCACACATTAGTAAACACAATGATGCAATGCCTTTGTACTATTATGTTTCACCTACCTACAAACATACAATACAATTTGTCGTAAATGACAACTCGTCACTCGTTTGGCACTTATGTTATTGTTGTTGAATGGACTATTATTATCAGAAGTTTCCGGTAAAATGATGATGCATCTGAATACAAAGGTATCTAGATAGAACATCTCCCACATACATTAACTTAGGTACCGACAGTACATAGAAACATTTATAAGTAATAAAGAACTGAGATAAGTGTTCACGTATTCGCTATTGTCGCCCGCTGAAACTACGTCATAAATTGATCGTAGAACTGATTGTAGTATATCGTGAACGCATGTACCTATCAATAAAAATAAAGGAGAAAATTATTGCTTATCTGACAGTTTGACATACGCCTTTTTTCAGGAACAGTGAGTAACGTAATTTGAATACCTAAGCGAGATTAGGAGGAGGCCGCTCCACTAACTTGCACAAAATTGTACGCTGGTTTTTTTTTAGTTTATGGACGTGTAAATCCTGTGTATCTTTGAATAAAGGTTAAGTACACAATTCAATATACAAAAATATTTAAATTCTGAGATAGGTAGATCAGAATGAATATAATATAATAATGGATTCTATTTATATCAATTGTCTTATTGTCCACTACCTTCGCTTGTCTATTTCAGCCTACATCGCAAAACAATTTCTTTGGAGCATTATAATCAATAATAATAGTAGGTAGTCGACATGGTGAATACACTATTACGTAACAGCAGCTAACTGTGTTGCAAGAACAAAGCTCTTCTTATTTATTAACAACTTGCTGTACTTACAGATAACTTTAGCGCCGAGTTCATTAAAAGTAGGTACCTACCTAATAACAGACTTGCGTACAAAATAATTACGTAAAGACGATAAGGATAGTATTTCTTCGGCACAACAACGTGGGCCTCCATCCGATGCTCGAACACTATACAGGGAACCCGTTCCGTTTATTATTAAAGTGGGTCAGAGTTTATCACCCACTCAAACTGTCGATCCACTAACAAGAACAGTTTCGGACCTTGAGGTTGAGGCCCAGATTTCGCTCCCAGGTTGATATAAGTTGAACTGGGCTTCTATGTATGAATATAACCAGACCAGGAAATTACTATCCGACCTTCCTAAGGGAGGTATAGGTTGTGTGTGTGTGAATGGTCTCAAAGGACCTGTTTAAGGTTCACCGTCGTAACGATATACGCTACATGACAGTAAGTAGAACGTTCTGTTACTTGGAGGATCACACGCCACAATCATGTGATGTTATGTTACGCCACTGTGCCACAAAAGCCACGGCAAAACAGGAATTGTAAATTCTACCGCTTCGAAATGAAAACACCTGACGCAGGTGTTGCATAAACTCAAACAAATGCACGTTGTGACTGCGTTCTCATCGAGTTGCAATCGCGTATTAATTACTACTATACTTATTATACAGTTACGTCAACTTGAGAAGATGGGACAAAGTGCAGGGGACTAAAATGGCGAGGCGGAACCGGCGAGTAACGATATTAATCACGCTTGCTAGGCAGATGTTGAGCCCTGCCGTCCCCTGGGTGTCGTAAAAGGCAGGGGATTATTTCAGACACAGTCTCTGCTTTTAACAACATACTGTTATGTGATTTTCTAATAGCTGTGCCAATGGGGATGGCCACTGTGAAACTAATGACGCTAGCATGGCTGGTTCCAAGCGTTGTCGTTGGTTGAAAATCTGGTAGTCATTTTATTTCCAAATTCCTTGACCTTATTGGTCAGATTTGGGACCTAAGTATGGTCGCGCCATCTTTGATTATGCGCCATCTACAGTGAGCTTTTAACGGTCTTCCCCATTGGTGACTAGTGTGACTACACCTGTACTATGAATGACTCTATTCTATCTGCTTATCCATAAAGTCTTTGTACTTGTGATGTAGAATTTTACAAAGCAAAACCGAATTAAATCCTTGGTAAGTTATGATAAAGGAAATCTTGAGAAGATTTCCGCTTTAGCTAATTTTAATTAAAAGGAGCCTTACAATAACTGTGGCAATTAGTAATACATTTCCCTCTCATTAAAAAAAATAGAATACTAATAATTACTGAAGCCTGTTAGAGCGTAACCTTCGTTCGAGTGAGTGGCGCGAAAAATGAGTGAAACAACTCGCAATTTCTGATAAACCAGGTAGGTAAATGATTTAAATATGAAGCCACTTGCAAATCAGAAACACTCATTTAACATAAAACTCTTTTGGCATGAATCATAATCTCTGATGAGTTCATATTTAATGAAATTCATGCAAAAGAACTGGGATTCGAGGTTCGAGCGTTGGAGATCGCAGTTGGATTTTGGGGGAACGTAGTCAGCTGTGCGCGAAATTGCTTCCTTTTTCCACCCACCGCCCCCGCAGCCGTCAGCGACACCCTACTGGTGACGTCACGCCAGGCCTGCTTACGTCATAGACAAAGCGGCCACGAACTTACCAAACGAATACCCTTAATCGATTTCGAGGTTATTTACTACGTTTTATTTTCGGTTGCGTTTGGGAGAAACTGTTTACCTTTACGTATTCGATGAATAAATATGAATAGGTACGTTGCTCACAAATTCATCGGCCGGCAGTTCGTGAATCAACGGGTGCGAATTAGAATTGTTTATCTGAATTCATTCTTTACAAAACTGTTTCTATTATATTGAATGTCGGTACCTACCATTTATTTACTAAACTTCTTTTAACACGACTTTTTACTCATGTTATAAATGTTCAATTTATGTAGGTAGGTATATAAAATAAAAACATGTGAACATGGCGGTCTACAATGACTAAAGATTGATGATCTCATTGAACGTATTCTGGAAACTTGCCAATGTTAAATACTTAACACAGACTGTCTGAAAAATGAGATGCTTAACTAACGAGATTGTATGACAAATAAACAATGCAAATTGTCGGTAAGTAGGTATGTCTGTGAGTATTGTTTAGTCTAATATCCTACTAAATTCTCTCCTAAGTAATTGTTAAAAAGAATCTGTCACAAATTTTCTCAGCAAAATTTTTGCTTGCATTTACGTTGAGGGGCAACTAATCGGCATTTAGAGAAAATTTAAACGTTCTTTGTGTCCCCGAAAACATCATCATAATCATCGAAGCGACTAATAAATTCTAAAAATAATTATTTTTGCGAACTGTACTTACCAAATATTTCTCCTTTGCTTGCATATTCAGAAACTATGTAGATCATATTCTTCGTCTCCATGACCTGAAACAATTACAAATTCATATTAATTCTATTCAATAATCTAAGAAGTCTGAGATTAGTTAGCACTAATCTAATTTTTATTATCACTTAAATACCTATTATTATGAATGTAAAACACAAAGCGGTTCATAGAATAGAATAATTTAAGTTAATTTAAAAATAACAACAGAAAAGGTCCTAAAAACACATAAAATCGATTGCTAATCGATTTTATAAAAAAAAAACGATTGCTAATCGATTTTATGTGTAATGAGGGATTTTCTTTTTAGCTCTTCCCTAGTCACTGGATAGATGGCGCTAGGAGTAAGTATGATAATGCAAGGAACGGAACCCAAAAAAACTGATTCTAACAAAGCGCGAGAAATGTTGGTTATATTCGGAAGGTTAAGCAAATGAAAGTGTCAGTCAACGAGAGTATGTGACGTGACACAATGTTTTTTTTTTCAAGCGTTTTGGCTTTGGCATAGTAAGTTCAACGCCATCTATAGAGTTCTGGGAAACTAAGTTTTTTTTTTAAACCTCAAAAGGAAAACCTCTCATTGCTAACGCATGACTAGTTTGAGGCTTTGTGAACACCAGGTCCCGGTATCATGTAGATACTAAATACATAGAGTCAAGAGATAGAGAGTTGGAAGCGAGCTTTTCCGACTATAGTCTGCGCCAGATAAGTAGGAATTAAAGGTCATTAACCCGCTTACATTTATTCAAAAATAAGTACATAATTCCGAAAACAGAAATAATGACATAAACTTGTCCCGAAACGACCTTTATCGTGATCCTTGACTTTGTCTAGTAATAAAAAACGATTCATAATGTATTGTCGGGGTACCTACGCAGATAAATTAAGGAGAGAGCAATGACTTTTAATTCCTACTTATCTGGCGCAGACTATAGTTTAGTTCGCCTAACCCATGGGATTACCAAACTTAATGTACTGAACTAAGTTTTGTAACTAGAGCTTAGTAACCTACTATCAATATACGAGGCCAATTTATACATAGGTACTTAACTATATCCTGCTCATGCTCATATAGAGCTACAGGTCGCGGCACGAAACTCTAGCGCTGACCGTTATTAGAAAAAAAAAAATGAAATGCTTTTTTTTCTTTCTTTCTTTTTATTGCGCAGAAGTAAAAAATAAGAATGTCTTGGGGCGTCCGTTGCGCCGATTGGCTCTCCAGTCGTATAACATGCGCAGCTATCCCCTCCACGTTTCGTTCAGCGCTAGAGTTACGTGCCGCGACCTGTACAAAGTACAAACAACTCCTGACCAAACATGGAAATACATTTAAATTATTCATAAAATCATAAGCTAGTAAGCATAGCTAATAACGCAGAACTAAGTTCACTGCAACCTTCGTATGTACATTATTAATGTGCTTTAGTACTCGCAATTACAGTCCTTTATGAACGCTAAAACCATGAAGTCATTAAATTTACGTAAGGCTCGCTAATTAAATGTTAAGGCTTATTTAATTAGGGCTCTGTGTAAGAGGCTTTTGCTTTTACTTAGCAGTTATAATGGCCTAGCTGATAAGGTAGCACAGATGACACTTAAATTATGTCCCTACATGTATGTACGACGGCATTAATTAGATACCTACCTCCATTACCCTTTTACCAAGGTACTTTTGACCGAAAGAGCGGGACCAATCTACTAAAGAAAATGACATAATAATAATAATTTAGTAAACTGATCCCGCGGGATCCAAATGAGCGGGATCAATTTACTAAAGAGCCGAGAAAAGTACCTACCCTAATAATAAAGGCGTAGTCGTTCAAACCAATTAATAAAGGTAATTTCCTATCGTAATTGCAATCACTGGGAAAAAAGCATTTGCAGAATACGTACCTAACCCACTTTTGTACGTTCGTGTTGCATGATTATGAAATTACTTAAGGCGCTGTCAACACCAAAATCGCGCACACTGTCTATTTGTATGGGAGTAAAAGCGACGTCACTATTACTGGGCGGCCACATTTTAGAAGAAAATAGTGAATAAATATTGAAATAAAAAAAAGTGTGGATTATTTGTGAAATATGACTGGTTAGGCGGTTTAGGTATGCATATGTTGACTTCATATTTTTAATTGCAGACCGTTCAGAGAGTTCATGATGATTTTAAGATCAATCATCATTTTTAACATCAAGATTTAAAATCAATCTTTGCAATTATTTTCTATCGAGCCGATTTCGTCCAATTATGTATCGAGTCCGTCTTTTTAATATGATGAATGTTAACATTTTTTTTTAGATGTGCTAAAACAAATAGTTTTTCTTAAATCAACAACACAATCAATACAATCACATCAATTTCAACAAATTAGGTGTTGCCAGCTCCTTAAATGCAACCTATTAATTTAATAAATAATTGATCGCAGAACGAGTAATTTAAGGTAAATTCTTTGTTAATTCCCGTATTGGTACAGTACGTAGGTAATAGTATTCAGTTGCTTGCCCTGATAAATTATAAATACTACATGCACCTACCTAATTTATTACTAATGTAACAAATCTCGATTTCATTAGCTTCTCTTGTCATGATAATATGGAGGGAAGTTACCGAAAATAGATTTATGTTTATTCATAAAATGTTATCAAATTTTGCTTAAGTATATTCATAAAATAAACACCATATTTATTATCAAACACGGATGAGGATAGGTCCATGGTGGGTCCATGATAGGTCCATACCTACGTATAGTTAAACAAGGCGGTTTTTTTTCTGAATCTGCTAACTAATTTACTATCAGCGGTACCTCTACCTACCTACGAAAAAAACTTTTAATGAAGTATTTACTATGGGATTTCCAGATGGAAATAATAAATAATTATGTAAGTAAAGACTACTTAAAATAACTTAACTTTACTTAATAGCCCCATAATTTAATTAATTTTCACACATATCTTATAAGTTGGCAAAGCTTTACGATGTTAAATAATAACCGGTTTCGTTTTATGGCCTATACTTCCTATTAATTCAGCAGACAATGTCATTATATTATTATACAAAACACAGCTGTTCGCGTTTATTTAAATATTCATAAACCAGATTCTATTCCAACCAGCATCCTTAAAACATCTTAAAACGTAAACAATGAAGAAAATAAATAAATATAGAAAAACTTTTTTCAAAAATAAAAAACAACCAACTTCAAAAAAAAAACTAAGAAAGCGGATATATTACCTATATTTAAGCAGCCGAACATAGAACCTCCCCCTTTTTTTAATTCCGTAAAGTTGCCATAAACAACATCGAATTTCGAATTCGAAAGCTAATTGTTTATTAGACAAGTCAACACGAATGTCTGGGGGTCGTATTTGAAGAGAAAGTCAATTGCCTTTCGTCCCAATAACGTCCCTTTACGCCACTTAATAATTTTGATGGAAAAGTTCCCATCTCGGCATTCAATGAGAGCCTTTTGTAAATCCAGCTAAACTTTCTCGTAGGTATTTTAAAATGCTTGATTCAAAATTGTAAATCCTTCTTTAAATTGCTTTTAGATTTTGAGTAAATGGACGTTTTTTAATTTCTAATTCATAACTTTTTTAATTGTAACGATTCAGTACAATCAGTACTGATCGTTAACTTTTTCAATAAGTAGTATTTTACACACACACTTATTTTTAGGTCGTTCTGGAACCGAAAGCCATAAACTCGAACATCGAACTTGGAACGAATTAGACTGTTTTTTTTTAACACTTAAACAATATGAAATCTACTGAAGGTTATGGCATTCGGTGAAATTAACGGTGCATAAATGAGCATCATATTGTGTATATTGTATATATATGTCATAATCATTAATCCTGCCCTTATCCGACTTTATTTGGGGTCAGAGCAGGGGCCGAATTCTATCATTGACACTCTATCGACACACTACAGACATTATGTTGCCACCGTTGCAAATTTGGTATTCTGCAAAAACTTCAATGGCGTTTCAGTGGTGTCTCAGTAGTGTGTCGATAGTGTGGCGGTACAATATTTATTTAGTGTTTTCGTTGTTCGATGGCTTCACAATGGCGGTTCGATGGCCAAAACACTTTTCAAACACGATAGACACAACTTTCAAATACATTTAAAATATTTACATGACTACCGTAACTTTGGCCATCATGATGACATTGACACATTATAGTGGAGCAGAATACCAATTATTACAATAGTCTTCTATGGCGTTTCAATGGCACTACAGTGGTAAGTCAATGACCATAGATAATTTGTAGAATACCAAATGTCAATGATTAGCCTATTGAGACACTACTTACACACTACCGACACGCTATTGACAAGTTGGTCATTTTACAGAATTGGGCCCCAGGATATTCTTCTTCCATACTTCTCTATTACTCGTCATCTCATCAGACACCTTCATTCTTACCATATCATCCTTCACACAGTCCATCCATCGGTTCTTTGGTGGGTCTACCTATGTATAGTGTAAAATAAAATAAAATGACAAGTTACACGTAAAGACAAGTTATTGGTTCTTGGTACAAAATTATCATTTAAAATAAACAATCTCTATCTAAACCATCTAAAATTCGCTGATGACATAGTCATAATATCAGAGACATCAAAAGATCTACAAGAAATGCTATGTTCACTTGACCAAGCCAGCTCGAAAGTAGGACTAAAAATGAATGCTACTAAACCAAAATAATGACAAACAGCAACAAAGAGTCCATTAATGTAAAATAAAACACAATAGAATATGTCAATAGCTACATCTAAGTACCTAGGCAAATATAACATGGAAGAAATTTTGGTTACTCTGAAATCTTAAAAGGTGACTACTCGGTAGACTTGAAGAAATTTATAATAGATACCTGCATACTGCCCTCCAAACAAAACATTGAAACAACAAAAGAGCCATGGAGAGAAGAATACTGAACATAAGGAAAATACACAATCAGAAGCGAAGTTATCAAACTAAAAACCAAAGTAACCGATGGCCTTAACCAAGCTCTGAAACTGAAATGGCAATGGGCTGGCCATGTATCACAATACAAAGACACAGTGGACAGCTAAAACTAAGAGTGGAAAGGGCCAGATGGATAAAAGAAGAATAGGCAGGCCAAAGAGAAGGTGGGCTGACGATTTAATAGATACAGCAGGAAACGATTGGCAGAAGACAAAGGACAGGGACAAATGGAAGAAACTGGAGGAGGCCTTAAAACTACTAACAAAGAAATAAAATATTGTATACATTTATAACGTAATTTTATGGGAAATGGGAAACAAAGGCTTTTTTTTATTATCATCTAGCAGTGTGTGTGTATGTCCTAGAATTTTGTTTGTCCTTACCTTATCGCCAAACCTAAGTACCTACCGATTTTTATCGGTACAAAATGTTAATAACGTCAATCTATTCTGACTATACGCTCACGCAGTTTATCTATTGGTAAATGGAATCTATTAAGGAAACATCACTTAGGCCCCGAGCACTTTAATCCACTATTAAAATAGAGATTTTCGAGATTAGTCAGATTAACCGCGCCCGTGACCTCGGCCTTAAATTCAAAATTCGTTATCACTAAAAATACGACCATGATTCATGACTCTGTATTTCTGTTCTGTCTTTTTAAAACGGCTTCCAGCTGTTCAAAAGTCATCGCTACGCCAGGGAAATGAATGAAAAGCGTGCTGTGTTGTCTATAAATAAACATTGTGGGGTAACATACACGTTTTGTAACTGAAAACAACGGATATGGGTGTTTGATTGTATAATGATAACATCTCAACAAGCGGAAACGTTCTCTTCCCGTAGGCAAAGCATAAACACTAAGTGCCACTCACAATGACAATGTTTGTACACATGGAACTTGCACCCATTCAAGCTTTTAATAATAGTACCAAAACCATTCATACCTTGGCACGTGTTACGAATCCAGCTTACGTAACGTTGCATTGTTCCAATTACAAGAATTGGTATTGTGCTGTAACCTATTTGCCTGGTTAGTTTCATCAGGTCTGTTACTATGTTGAGATCAGTATGCACGCCGGATTACTTCGTGCATACCTGCATACTATACTAACAAAACAACTGATTTAAGTACCGGTTTCTTAACTAAATTCCAGCGCCGAGAACGTGATATTGGAACGTGTTTATTAAAAGCAATAATTTCAAATGACGACGTCTACGAAGCCTTCTCATTCATTCATAATGGTTTCCGACTTTATTAAAACATTCTTTACAGTCTGTCTGGAAGCATTTCTTATGAATCAAGTGCTGCTTTCTATTCATACCCATATAGCAATAGAAAGTATCGAATGATACGATGAATGGTATGATGAGTATCGAATGCAATTATAACATCCTATGAGCTCATCCAACTCCTAGTCCTCATCCCACATGAACTTTAATGACGCATATCTGACAAACATAAATCTATCTTTGTTTCTAGGTACACCTGTACCTATCTCATTCTCAATTTGATTCATCATAAATCTAAAGATAATTAAACAATTCCCAGATGACCTACAGACTTTCAGGAAGTTCTTTACTGACAGTAATCCAGTGGCCAGTACAGTACACATAAATGAATTTAAATATTTTCGACGACCAGTTTTCTCCATTTTCGTCCTGCAATTCAATTCTAAATCCTTGTGTGTAAATGCCAAAATGTGCAGTTCATTCGTCATTTTACTTGGCCGCTAACCAAAATATTTTTTCAAAATCTCTGAAACTTCAGTACACGGCGGCGCCCTTGTTGATAATAAAAATCATGACATAGCCATAAAAAAGTAGTACCTAACCCTTTTATCCATCTCATGCATAATGTAATAGCACCAAACCAAATATTGATTATTGATTTGTCACTTGTCGTTCGGTGGCTCGAAGTGTTCGTTAGCAGTAACGTGAGGGTTATGCAGTTTATGCACGTCTAATCAATTAGGCACGTCGCGTTCCGCACGAGGCTAGGTCCTCGTCTCCGAAGTCGTTAGTGCTTTCCGCTCATGTATTTACCGAACAAGGACCGAGCAAAATAGGTTAGATTTTTACTCAAATGGGTACAGCTTAGAATTAGAACTAACTCATCCATAAATAATAAAACTACCGACAAATTCAATGTCTATCTAATGTGTCAACACTGGCCGTAGATGTTCCAGCTATTTCGGTATCCATAAATGATGATACCGTTACCAAAAGGGACCTTAATCCTATTTGAGGTTGCCCATAATATGAAGCCTACGTGTTAACCTATTTTTATCCTCCCCAATAAGAAAGGTATACATGTGAGTTACCAAATTTCGACGAGAATTATGAGAGCCAAACATGCGAATGCTGACGTAAATTTGCTTCGTACGTAAAAGCGATTCAATTGACAAAGTTCCTGACGTAAAGAGTATTTGAAAGACAAAGTATACAACGTGTAGTATGATAAACAGCCGCATGTTTTTGCTATAGTTACGTGAGCTTAAGACCGACATTTCTTGTCATAAATGGCGCAGAACGATGTATGTGAGACATGAGTCGGTCTCGTTGCCACGTAATTCATATACAGTGCAAAACATGACCTTACAAGCAATAATATGAGTCCGAAGCCGCAGCCGTCCCATTCCACTAGCCTCAGCTGCCAACACAGTAATGTCACGCTCACGCGTCAGAACAGCTAACGGCATGTCGTACTAGTGGCTCATTTTGTCGGCTAATGGCATTATTGTCGCATTATTCGGAGCGAGTCATGTGCTGCACGTAATAGGCATACAGTATTCGCTCCATCAGCCCGGTAAGTCTGAATTCATATACATTTGTTCCGCTGCTTAACGGTGGCCTCAGGAGTTTCTCTTTTCCGACCGCTACTGACCTGTGTTGATCCCAATAACCGTCAAGTTAACCGTTTTTGCAACTGTCGGCACTAGACCTAACTATGAATCTTGTATGACATCATCGTCATCATTTATAGCTTGTACTTATTTACCTACCTATCACGCCTCTGCAGCTCTGGTAGGTGCAACATAAATATCATATTTACATCGTAACATCCCACAAGCGTATAATTTTATTTTATTTCCATTTACTATTTTACAAATTAATGTATTCATGTTAGGACTCACCTGGTAAAGCTTAATTATATGAGGATGATCCAGCCTCTTCATGATGTCCACCTCTCTGTAGACTTTTTGAAGATTGCTGGCGTCTAATTGTGATTTATCTATTATCTTAATTGCTACCTGCAACAAAAAGATAACATAACGTTAATTAACAAGTAAAGTAACAGTGATAATTGAATTTTCACACGCTCTTGGAAATTTTGGGAGGCGAAATCTTGGTATTAACTTCAATAGACAAAAAATCTCAGGAAAAACTAATTTGCTTACTCCTGCTACAAATCTTTGTATTCCCCGAAATCTTACAAATTGATCGTGATTGTTACCAACAGTTTGTTGCCAAACGATATTCGCACTTAGTGCCAGAGCGCCTAGACGGCTGCCTAATAAAGTTTTTTCAGCGATCGTAACGGAACAATACCGTTAGTGGCTGGTGTGTTTCCAGGCTTACAAAGGGGCGGTGACGTCAAGACGAACGTCATTCCCAACGATTGGAGCAATTGACGTGATTGCCAACGGATCCGTCCACCGCAGCTGGGTTAAATTATGAGACAGCAAAATACTTCAAGAAAAGAAAAGAATGCTCTATTATTTCTTACGGACAATGCAGTCCTCGCAATTCGCAAGCAAAGAAAAGGTATCTCCGGACCGTAAGAAAAATGAAAAGATGTCCTTATAAGATAGATAGATGAACAAGAATATCAATCACAATGGTTTCCGAATTTTCATTTTCCCGCATACTATAGCTTCGGGAAGGTTTAACGATTTTGGAGCAATGAAAGCATTTAAAATAAAAAAAAACATGTGGAATTCAGTACTTTTTCTTTCGTAATCATTTACGATTGTTGGGTCCTCCACGAACCACGACTCATAAATAGATGTGTTTGATCGAATGAAAGCTGAGGAGCGTACTCTAACGTCGTCGCTTTCTTCTGGCAATTTGCGAAAATGTATACTCCTTGAGCTAGTTTAGTCCGTCCGACTGCGCTTGACCTAAGAAGTTATAGACTCTTGGGAGGACAAACTAGGTTTTGGAAACAGTCCGTATTTAAACAATGGTAAGTAGCAACCACTTAACCGGCGCATTGTTATCGTTTCGAAATGTGGCTCACCGCAGAACATAGTCGAGTGTCTTGCAAAATATTGTGATAAAGGTACCGCTACATGCCACATCTACTTCAAAAATAGTGTCAATTAAATGCGTAGTGCGTGCGTGACATGGATATATTTATTTCAATTGTTAGGTAAAATATTAATCTTTATTCGATCGCTTTACATATCCATTCTATATGAGATTGCTGAATCCGACCTTTTAAAAGAAATAACTGCTTAAAGAACGGAAAATCCCATGCGACCTGGAAATAGTATCAACAAAGGGAATGTAAGTAAGTAGGTAACTTGACTTCGTATCAAGTGTGTTTAATAAGTCTACAAATATGATTTCTTGCACATATTATTATTAGAACAGGACATATGGACAGAGACGATTGTAATTGCAGTAATAGAAGCTGAACTACCGGTCAGCTGCTCTGACATTGACCTCATTGTATAGATAGCGGCATTGCGCACACGACTCTCTGACGTCACTGCATTGGAAACACCCCCTCATTCCAGATACAAACAGGGACTTACGTAACCTGAAGAGGAAAGCCTTCGTTCGTCAAGTGATTACGTATTTCAATATTTTCAATACACCTTTAGTGTTTTGTTTCACTCCGAAGAGATACTTACGTATTGTTTTGATTATAATCAAGCATGGTTTCTGATGCTAATAAAAGACTTAGCTAGGTATACTAATATTATAAACAGGTAAACTTTGTATGTTTGTATGTAGGGGGTAATCTTCAGAACTACTGATCCGATTCCGAAAATTCTTTCACTAATGGGAGTGAAGTCGCAAACAAAACCTAGTATTTTAATAGTATAATGTTTATTTATTGCGTTACTAAACTGCATCGCAAATGGCATGTAGTAAACTACGTATTATCCTGAATCGTTCAATTAAAAAGATTTTCTAGTACTATGCCGTGCTTAATATTTTAATTTTAGTCCGCTAAAACGTAGAAAGTGACACGACACGAGCGACGTGACAAATGAAAGAGAAAATGTAATGGTCCAATTAAGTGGCAATCTGTTAATTATTGAATAATAGCGACATTACTCACTGTCCACGTGACAGATTACAAGCTAGCTGTTTAGCCCATTGAAGAAAAAGCGTTTCGAGAAAATAGTTTGATTGAAATTCTAATTTCGTTATGCCAAGACGGGGGATTTCACACAAGATAGGTATGATCTACGAATAAAATGAAAATGCCATTGATTTATTTTTTAAACACATTAAAACATCACGCCTGTTATCCCTGAAGGTTTAGGCAGAGGTGTAGGTTTACATGGTACCTAATATTAAACCCGCATTTCGCCAGTTATGTTAAAGTCCCATATAAAAGGGTCCAGCCTATTGCCATCAACGGGGCACAGATTCGGACTCCGTGACTGAGAAATTCCTAATGCAAAAAACCTATTAACACTTTGCCCGACCCGGGAATCGAACCCAGGACCTCTTGCTAAGTAGACCAACGAGACAGTTTTTAACCGACTTCTGTTAAAATCTGTTGAAAAATAACTATTGAGGAAATTTATCATTTCAGATCGCAGTTGATTTAATAGTATCATCAGGAACCGTAAAAAATGCCACCTTATCAATTCAATATTGCTAGCGACTTGCAAACGGACATGGACCTTAAACGAGTGTGCGTCATATGTAACTAAGTGGCATTTTCCTCCAGCAAGGATTAATTGAAAATAATGTAGTGTACCAAACCAAATTCTTTCATCATAGCGTTCTTGACATCAAATATATTATCTGCAGATAACGTAATGCCACAGCAACCGCTACCCGAGGCCCGATGTTATGTTACTCGTAATATTATTATTAAAACATTAGATATACTGATGGACATGGACAATTTCCCACAAGAATTCAATACGGCCCGTAGTACCAAGCAACGGTTGGTTGTGAGTTGTGGGCAGAGGTAAGTGGCCGGCGCGGAATCTCGATTGCACAACGCGGAAAGACTTTTCTAACGAAATGAACCGAGGACGCTACCAGTACCAGGCTCCCATCCGGATGTGGAGTATTACGGATACACCTCCGTTCATCATGCAATAACCTCCATGGTTGGGACATCTGAGGTCACTGGCCGCTAATCCCATTGTTTAGAATTAAGTTCTGGGAACTTAATTTTAAACATTGGATGTTGCAAGAAAAATGTTCCCATATGACAAACGGAACGTAAAGAAACCGATTGTGTACAGTCTGTGTGAATATTTTTCAAGTTTTCCTTATGAATTTTGGTGTACAATGAAGCATTTTCTACATAACTATCTGTGTTTATATGTATATCGTTATGTTATTCTCTTAACTATCGTTCAGAGATTTATGTTTTTACTCGTTTTCCGTTTTTATGTAGGTACCTACTGCTGGTTTGTACAGCAAGAAAAATCAAAAATGTTACTTAGGCATTACAAATTCTTGTATTTATGAATTTGAACGAGCATTTTGATTCACATCATGATTTTATTAATTAAGTGTTTAAAGTTCAAGAACTCTGGATCCGACACTCTCCGAAATTAACTTCTAATTGAAAATCAAATTCGTCTTGAAAACAATACCGTTCACATCGAAACTAGCCCTTACGAACTCATAAAGTCTGATTACCTATCCAGTCACTGTTCAATCCTAGATATTCATCAGCGTAGCCCATCGTTAGGCTGGGTTTGGCTTCCAGTCCGACTTGCGACTATAACCACAATAACGATCGTCATACTTTCATGGTTTAGCAAGTCATCAAAGTTCGGAGAGGAATAAATATGGTCAGTCTATGCAATAACTGACCACAGTTAACGTAGTTCATCCACGCAACTGTAATGTCACAAGCCCCTCTCCACGATAAGCGACTATTTTACTAAAATTACCTGTTAGATCTATGGTTAGCTATAAATATCAGTGTCACCGCTCACACAATACGTATGACGCACATTGGCTATTAGTTTCCTACAGCCCAAAACCCTTACATCTATAATTAGGAGGCCAGTGATAAATTAGCACTAGTGTCATAACGCAGTGACAACGAATCTCGTGTGTTTCGCACCTAGTTGCTAATCAGACAGAATCACAGAACATCTTGGCGATGCACGATGAGTTGAAAGTCGCGACCGTTGAATTGACTTTATCAACCAGAGTTGGGCAAAATGTAATCAGATTAATGATTAAGGATTACGATTACATTTTGTAATCATCAATCAAGATTACAGATTACGGAAATTAATCAAGAAAGTAATCATATCGGTGATTAATGATTATTAGTTTGTAATCGTTATTTTGATTACTTTTTTGATTGATGCATATTAACTACATTTAGGAATTCGAAAAATAAAATCATTAACATTGTAAATCATCTTTATTTTTTGATCAGTCTCATGAATTAAAATTTTTAATAATTATTATACTTAAGAAAACAATCAAGAATTATTTTTATGTGTGGCTTAAATTAGATTTTAAAAGCACCCTCTTTTCAAACATCTCATCTGAAAGTCTGTGTGATTTAGGTAAATTGGTCATGGTCGCATATGAGAAAAGTCTTTCGACAGGACCCGATGACGGAAGAGGTGTGTTATATTTTTTAAAAACACGTTTAATTTCAGGGTATCGATTTAGCATCGATACATCCCGATCCTGGTCCGCTAAAAAATGAGAAATAATGGCATCTGCCTTTGAGCGTTGTATTTGGTACATATCTCCCGAATCAGGCTCTGAAGAATCAGTGTCAAACTCAAAATAGCTGTCTTCATATATATTATTAGGTGTGACTTGAAGCGTTTCAGGTGCCTCATGGATTTCCTTGATTACAGCTCCTTTAAAAATAGATTTGATTCTGGAATGGTATTCTAAAGGATTTAAATAACGAAAGAGTACAAAACGTCCATGACATCCAAATTGGATCAGAAGTTTTTAGAAAAACGCAGACATACAAGATACATACTGATTGAATATAGAACCGCATTTATTAAAAATATGCTTAAAAAATTAATCAAATCTACCCATGTAATTAAGATTACTGACTATTGTAATCAAAACTAATGATTACAAATGTAGTCATGATTGAAAGTAATCAAGATTAAAAGTAATCATGATTGATGTATTCATGATTACTTTCAATCAGATTATTAATCCGATTACAAAAGTAGTTGATTACGCCCAACTCTGTTATCAACCGCAATGGGGATTTACCTGACAAGACAATACCTATGTCAATAAAGGTACCGAGTGGTTTAGCTTCAGAATATGGTTTTTTACTTGTTAAACATCTTCTTTAAATGAATATTCATAAAGGATTTTATCCTTAAGATTTAACATTAATTACCTAACTAATCACTCTTTCCCTTTTGTGATCTTTCACTGGTCTCAAACTGTTTTCAGACTTCAGAGCTTAATAAAATTTGAGTTTACAACTTTTCATTATCATACTTTGACATTCAAATTAATGTTGACTTTGTTAACACCCAGGAAGGCCAAAGATATGTTTAATTTTGTTTAAGATTTTCCGGATTTCCACTACGTTATTCAATGAAAAAGGTTTAAACTGCTTGGAAGGTACATATTTCTTATATTACTGTATGTAAAATATCATACGGTTTCAATAAATAGTACCCTACCGAATGCTGAATGCTGCATGCTTCCAGTTTTAATATTCTGTCGCATGCACCTGAGATATTGTGTATCAAACAACAACACAAATACAATATAGGCAGACAAAGGAAGGAAATATTTAGCATAAAATACTCATTTCCAGAACTGTTAAATATGCCAATGTCGAAACCGAAGAGGAAGACACGTTGCAGTTTTAAAACACACATTTAGCCAACTTGGAAATGGTTTATTAAGGTAAGCGTCCACATGTCCGCATCGTAAGCATCGGACGCATCGCATCAAACGGATGAATTTTTCACAATGCGTCCACTGTATCGGCAGCGATCGGATTTGCCGATGTAACTACCAGCAATCGCAATAGTTGCCACTCGGAGCAACGCGGCAACGGTGTCGGCATTACCGATGAGCAGATTCGAGCAATCCGTACAGTGCGGCTCAGTGGACGCACTTGTGTGACTTTCTATACAAGAATACTACGATCCGTTTGATGCGATGCATCCGATGTTTACGATGCGGAATTGCGGACATATGGACGCTTGCCTTTATCAACACAACGTCAAACACATTACATTTTACGTCAATACCAGCTGTTAATCTGTGCAATTTATTACTCATCTAATCATAATTATGTGTGCATGTCACAATTTATCATAATTAACGACGAATTTTGATCGCCTGATTATGATAATTTTAACAATGAAGAGATGTTTGATTAGGTTGCTGTCGTTATTGACGCCTTTAATGAAACAAGTACATGCACACTAAGAAGTGATGACAAACTATTAACCAAGGAAAATGACGACAGAAAAGCATAAATTATAACCATTATAACCTAGTACCTATAATACAGAGTGTGTGAGTGACTACACTGGTTCACAGGCACTTAGACTTAATTATAATAAATTATTCTTACAAACCAGTAGAAAAATACATCCACTTAATGACGATTTTAGACAAGTTACTAAAAAAAACAAGTGGACAACATTGTCCTGCTTGGAAAGTTGTAGTAGAACTCGAGCAACATTGAGCTCTACGAAAGAGTCCTTCCAAGGTTGGATACATAAGTCTTAGAAAAGGAATCACGTATTTTAGTTCGTAAGCAGGAGTCCAAGCTTCGACCGAATTCAGGGACGTTAAGCCCTTCAGCTACAATCAACAAGTCTAGACGACGATCAATATACTCGCTAAAGCGAGACAGCATAAGTGGGAGAAAGACAGATGATATTCATTTTCTCCTCTACTCGACTAACAATCCTTAGCAAGGGTGTAGTAGGGGAAATTCTCAAAATGCTACGCCGTAATAAGTATCTTTTGATAAACGTTCTGAATAGAAGATAACATTTTACGATGTAGAGTAAAATGAAAATGTAGATAGGCGTGTAGAGTTTGATCAAAATGAAGGGTGGGTTATATGGGGAGTAATGTTGGAAATGCATAGTGACCTAATTTTGAAAATATCATTAAGGTAGTTAGTAACTTTATTGTCTCTACAAGAGCTAAATAGCTCTAAACCGGTGTAATGATTTCAATGAGAGTATGACGACATTTTCTGTAATGCCAAAATCCTACATCTGTAGCACATATTTTCGCCCCCTCAACTATTCAAAGTTGATCCATTACAGTCTTCTGCCCACGCATTTCAAAACAATGGACGCAAGAGTAGACAACTTCTAGTAAATGTAGTACGAAGCGACGCCGACGTCGGGGAAGCGTAGTACCCTCCATTCTAGTGCCCCCCTTCCATCATGTCGTCCGGACCACTACAGACGACTTTTTCAAGGATAAAAACGGGAGACATCATACGGAGTAATCAATTTGTCAGCTCTTTGGCTCCATGTTACTTTTCTACATCACTGTTAATAAAAACAATACTAAAAAACAAGAGACAATGCCGTAAAAGGGAAAACTGAGTAACGCAAGGTGCATTCTACTTACATTGACTGCAAAATGAAGTAAGCTTATAAGGCTTGTACTGTTGCTAATTGTTGATCGAAGCTTGTACTACTGGAATCATAAAACCGCAGTAACGTCGTTGAAACACTTCAGAAATACGTCACCAAATATAAGTACGCTAATTAAAAAGATTTCTCCCTAACAGTTTTATTATAGCCATTTCAATTCAAAATGAACAATTGACGTCATGACAGGAGATAACTATTTATCGAGAGCAAACAAACACGCGTGTCTCCACGTTATCATTCTGAATTATCTGTTGATAAACGGATCCTAGTGCGAGTAGTTTCAACATATCTATGAATAGTTTAATATTTAGGTAGGTAGTCGTGTATGGAAAAAATGAAACGAGCCGAAATTAAGACGGAGAAGACGCCGAGGGTGACCGCCAGACTGCAAAGCATAGATAACAACCAGCGACTGACGCAGAGTTCCAAAATAGATAACGCATTTGCGTCAAGCGCACATTTTTCAAGCAGTGTAAACGGAGCGCGTGCCATACTATGATTTCCTGGCAAAATATTCGCCAGACCTATGCGGTTGTGGCGAACACGCATCTCCTTGCTGATCACAGTGATCACGCTTTCTTTATTTTACCAAGCGCAACGCAATGATTCAAATCAAACTGTCTAGGCACACATCGTTTATCAATTCTACACCACGATGGATTGTTTGTATGGCATTTGCCGTATACATATTATAGAGACGTCAAAGATATATCTAGATACCTTCATACACACGTTCCCTACTGATTAATAATGATGATTAGATATTCAAGAATACAGCGGAACATAGGTCACTTATGTTACAACATGAATGAAAATGTTTCTCAATCTGAGCTACGAAACCGGTGACTCCGCGTTCGGAGCGCCGAATGTCTGGCCGTCACCTTGGTGTTAACGGCTCGCACTGAAAAAAGTAAAATAATAAAAACAACACGATGCGTGCACCAGAGGCAAGGTCGATGCCGTGGTATTTCTGGACGCGGCAGGCCGCCGCCGCCGCTCGTTTCGGCCTCATCCAACCGACTACGCTGAATCACTGATTGATAGCTGCGATCCTCGAAACGAAATGTTTCGCCAAGTTTTTCAGGTAACTTTTTTGGCGCTTTGTTTATATTTACACCGGTTTGCAGTGCTGCTCACGCATTTACTTGTTAATGAATGTTTAAATTTGTACAGCCGTTGAGTTATGCCAGCGCCCTACTGCTCTTTTATTCAAAGAAACATTTACGTTTCTGGCAACAACACTACCAAGTGTATTCGATTTTTGCACGAAAAGCTTTCCTACATCCACAGCCACACACATGATTGTGTAAACATCAAACCGGATTTACGGTATCTAACCATGTACATTTAAAACGCACAGTAAAGCACCAGTGAAGGCCGAGGGCGTCCGTTCTGTTATTTTGGTGCATTCATTCAACGTCGCGCCCTCGTAAGTCACTTTCTGTGGTGCGTCATCTTCACCGTCGATTCTAAACAAGTCTTTATTTATATTCCGCTTTGTAGTTGCAGAAACCCTGAAATCGATGTAATCGCCAGTTAAAAAGTCGTTCATAAACGCAGGCCGTGCGCCATGAGTCATTCACGGCGACGACGATGTACAGTATTCGGCCAATGACCTACTTCGGTGCCATAGACTCGTACGACTGTAAGTAACCTTTTATACCTTATGTATGGCTATTGAATTAGTAATTTCTTCAATTTAAAATTAAAACATCGTGTTTGGCTTCAGCAATTTTCTACTACCAGTACGACAGGAGCCTAACTTAGTTGGGAATTTCAAATTATTATGAGCAAAACTTTAAATGGACGCTGTAGATACTCTTCGTAGAAAATATCATAATACAAAAATAACTGAGTATATAGAATATTTTATTTATAGACTATTTGCTCCTTGTTTCCATTTGGAGTAAAGGAAACAGGAGAAGCAATTTATCAAAACAAGATAATTAAAAAAACAGCCTATGGTGTCGATTCTGTTGTGCACAAACTAAACTTAATTTTGGCTAATGCTATCTTTTTCTGTATAATAAAACGAGAAAGAGACGGACGTAATTTAGAGCTGTCAAATTTAGTTGGAAGTTTGGACCTAATATTTCTATACAAATGAAGGGTGCACGTAAAAACATGTTGACTAAAAAAAAAATAATTAAAAAAATTAAAAAACCCGACTGCGTAAAAATAACTAATAACTTTAAATAAAAACTGAAAAGAATAAAACAAGTTTCGGAGACAGAACTTATTTACTGCAAAAGTCGGGACCCATATTGGGGATTATTTAATGGGTCCCGACTGTTGCAGTAAATATGTTCTGTCTCCGAAACTTGTTTTATTCTTTTCAGTTTTTATTTAAAGTTATTAGTTATTTTTACGCAGTCGGGTTTTTTAATTTTTTTAATTATTTTTTTTTATTTTACACTTTTTTGGTTACTTAGATATACCAATTAAAAATCCTCATGATGAGCCCTTTATCGAGCCGATCAGGCTGCAGAGCGTGCCAAACATTTGAATTTGGCGCCAAAAATACGCATTTTTTTTACTTTCATATACCCAGTGTCACTTTCACAGTAAATACGAATCTAACGACAGGTGTCGTTAGAAGCTAAAATCCATCGAGCCGTTCAGGCTGCAAAGCGAGCTAAACATTTTAATTTGGCGCCAAAAATCCATTTTGTTTTTTTATTTTGATATACCCAGTGACACTCTCACGTTTAAGACGAATCTAACGACACCTCTCAAGTTAAAATCCATCAAGCCGTTTAGGCTGCAGAGCGTGCCAAAGAAATATACCCACATACATACATACATACACTCGAAAAACATAACCCTCCTTCTGGCGCAGTCGGGTAAAAACACGGTGAAGCGCAAGGCATAAACTAGTTTGACAGCTCTAACTTAGTTCATAGCTATAGACGTCCTTTTCTCGCACTGCCTTTTAGTAAAAGATAGCAATAGCCTAAATTAAGATTAGTTTGTGCACAACAGAATCGACACCATTGCCAATTTTTTTTTTGCATCATACATAATTCGTGCAAAGGCTTCTTCTATCTTCCCTCTATGTGCTAAAAGTTATTTCAAATCATCATATAGTAACTACGCAAAATGCAATCTACGTCCACCGTATCTGCTCTGCTACAAACATACTTCAATTTGAAGTTTACAAATAGAAAATGACCTTTGCAGCGACATTTTGCTCCTATCGCTCTTGAGTAAAATTACTTTTCGGGTTCAATTGCTTCTTGAAAAATGTAGATGAACAATTCTGAACTTTTATTATCGGGACGGTATTATGAGGACGAAAATCGTGACTACTGTGGACCTTACATTTTAAAGTGCACGTGCTGAGAAAACCGGAGCAATTTAACAATGACTTGGTAACCAGACGTACGGTCGCTGACACTTATGAAGACTCAATCGTTCAATCTAAATCCCGCCTGGTTGCTATGTACTTGCCACTGAGATAGGACGTTGGCATACATTCGTTGCTCTAGTCAATTTATAAGGAATGTCATGACGATGATTTTTGAATCAATACTCTAAGTTCAAGTTCTGTATGCGAAGTCTTGTACAGTAAATCAATACAGCTAGAATTTTGAACAATGGTCTTCAAACATTTAACTATTTAACTAAATTAAAAACTTATGGCCGAACCGAACTATAGTTGAGGCATACGGCTTAGAAACGTGACTGACTGATAATGTTTGGAGAGCTGGTTTACGTTTGGGTTGTATTGTACCTAGTTTACTTAATTCGATTACGTAATGTTATTCTTTTGTAAATTAAAAGTCACCTAATTAATTGGTGTGTAACATCAGTAAGAAGCCTCTCCACACACAAGTTGCACAACAAAATTCTTCTCTTCTTGCTCGTGATTGTCAGTTGGCCATACTCCTAATTAATTGGTGTGTAACATCAGTAAGAAGCCTCTCCACACACAAGTTGCACAACAAAATTCTTCTCTTCTTGCTCGTGATTGTCAGTTGGCCATACTCCTAATTAATTGGTGTGTAACATCAGTAAGAAGCCTCTCCACACACAAGTTGCACAACAAAATTCTTCTCTTCTTGCTCGTGATTGTCAGTTGGCCATACTCCTAATTAATTGGTGTGTAACATCAGTAAGAAGCCTCTCCACACACAAGTTGCACAACAAAATTCTTCTCTTCTTGCTCGTGATTGTCAGTTGGCCATACTCCAGAGTGCCGAATCCCAGACGGTTTTTTGATGGGGTATTTCCATTCTTGATATGTTTAATTAAAAAAGCATTAAGAATAGCAGTCTGCCAGCCAAATGACTAAGTTTGATAGCGAAGAAACTGCCACTGATAATTCTATTAGACAGTGTCTACATCACAGTGTTAAAGGCTCCATAGATAGGGCGATAAAAACCTCAAAATGGTCTTCCCTCTCATAGAGAGGAGGCCTGTGTCCCAGCAGTGGGAACATTAATTGATGATGATGTTGATGATTGCTGTTCCTGTTCAGTCAGCCCCTTCAGATGCTTTGGCTGGCTTCTTTACTTTATTTAATTAGGTATATGTCGTTGTTGAGCACATCTAATATAACCAATTCAACATTAATTTTACCACGTACTGCATCAAATTATCCGAATTCACTATTTTATGATGGTAAATGACATCACAAAATATACGGTCCGTATAAAGGTTTTCCTTATGGCGGCTCTACACGATGGCGAAGATATTGGCGAATGTATTGGCCAATACGTATTGGCCATCGTGTAGAACGGGGGTTGGCGATCTATTGGTAGGTATTTAGACTGTTGGTCCACGCATTGGCCCAAGATCCGTGTGGTGTCGGTTTTTCGACGCAGATCAAAGGGTTTATGGCGTGATTGTGGCACAGTGTTGGCGCACCGTCCACACGTTGGCGATGCGTTCAGTTTGCAACGAGCGGCCACACTGAGCGGACGTATGAAGTATTTGTTAATAGCAATTTAAGTACGATAATGGCAACTATGAGCAATGAAGAAACTTTTCGCTTCATAGAACTTTATCAAGCTGAAAACTGTTTATGGAACCCAAAAAATAAAAATCATAAAAATAAAAAGTAAAAAAGAACCGGCCAAGTGCGAGTCGGACTCGCACACGAAGGGTTCCGTACCATTGACTATATTTAGTATTTGTTGTTATAGCGGCAACAGTCACGGTTCATGAGATATAGTCTGGTGACAGACAGACGGACAGACAGCGAAGTCTTAGTAATAGGGTTCCGTTTTTACCCTTTGGGTACAGAACCCTAAAAAAGTACCTACTAATTTATTAAGTAGGTAGTAATGTACCTATGTCTGTATGCTGAAACCTTTGAAACATGGCAACCACAGAAATAAATGAAAATAACAGCAAGAAGTGTATGTACCTCGCGTACCAAATTGCAAATTTTAGCTTATTTGTCTCAAATTCTGGGGGCGAAACTCAGACGGCGAACAAGTTCTGTTAATTTTTTTTTAGGTATTATCGGCATTTCAATATATTTCTGTGATCGCGACGGATTTTCATGCGGCTTTTAAGATACAATATTATGTCCAACGAGCGAAGCCGGGGCATATTTTTTTTTTTGTTTTTTAGCGTGGTAGGATCATCAAATTTGTCCTAACCCCGGGCAGGGCGGGAGGGACTGTCAGCCTCGTACTGACTAAAATCCACGGTGTCCTTCAATAGCCCTTTATGTTCCGGGGTCACGGTAATGAGATGAGTCCCGCGACCCCGGCAGGCTTTGGCCCTCTAAAGGGCCCCCCGTCATAATGCTGACGCTCTTTGAGGCGTCGTTTTTGTCGTCCGCACATTGGCCCGAACCGAAGCAAACTGATCGACCTCCCAACGTGTGGACGCGATCACAATCTCTTGGCAAACATCTTTGCCACAACGTTCGCCAATATCTTCGCCAACGTGTAGAGCCCGCATTAGAGGCTACACAAAACTTGCATGAATATCTTCAGTAGGTAACTGAATTTTGCGAAGTGGTTAAATCTTACAACACTCAAATAACTTCGATTCGAGAGAACTCTGCAATTTTTTTCGAAATTTGCCAAGTCTCTGCTTTTTCGTCATGTTTATGTGGCCTTTGCGTCATTCTCACAAGTTTGTCATCATTCAAGTCAACGTACTTGTTACTTCCAGTCTCTTATTGTAGGTGTACCTACTATTATTATTATTATTATTTATTTATTTAGTACAGTATTTAAAACCATTAACACTAAATTAAATACCTAATCCTTTTACTCGGTCTTCTCGCAGAAGCACAAACATTCCAACAATATCGTCTTCCATTCATCAGCAAACAAGTCCAATCCAGGGTTGGTCTCCACGAGAGCGTTGAGGTTCGTAAGCATACGTGGTACAGGCGAAGTGGATCGAGCTACAGTGCGACTAAATGGAACATTAAACAATTTATGTTTCCTAGAGCGAATATAATTATTTGGAACAAATAATTGACACAGCTCAGCAGTCAGCATGTAATTCCGAGGCGTTGGTATAACCATGTATAATTTTATACGCAATTGTAAGTTGGCCAACAGCACGCCTGACTTTAAGGGAATTAAAATTCAAACATCCTAAAAGAAATTTAGTAGGATACATATATGGATAATATCCAAATACATGTTTGTAGAGGTACCTGAGAAAAGCTTTTTGCACTTTTTCCAGCATGAGTGTATAGGTTACCTCATGAGGATTCCATACACAAGCGCTAGTTTCGAGCTTGCACCGAACTAAGGCGTTGAACAAGAGCTTGATAACTGCCTGGTTATTAAAACCTTGACAGTTACGTAAAACAAAACCTAAGCGTCTGAATGATTCTTTAGCCAAGCTTATAATGTGTGTATGAAAGGTCAGTTTGCTATCAAACAGTACACCGAGGTCTTTCACTGTCGACACTCTGGTTATAAACTCGTTGTTCACGCTGTAGTCGTACTGTATTGGGTTCCGCATACGGCCAAAGCTCATAAATTGACATTTAGAGGTGTACCTAGCTAGCTGTTCGCGTAGGTTTCTACTTTCGCTTGTTACGCATTAATGCTTAGCCAGTCAACTTAGTCCCACGATCCTGCGTTACTTCGCTATAATTGCTCATTGTATTGTTTACAGGGTGATGATTATAAAGTGTGTAATCGTGCTGTAACGGAATCCTGTGGTTTATTTATGTTTTGTTACCGCTTAATAAGTATGTATATCCAATTAATTAAACATTAGTTATGGGTATGGCATAACTTTTATTTAAATGTGTTTCGGGATATTGAAAATTAATTCGGTCGGTAGACATATATCGTTACCACCAAGTTACCACGACATTTATTGCTTATGCAGAAATCTATTTATTATTATGATTCTGAAAATCCAAACAATGGCACTCACAGCTTCAATATTATATTGATCCTTTTAATTGTTTCTTATAAAAAGAATGTGGGGCGAAAAAACACGATGAATATTATTGTAAAGATTTAGAGCAATTAGTGTAATGACATAAAGTCTTATCGTAAGGAAGATATGTAGCACACTATAGCTCAGTGTTTTTATTACCTGTTTGTTTCTCTTTACAAGTTTTAATGAAACTTGGATTTCCCAGGTGTAGTAGGTACCAAATAAGTACCTATGCTACATTACAAGTAGGTAACTAGGTCCTTAATTTTGCGATATTGACACTGGGAAATCCCTAATTTAATGTAGATGTCGGCTTTAAATCTGGGAATTGGGTAGGAAGGAACATCATTAAAATTTATTAGTGGTGTTGTAGGTCTGGATAAGTACTTACTCAGCATATTATTACTAGATAGGTACCTACCTACTGGGCACTAGGTACCTAGGTACTTAATGTTCGAATAGGAAGCATTTGTAATGTGCCTTGTCCCATGTGCACTAAGTGTCGGTAGTTATCGATTGCTTGCTATCCCTTACCTCAGTCTTCGTTATTCGATGTCGTGCTAACTTAACGACGGCAAAATTTCCCTTGCCGATGGTCCTCTCGATGTCATAAAAACCCACCCTAATAGGGGTTTTCGCAGGACGTTCACGGTCCGCCATTGTTGATATTATAATCATCAAATTCCAAATGGATTTTTTAACACTTCGGAGGATTTAAATAAAATCATCCGTAACACTTTTTTGTTTATATCCATCTAAGGCAGTCATTAACGCACACTAATATTGGAGTGAATTAGCAAGCACACATTATTGAACGAACATTTATTCCTTCAATAAATAAATACATGTTTTGATTGTGAATACGCGATTTAGAGTAAATCGTATCAAAGACACTCTAGTATAACGTGTTCCGTATAAATAAACAACACCTTATCAGATTGTTTTTAAAAACAGCTTATTTAAAATCACACTGAATAGTTCATGTTTTTTAATAGCACGTTATGTATTTTGTATACAAAATTTATTTACAATTTATAGAAAATCGCGCAGAGGCGGCGTGCGCGTATATCACGCTTGGAGCACCACGTCACGCCGCCGCCTCACCGGCTGTCAACCGGGTACTGAACTCGAGTCTCGAGCGAGTCGATCGAGTCGAGTACTCGTAGAACCAAGCACACTACCTACCGCCGCGGTACACGCGCGCGCTTTCAGTCGCCCGCCAGCCATGTTGATTCTCTTCATGACGTCAACAAGGCACTCGGCGCTAAGTCGAACTACATACATAGAGACTGCATGCTTTTAATAATGTATAGTTTAAAAGCATACATACGTAAGTTTACAATTCTATATTAGTTACACAAAATCGTATAAGTACCACATTCCTCCAAGTGGAATCTTTAGCACCCTATATTAGTAATCTTCCAATTTACTGCACCTACCTACATAGATTACAGGCGCGGATACAGGATTTCCTTTAGGGGGGGGCAATTTTTGTTTGATTCTACTTATGAAAAATTCATTAAACAAAACTTATTTATTTATTTACTCTCTAAACATACAAATATCCTTACAGGCTAGACCCAATGCGATATTGTAGCACACTTAAAATTTAAATAGTTGAACTGTTTTTGACCTATCAAATCAAAAATGAATTATGGCTCCAAGAACGAGCGAAACGAGCTCAAAAATTTTAACACTCTACCTTGGTTAGGTTACTATTGTTTAGACCCTTCATACAAGAGTTACTCGGGGGGGCAATTGCACCCATTGCCCCCCCCCCCCCCTGTATCCGCGCCTGATAGATTAGATCATAGAATAAAGTAATATAAAGATACCCAGGACAGTAGCTACAAGATTCAATTTCAACTTATGCGGGTTGCAAGTAACATAACTTTCTGCCTTAATTCAAAACTACCCGCTCTATCTAGAATATCTAATAAAGCCGAAGAGGTTACGGTTAGTTATTTTTGTAAACGATGTCCCTAAACTAATCATTAAGTTGTACATGCATCTTTTAGCGCGTGCCCTTTATCGGAACTAACGCCGATTGAGAGGTTTTCTTTTTGAGGTATTAAAAAACATAGTTTCCAAGAACTCTGTAGATGGCGTTGAACTGACTACGTTACTTGGTGCTTGAAAATAAAACATAGCGTCACGTCACATAAGCTCGTTGACTGGCACTCACGTTTGCTTATGCTTCAGAATATAACCTAGTTTTCTCGCACTTTGTAACTATCACTTTTTTTACTTTCCGTTCCTAGCAGTAAACTATTTTTCGGTCAGTATTATTCATATTGTCCCACAGCAGGGCAAATCAGTTTTGTCCGTCATATTCACTGAAAAAGCCCGACTTGGACGAATTAGAGATAAGTCGTAAAAATAATACTTCCAACCAATCTTCCAACTAAATTTGACAGCTCTTTAATAACGTCCGTCTCTTTCTCGTTTTATTAGAGAGAAAAAAGATAGCAATAGCTTAGAGTAAGTTTAGTTTGTGCACAACAGAATCGACGCCACTTTTTATTCTAAGAATGTAGTAATTCTAAAAATTTAGTTTATTGGGGTTAAGCCTACTACCATGACATGTATTGTTAACAATGAAAAATAAATGCATAGAAAATATTTGTATGGGGTTTTTAATACAACTTTAAATGGAAAATTAAAAAAGGTTTTTTTTTGCAAAAAATAAAAGCGACAAAAAAACACAAAAAACTGTTATATAACTTTAGCTTCAGAAGTCGGTAACAAAAAACTGAATCAAACTAACAAAAATCACCACGGGTTTTTTTTTTGCAAAAAAGTTTTTTTGTTTTTTAAAGATAGTTCTCTATTGGGAGCCCTGCTATTGTCAGCCTACCAAGTTTATTCATACAAAATAGCTAAGGCATTACATTATATTTACGAAAGATAGACAAAAACTAAAAAAAAACAAACTCTTCAACAACTAAGGGTGAACGCAGACTTAGCCGCACCGCAGTCGCCGAATTCTAATTTTTTTATGCAATCTTGCACACAGCAGAGACACAGATTGCATTGAACTTTATATCTACGAAGAATATGTTCACCTTCAATCTTCTTTTAAAGCCAAGTACACACTATCGGGAGGTCGTATGACTTGAGCAGGTTTTTGTTTAGTAGCAACACCTTATAATTTTTGGTTACACCAAACTGCGTTTCAGGTTTACCTTCAGTTCTGAAATTTAAGCATTTAGAATTTTCTTTCTTTGTCTGATTGCCTATGTATTCCGTTATGAATAAATGAATAACGACGCTTAACCAACCAACTACAGTTTTATGGCACTGTAATGCGACTGATATTTTTTTGCAATGTGATTGTGGAAGGCATTGGACATAATTACAAATTTCGTATATTTTCAAGAAGTATTTTCTGAAGTCTTATTTACTGTCTCATTATTTTATTTATATATATCTACTTTTTCCTAATAACGCACATAGATACAGTCAGATCAAGTTTCTATGGGAACTGTTGCTTTTATACCAAGATGTCGGTGATACTCTTCTACAATTTTGACAAGAAAAAGATGTATGTATCGTAATAAAAGCATAGGTGAAATTTGAATGAGCTTATAATCGTTTGAATGTGTAAATAATTATAGCTAGAATAACGTCAATATGAATCAACTTACCGAAGAAAATGTTCAGAATATGAAGTGTAGTCAAAAAAGCACGAATATGAAAAACAAAAGTAAAAAGGCCAAAGATCCTTCTGAAAACCCGGATGAACTATGTATATCTAATCAAGAGAATTTAAGCGATACGTTAGCCAATACTCTTCATATTATTAACATCAATAGTAACCTAACTAATGGCTCTAGTGATCATCCAAACGGCAGTCCGGGTCTGAAGGATAAATCGGAAACCCAAGAAAATGCTCCGAGCGTAGACGTGAAAGGTGTAAATAGTGTACAGTGTAGTGATGAAACATGTCAACGAGAATACAATGACACACCTGCTCAACCAACAGACAGGTGTATTTTCGATGATGCTTTAGAAAACCTCGAAAATGCTATCAGCAGTATGGAGCAAGAACCTCAAGATGAAATTAAAATTATTTCATATGAATCTGAGCTACAAATGCCAGAGATTATGAGACTAATACAAAAAGATTTATCGGAACCCTACTCCATCTATACTTATAGATATTTTATACACAACTGGCCTAAGCTTTGCTTCTTAGCAACTCATGAAGGGAAGTGCATTGGTGCCATCGTTTGTAAGTTAGATATGCATCGCAATGTTGTAAAAAGAGGCTACATTGCTATGTTAGCTGTTGATGAAAAGTATAGAAAGAAAAAGATTGGCTCGAGGCTGGTACGAAAAGCAATACAGGTATTTTATGGTTTATGAATAAATAGTATTTTTAAATAATAGTTTATTGAACACTCCATACATCATAATATGGAGCTACACACCCTTTGACGTAAGACTTGGTTTTCCATTGAGACTGGTAAAAACCATTGCTACAAATAAATTTATAGTACCCTATTCTAATTGGGTTCCAATTGGTATTTTTCTAAATATTATTAATTCTAAATGTGTTTGTTTCAGGCAATGATAAATGACAATGCAGATGAAGTAGTTTTAGAAACTGAAATCACAAATAAACCAGCATTGAAGCTCTATGAGAATCTTGGCTTTGTGCGGGACAAACGCTTATTTCGATATTATCTTAATGGTGTAGATGCATTGAGATTGAAGTTATGGCTTAGGTGAAATAAGTAGGTATCTAAAGAGAAATTCTCAACGTTGTGTTACATACTTCTGGAGGCCAAGCTGTCTCAAGCATATTTAAAGCAGATTACTGTTGTTGAAAAGGTGTAACCTTCTATTGCCATCCATGAGGATTTAGCCAAATGTATAGTTTGTTTCAATTATGTTTTAGTCATGTGATAATATGTTTATCTAATTTATGTGTTAAAAATTGTTAATGAAAATATTTTCACCAATTCTTTTATATTATGACTGTAAGATTTTAAAGTGGTTACTATCCAAACTAAATACACAACTTTGAAGAATTATATTGTAGTCACTGTTTATTTATATTTGTCACCCTGCAATGTTGATTTTTATCACATAAATCAATATCGGTTTTTCATAATACTAACTTGACAAAGTAGACATTTTGTATCTACTTGATTTTTATGTACTGTTAATAAATAAATATATGAAATCCTTGAATTCATAGTAAAGTATTTGAACAATAGTATTTATTAGATTTTATTTTGACCCCTGACTGTATGAACAAAACCATTAATATTAAAAAAGAAAATAAAAATCTCATATTTTGTTTTCTAATAATTTATTATCAATTGAATAATCATTCAAAATGTGAATGTAGCAGTGTTAGTAGAAGCAGCATCATATATAAATGTATTGTTCACTGGCTTATATTGTTTGGTAACAATTTTGATAGCTTCATGAGCCACACATCCACCTAAAAAGGCTGACACAGTATGTATTTCTGCTCCTCCATACCGACACATTTCTTGAACATGATCATCCTTTGGAAAAGGAGAGCATGATAAATCACTAAGAAGCTTAGTTACACAAGCCTTCAACTTTGCAATATCAGCTTCAGGTTCTGAATCACCCGGAGCTCTACAATGTTCTGTTGCAAACATTTCAGCTGCTCTTAATAAAACATAATGGACCATCATCACATCGGGTTCCTCTAAATATCTGGCTATGTAAGATGCCACAGAGCTGGTCAGTTGATACTCTGAAGCTATGCTTGATCCACTAATAAGATGCAAGTCATGTGCATGTCTACAAAACAATTTCACATCGGCTTCACTGATGGTCTCGCAATGTAATTGGGCAACAATTTGTTGCACTTTTCTGTACACTATTTCTGTATCCATAGCAGCTTGTGTTCTGTACAAATTCTGTATTTTGATGTAGTGGTCTGTTGAGGCTGTCATATCCGGCAAGATGCCCTTCACAGGAAGTTTGCCTTTACCTTCACCCTCAACAAATCCTCTCAATGCAGAGCACATGATCCAGAAAGGGGTACTTTCTTTTGTTAAATTAGTAGCAGCACTGCAATATAAAAGTTCTTGGCTCTTTACAGGCAAGAATGTGGGCATTAAAGCAGTATTAACTGCCCTCAAGGCTTCTTCAAAGTTTTCCTCATTGATAGGAATATCATTTTCATCTCTTCTAACAAAGTCTTCAATAATAACTTTGATCTCATTCTTCTCTTTCCTGCTCATTGGCCAGCGATTTTGGTTACTATTTTTCCATTTTTGTACAGCTTTGTATATAATTACAATCCATGGAATATGACCATGGTCTTTTAAATCAACAGCATCTATATCAATACTATCTAAGAAGTCGGACAATGCTTGAAAAGGACAATCTAAGCGTAAATCAGTTTGTTCATTATCAGGGTGAGTTTCAATGATTGCATGTTCCCTCATCTGGATTCTGAAAGATCCTAAAAATCCAACAGACCTACATAGGATTAGTGGAACATTGATATCCCACAGATGTAAGGATAAATCTCGAATAGTCTGCTCTCCAAGTGTGGTAGCTATAACTACACTGAAAGACTTGAAAAAATCTGGGTTTTCTTTGAGGATTTGGTCTGGTGGTTCCTGAACTGCATGACCTTGTACTGCCGGATTTAGTTCTAGTAATAACCGCAAGGTCTCTGATCCTCTATTCAAACCTTTACTGGAACACTCCAAGAAAAAGTTACTCCCAATATCTTCATCACTGACGGTTTTATCATCAACTATAGTTATTGCGCCAACACCAGGAAGTACTATGGATTTCAATACTTCAGTGCCCAAGGCCGAGGCGTTTATTAAACAAATATGTCCATGTTCAAGTGAAGATTGACCGTGGTCTCCCCATAAGCGAAGTTGCCGGTCATATTGTTTCGTCTTTTCACTTTGTTCCGGTGATTTCGGTGACGGCGAAGCCATATTAATTATGCAGTATCCAAAGTTTACAATCACTATTATCTAATACTTGAGTGTGCAAATTACCTGTAGAAATTACAAGTTAACTTACAATAGGTATATTAAATATTTTGTAATGCACGGAAGAAAAGAATAAAAGATGCAACAAATCTATCCGGCTCTGACAATTTGTGAGATTGACAAATACTTGACACAGTTGACACTCACTGACAAAACGAATGCTTTTTTTTTTTTTTGGAATTTTATGACCTGGTAACTGGACCTTTAGGTCAACAAAACGAATGCCAGGCAGAGAAAAAGTGTTGTATATACATACGTGTACCGGTTTGTAGTTACCGGTTTCCGCAGTGCAGCTATTCGCATCATGTCCGCACCAGACATGGGCAAATTGGTCAGTAGAAAACTGGTACACGTCCAAGATGACTCATATTCGGGTTGAGTCAAACTTGGGTATATTTTTATTTATTGGAATACTGAATAATATACTGTTACTCTAATAAACTGTCTAAAATGTAGAAAATAGATTCGTTGTCAATATGTCAAAATAAGCGTATTGCTAGATTCAAATCGCAACCAGCAATCCCCGCGGGGGCGACTGGGAATATACGGACTCTACGACTTAAGGTGAAAGCGTCAGGGTAGCCCGCGAAATTCAAATTTTCTTACGTTTTTTGCAATTTGCCGACCAGTGCTAGGTTGTATGTTGATTAAAATATTGTTGGCGATTGTAAGACGTATGTAGTTACAGAATTATAATCATCCAAATCATCAATACAACCCTTCAAGTTCATAAAGGTCTAGCAATGACTTTGACCTTGAAAAAATCGTTCCTCGACTTATATGAACTTAGAGGGTTGTTTTGATGATTATAATTCTGTAACTACATATGTCTTACAACCGCAAACAATATTTTAATCAACATACAACTTAGCACTGGCCTGAAAATTGCAAAAAACGTAAGAAAATTTGAATTTCGCGGACTGGTTGGAGCATTCACCTTAATTAGAGATGGGCGGGTGGGTAAAAAATGGGAAGGTAAAAATTGGAAGGAAAGGTTGAAATAGGTAAAAAGGAAAAAATACCCTTTTTTAATAAAGCACTGTAACTGTCCAATGAGGGATGACGTGGAGGGGTGCATTTCGTCAACTATAGCTTCGCTTCGTTTTTGTTTTTGTGTGTCTTACGTCTGAGATATAATTTTACGATTTACATTTTTTTTTTTCAAAGGCTTTTTGACGTAAATGAGTGTGAAGTTTTGTTAATTTAATACTATAAAAGAAGGTAGGCCAATTTTAATTCATAGTACATTATATTGTAGATAAATAAAATATAGAACGCACACTGCCTGCTAAAGTCATCATCATCATTCATCATTTCAACCGAAAGAAGTCCACTGCTGGACATAGGCCTCCCCCAGGTGTCGCCACATTGACCAGTCCCGTGCGACTCGCATCCAACGGATTCCCGCAACCTTCACCAGGTCATCGGTCCACCTAGTGGGAGGTCTTCCAACGCAACGTTTTCCGGTTCGCGGTCGCCACTCCAGAATTTTTCGGCCCCATCGGCCATCCGTTCTGCGAGCAATGTACCCTGCCCACTGCTACTTAAGTTTGGCAATTCTTCCGGCTACGTCGGTGACCCTGATTCTCTTGCGGATGTCTTCATTTCTGATTCGATCACGCAAAGAAACTCCGAGCATAGCCCTCTCCATTGCCTATTGGGTGACTTTAAGCCTTCTGAGGAGGCCCATTGTGAGCGACCCCGTTTCGGTCCCGTATGTAATCACTGGCAACACACACTGGTAATAGACTTTCGTCTTGAGACACTGCGGTAAGTTGGACTAGAAGATACCGAGCAGCTTCCCGAACGCTGCCCAGCCGAGTCGGATTCGACGATCGACCTCTTTCTCGAAGTTAGACTTACCTAACTGGACCGTTTGTCCCAGGTACACATAGTCGTCCACAGCTTCGAGTGTAGTGTCTCCGATTTTGATAGGAGTGGTTGTTACATGGGCATTCAATATGACTTTGGTTTTGTCCATGTTCATTTTTAGCCCCACTCTTTCGGAAGCTCTACCGAGGTCATCGAGCATTGTACTGAGGTCCTCCATGGTCTCAGCCATGACCACTATATCGTCGGTAAACCGAAGGTGAGTGATGTACTCGCCATTGACGTTGATGCCTAGCCCTCTCCAGTCCAGAACTTTGAAGACATCCTCCAGTGCAGCGGTGAACAGTTTCGGAGATATGACGTCTCCCTGTCTCACACCTCGCTGCAGAAGGATAGGTTCCGAGGGTTGGTCCTGAAGTCGGACTGACATGATGGCGTTTTTGTACAAACACCTCAACACCTCGATGTACCGGAGTCGATTTGGCACCGTTGGAGAAACTGCAGTACAGCCCAGGTCTCGATCGAATCGAAGGCTTTCTCGTAGTCCACAAACGCTAAACAGAGAAGCAGGTTATACTCTTCGGTCTTCTGAATAACCTGCCGCAGCGTATGTATGTGGTCCACGGTGCTAAAGCCTTTTCGGAAACCGGCTTGTTCGGGAGGCTGAAAATCGTCAAACGTGCGCGCGAGTCGATCGTGATGACTCTTGAAAATAACTTGTAGACATGACTTAGAAGTGAGATTGGCCTATAATTCTTCAGACGGGCATTGTCACCCTTCTTGAAGAAGAGCCTGCACCCTGCTAAAGTATCCAAAAATAATCATATTTCAACATTCACAAAACAGTGTAGGTATATCACTTTACTTTAAATACCTAATATATACGTCTAAATTACATATATTTTTTCCTAGCCTAGATGAACTTGACCTACGTGGTATTTTCTAGCCTTTATTTTGATTTATGTAATAGGTAGTTCGTGAAGTTTTAAGACTATTTTCGTGTAGCTGAAGGTAGTTCTCTTTATTGCCCCGTTTACCGTACCTATCCATCCTGTATACGTTAAACGAGTATCAAACTAATTGTTAAATTTTAATATTTTATTTAATTACTGTTTAGGTTGCATTGCAATTATTGTATTCTGAAACGAAAAATCTAAGTAATTGTTACTCATGTATTTATTTAGTTTTGAAATGTTTTCACGATATATGAAGTTACATAGTATCTGTTTATTTGTTAAAGGTAGCGGGCAACATTTAGCTAACCATTATTATCTTTGTTTTTATTCTGAACAGTTTACTTTATTTGAAAATTAATGTTGATTAAAGATTTAAAAGAAACATAATTAACTTCATTTTATGTAGCTCAGGCTGCTTTACGGCGGGGCAACACTATGCGACATTGCGGCATGCCACATGGTCGCATGCTACAATAATTTAAAATGTTGCACATCGTGGCAAAAATCGAGCGACATGGCAACATCTTGTGTCATGCTGCTAAAGTTACTTCATCAGCCTTAAGGTTAAACAAGTCGGTCATTCTTCCATACAAACGTAGTCTGGTGACTACTCATTTGTTTGACGGTGTAGATTAAAAATTAAAAATTGTATGAACTGATCTTTTCATTATCTAGCCCTGTATGGAAGCAGAATTGGAAAAAAAATATTGGTTTGGAAGTTATGAGCGTCGAAACTTTCATATTTCAACACTAATTTTAACTCATCTTTGGGCGTAAATAAATGACCTAAGTAGTATGAAAATGGAAAAACTAAAACCATACAAGAATAGATAATTTATTCAAAAGTTGAAATCATTTTATTTTGAACAGATACATCCAATAGATTTTTCATGATATCCGTACTCCCAAAGGTCTACATAAAAAATTTCGCGCGCCCGTTTTCGTTGTAAATCATATTGCATTTCGCTACAAGTTGCCACCCCGGTCAGTGGGGAACGGGGAAGCGCGCAGTGCGTGTGTGTGCGCAGTGTGTGTGGGTGCACACAGTCATGCTCACTTGGTTAGCTGCCGCCCGGCACGTGCTGTCGTACTTACGAGTATACTATTTTATAACATTGAACTCTGGCTTGAATTTTGGATACCGATATTTCTTTATTGATAGTTTGTGTTTATTATTTTGAATTTGTTTCACGTTTTACTGACCCTGGCATTGGACTTTGCGATTCCGATTTGATAGTGATTTACGCTTAGATTTTTATTGTTTATGACGTAACATCACGCCTGTATGCTTTGAGGGGGTACGCAGATTTGTACAATACACCCAGATTTCGAAAGTTAGGTACCTATGTTTGCGGATGATGGACAGAGATTTTGTTGGCATGTCAGAAGTATTGTGAGAAGAATTTATGAATGTGTGAACCTTTACTTTGTTATTTTGTATATTTTAATTTTATGTTATCTCTTACTCTTTTAGTTCTAGTTTTAGTTACAGTAATTGGTTTATAAATACAACCGTTGTAAGTAGATAAATAAATGTTAAGTTTATAGTGGATAAGCCTATTACCATGACATGTATTGTTAATAATTCTTCTTCATCTGCCACCATCAGCCTTTTCCCAACTATGTTGGGGTCGGCTTCCAGTTTTACCTACCGGATGCAGTTGAATACCAGTACCTATACATGGAGCGACTGCCTATTTGACCACCACAACCCAGTTAGTACCGTGTAATACGATACCCCTTGGTAAGACTGGCTGTCAGACTTTTGGGGCCTCTGACTACCTAACGACTGTCAAAGATCTACAAATGACAGCCGGGACCAACGGCTTTATCGTGCTTTCCGAGGCACGGAGGAAACTCGGTATGTAATGGGTGGTCACCCATCCATAGACCAACCTAGGCAAGCACGGCTTAACCTAACGATCGACCCGAGCGGCTGTTATTATTTAGCCACGAGTTCCGCTTGTTTGGGAACGACTATAAATGGAAAAATAAATATAAATATTTTTTGCAAAAAATAAAACAGACAAAAAAAAACACAAACATAAAAAACACTTTGATTGATTTGGTGTTTTTGTCACCAGCTTCTGAAGCTAAAGTTATTTTTCACTTTTTTGTGTTTTACTTTTTTTTAATTCTGTGTTAACTTCTAAACTATTCAATCAAATGTTAAGCTGTAAAAGACAATTTTAATCTAAATTCAATTGTCAAGATAATGGACATACTTATTTGGATAAGGATTAATACTGCAAATAAGGTAGGTAATTACGTCATATTTTTAAATAAATTTTCAAAGATAAAAATGGTTACTTACCTACTTTACTCTTTGTCTGGATAGAAGGTCTACCTATTCATGCACGAAATATTTTCAGAGAATCATCCAACAGCTATAATGAAGCCATAGCAACGAAATATTTTTTTACTGAGTAGGTAGGTACCTTTATTTAAAAAATCGTTACTTGACCCACAAAATAAATACTGGCTCCATAATTATTTTAACAACATTCATTACGCTAGTTTAATAAATAAATATTGCTGGACATTACACACAGCGCCATCTAGTGCCACACTAAGCAACGAGGCTTGTATCGTGGACACCAGATAGTTAATATACTACATAGATACTTTTTGTTTGTAAATACATACTTATTATACATATAAACATCCATGACTCGGAAACAAATATCCATGCTCATCACACAAACATTAGCTCCGACCGGGATTCGAACCCGGGACCCTAAGAACGTAAGGCAGCCTGACTACCACTGCGCCAATCGGGTCGTCATTTACTACGTCGTATTTAGCTGAGCGGCACAATGCCTATTGTTGATAAATGTAGAATAAGACAATATTACAGACCGCTATTGTAAATAAATAAACAGCCAATAAACAATTTACAAAATAACATAAATTTTATTACCTATTTGATGAATCAACAACAAGCCTCACAGAGTCACAGACTCACAGTCACATCAGTCACGCTGTCGAAAAAGCAATTATCCTGACTCTGGCTGTACTAATGAGGAGTCGCCTGTGGGTTAATTATAGGTAACTAGCTACAGCTAGGCTAAGTAAATACCTAGGTATTTAACATAAGTAGTAACATAGTTGCACAACCTATAAAAACAAAGGTAGGTAAGTATAAAAAAAAGTCATATCAATGAAATTATTTTTTAAACTAAATAACAATATCTACCTACATTACTACCTACCTACATTGTTCTACTTATATTCACATTTTCGCAAGCGAACTCATTGCCACGTCTCGCAAAGTCGCGGGTAAGTACCTACCTATTAGGAATATTATAGGATGTAGGAGCTTGTCCTTTCATAATAACAACTAAATTGGGTGCATAATAATTACGTTTCACTAAGTGATTGTCCTATGTTGTAAATTCCAACACCTATTAGTTTGAGTTTATGTTGTCCTTCAAACATAAATCGCATAAACGCCAGCACGTGCCAACGATGATACTACACAATTACAGCCGCGCCGCCAGTGTGACCAACTTTAAATTAGAGATCCTGCCCCACTTATGCAAGAAAACTGACAAATCCTGCCAAAATCGAAAGCACAAAATGCCAAAATAATGCCAATATAATTTAAAAATTTAAAATAAATAGACACATTAGTTTTTTGGAGTTTTATTTAAATAATTGATCTTAAAATCTAAAAGTAAACTAAAATTAAATTATACACTCGTATTAGCATCGTATTCTTCTTGATCACTTTCTTTATACAGGGTGTTTGGTTTATAGACCGACACAATTTTTCCAAGGATTTGGGAGGTCATTAGCTAGGTTCTACCCATACACCCTCTGTCCTAAATGTCATGGTTGGTTACATATGTTTTTTTTTTCAAATGAAAAAACTACCCAAAATGTTTCCTTTAATACCAAATAACTTTTTCGTTTGTGAGTGTAATGGCACAAAATAAATTTTGTTGTATTCTCCAAAGTCTTCTTAATCTAAATAAATCTTTGTTTGATAGAACTGGTTTATAGAAAATTTCTTACGAGCTACCAAAGTTATTTTCTTTTTTAAATGTATGAAATTGTACAACTTCAAAATTTATTATAAAAAAAAACTAAAAGCCATTTTGAACTTAGCTTTATTTTAAAAAGTTCTTTAGTTGATACCCTTTCTAACGGTATGCGACATATCACAAAGAACCATTCATGAAGTAGTCAAAATGTTAGTTAGGAGAGTCAGGATTAAGAAAATACTAATAAATGTTATTATGTTTTTATAAACTAAAGTTATAAATCTTGTTCAAATTTGATTCAAATTAACCCAATATTTATTTTGTGCAATTACACCCACAAACGAAAAAGTTATTTCGAATCAAAGGAAACACTTCGGGTATTTTTTTCAATTAAAAAAAAATAACGTATGTAACCAACCGTGACATTTGGGACATAGGATGTATGGGTAATATTGGGTTAATTTGAATCAAATTTGAAAAAGATTTATAACTTTAGTTTATAAAAACATACTAACATTTATAAGTCTTTTCTTAATCCTGGCTCTCCTAACTAACATTTTGACTACTTCATGAATGGTTCTTTGTGATAAGTCGCATATCGTTAGAAAGAGTATCAACTAAAGAACTTTTTAAAATAAAGCTAAGTTCAAAATGGCTTTTAGTTTTTTTTATAATAAATTTTGAAGTTGTACAATTTCATACATTTAAAAAAGAAAATAACTTTAGTAGCTCGTAAGAAATTTTCTAGAAACCAGTTCTATCCAACAAAGATTTATTTAGATTTAGAAGACTTTGGAGAATACAACAAAATTTATTTTGTGCCATTACACTCACAAACAAAAAAGTTATTTGGCATTAAAGGAAACATTTTGGGTATTTTTTTCATTTGAAAAAAAAAAACATACGTAACCAACCATGATATTTAGGACATAGGGTGTATGGGTAGAACCTAGCTAATGACCTCCCAAATCCCTGCAAAAATTGTGTCGGTCCATAAACCAAACACCCTGTATATAGTTCTATTTAGTAACTAAAATTGAAAACATACTGTATTTACATTCTTTGTATGTTTTAATAAGTATTTTGTATTATGAGTTACAAAGTGGAATTCTATGAATGACACGGTCACATTTGATTTTGAGTTTATAATGCCACCCTTCTAGTTCTCCTAGAAACATTAAGCTGCGCTAGTTTCATTTACTTTTAGTTAAAGTGGCCGTTAATGCCTTTGTATTAATGTATTAACTAATAATTTAATTATACATCACTTTTGTCATTTGTTTAATAATTTCTTTAGTTGGTTGGAATGAAACGCAGTCACCATATTCACTAATGCCCTATTTAACATGTAAAATAGAGGCGACATATTTATTAATAAATCTATTCCGCGTTTTTGTTTATAAGAGGTTGATTTGCGAGAATATCCTTTCACAAGCAGCATTCGACATTGGCAAACATAACAAACCTACGTTTCATGTTAAATCAGGAATGGAAAACATTCACACTCACACCGCACGAAATCCGAAACAAAATAGTTTTTCCGACAGTTTTTATTCTAGTCCGACTAATAGGAAACAACTGACACACACAAAAGCAAAGATATTATATTAATATAAACATTTTGCTCCGCACTTTAAGGTTTACAATGGAATGAACTACAAATCCAATTTATTAGAGATGTTATGGGAAATCCCCGATTTCCCCGAACCAAAGGTCTTTGCGTTGCCAGTTTTGCCATAGGCATTTTAAAATTCCCACTTACTTTTTTTCCTTTCTCGATACTGCATCCTACTCTTTTTATGGGCTGTAGCGGCTATACTGCCAAATCTGCCAGCTTAAATTGCTAATACTGCCAAATACTGCCAGATTTCTAAAACGTCAAACAAAAGTGCCAGAGAGTAAAATAAAGGGCTAAGCCTGCCAAAAAGGCAGGATCCTGCCACATATGGTCACACTGCGCGCCGCGCGCCGCCGCTACAATGTCGTCCCGTCTTCTAAGAAAACGCGCATGTATGCGTCACTCAGCGTTAGGAGTGTGTATGTGTACGCGCAGTAGCTTCCTTCTGCTCTTTACAGCGTCTATCCCTTTCGCTCGTGATGTCGGATGAAATAGCATGCATTTTAACCCCGCCCACCAACTAGTTCGTGCGGCTAAGGTGTGCGCTCTTAATCGACCGTGTCTTGTCCCCTCGATCAATCAAGTTGGTAGACGAAAACATTCCAATAAAATTTACAGCACGATGCTTTGAAAATTATCTAGGCATGATGTTGCCTCGATGTAAAATAGGCTGCCGCATACCGCAATTGCCGCATACCGCAATTGCCGCATATTTTGGTTATTTGTAGCATACCACAAGATGACGCGCGCCCCCCAATATAGCACGCAGCGCAGCAATGCCGCAGTGTTGCCCCGGTGCACCGGGGCAACACCGCGGTGTAAAGAAGCCTTTAGATACCCGTAATTACAGACACATTTAAAATAACAATAACATACAATCAATATTTATCTTCAATGGTCAAGGTCAAAATTAACATGGTAGATCGTAGTATTGATGACGAAGCCAATTAAATTATATAAAGACATTATACATTTCATGGCAAAGCCATTTAAATAATATAAAGGCAGTACTCAATTTTTACCCGGTATTTTTTATTAATACCCGGTAAAAAAGGGTATTTTTTCCTTTTTACCTATTTCAACCTTTCCTTCCAATTTTTACCTTCCCATTTTTTACCCACCCGCCCATCTCTAATTAAGGTGAATGCTCCAACCAGTCCGCGAAATTCAAATTTTCTTACGTTTTTTGCAATTTTCAGGCCAGTGCTAAGTTGTATGTTGATTAAAATATTGTTTGCGGTTGTAAGACATATGTAGTTACAGAATTATAATCATCAAAACAACCCTCTAAGTTCATATAAGTCGAGGAACGATTTTTTCAAGGTCAAAGTCATTGCTAGACCTTTATGAACTTGAAGGGTTGTATTGATGATTTGGATGATTATAATTCTGTAACTACATACGTCTTAGGGTCAGCTCACACCGAGACGCGACGCGACGCGACGCTGCGCGCACACTTTGCAAGAGTGCCTCAAAATATAACTTTATTTTCTACACGATAAGATACACATTTCATTGTGAGAATTTGAATACGTTAAACCATGCAGCGCTGCGCCTCGTGATGCCTCGCGGCGTAGAACGACGCATCGCGACGCAGCGGAGCATCACCGGTACGCGAGGTGTGCAAGATCGGCGCTGCGCCTCACAAAGCTGCGCGACGCCGCGCAACGCCGCGCGACGCCGCGAGGCGCAGCCGAGGCGATTTGTCTCTACTATTTCCGTACAGACTTCGTGTAGAATTGATGCAGTTCGGTCGAGTGCTCGAGTGAAATTATAATGATAGACTGGGATCTTGTTATAATCGGACTTCTTGCAGAAGAGGAAGAGGAAGAAGTATACAAAAATAAAATTAAAAAGAAGACATCACACAGGAGTATTTGGGTGCACAATTTATGGAAAAATAGAATAATTCATGGTGAATTTCATACCTTGGCTTATGACCACATTGCCAATTATCCAGATAAATTTTATGATTATTACAAAATGGATCCCACGCATTATTTTTTGCGTTTCTGTCACTATAGTATTTTGATGTCACATTATACAAACAGTCGTAGCGCTGCACAAAAAAAAATAACTTCTCCTCGATCTCCCGCCAAATACCTATACGTCATTCTCTTACGCTTAGACTGCGGGTGGACGCGGGGCGGGGCGGGTGCACGCGGCGAATGTAGACACGTTCCGCTGCGCCACGCGGCGTCTTGCTGCGCCGCGCGGCGTCTTGCTGCGCAGCGAGGCGTCGTGATGCCAACGATTTTACGATGCGCCTCGCAACGTTGCGATACGTATCGCGGCGCCGCGCGCTCTTTCAGAACCGTCGCGCGGCGTCGCGTCGCGTCGCGTCTCGGTGTGAGCTGACCCTTACAATCGCCAACAATATTTTAATCAACATACAACCTAGCACTGGTCGGCAAATTGCAAAAAACGTAAGAAAATTTGAATTTCGCGGACTGGTTGGAGCATTCACCTTACTTAATACAAAGAGATGGGTAGTGTTGTGTATACAACTTTCTGGGATTGATATTAATCTTGCAGGTATTCAGTAATAAAAATTCGTCGTCGTCCATAGAGTCTGGCCAACGAAAGCTGTCCAAAAAAAAAGGCGGGAATTTTAAAAAATCAAGAGCTGTTAACCCTGGCTATACACTGCTTAAACGTTGTTGATACTATTTATTATTCAGCAAGTTAAGTCTTTTTTATGTATGTTCTAGGAGCTGTAATTTTCGAGTGTAATGAAGAATATTAAATAAAAGAGTAGGTACTTTTAATTCTGCCTTTTTATTATTTTCAAATAGTTCATAATTTTATGTACACGTTTCCACGCCACCTGTGAGGTAGTGTCCTTAATACAATTCGTTTATTTTGTTTCTTGCAGCTGAAATATCAAAATTATCCAAATTTGAAACTGTTGCTGAATGTGAACGATTTTCCCCCGGAGTATTCCACTGTCCTTGATTGTTAGCCTTCAATTTAAATTCTTCATAATATGGTCTTCACACTTACATCTGAAGGGAACAAATACAATAAATTATGTAACAGTATATTATTAATAATCAGTCATTAAAGTCAAAAACCATAATAAAAAACCAAAGATAGTAGAGTTTATTATTTAATTTAGACATCCATACATTATCGTATATGTTTAAACCCTTTCGAAGTAACTGTTAAAAATCTATAATTTCTAAAGTAATACCTGTCATTGAAGATATCTTTTCAAAATAATGAGATTCACAGGTCGACATTTCATTTTTTCGAGTTTTCAATTTCTTTACTGCTTCCCATTGATGTATTAAAAGGAGGAAGATGGGTTACACGTTAACATCACAATCAGTAAACCTGGGCTCAGCGCACGACTACATGCACCGAAAATCACACATCTGCAATCAGTGTCATTACATTTGCAAAACTACAGACAAGGATAGAGATAGGAGACGACGCTGTCGTGCGAGCGAAATCGCGTCAGCAGTCTGTCTCTCCCGCTTGCTTGTATTATCTATCTCGCTCTCACAAACATGGCGAAGCAAACATTAAAATATTATTGTATTTGCTAGCTAAATAACATTTTTGACTGTACATACGAGTGGTAAGTGATCCCATGTGTCTTATTGTTCTTCCTTGTATTATTAAAACACTGTTTAGCTACACAAGAAGTCATTTTGATGCGGATTTGTTACAAAGATCTGAAATTATTGAGTTGTGTGATCGTCGGCCGTTCCGGACTACTTGACGTGTGCGACTGAGTGCCAACTACGGGCAATCACTTAGTTGGTCAGGACCACGCGCTTTGACAAGTCCCGTATCTTCCTCCTTTTAATACATCAATGCTGCTTCCACAATTTTAAGTTTTGTTTCCTCGTTGTTAATACTTCCTGAAAAGTAGATAGACCGTGAAAAATATTGCGATTTGTTATAAATAGTCGAAAAGTATCAAGGTATTTCATTAGAAATTCAATAAACTAACCTAAAAATGAAATGATTGAATCCAGTCGTAGTATTTTCTCTGAAATTTCTGATTCATATCACTTTTTATGTCTTTAAATTTGTCAATCATAGTAAATAGAAGCTTCCTCGTCGAACTTTTGATTGTTTTCGGCATTATTTTAAACAAAACCAATAAAATTATGAAACACGTAAACACAAGATGACTCAAGTACGAAACGTAAATATGTCAATTTTGACAGTCCTAAATTATTGCCATATCAAAACTTCTGAAAATATGGCTGGACAGCTTTCGTTGGCCAAACTGGTTTTATTGGATCTCTAACCAAGTTCCTTGAACCATAGATACAAGTTGCCAGAGATTAGAGAGTATAAAAACTATTTAACCATAAACATTAAAACCACAGATTATTAAATAAGCATTCGCAACATCACTCCCGGGCACAATGAAATAGATGTACTCGGTGTACTGTATAAACATTATACAATCACAAACCTTATATCTAATCTAGCTATTCTAAAATTACCACAAATTCGTTAACAGCACTTAGAAACAAAGAGTATTCTTTATTTAGTTTAAGTATTAAACAATCAAGTAAATTACACTGTGAGCAGTCTCGGATGGAGATCAAAACTTAGACAAAAAAGGAACCGAAACTCAACCATGAATAATTATGAAATAAATCAATCTAAGAATCTGAAAGGTAGTTTTATTGTACGACCCGACCTAGTCGATGTAGGGGGGGCAGATGTAGGACGCTGAGTACCATCATCAGGATCTGATGACTCCATTGCTGTAGCTCTGGACTGAGCTGGGCACCAATGCTCTCAGGGAGGTTGTTCATCCATTCTTGAGATGCTGCTGAGACTTCTAAAGGATATAACTTTTGATAAGGTCTTACCTTTTCACTTGAAGCTGTCTGCACTCTAGCTGACCTCGTGCAACCGTCTTTGCCTGGAAAAACCTCTTTTATTATGCCAATAGGCCAATGCAATCTTTTGGAATCTGTCTCTACCAAAACTACTTCTCCGACTCTGGGTTCTTTTCTGGTTTCCTTTCCTTTACTTATTAATAATCCTAAATATTCACTTTTAAATCTCTTCCTGAAATCTTCTCGTAACTGTTGTAGGTCTCTGTATCGAATATTTAGATTCTTGTGATCAATCTGATCTAAGTCTGGTGTCTCATTAGTAGGTAAACCTTGAAGAAACAACATGGGTGTCAAAGGTCTCATGTCTCCCATTTCCACATAAGTTAAAGGTCTGTTGTTAATTGTTGCTTCACAGTCACATAATATAGTTGAAAGCTCTACCCAGTCAACTGAAGCTTTCCCCAATATCCTGCGTAGCATATCCTTCACCACTCTAACAAGCCTTTCCCACCAACCTCCCCACCACGGAGCTGCTGGTACGGACAATTTCCACTGAATGTCGAAGCAGTTCTCTACTTCCTTCCAATCCACATCACGCAGTAGGTTGGCAGTGCCCACAAAATTTGTCCCGTTGTCTGTGTAGACAATTCTCGGCCTCCCTCTCCTGCTTATAAATCTTCGTAATGCGATTATGAAGCTAGCAGTTGATACGGAGTCGGTGAGCTCTAGATGTATTGCCCTGTAAACTGCACATGTAAACAGAACAATCCAACACTTGTTATTATTTTTCAGAAAGAGTGGTCCTGCTAAATCTATTCCTGTTACTTCAAATGCTGTAGTATTGCAAATCCGATCCTTTGGAAGAGGTGGTTCTGGAACTTCATAATGTTTTGCTTTAAACCTCTTGCAGATTATGCATTGCGATACTACTTTGTTTGACAATCTTCTAATTCCTGTTATCCAATAATTATTTCTTAAACTAGTCATCAAGGTTGAAGATCCTGCATGATTCATCTGTTCATGTTTTTGTTGAACCATCCGTTTCACAATTTCATTTTTTCCTGGTAATAATATTGGATATATGAAGTCTCTGTTTTCATTACTGTATTCTAACCTCCTTATTTTTAGAATACCTTCTTCTTCTGTAGTTTTCAGCTTTTTATTCATGATCTCCTCAATGTATGTCTCTCTTTGCATTAACTTTATTAGTGTTTCTTCAGCATTCTTGTACTCTTCATATCCTATATGAGTAGAAGAAATGTTGTATTCCTTTCTGATTCTAGGGCTCATTCTTAGTAGTCTTGCCACTAGTCTTACTATCTTAGTATATTTGTTGAAATACAATAATCTATTGCTGAAATCTTCTGTATTTATCTCTATGTGTACTGATGTGCTTTTGCTTTGTTCACTCTCTAAAACTTCTTTTTCACTTTTTGTTAATGTACTACAACTCTTTGGCCATTCTTTTTCTTTCAGGTACAACCATTGTGGACCCGACCACCATTGGGTTTCTAGCAGCTTCTTCGTATTGCAGCCACGGGATGGTAAGTCTGCCGGGTTGGAAATACCAGGTATGTGATTCCAATAATCTTAACTTGTGTTCGTACATATTTCTTTTACTCTGTTTGTGACAAAAGGTTTCCATGTTTCTTGTTTTTTCAGCCATGCCAGTACTACAGCAGTCTGTCCAGCAGAATACTTTGTAATCTTTACAGTGTTGGAGTAGGCCTGATTTTATGACTTCTTGATATTGCCTAGAGGCTATTAGTGCACCCATCAATTCTAGTCTTGGCAGCGTCATTTGCCTCTTGATAGGTGCCACTCTACTTTTGGCTATAACAAGTCTTACTGTTACCTCTCCTCTCCATTCAGTGCGAAGGAAAATACAGCTAGCATATGCGTCCTTGCTCGCATCACAAAACACATGAACTTGTACCTTGCAGTCTAGTAGTGAAGCTTCTGCGAGGCGTCTAGGTACTCTGCATCTATTGATACAGTCAATGGTTTTTATCCAGCCTTTATATTCATTCTCCAGCTCTACAGGTATCTTCTCATCCCATCCAGTATTCAACATCCATGCCTTTTGAATTATCAATTTTGGAATTAATGTGGTAGGTGACAAGAATCCCACTGGATCAAATATCTGTTGTGTAATAGAGAGTAAGTTTCTCTTAGTGATATCTTTAGGTACAGTTTTTACATTTACGGTACAACATAGATCATCTTTCTGTCTGTTCCACTGTACTCCCAATACTGAAACTGATTCTCCATCTTTCAGCCTTTCCTTCTGGTCTTGTATGTTTGTCATCCAGCCTCTTAGTTCAAACTTTCCTTTTTCCATTAGCTCTATGGCTTCTCTTCTGAATCTATTAACTTCTTTTTCAGAATCAAAACTTGTCACACAGTTGTCTACGTAGAAGGATTCTTTCAATCGTGTTGCTGTTTCTGGGTAAGTATCCACATTTTTATCGAGGTGGTGGTTTATTGTAGCCGCCAGTATGAAGGGACTGCACGCGACGTCGAAAGGGACCCTTGTATGTTGGTAAGTAACCATTTCCTCTCTGGTCTTTGGATCCTTCCACCATAGTAATTTTAAATATGTTCGATCTGGTTCTGTAACAGCTATTTGTAAGAATGCCTTTTTTATGTCAGATATAACTCCAAAAGTACCTGTTCTAAACATGGTCAGTAACTTCGGTATAACTTCTATAAGGTTTGTTCCTTTCTCTATGCAAGCATTTAAGGATTTTTTATTCTTGTCCTTACAGGAAGCGTCAAATACTGGTCTGATCTTTGTTGTGGTACTCTCCAGTTTGATCACTGCATGGTGAGGTAAGTAGTGGCCTTTATTTTTGTTATTTTCTTGTATCACTTCAATAATACCTTCTTTTTTCCATTGTTCCAAAACTTCACTGTATTCTTCTAGTTTTCCCATATTTTCTAACTTCTTAGTTGTAGACACTAGTCTTCTGTATGCTTGATCATAGTTAGACTCTAGCTCTGGTCCTTCTTTCCACAGCAATCCTACTTCATAACGTCCTTCCTTGTTTACTGAAATTTTATCATTGAAATCTTTTAATATTTCGGTCTGAGTTAGTTCTTCCTTTTTATATGGATCTTTTATACCTAATGTTTCTATATTCCACATAAATTCTAAACTATCTTCTGGAACGTTTGATACAAAATTGGAACTGACTGTTGTGTTATAAACACCTTGAATGGGACCTTGTAATGTCCAGCCAAGCTTTGTAGGAATAGCCACAAGACTGTCTGTTACATGAACAAAATTAGATTTCAAAATTGATCCTAAATAATCAGAACCAATTAACAAACTTATTCCTGATAGCTGCTCCTTAGGATCAGTCAAACTAATTTTCATTTTCTGTAAAATTTTTAGTAAGTTGGGGTCTTGTACTTTCGGTAATGTACCACAAAGTACATCTTGTTCCAACGCTGTCATTGTGGTCTGGTATGTATTTTCTAGGTTACTTACTTGAAGTTCAATGAGTCGGTGTGGTTGTGCAGTCTTCTTTACACCTCCGAACAGTGAATGTCCAAGACTTTCACTGCCAGTTACCTTTAGTCCTAGTTCTTTTGTCAGCTCAGCCTTTACATATGTTCTCTGTGAACCGGAGTCTAGAAGCGCTCACCTCACCTTCTTCTCTTGGTTGTTACAGGAAACTTTGACAACCAAGGTCTGTAATAAAGTTGTTCTATTATTACTTGTATAATTACTAACTACTTCTATTTTTTCAGGTTTATCCGGCTTGTCTTCAAGAGGATTATCAGAATCCGTTTTCTTTTTCTGTTCACAGGTTGGCCCCTGAGACTTCATGTTAGAACAAAGAATAACATGATGCCGTTTGCTACACGACAAACATTTTACATAAGCTTTACACTTTTTTGCCATGTGCCCTCTTTTAAGACAAATATAGCACCCACCCTTCTTTTTAACAGCCTCCTTTCTCTCTTCTAGACCAATACCACTAATTTTACCACATTCTAATGAGTTATGAGATTTATTACAAAAATAACAAAGTTCCTTAACATCTTTTTGTTTGTTTTGGTCGTTGGATTTTCCAGTGCTTACCTCTTTTGACACTAAACATGAAGCAGTTGGTACTGTGTCCGTGTTGCTTACAACACGTGCTAAGTTGCATCTTTCTTCTGCTTCTACCTCTTTACGAATAAACTTTAATAGCTGGTTGAGTTTTGGCTCCTTGTTAAGGGGTAGTTTAGCCCATTCAATTAATAATTTATCAGGAAGTGCTGACTCAATTAACGGTACTAACATACATTCATATTTACCTTTTGTTATGCTTAGTGACTCAAGTATTTGTAAGTTTACACTTATTTTATCATACAAAACTTGAACTTTAACACTGTCTTTCTTTAATACTAAATTTAACAATTCTCTAACGTAAATCTCTATTAGTATCTCTTCTCTTCCATATCGCCTCTGTAGACTCTTGATTACGCTGGTATAATTTTCTTCTGAAGCTGGGTAACTTGAGACGAAAGCTTGCGCCTGTGAACCTTCCGCCATCCCTTGTAATAAGTATTGCAGCTTGTCTTGAGCCTGTAAATTCCCATCCTTATGTATTTTTTCGAATTGGCTCCAAAATGCCAACCAATTTTTGGGGTTATCATCAAACTTCCTAATTTCAAGCTTCGGCAATTTTAGATGCGGTTTTGCCTCATAATGTTTATTTTCAATAACTCGTTCGGTTTTCGGTCATCTTGCTTTTAACTCAAGCCATTTTCTTGTATACGAATCGCAAGTGTCGCATTCTTTTTCGTACAATGTTTGGTCGAAATCTTCTGCGCTAAGCATGTTCTCCTTAATCGCTTCGTCGAGAATCTCCATCTTCTTAATTTTTTCTTGAAGAAACTCAAAGTCGGTGATGGTGTTAGCCGCCACTTCATGTCGGGTGAACACACGCCGTAACTGGTCGCGCTCCCGCGACAGCTTCTGGAGATCCATCTGACTGTATTTTATTACCGACTATTAAAGACACGGTGTGACGGTCGCCAATTATTGTGTATACAGCTTTCTGGGATTGATATTAATCTTACAGGTATTCAGTAATAAAAATACGTCGTCGTCCATACAGGTTTTATTGAATCGAGGTTAACCCCGATAAGAGTCAGGCCGTTCTTTTTTCGAGACCGCGTACTAATGTCACTTCCCCCAATCCGATCACTATGTACGGCAAGCCTATCCCCTGGGAGAAGCAAGCCAAATACTTAGGAGTCATTCTCGACAACCATCTGACCTTCGGGCCACATATCAAAGCAGCTCGCGACCGAGCTGCTTTCGCGATGGGTAGACTCCATTATTTACTGACGGAAAAGAGCAAATTGTCTCTCAGGTGCAAATTGCGTCTCTATACCGCCGTGATCCGTCCCATAATGACCTACGCTTGTGTCGTGTACGCCCATGCCAAGCCTAGATATCTCTATAGGATGCAGGTCCTTCAGAACCGATTCTTACGTAAAGTCACGGGAGCCCCCTATTACGTCCGTAATGACCGTTTACATTTAGACCTTAAAATCCCTACGTTAGCTCAGTTCATGAAGCGCCTCTCCAAGCGCTTCTTCGATTCTGCTATTAAACACCGTAACCCCCTGATCGCAGCGGCCGCCCGTTACGAACCCTCGCGAATTAGTCAGATCCGCCGCCCAAGGCATACTTTAGTCGATCCCGATGACGCTATTACCCTCCTCCAGGAGAGTAGCCAGGAAACTAGCACGCTTAGAAAGCACAGACGCAAACAGCCGTCATTCCGTCCTCGCCGTTGAGGTCCGTCGCGACGCCCCGATACGTTCAAAATCAGTCCCTAATTAATGACACCACTCAGATCCAGCCTGTCCCCTTGCTGTCCTCTCCCAGCGACGCCCTAAGCCGAGGCCCGTACCCCGCAGGGGGTGCCCTTAGCGTGTAGTCGTTTAGTTTGTAAGTTTTATGCCCTGACTGGAGGCAGACGACAACCTCTCTAGGTTGAACTACGAGATGCCATTTCGAAAAAAAAAAAAAAAAAAATAAGTTTGTTCACAACTGTGTAACTGCTAACACTAAATCTGCGACTATAAAATCTTAGAATGGAAAGTATAATCACCAATTTAGACTTGTTTGTTCTTCTACGAAGTGAGAGTACTTCATTTGATCATGAAGTATTGTTCAGTGCAACTGCACTGAACAATACTTCATGATCAAATGACACACAGAATGAGACAGGCAATCGCCTATGCGGGATACAACTGTATCCCGTATAGGCGATTGCCTGTCTGACGAAGATCGTGTTGTTCTCAAAGAATTTTGTCGGAGATTTACGCGAGCCGCTATACAAAGGTGGCAGAAATCCAACCGATTCCTTGATCATTTCAGGAGAAAGTACGAGAATTGGTTGGGAGCAAATATTGATGGGCCGAGTTTTGTGCAAACTTTAGTTAATCAAGAACCAAGTGTTGATGAGATACCAAGAGCGCCCTCAGTCTCTCCTGAACCGTCGACATCAACGTCCATTGGAACAATGACGAAAAGATCCCGTAAACCATTCGAAGATCTGGGAAGTAAACAAAAAAAGAGAAGATCTGATGAACACACAGGCGAAGATTCCAGTGAATTGGCATATGCAGCTGCAGCACGCTTAAAAGAAGAAGGGCATGGAGATATCGCCTCTGTCATCGAATACATGATGAAAAATCCTGAAGCAGCCGCTAAATTAAATGAAACGCCTATGAAACAACAAAACAGAAAAAACAAATGGATGAAGAAATTGAGGCCCTTATCCCCACAGAGTGCAATAATAATAATAGGGTGACTCATGAACTAATGATGACGATGATCGACGCTAAAGTTTGCACTTACCTTTCTGAAGCTCGATCAAATGCATCGTGCTACCTGTGCTTAGCAAAGCCTACAGAAATGAACCGCTTAGATGCTGTAACATCAAAAATTGTGTGTTCTGACCTGTATGAATTTGGCTTGTCATCCCTACACGCCCGTATAAATTGTATTGAATGTCTGTTACACATTGCATACAGGCTCGACTTCAAACGGTGGGCAGCGAGAAGTGATGAGCACAAAGAAATGCTACAGACAAGGAAAAAAATAATTCAAAATAAATGATTAATTAATGATTGATATAGTAAAACAAGGCTCGGGAACCACCAATGACGGGAATACTGCAAGAAAATTCTTTGAGTTTCCTAATAAAACCGCAGCTATAACCGGTTTGGATGAAGACCTCATCAAAAGATTTGCTGTAATTTTACAAGCAATTACATCTGGAGAGCAGGTCGATATAATAAAATTTAGAGATTATGCCCACAAAACAGCAGAAAAGTACGTATTATTATACGACTGGTACTACATGTCGTCAACCGTTCATAAATTATTAATCCATGGGGCTGACATAATCGAGAAAAATAATATTGTGCCGATTGGGACTCTCTCGGAAGAAGCCTCAGAGTCTCGAAACAAAGATTTTAGGAGGTTTCGAGAACATCATTCGCGGAAAAGAAGTAGGCAGGATCCTAATCAAGACATTTTAAATATGCTTGTTGTTTCTTCGGATCCTTTGCTAAGTGCACAAAGGCCTAAGTTAGATGCCAAGAAAAAGCAGAGCTTTTTTGCTGAAACTCTCGACTTAATTCAATTTCAGGAAACTGAGTTCGAGTTTTTGGATATATCCAATCTGGATGCTGACTCAGAATTGGAATCTGACAACGAGAGTGCTAAGGAAAATTTGTAAAAAAATTATATATGTACATATTTGTAAATTTGTATTTGAGTGTGTTTGGGTTTTTTTTGTAATATTAAATGATATTTTGTCTTTTTTTTTATTTATTTTACTTTATTTTACAAATGCTTAGTATTAATTCCTTAAATTAAACTATTTTGTATATAATATAACTTTATATGTTAAGAGCCTATACTACCTCAGATTAGCAACTCTATTTGTGGTGGTTCAAACTTCGTCTGTAATACTGTTAAAATAACGTTCTAATCAGCTTGCACTACAAAGCGGTTGTTACGTCAGTCACTGCGGCCGAATAGTGCGAAATGAGTGGTTTTTATTATTTATAAAATCAAATTTTCGTCTAAATAAAAAATTAAGTCAACACGATGTTAGATAATATTGTTACCTATCTATTAGGCTAAAAATCATCATTAACTTCCGTAGGGTTTCGGAGATCCAACACAAAATAAGTGCAAAACGAGTTTTTTTTGTCTTTTTTTCTATCGTGATTTTTTTATCCAATCGTGTTTTCGCTTCAACAGATTTAATGATTATAAGTCCAAGTTTAATGGTGTCCAAATAGCGAACTCTTAGGTCTTATAGATACCGAGATCTAGATCGCCCAATATCACCAAAACAGCAAATACAGGCTCTTAACTAAGAGTTTGATAATCTTTTTTTATTTAAATTAATAAAAATGTGTCAAAAAACAGCATTTTTTTTATTTAATTTTTCTTGTTTTGTGTGTTTTAATATTTGGGTTAGTAACATATTGAACTTTTTAACTTGGACATTAGAAGGGATCGTTTTACATGTAAAAATAAATAAAAATATTTTGACGATTTTTTAAAAAAAACGGCGTTAAATTTTTTGTCAAATCGGCAACCAAAAAATCATAAATAATTAGCACTATGACCACCTCCAAGGATAGTACGGTTAAACATGCCGTTTAGGAGATAATTCAATCATTTTTCAATTTTTCATACTAGCTTCATACAATTTTTTTCCGTAAAAAAAATATATTTCCTTCGTTTTTGGGCAGAATTAACTCGGGTGTAATTTTTGTACATAGTAATGATTAATAGAAGCGATATCCGGCATAAAAACAAGCACTTGCAAATTGAAATCCCTAAGTCTATGAAAGCCGATTTCCAGCCCACCGTGCGGCGCGGCGGTGAGGCTAAGCCCTTCGTCCACACGTCGACTCATCATGTATTCGTTTGATACGACTCTACTTTGCGTATGCTACTTGTTCTCGACCAACACTCGTACACGCGTCGACCTAAATATTCGCGACTTTCCCACCGTTTAGGATGTCTGATCCAGAAGAGGAAATTTTATTACCATATATTGCTTTTCTGAGGGCAATGAAACCGAAAGAAAAAAAGAAAATTTTGGATACAACCATATATTGAAAGAAATTTAAATTGTCGAGCTTTTGTGGCTGCGAAGGAACTACAACAAAATGATAAAATGTTTTTGTTATGCCACAGAAATGTCAAAAAAACTTATTTGTCTTTATTTTACACAATTATTATATAATTTTTTTCGTTCGCCATAATTGCTCATTCGTATGATACTCTAGTCGCATGCGACGAGCACAACCAGTCGCGCAGAAGGTATCTGACGTGTCGCGTCGACGCGTGTACGAACGTTACCGAAAATATATGGTGGAAACTGCCGAGCGACACGTATGACATCCGTATCATCATACTCGAATCGCGAGCAAGTCGACGCGTGGACGAAGGGCGTCGTCCACCTTAAGGTGGATGCTGAAGGGTAGCCCGCGAAATTCAAATTTTCTTACGTTTTTTGCAATTTGCAGGCCAGTGCTAGGTTGTATGTTGATTAAAATATTGTTTGCGACTGTAAGACGTATGTAGTAACACAATTATAATCATCAAAATCATCAATACAACCCTCCAAGTTCATAATGGTGCAAGAATGATTTTGACCTTGGAAAAGTAATTTTGACACCAATATGAACTTTGAGGGTTGTATTGATGAGTTTGATGAATATAATTCTGTAACTACATACGTCTTACAGTCGCAAACAAAATTTTAATCAACATACAACCTAGCACTGGCCTGCAAATTGCAAAAAACGTAAGAAAATTTGAATTTCGCGGGCTACGCTTGAGCATCCACCTTAAACCGTATAAACTGAAACGTAGTGATCGTGTTGCTTATTTTGTTCTTGTTTAGCATATTTTTTTAGCGTTTAGCTAAAAACATATTTTTTTAACAAAACATGAAAAGAATGTAAATCGCAAACTTTCTTATAAACTTAGAACAAAAATTGAAATCGATACTCGACTACGCGGCGGTTTGGCGGTGAGAACCCTGAATGCTATTTTGTACGTCAGATTCGGCATAAAAAGATCAAGAAAGTGCTGATAATCTTACACTGTTCCAGACAGTGTACTACTTTGTATCGGAACCAAAGAGAGTTACGACTCTAGCTCTCAGCCTTCCACATCAGCTAATGTTGATGAATTTCAAGTCATTCATATTCTATTCCCCTGATTTTATTTCTTATATTTATTTGATATTTATTTGTTGGCATTTTTTAGACTTTTAGAGGTTGGCATATTTTTGCCATATTTTTACACCAATCTGAAATAGTTGAGTTGGCAACACTGTTAGTGATTTGATTATTTTATATACCAAAGAGTAAAGTAATATATAGTTATTTACTCTGTGCAGGCAGGCAGCTGATAAAATGGAATGGCTTTTGTGTTGTGATTTGTGAGAATAATAATCGAATAAATCTAATTAATAATCAGTCATCCAGACTTTGTTTGTTTATGTGAGATGTTAAAATCATTCTACATTACGAATGTGTATGGAAATGAATTTACAAACTTTATTTCAGGATTTTAATCCTAGGTAATTGGCGATTACTCTAAAATATGTTAATGAAATGACCGTAAAGTTGTTATTAATTGTTTTTGTTTTTCACAGCAAATTCGTGGTTCACAGCTGTTTGCTGATATTCACTGCGTTATTAGCTTTAAAGTTAGATAACTCTATAACATGGTCGTACTGGGCCGTGTTTACACCAATATGGGTGTGGAAATTTCTTGTAGTTCTTGGTGCCACAGTTGGCACATATGTTTGGTGGCAGTACCCTCATTTCAGGTAAGTGGTTCAATACAACTTAAAAATAAAATAAAGTAAACAGAGTTAAAAATGAAAGGTAGTTAGTAAGTACATAAGATTGTAATGATATGTTTACCTTGAATCATGAATATTATTTTTTATTGTTAGTGTTGTAGTGACACAAACTGTATAATATATATTCAATGTCACTGCATAACTTTAACTATTGTACTACAAAAATAATAAGTACCACATCTAACTTAGTAGCATTACATAAGATAGATTGTTAATTTGACTATAAAAGGTCACACAAATGATTACATCTTCTCATTTAGTCTGATAAAGATCTTAAAAAAAATATGTAATTTTCAGGTTGGAGGGTGAAGCATACATCCATTACAAAGCTATGCTGATAAGTCTTGCCATTCACTTAATTCTTCTAATGTTTGAGTTGCTTGTGTGCGACCAGTTGACCACCGGCCGCCATGTGTGGATACTGGTCTTTATACCACTTATCTTCATAAGCATAGTTTCTATTGCCATCTGTATATGGTCGGTGAAACATGATCGCAGCTATGAGGTTTGTATAAATTATTCCTTTTATGACACAGGGATTGATTTGTTTCCTGATATTTGTGAAGTTGTGATTTACAATAAAAATTACTTATAATACCTTTGTGTCAAGCGTTTATCAGTGGAAACTTGTAAATAGCCTTCAAATGAATATTGTTTAAGAACACTGTCTATATTAGCTGTAACTTTCCTTAAATAGAATAAATAATATAAAATAATGAATAAGATTTATTAAATTGATATGGGTTAAACAGATTTTGCTTAGGTATAGGTAATAATAATATTTGAACTCATGACCTATTTATCAAACAGTATTTGTTGGTGAATAACATACACACTGAACAGCACAGCACCAAAGTCCAATTATTGTTTGTTTCAAGCATATTAATTAAAAACCAACCCATTACACTCAGGGGTGTCGTATAAAGCGACTAATGTCTGAGACAGAACACTTTGCGCCTCCATAGACCAGAGAATGAGCAGCACCGTTTTCTGTTAGTCTTTCATCACTGCGATCTCCAATCCGCCTGCCAAGAGTGGAGATTACGGCAAATTCCTCCCATCATGGGAGAGGCTTATGTCCAGCAGTGGACGTTATGGGCTGTTGTTGTTGTTGTTATTAATTAATTGGACTATGTATTCAAACATCAATCAGATAATATGGATAATATTTTATCTAATGTTGATTATGTTATTATTATAAAAAATCCCTGGAAGCACAAACCACCCACCCACTGCTACTACACTGCACCCACTGTTATTCCTATTTTTAATTACCAATGTTGAGTTTAATGCGTTTTAAAATTATTTTATAGTTATATCAGCCCTTGGTGTGCCCCTGCTAGGTAAAGGCCTCTTCAATTTTTGCACTTCTCACCGCTACCCACCATTAGGCAAGACCAATTGTCGGCTGTAACAATCTAAGCCATTGTGGGTGTTCACACTTTGCACATTTGCAATGTTACTAAAGAGTATAAAAGTGATTACAGAATTCAATACATCAACATTTAAATTAAAAACTTTTTCTTACAGTTGGAACTATTTTGTGCTGTAAATATTCTCCAGTTTATATTCCTGGCGCTCAAGTTGGATGAGTTCATCAGCTGGTCATGGGAGGTCGTGTTTGTGCCTCTGTGGATATTGATGTGCCTCAGTCTTGTAGGTGAGTGTATGTACGGCTTTATTCACATTTCTTATAGGAATTGTAGAACTAGAGCTGTACTGTAACTAATTTAAAATGTCACTTGATTACTCTTACATGGAAAGAAATATATTAAATAGAATGAAGTCTGTGCAATATGCAAATATATTGATGCTGTTTGGCAGTTCACTGAATTAGTAAAGCTTTTCCTAATTAGTTTGCCAAGTATTACTTCAACTCACATTAGGTATTCATAAATTAGATTAGTACATCAGCTGCTAAAGATCTGATAGTACTAATATAAAATTAATGATAATCCTTTGTTTATTTAGTTATTAGCCATGCCCTAGTTATCTTAGAAAAATAGTTCAGTGAATTAAACGGGCCTAAACCCAGTTGCATCACGACTCTTCTGTGATTTGTCAAATCTAGCACGTCTCCTAACTGCTCAGCCCGTCTCCACTTTAGTGGGAACTGGCTTAAGCATTTAGCTTATCATCATCTCAAGAATAGGGAATCATACAAGCACCTATCGTTATCGTAATCATTGTCATTTACTTGGAGATACTTTAGTACATTTATCACTAAAAATATGTCTTTTGTCTCCAGGGGTCCTGTACAGCATAATATTCGCTGGGATTTTGCTCCGAACGCCCGAGGTCAACTTACAGCAGCGGCGGACTAGCTTTAATTCTGCGCTAGCTTACACCTTCACAGTCATACCTATATTAGTCTTTCAGGTTCGTAAGACGACTTATTTATTTATGGGTACCTACAAAATTAGTTGTTAAAACTGGGTATAGTTAGTGGGCACTAACTATACCCAGTTTTAACAACTAATTTTGCAGTTTGTTGCAGTACCATATACTTTTCCCTCTTGTGCTCTTGTGACAGTATAGACTCCATACTAATATTACGAGTTTAGAGAAGTAAAATTTGTTTTAAGTTTGTTTGTACGTAGGGGTTAATCTCTGGAACCAATAATAATGAACCAATTCTAAAAATTATTTCACTGGCAGAAAGCTACATTATTCGTGGGTGCTACAGGCTATAAAACATAATTATGTATATCATGCATATTAGCTGAGCTATCACGTTTTTTGAGAACGTAGTTGCTGGCGAAGTGCTACTCCTAAATATTAGTATTAGTAGTTAGTAGAGCTTGCATTAAGTCATAGTGCTAAAAGTATATACTTATTTTATTGGTCATGCAACTCATACACATGTAAGGAAGTCTGTAACTAGTAAATTGCTTGCTTTGTTTTATTGGTGTTGCACTGGCCACTGAAAACTGGCATTATGCCAAAGGTGTATGAATAAGTAGTCATACACTAAAGGATACTCGGAAATGTACTCATGTTATTTAGACGATACAACAGAAATAGGTTCCTAAGATAATGGTGCCGTGGACTAATTTGACAGGATTAAACTAATATTTATCTTGTCCTTTTCATAATGAAATAGAAAGAAAAAGATGCATTCAACTTAAATTTAGTTTAGTTTGTGAACAAGGGAATCGGCACCAATGTAAAATTATCTTGCGTGACCCACTTTCTGATGAATTAAAATTTTATTCAAATTGCAATAAGTATAGGTACTATGGGGGTCTTTTCCGCCTGACCATTTTAATTTTTTTTCGCTTAAATCATGCGGAGGCGCCGAGCCACGCCCCCTTAAAGTTTGGGCCTATTAGGAAAGCGTCAACTTTGGCGCGCAAAATAACAATAACTCTCGTTTGGCGTGCGTCGTCAGTGCGCTCGGCCGAATCGGTATCTTTTCATTCATTTTTTCTACACAAAGTCAACGGGGCGGGGCTAGAGAGTGTTTTTATGTTGCGAGTGCAAGCAAAAATTAGCTTAGTGGTGGTCAGGCGGGAGTGTCCTCGATAGTACCTACCTCTAACAAGAAAGAAATATCAAACTAGTGACCGATCAAGAAAACCGATAAAAACCCGGATAAACCGAAATAAACTGTAGAAAAATCCTAAAGGTGAACGCAGACCTAGCCGTACCGCAGTCGCTGCATTCGAACTCTTCGTATAAAGTTCTATGCAATCTGTGTCTGTGTGCGAGATTGCATAGAAGAATTCGAATGCGGCGACTGCGGTACGGCTAGCCAGACCTAGGTCTGCTTTCACCTTTTGTTGTGTATGTTCCACAGGTGCTATTAACGAACAAGCTGGATGATGGACTCCCGCTGTCCTACACGGTGGTGGTCAGTCCTCTGTTCGTCAGCTACGCCACCCTCATCATCATGTCGTTTAGCTCCAAAGGCGGCAATAAATGTAAGTACATACCTTTTTGATGAATAATGTCTGAAATATATATTTATATATTTTTTACTTAAAAATCGGCAGTTAGGAATTTGATGAGGTTCCTGAGCATCTATGGCTGGCTGATGTAGATGTGACATCATAATTTAAAGAACTTCCAGCTAAGGATAAACAAAAATTCAACATCGTACGTCATCCATTTCTACGTCGAAAACTGTAGTATTCTAATGGTTGACAAACACAAAGCATTTGTGACCAGAAAACAGTGGTTGTATTGTGGTTTCCACTACGACGCTCCTGCGTCATAAATGACTAATCATTACGGTTAGTGAAACTGATAGTGGTCAGTCTATAGAAGTCCTGAAAATGAATAAAAACAAAATTTAGGTCACCCGCGTGAAAGACCCAAGCCCTTTCATACAAGGCAATAGGCTAATAAAAAGCTTCGGTACTCCAAAAGCAATAAATCGGTTGGATATTTTCTTTCTTCTGTTACCAACCATTTTAAGGGTGAATTATAAAATCGCGAACCTTGACCGATACATCAATCGCTTTATTGATTATGCTTTATATTTTAGTTTCCAAAGGCTCACCTTTATTGACGATAAATTTTATAGACTTTAGTCAGTCTATAAAATTAGGTATAACTTTCTAGACCTGAGTGCTACCAAGAACCTAGTACTAAATGTTGCTACTTGAATAGAAAGGGGGATTTATAAATCTTACTGTTTTTACTACCGTCGTTACAGGTAGTAAGTGGCCCGAAAGTCTGACAACCGGTCTTTCCAAGGAGTATGTGAAGATAGATAGATAGATTCATGTATTTGCCTGAAATATGGTATTTTACAGATTTTACAACAAATACACAGTAGTTCTTCATATTCCGCCAACTATGTAAATTCGGCATGCAAATTTTGTGACAATAACAATGATACTAATTTAACAAAATAATGTTAAGAGAAAAAAATAATAATAAGTACTAAATCAAGAAGGAAGGAAAGAGAGGGAGGGAAGGTTAGATAGACCGTCGTTCCATGTAAAATACTAATCAGCTACATCAGGTTACACTGGAAGGCCAACCCCAACATAGTGCGGAAAGGTCCAGGCAGATGATGGCTGTTTCCACTACTAGTGTTTTTGCTGGGTCAGGATGGTCATCATTTTAATTATTTGACAATATACATAAACGACTTTCTTTTTCCAGGGTGGTTCGGTATCAGGAAAGACTTCTGTCAGTTCCTTCTATCAGTATTCCCACTGTTACAAGAGTACGCGAACATCGCGTACAACAACAACGTGAACCGAGGCGCGAACGCCGTACCGAGCGACCCCCCCGAACCTTACCGAGACGATGAAACACGGAAGAAGGTCAAAGAAAGCAAAAAATCACAAAAGAATTCGAAGAAAAACGAATTCATGAAACCAGTAGTGCCTATTACGAGTATTGACATGCCAGATTGATGTTTATATAGCTTGGTAAGTGCTGAAATGTGTGTTCACTCGTTAGATGATATCTTCAGTGACCGCCGTGATCGGGCTTCTAAATATTACAATGAAGCAATATTAAACATTGTTAAGTTTGATATTAGGGCTAAGCTACACGTTCCGTGTTTAGGTTAAATTAGTAAAAGATATTACATTGTGTACATTACTTTTTTATTGTTATTTATATGTAGGGTAATTAATTGATGTTTATTTACAGTTTTATTTGTTTGCTATGTTTCAACTGGCCTTTTTTAAGTTTTAATTACCCCACATTCAAGTTTCTGTAATACCAAAATTAGCATTGTTTTTCTTGCTTCTTTTACAATTTTGGTGTCATAGAATAACATTTATATTGAAGATTCATAGACACTAAAGAATGTAACAATGAATTATTTTGGTATAGTAAAATATTTTGCAACATATTGTATTGAAAGTGATAAAATTCGAAAGTATTTTTGTAGGAGGTACCTGTAAATGAATTAATCTTTTATTTAATTAAGTGGCTTTAATATTAAACTTGCAGGTAATGGTGATAATCGTTAGTCATATCAAAATAAGCAATCTAACTGTGTAGGATCTAGTATTGTTGGTTCTCGTCACATTGACTACTATACCAACCGAGTTTTAATACATATTTTGCCATTACTTTTAGATGAAAATATTTTAAAGTCTCAACTCTTAGGTGCCTACACATATGGTCGGTTTAAGTTAGATCACACGTGTCGTGTCCATATTCAAAACTCGAGCAAATCTATCGGCACCTATGCATTCGAATTAATATTTATTTTGAAAATCATGTTCTTAGGTAAATTTTTCGTAGGTTATAATTATTTTTTAAAGTTACGGGCATAAGAGTATACTTAGCAATGTTAACGTGTTTGCTTTGCACACACATAATATAATCGGACGAATTGTCTTAGTGACAATACATAAATTTAAGATTATTGTGAAACTTGCCCCTAGCCTAAGCCCTTACGTTTGCGAGATCAAATGAAGTATGGGAAGTAAGTGAAAACGAAAGTTCTTTATTGTAGAAATTTTGCCTAACGCTAATAAATTTTGTCGTCTAAACAATATGATCGATTTTATTCGTGGCTTTGACCCGGTAGAGTATTTCTTGGTAGTTAGAGTATTTAGGAAAATTTCCAATACGATTTAAGGAATGTTTATAAAGAGTAAAGTTAACACTCTTCCTCCTCAGTAAATATTTTAACTTTTAACATCGGTTGATATTCCAATGTGCATTGACCGTTAGTGATCTAAGAGTAACTGTCTATGGGACTACTCACACTTATTCAGCTTAAGCCCATAGAAAACAACGACTTTGTATGAGACGCGTACGCGCGCGTTCTGCTGAACGGATGCGTACGCGGCTCATACAAAATCGTTGTTTGCTATGGGCATAGGCTGAATAGAGCTGAATACGTGGGAGTAGTCCCTAAGGTACAACTCCAAAGGCAGGCGCAGACCGCAAACCTCAGCTGCAGAAACTCCAACCGCCTCGATACACCGCAGCGACACTGCTGGTTGCTATGTAACTCGATGAAATCGCTTAAGTTGAGTGACTGCAAGCCATTAGTCTCGTCACTAACATAGCGGCAAGACATAACTTTAACAGATGGCTTTTGGTTATTTTGTAGCGGCACTACAAAAAGTACTATAACTAGGTACATTGGACAAAAAGTACTACAGCGCCATCTATGAGAAAGACGATGAATTAATAGCGAAATACGTCAAAATCCTACATCGCGCAAGCAAAGTTATACGCGACATAAGACTATATACAAGAACCCGACCACAACTGTCGGGCAGTAGCTCACCAGACAAAACACCCGTCTGGTCGGAGGATCCTCCCTTTTCTTTGGGGGATGAAGAGCTTTACACCCTGTTCTCCATACTCCCAAAAATGTATAAAGAGAAATGCCACTGCCTTTTTAGGGTTCCGTACCCAAAGGGTAAAAACGGAACCCTATTACTAAGACTTCACTGTCTGTCCGTCTGTCTGTCACCAGGCTGTATCTCATGAACCGTGACAGCTAGACAGTTTAACAACAAATACTAAAAACAGAATAAGATTAATATTTAAGGGGGGCTCCCATACTACAAACGTGATTTTTACACAATAATTGGTACGGAACCCTTCGTGCGCGAGTCCGACTCGCACTTGGCCGGTTTTTTTTTGTGGTTGGCGTCTCACAGGTCAACCTAGGAGGTTGTCACAGTAAAAAGATAAGCAGTAGTGTGACTCGGACGTGTACTTGAATTCAATGCCTAGTGTCGACCAGTGCTAGGGTTGCTACTATCGGGTACATAGTGTGGTTTATTGTTAAGAAAATAACGCGGCGCGCGTGACTCAGTCTGTTCGCACCTTGAAGTATCCTTACGGGCGGGGGAAGGGGTGCTCGGTTAATTACGTCATCGTTTCGTTCTTTGAAGCCAACCTACTGCTTATAGGGAACGTGCACAACGACGGTGCTGCCGACTGGCGTCACCAATCCGAATCTTGTATCTATTAATACTTGACATTGACATGTAAAACAAGTAAACAAAATTAATTTTATTATTGAAAATGATTATTCTAGCTAATCATAATGCATTGTTGCATTTCTGGATGTACCAATACATCCACAAAAATGAAAATTAATCAAATAGCGTAAAATAATAAAATTCTATTACTTTCCAAAGAATAGTACTCTCATACCATGTGAAAAACGCAAAAATGGATAAATGCAGTAAGAAAAATATTTGAACACAATTTGTTTTTGTTACACTCTGCATTGAAAAAGTTCAATTGCCTTCAAAATCAACCGTCCAAGCAAACATTAAATGGTACTGGCGTACCATTTAAACTTCAGCGAACACACATATTAGACTGCACTGAAGTTCACACCGAATATTCCTCAACAGTTAAACAAAGAGTCCACATGTATTCAGATTATAAACATGGTTATACAATAAAGTTTTTAGTTGGCTGCACTCCTTGTGGTTTCATAAGTTTTGTATCTAAATGCTACGGAGGGCGTTCTATTGATTGTTTTTATAACAAATGATTATGGATTAGGCTGCACTGAAGTTCACACCGAATATTCCTCAACAGTGGAACAAAGAGTCCACATGTGCTCAGATTATAAACATTGGTATACAATAAAGTTTTTAGTTGGCCGCACTCCTTGTGGTTTCATAAGTTTTGTATCTAAATGCTACGGAGGGCGTTCCAGACGGCACTGAAGTTCACACCGCATATTCCTCAACAGTCTCCACATGAACTCAGATTAGAAACATGGTTATACAATAAAGTTTTTAATTGGCTGCACTCCTTGTGGTTTCCTAAGTTTTATATCTAAATGCTACGGAGGGCGTTATAGTGATTGCATAAAACAAATGATTGTGGATTGATTTGTTATAGCCTGGAGATACTGTTTTCGCTGCTAAAGGATTCCCTTCCATTAAAACATGTGTTGAAAATAAGAAAGTTGTTTATGCCACCGTTTCTTCATGCACCACAATTTTCATCAGAGAAAGTAAACGAAACATACAAAATTCATATTGGTCAACATTCATGTTACGCTGACGAACATTATTGATAGACCGGAACCCATGTTTTATACTTTATAAATCCTAATCAAAAATAATACTTTTGAAGAGATTTGCGTGACAGTGACAGCATAAGTTTCCTTTACTGTCCGCATAGTGTCTCTTTTGTCGTTTAGTGCTGCCACCTATAGTTCCTGCACGTTCCCTATAATTTTGTGAGGTTTCTGTGAGGTTGTCTTCTGCATAACGAGACTATCTTGTGGATGCCTCACCACCGGCCAGGAGCAATGCCGCTGCAAGCGTTCTGAATTAGACTAAGTTATTCCCCCGCCGTTTACGATCTGCAGCCGCCTTACGATGTGTACTATGGGGAATCCCCGAGTTAGCCCGCGAAATTCAAATTCTCTTCTGTTTTTTTTTAATTTCGCGGGCTGGCGCTTCCACCTTTAAGTCTTGCCAGACTTCAATGAGACTGAGGTATAAGAACACAAACTCTTTGTAATATTATGTAGTCTCAAAGTTACTATCTGTCTCATTTCTTCCCTAGAAAACTGTATTATGGTAAAATGACTAAAATAAAAAAGCTACCTTCAGCAGGAAAATGTTTCTTATGAGCTTGCAAATTGAGCTCCTTTTCGTGATGCAGTTAAAAATCATAAGATAAAGAAATCCTGGGACCTCTAAATATCTTTACTGTATTAGACCATTTGATGTTACAAGTGAATACTAAGTACTAAAAAAAAGTTGGGTCAGAAACATTTTCGATGATTCAACTAGGTAGTTGAAGTAGTAACGTACAATATGCAGGTAAGTATACATGTCACAACTCTCCCAAAGGTATTGGGTGAGACATAAGTATTGGTAAATACTGTTGTACTTCTACATTTTGCGGATGAAAAGAAGCCAGTCTATGTAATACTTGGATTGGATTGCTATTTATCAGTCAAAATATCCCATTTTTTGGTTGGTTTAAAAATATTTCTTGAAAGAAGTATCCTGTATTCTGGAAACTTTTCTACTTTATTACTACGCACTCATATAAAAAATAGGTGAACGATAGTAAAGTACAAGTTACGTGATAAGAACCCATCCATGTTGCACGAAAAATATTTCAGCTGGGTGGCGGTAGTGACGCCCTAAAGAGGAACACGCACGCACCGCCTATGATTTATTGCCACGACACTATTTGTTCTAACTTTCCAACTGTGGAATTTTAAAACGGTGTAAGGGACGACCGGCTGTTAGGTTTTCGACTTTCAGTCCTGAACATAACGTTGTAAATCCAATGCGTGCTCAATTGGCTTCCAGTATTAAATATGAGAAAAGCACTAAGTAAGAATACATTTATGGCTTATTTTGCTCTAGATCTAATTTGTGATACCGACAAATTAGTTTTAGGCTAAAGTAAGCCCTAAATGTAGCCTCAGTGTAATGTTGACTAATTAACTAAAATGTTCTGAAAGTTTTGTTGACAGTATTTTTAACAACTCGAAATGTCCAAACACGAAAGCGTCCTTTGTCGCGAACACGATTTATCTTCCATCAAGTAACTCAGTACAACAACAAATTAAGAAATTAACATAAAATAACCTTTGCATGTCTGGCAAGAATAATAATAATTGTGTGAACTGTATACTTACCCAGTAATTTCATAACAAAAGGAAATTAACCATTTACGAAGATATAAAAATATTTGCCTTGCCGCGTCAATAAAAAGCTAAAGTATTTTGTCGTACATACGTTCATATACCTACTGACGTAATGGAATTAGGGTGAAATCACATAATTATGTAAACACGGATCAGCGTTTTCGAGTATCTCTATCTCTCTCTGTTACGTAAAGTAAAGGTGTCATTTGATGGAGCGAGAAGTCCGATCGCAAGCATTCACATCGGAAGCACTAACGTGCGTTTGGACCTCTCACTTTAGTGAGTTGCAATAGAAAGAGAAAAAGATACAAGAAAATGCTGATCTGTGTGTGTCAATGTGATTTCGCCCTTAACATAGTTACATGAAATAATATTTGAAACTGTACAGGGCTATCTATAAATTATGTTACTGTGATATTCTCTTCCTATGTGTCGCAATACGCAATATCGTTCGAACAATTACCTGAATATTTTGTTAATAATAATGTTTGTTTATATTGTTTCGCAAATTATTAAAATACTTATCAACTGTACATATCGAATGTGTTTTGCTTATACACCTTCTCCCACTTTTACGTTTTTTTATTATCTGTAATTATAGTACCTGGCATAAGCATAATCCGCCTGTAAAGCGGAGGCCACACCGCCAGCTAGCGAGCGAGCCGGGCGAGCATAGTTTCTCCTCTTTTTAACCGACTTCCAAAAGGAGGAGGTTATCAATTCGTCTGTTTTTTTTTTGATCAGCGATATCTTCGGATTTTGATGGTTCTTTTTTTGTTTGAAAGAATATTATTTCGCCGTTGTCCCGTTAAGGGTCCGTGCACAAAATTAAGAAATTTTGAACATTTTTGATCACTGCTTGTGGGAAAGGCAAGAAGAATTTGAACCTTATTTATTTTTATTATAAGAGACAGGTTCTTCATCTTGTCGACTGCGGGAACAATTGTTTTAAATAATGTATATATTAATGGCAATCACCCATATTCAAAACCCCTTTTCCGCAAAAGTAACGAGCGAGTGATGTTTGTGGTTCGCTGGACAAAGAACTACAAAATATTCTGAATATTAAAAAATATGAGTAACATCAATATATGGTCTACTCGTAACATACGGGAAAACATTATTGATTTCTATACGAAATATAGCAGAAAAAAAATGTTGAAAAAACTTAATTTATGGAAAACGTCGGGACAAAAGGGTATTTTTTTCTATACCTTAGAAACACTTTAAAGAAAATTTAAAAATTACTCATTAATCTCAAGGTAGCTTTTTAATAGAATCTGAATTTTAATTTATAAATAAACAATAACTTCATTTCGTAAATAATTCGCAAAGTGAGCTATATTATCGACCGCGCAAACCCGCTCCCGTCAGTAACAACCGGGCTCTCCCAGCGTGTGCACGTATCACTTTGCTTCGCAAGCGCTCCCGAGTTTCGATCCAGTATTTATATTAACCATGAAAACGACACCCATGACGGAAAATCAAAAATTTTCCTCGGCGCCATCTTGGTGTTTCATTATGACCTCAGTTTCGTAACCAGCAACCCCAAAAACCATGAAAACGACACCCATGACGGAAAAACCGTTTTTTTTTCTGGCGCCTTCTTGGATTTTTAGTTCGACCTCATTTTCGTAATCAGCAACCCTAAAAACTATGAAAAGTACACCCATGACGGAAAGTCAACAATTTTCCTCGGCGCCATCTTGGATTTTCATTATGATCTCATTATCGTAACCAGGAACACCAAAAACTGAAAACGACACTCATGACGGAAAAACAATAATTTTTCTCGGGGGCATCTTGGATTTTCATTTAGACCTCATTTTTGTAACCAGCAACCCCAAAAACCATGAAAACGACACCCATGACGGAAAATCAAAAATTTTCCTCGGCGCCATCTTGGATTTTCATTTTGACCTCAGTTTCGTAACCAGCAACCCCAAAAACCATGAAAACGACACCCATGACGGAAAATCAAAAATTTTCCTCGGCGCCATCTTGGATTTGCATTACAAATTCATTTTCGTAACCAGCAACCTCAAAAACCATAAAAACGACACCCATGACGGAAAATCAAAAATTTTCCTCGGCGCCTCTTGGATTTTTATTTTGACCTGATTTTTGTAATCAGCAACCCCAAAAACCATGAAAACGACACCCATGACTTAATAACCAAAAATTTTCCCTGGGGCCATCTTGGATTTTCATTTTGACCTCATTTTCGTTATCAGTGACCACTTAAACCATGAAAACGACACCGATGACGGAAAAAACAAAAATTTTCCTGTGCGCCATCTTGGATTTTCATTTTGACCTCATTTTCGTAATCAGCGACCCCGAAAACCATAAAAATGACACCCATGATGGAAAAAACAGAAGTTTTCCTCGGCGCCATCTTGGGTTTTCATTTTGATCTCATTTCATTATCAGCGACTCCTTAACCATGAAAATGACATCCATGACAGAAAAACCAAAAGAAAAAACCACCTTCAAGTATAAATAACAGGGGTATGTTATGTTTACTCTACAGAGTGAACCTCAGTGGCCATTAAGTCGCGCTAAAGTCTAGTCGCGCAAGTGTCTTGGCGCGCAAATGTCCGTTCGCGCATAAGTCTAATCGAGCAAAAGTCCATTCGCGCAAGTGTCCAGGCGCGCAAAAGTCCGTTCGCGCAACAGTCCAATCGCGCAAAAGTCCATGCGCGCATTTGTCTTTTCGCGCAAGTGTCTTTCGCGCAAAAGTCCCAGATCCACAAAAATTAAGTTTGTCCTTTAAAAAGTTTGTACGGAACCCTCAGTGCGCGAGTCCAACTCGCACTTTTATTTATCATTTTGTAAAATGTTTAATGTATCTAAATTCTTCTAATACAAAATTAAACCATTTTTATTTTGATTATGATAAATATACAATACAGTAGACACACATTCCAGACTTTTATTTCTAAACCGTACTGACTTTATAATTATGTATCATAAAATAATATCGTCTACAGGATCAACTCGATCTTCACCCGTGTGTGCGTGTATCTGCATGAACAATGCACACTAACATAGGATCGCAACGAATTTGCCTAAACTCTAGCGACTGAACTTTGTGCACGGACTCTTAAGTTTGGTGAAGATCTGCTGCTGATTTTCGGAGATATACAAGGGAATTCTTCAATAATAGACGGCAGAGCTGTCGTGAATGCTGCAATCGCTTGGATGTTTATTGTTAACACAACATCATGACGTAAAATCACGCCAATCCAGCCTGCAGAAGTCGGTGGCAAAATAAAACTGAATCAAATAAACAAAAGTCAAAGACTTCTAAAGCTAATCTTCAATTTTTATTTTGGAGTCGGTTTTTTTTTTGTTGCAAAAACGTTTAGTTTTCATACTTCGGTCACTTTCGGTATTTCGCGGTGTGAACCGAAGTATGAAAAGAGGTGAGATGATGCTCGCCCGGCTTGCTCGCTCGCTTGATGGCGGTGTGACCTGCGCTTAATGTTCGCATTGCTGGGACAAACACAGGACTCCAGTGAGGGTTGGTGATTGTCACAGTGTTTGATTCTAGAACATGCCGTTTTCTCAAGATATTTTCTTCATCGTTTTGAGAGCAGTGGAGATAAAATAAATTACACAAACTAGTGCCTGCCGGATTCGAACCCATGACCGCATAAAACGGGTAACCATCGGATCCATCAACATAAACCAGATCAACCTCTATGTTGCCTCAATTCGGTCATACAGCTTTGATCGATGCGATCAAAAAGGCACAAAATATTCAAAATGACATTTACGATCAAAGAAAAATAACTCAAACATACATCCGCAGGTTTGCTATTCAGCATTTTTATGGGACTCAAACAACTTATGATCATGCGAGGCAAAAATTGCAGAGGGAAGTAAAATATACTACCCTTTTTGTTCGTCGATAATACCTGCAATAAAGATAGTAGTAGTATATATAGCAAGTTCCACAATTTGCGGTGTTCACCAAGGACGCATACTATTGGCTGCTGAACTTTCCTTGACCCGTCATTTTAAAGGTTTTTGCCAGGAAACATCGATTTTGATATACCGTTGTTACCGTTGTGTTCTTTGTCCTTTAATTGCAGCCGAGCTTGAAAAGTCGACTTATTCTTAAAGGCTTGCATTTGAACACTATCTCACCTGATGTTACCTCAGCAGGTTTCAGAGGTTCTTGGGTAGGTAGGTTGGTGTGAGTAGATTGCGTTAAGCTGAGTAGACATTCAAAGCAATTCGTCAATGGACCTATTCGTATATTAAAGTGCAACCTATGCACGAGATCAGGCAACTCTGAAACGGTTTCCAGTATATTTATTCTACAATTCCATATTCTTGGTACGTCCCTGTCCTTACGAACAACTAATTTGTTCAGTCAATAGGAATCTTTTAACAACTTTACACAGGAAAGTCTTCAACTATTTCGCTAGTCATAAATTCAAGGTTGAACACTACTAAAAAGTTTAACGATCGCAATTCGCAAGTTGTCCAGCAAGGGTTTAGACGCTTCGTCGGATACCTCGAGGGGACTGGCACCGACGTCGCTACACATCGATTTTGTACACAATACTATGCAGTGATTCAGTCGTTACCATGATACCCACCAGCTAGTACGGACACAAAGGACATTTTTCTTTTTATTTTCGCTATAACATATTTTTTTAACAATGTTATCAACTAAAGTGACCAGTAAGAAATGGATAAGTGAGGAAACTCCGGATGAAGAGGAGCTCTTCTCTCATTGTCGGGAGATGGAAATGGTTTGTTTTGCAGTTACTAAAGTGATATTGGACTCTGACAACAAATGGAAGGGTGCACTTGGCAAGACAAATACACATTCGTTGTCCAATCGGAACTATATTATGGAATTAGTAAATATACAGGTAAGTAAGCTAAGGAGCGTCCTTTATGAATAGATAACTATTTACATTTTTAAGAAACCTTCAGAATCTTTCTCAAAAACGTGCATTTGTAAAGTGCTAAATTAGTTGGAAGGTAATTAATAATAATTAACCATGAAAGAGTGAAAGATTTACAAAATTTTGAAAGAAAAATATGACCTAGTAAGCGAAAGCAAAACATAAGTCAGCTGATTCATTGAGCTCCATTAATTTTATCGTTCATCGATGGAGTTGTAGAAACCAACAAACACCGCGGTACTACTTAGGTACATAGTAAGTAATGTTTCTAATAATTCTGAATTTCAGGTATTAGATCAAATAATAGAATATTTAACGAAATTAGTAAAATCATTTTACAAATTGAATCCTAAGTTGGCTCGATTGAAAAAGGACAATGGGCTTCTCTTGAGTAAATATGATCATATTTTTGATAAATTATGTAGCATACGATTTGTTATGTTACAAACTATACATGGGCTTATAACAACTATATTGAATACTTGTCTGCATCGAGAAGACTCAAGGAAAATGATTGAATCGTGTTTGAGGTAAGATTTTTTTTTAACCTTATGAACGCCATTGTCACATATACGTGACAAGCAAGCTCGCGACACAAATATATGACAAAAATTGCGGTGCACTGTAACACGAAATAAACATTTAAAATAGTTTTTGAATCCCTATTCTTTTTGTAGGTATTTTCGATGAAATTGTGGCTTGGCGTGGAGAGCACGCCCTGTCGTTCAAAAGGTTAAACTGATTTCATATTTCTTTGTTTTCGTTTCATTTGAGGAATACCTAATATTTTTCAGTTTGGTGGGAATATACAACGATTTGATCGGATTAAGTTATAAGACATTTGCAGCAAAATTTAATATCGGAAGTAATTCTTATCCGAACATCATTAGCGAAACTAAAAATCTCACGCTAACGAAGATTGTTCAAGTAAGTACCAGAATAAGTTTTTGAAGTGAAAACTTCTTTAGGCGCGTTGAGCACTTTTTGAGTGAAGGAAAAACATTGAACTCATCGTCACGTAACGTAACGTGCGGTCACGCTTCGTAGCCGTTCGTAGCACTCGTAGCATCCGCTACGGCGTAGCACCACATAGGCATGCGCGGGGCATAACCAGTGCTACGACTGGGGCGGGGCCTGTGTACTTTTGTTTTCACTTCTATCGGCAGTCCCCAAAGACTGCTCCGATTTTTTTGCAAAACTAACACAATCACAAACGATGCATAGGCCGCAATTGTTTAATTTCATTCGCCCACTGACGAGTCGAAAATGCTTATGTTCCATTGCACGGGCTTTACCTAGTTCCTAAGCAACACCAACGGTATCGTATCAAGAATCTTTGAATTGATTCTCTAGCAAACATTCTCATGGTCTACCTCTACTGCATCAATTTGTATAAACTATATATCATTGGAAGTTCTGCGCAGTTACTTCCTAATTTACAAACCCTTCCTGAATAGCAATCGATGCTATTGTTCAGCTTACCCTTAAGGAAATTGATACCGACAGTGAATACCTCTAACTGATGCTATAGATAAGTAATACGAACAATAGGTAGAAACATGTTCTACGATAAATCTATGACTTTATGATCAGTGAGCATAATCTATTCTACCTCATGCAATATTCATTATTCATACGAGGGCCCGTGCCCGTTAGCCGTGTGGTATCCGGCAGTGTAGAATAGAACCAACCCATTACACTGACGGGTGTCGTATAAGGCGACTAATGTCTGAGGCAGAACACCTTGCGCCTCCGTAGTCCAGAGAATGGGCAGCAGCGTTTTCTGTTACTCTTTCATCACTGCGATCTCCAATCCGCCTGCCAAGCGTGGAGATTACGGCAAATTCCTCCCATCATGGGAGAGGCTTATGTCCAGCAGTCGACGTTATGGGCTGTTGTTGTATACGAGGGCCCTGAAAGAGAACAAGTGTGTACCTACCCATTATAAGGAAAGGATTAGAAAACGTATTTGTGAAACCGTGCAGACCTGATACTTGGTGATAAAAATCCGGTACGATTTTCTACTGTAGTTATAGGAATCAAAACATCATCCAGCTCAATTCAAGAGATTCGAAGAGTGCCCTTTTGTCTACTATTCAATAAAGTTAAAATCTTCGAATAACGTTATAATATAAATTTATATTTTATCTTCACAGGTTCTGGCCAAAAGCCGAGCTGAAATCAACTGTCAACGCCTAATAAACTGTTTGGTAAAAGTATATCAACCTACTCATAACTCCGACAATGATTCAAGTTCTAGTTCCGCGGAGAGTTTAGAAATCTATCAGTAAGTATTACATGTACTTAGCTTAAGGAAGAGCGGTAGATTATGAAGGAGTAATGTTTGATTTTTTTGCCAACTACTTCGTCATCGGTCATCGGGCATCAGGCTCCCGATCGATTTAGTCTAACGCTGGTAGAAATAGGGCGTCACTGAGTTGAACCCAACTGATTATCAAATAGAGCCTCTGATAAAATGAAAGCCAATTTTCAGCACCCTAACAAAGCACATCACCCCACCCACATCCACCATGTCCCGAAACACTGGTGATAAGCGACGAGACGCCTTCATCGTGAATAAAAAACTGAAAATGAAGCAAGCGCAGAGCCTCATAGAGTTGAAGAATGAACACAATAAAAGACTAAACGAATTGGTGACTACGCAGAATTCTGATGCGGAAGTACCGTACTTGTCACTCTTGACTAACGAGTACACTTTAGAACATATTTTTAATAACGAAGGTATGTTATTTTGTCTGCTTTTGCAACATATAAAGGTAACTGTTGGGTCACAGGGCTCCTCTCTAAGGTTGAGTCCAAATAAGCGTAATTTTTTGAGTCGTGTCAATTCGGTTTCATACATAGTTGAGTGCATTCGTGGCCCAGTGCTGGTTGGTCAAAATCAAATGTCCCGTGTTATTTGAACCCTCATCTTTGTTTAAAAATATACATGATATTGTTTTGTTTCAGATAATATAAATAGTATACTGCAAAGCGAAGAAATGTACATAGAAATATTATTAGATACTGTAGCACATATGTCACCTAATCTACTAGGACAAAATGGCGTCAAGAAGCTAAAAACTGGTAAGCATTAACACTTGGTATTAACTCTTTGTTTTATAAGTAGACAGGCACTTGCCTCACCCAGTGCTGGGGCAATCGCCACAGAGCTTCTTGCATCAATGCCACTCGTATATTTTGAATAATATATCATTTTCGCAAACATGTTTGGAAATTTGAGCATTATTTTGACAACCTTCTTCGAGATAAATCGAAATTGCTGTACTGGCCAGATACATGCGAGCACAGCGGCCGGCAATAGTAGTATGAAAATCCAATGAGGGATTTTCTTTTTAGCTCTTCCTTAGTCGCCGGATAGATGGCGCTAGGAGTTAGTATGATAATGCAAGGAACCGAACCTAAAAAACTGATTTTAATATGATGATGATGATGTCGCTGATTTTTTTTTGAAAGTGTCAGTCAACGAGAGTATGTGACGTGACACAATGTGTTTTTTTCCAAGCGTTTTGGCTTTGGCACCAACTATCATAGTAAGTTCAACGCCATCTATAGAGTTCCTGGAAACTAAGTTTTTTTTAATACCTCAAAAAGAAAACCTCTCATTAAATTCTGTCGTGTTTAGCGGCCAAATAAATTACATAGTAAACTCATATCTGTCGTGTTATTAAAAAACGGAAATGGAACTCCGAAACATGGCAACCAAGGAGGAAACGTATCAAAGGTTTTATTTAAATTTCGAATTGGCTTGAAAATAGAAGGCGGTTTACTGAAAAAAAAAAACAAATTAACTCTTCAACGCGAGAGTTTTTGTTTCCTCGCTTTATTTGAGAATTGTACTATTCAAGCCTTGGCCCCAACTAGGCATTGATGGACTTACCCGTTCGTCCATCAATGCTTCTGTCGCTGGCCGCTGCAGTAATGTACTATATTAAGTCTCAAGTCTAAATCGATAATTCTTAACTCAAATCACGTTCGAATGTTCTTTCCGTTTCTTTTAGGACGCATCCAGGCCAGCAAGAAGGCAGCACATAAAGTGACAGAATACTACCAAAACATACTTTGGGGCGATGTCGGGAGCTGTCTCGAACATATTGTCCTCTGGTGGTCTCATTATCCCTTGGCTATGAGGTAAGGCATTTAGTGGTTACAAGTTTAGTTTAATTGATGAAGATTGTAGTACCTGGTTTAATTTAATGGTTCCTTGCAGGTCACCAAACACAAGCCAAAATCTACGAGAGTGGCTATTTGCAACTTTCAATGTTAACAGTAAGTAGGCTTAGAATGTATAAATAAATTAACTTAGAATAACGCATTAAATTTTATTTTCCTATTTCAGATACCCCAGAATTAATATTATCATCTTTAAGAATATTAGCGGATGCTTTAGGGTGCCATGTAACTTCCACATCTTGGGATAAATATTTTGGGTAGGTAAAGCAAATTATTCTAGCGTAAACAAATAGCAGAACACCTATATATCAAAGCCGATAGTCCCTAATATTTTTATTTGATCTCTTTCAGCGCGACTTTGACCACCAATTTACAGTTAACAACCCTGAAAGTCAACCCTGAAATATCTTTATACATTACTGAGGTAAGTTTGATAAAGCTTAAAGGAATTCAGTCGTATAAATTCAATAGAATAAATTGTGATGTAACGTTTTCCCCAGAGCACCGAATCTGGCGCAAGTTTCGCGTTGATGTTACAAGCATTAGTGACACTAAACAACCAGTGTGAAGTTACATGGGACTACATTCTAGGAGCTCCTTTAGAAGACTTACCTATTGTGGAGCAAATACCCATCTTGCATCGACTTGGTAAGAAATTATTTTGCTAAAGTGTTTGTGTTCGTGCTACGGAGGGGAAAAAACTGCTATCTGACTAAGGACCTATCTAGCTTACGCCGGAATACAGGACGTTTGGACGAACTTTCAACCCAGATGTCCTGTAACCACTTTTATGGAATTAGACTTTTACCCATTCACAATGTTCCAGATCATTCCATTCACACATACAGACTGTGGTGTCTAGCGGAGACGCGACGCTTAGCCAACCTATGGGAGATGAGAGATTTTTTCCGAATAGCACACAACGATATGCAGGCTTGTATGGAACAACTAATCAACTTGAGGTTTGCTGATCATACTATCACTATCGAATCAGGTAAAAACAAGACTTTTTTTTTTAAAACAGCAATTTTGGAAAATCTATTACAAAAATCTGTTTGCAGGAAAAATTGGAGTCCACGAAAACGTTTGCGCCAAAATGAGAGAGAAATTGGTATCGGAAGTCAAAGTTAATATACAAAAACTCAAGGTAAAGTAAATAAGTGAACTTATTGTACCTAGTCAAACTGGAAATTTCGCTCATAGGAATAAGAACATTTTTTCTCATTAGGTAGCGTAAAATTCATATTCGTATAAACTGCTAACTTAGTAAAGTCAAAGTTTGGTCTGTAAATAAGGCAAACCTCAAAAAAAGCACATTATGATTTAGGACATTTTGAAATGAATGCTATTATTTTATTTTATATTTTTCGACAATAATATTTAAAATAAACTTTTGGTTTGATATCTAGATCTTAGTTTTAAATTTTGGCTGGTCATTGAAAACTAACCCTGTATAGCAGTAAAACTAATCTAGACATTATTACAGGAAGCAACAGAGGAGATAATCCAAGTCCTATCATCAGTATGTGCGACTACAAGTTTGGCGCATCTGACCATGATATTCCCGAGCAATGCGGAATGGCGGCTCGTCATTAGACCACCGCAGACTATCCACTCTATTTACGTACACGAGTTCCTGAGTAAGCATTCTACTACCTCCTACTAATTTTTTATTTTATAAGCAGCCTGGTGGCGCTTTGCGTCGCGACAGTGACAAGCGACTGAGACGGGAGACCACGACCGTTACTTGACTTTAGGCAATGTATAAGCATCAGTTCGCGAACGAGACAGAGACAGCAGACAGAAACCCGAGACAGGAGACCGCGCGACAGGTGCTGCCCCTGACCAGCATAGCTATTCACAAACGCTTCGATTCGACAAGTCGTATGTCTGTCTTTTTTTGACATTACGAAAGCGAGCGAGATAGACATACGACTTTCCGAATCGAAGCGTTTGTGAATAGCTATGCAGTAGTGTCTAGTGTCGCGCTCGAAAAGTATATTAAAAATGGCCACTTTTTCTGACTCTATCGACAGACACTCCGATACTTAATGAATTGTAGCTTTGGTTGTGGTGTCGATCTCGATCTCGACCCACTGTCGCGGTCTCCTGTCTCAGTCTCCTGTCTCGTTCTCCTGTCTCTGTAGCGACGCGAAGCGGCTACTTTGTCACCGTTCAAGCAACTTGCGTCAAGCGGCACTCACGCGCGTTTCTTGTTTCCATTGAATACCATTACTCCACAAACAAGTTGCGTCTCGGTGACTCTGCCTGCTCTAATCAATTTCTATCCTTGTTTTCTCCTCTCTCGTAACACGCATGTCGCTTGAACCTTTATCTCGTGACCAAGATGTAATCTAACCCTTCTTGATGTATGGGTTTTATCTGTTTGCTTTTACCGTTCCAGATACAATGTTACTACCAGTAATAATGGCAACACAAGACATGACGACATTGAACATGATACTTAGGCTCATGTGCGAGTCATGGCTGCATCATATCTACGTTGCTAAAGTTAAATTCACGTAAGTAATTTGTGCAAGAATATAAGTGCAAAATCAGAGCACTCTGGTCCCTCCCCATGATTTCCAGATATTTCAATCCAGGTAAATGTCAACTGGTCGCTGAATACTGAACTATTTAAAATTTCTTTTTTTTGTACTCTTACAGCAAAGATGCAGCAATGCAACTTCTGCATGATTTTAACGAAGTAAGAAACTGGCTCAGCGACTGCAAACATCTGGCCACCGCATCGAGAAAACAAATGCTGCAGAATGAAGTTCTAAGGTACAGAACATATGATTAGTGACCTTAGTGCACTGAAATGAAGGTCTTAATTACAACGACTTATTGTTTCTTATTCAGGAGGTGTGAAGGTGTGGGTAGATTGCTGCTGCACGCTCCGGGTGATCTCATATCAATGCAAGACTCCACGATGCAGTCTGCCCAGCAAGTTCGGAAGGAGGGTAACGTAGTCCAAATACTTAGTTTAATGCCAGAAAAAAAATCCAAAACCTTCAGATCAGCTCTGTACTAGCGTCCTAGGGTGAAGTCTCCTATAAACGTCATTTACTGGATGGTGGTCTCTAGGAAAATTTTCATTAGCGTTGTATCGTTTTATAAGAGAGAGCGTAATAGTTAAAGGTCTAGTTATTGAAGTGCTATCTAGAAATTAAATTAAGATACGAATAATGTCCCATACACTTGATAGCTGTGACGCAGATTATTCTTCCTTACTTCCTAGTAAAATGGTAACTTATTCTATAATACACCTACAGACTCTTAACATAAAGTTCTTTTTCTTTTTTCCAGTATCAGAACACGATACTCCAGAACAACTAATGCCTGCCGAGATGTACGTCCCCAATCAGAAACAATGGCTAACGTTACGCGCTAAAAAAATGAAAGGACCAATCGCTTTTACACTATGCTGTATCGTTCTAAGTTGATGTAGGTAGAAAATATAAATAAAATATATAAAATATAACATTCAATGTCATTTATTATTTATCCTTAATTTCATATTGAGATGAACTTATAACTAAATGATTCTACATAATTACATAGTAATGAATAATAGGAAACTTATTTTGACTTTTTGTTTAGTTAAATAAAAAGATATAATTGATATTTTATGTTTTGTCACTACACACCAATTATTATTTTTTATAAGTTTGATTTTGAAGACAAGTAGGTACTTCATTTTATTTCCTTTAGTGGAGTAGGTATGTCGTAAGCATGCTAATCATTGAAAAGTTTCAAACAAATACATACAATTCTACAAAAACATATTTCTTCTTAAATGGTACGTTTTCAAGATATATTTCATTTCTAATATTTGCTTATACAGGGTGGGCCATATCAGTGTTGGCGATTTAATTCTACAATTTCTCGGTAACGCGCGGCGCGGGGTGGCGGGGGGATATGTTGTTCGCTGCGCCGCTTCCTGGAAATTTAGTCGCCATGGAGCCGTACACGGGAGTGCAGCGTGCATTTTGTGTCCGAGTGTATTACGAAAACAATAAATCAGTGATTACTGCACGACGTTTGTATCGGCATGAACACGGTTTACGCGATTTAAGTGAAGTTCCAAGCGCCAATGTGTTACGAAAATATGCGCTATGAAAAAATACGCTTGCATGAACGTCCACTTCACAGCCCTAAGCTTGTCGTGTGGGCTGGGATAACGTCAACCGGTATTATTGGGCCATACTTTTTTGAGGACGAAAGAGGGCAAGCGATGACGGTTAGAGCTAACAATTATTGCAACATGATAACAGACTTTTTGGTGCCAGCTTTGCAAGAACTTCAAGGCAATACCTCGAGGATGTGGTTTCAACAGGATGGGGCCACATGTCATACGGCTAGGGTATCCATAGAGCTGCTGAAAAATGTTTTTCCCGGAAAACTCATCTCGAAAAGGGGGGATATTGAATGGCCCCCACGTAGCCCCGATCTCTCTCCATGCGATTATTTTCTATGGGGCTACCTCAAATCGGTAGTTTACGAGAATAATCCGACCAATTTAGAGCAGCTGAAGAGGAATATTATTCAGGAAAGTAACAAAATACCGAGAACAACTTTTCAACGAGTTTTCCAAAATTTGCGACTTCGGTTCCAAGAGTGCCAAGCAGCCGAGGGAAGCCATTTGGACAACATTATTTTTAAGTCTTAAAAATTCCTATGCCTCTACTTTTTAACAATACAAATATATTTGTGTTATGTTTCGTAGTTTTTTTTAAATCGAATATTTAAACCGCCAACACCCTTATGGCCCACCCTGTATCTTTCAGCAACACAATTATATAGTTTGAATTGAATTTGAAAGCTAAGAATCAGTGACGCGGAGATAAAAACACCAATAAAATAGTTTCTTAACTTATTTAAAAACTACATTGCAATTGGTTCATATTGTTTTGAAAATACTACTTGAGTGACACAGCTGCGTGATCATTTAATACTAGTGTCCGACCGAACAGCGATTTTTGGTCGAAAAGCCAACGCTTCGGTCGGACACTATTCTAATACACATAAATATGATACTTAAATCTAATGTCAATTTCTACACATTCAGTCAATTGCTAAAATAGTCTCGATTAGCATTTGATGCTTCCTTATGTCAAATCGCCTACTTTCTAGCGATGGTACTCCGATGTGAGTGATCATCATCATCATCATCATCATATCAGCCCGGAATCACGCACTGCTGGGTATAGGCCTCCCCTTTTTTCTGCCACACTTCCCGGTTCTGTGCGTCCCTTATCCAGGTGTTTCCCGCGACTTTGACACGAGTGTGAGTGATAGAGCGAGACAATTCTATGTTTGAGCAAAGCCATGGGCACCGGCAGAATTTTATCCAAGGTGGTGCACCTTCAATTCCATGAAAACCGTTAAAAAGTTAAAAAGCGTTTTTTTTCAATCCGATTCGGATAATAATATGTTATATTCAAGGAGTAATTTGGCCGATCTATCCAGAAAAGCCCATCAATTGAAAAAAGTAGGATTCGAAAAGCAAGTAGAGCCATCTTGAAAATTTTTGCACCAACCTCGAATTTGATAGGTTTTCTTTTGTCTTTTATTAAAGAAATAATTCGGCCTACTATAAACAAAAGCTTATGAACGCAAAGGGCATAAGATGTCTGAGCATGCTAGTATATTTTCGGATAAATTAGGTTAATTTTGTTAGTACACCCAGAAAGGCAAAGTGCAATGGAGAGGGCTATGCTCGGAGTTTCCTTGCGCGATCGAATTAGAAATGAAGACATCCGCAAGAGAACCAAGGTTACAGAAGTAGCCCGAAGAATTGCCAAACTTAAGTGGCAGTGGACAGGGCACATTGCTCGCAGAACGGATGGCTGATGGGGCCGAAAAGTTCTGGAGTGACGACCGCGAACCGGAAGACGTTGCGTTCGAAGACCTCCCACTAGGTGGACCGATGACCTGGTGAAGGTTGCGGGAATCCGCTGGATACAAGTCGCATGGGACCGGTCAATGTGGCGACACTTGGGGGAGGCCTATGTCCAGCAGTGGACGTCTTGCGGCTGAAATGATGATAATGATGTCATCATCATTATCATCATTTCAGCCGAAAGACGTCCAGAAAGTAAAATAGGAGTACAACACTTTTGGATTTTTGGCTCAGATGCATTGGGTTTTTCCATGTATTTTCTTGTCTGTTAGGGGGCTTGCACCCTGTTGCCGGCGCCCATGAGCAAACCGCTAGAAAGAGAGCGAACTAGTCACCAGTACCATCGCTAAATTCCTCCTGTACGTATGTTACTACCAGTCTTTACACCATACCCGTACGTTGAAGGTGAACCATCAACCAGGTGATTCACAAATCCATATTTTCCTCTATATCTATTCTTTCTATCTTTGTTGATTCTGTCATTGGAAAAAGGGAGATTCGATATGTGGGTGAATACTTGCGACAGTACTTTTCGCTCTAGTCTCATTAAGTTACAGAAAGAAATAGAGATACAGAAAAATACTGATTAGAGCTTGCATGATTTCATCCTCTAAGCTCATAATATCACTAATCGTCATCTGAATCGGACCGTCGACACTTCTCTTTCAATTTCTCATACTCATTCCTCCTAATGAGATCCTCCTTAATCTTCTGCATATCACTAAGAAGACTACTTACCTGAACGTTATCCAATTTGTCGTTTTGTACGGACGTATCGCTGTCTAAACCTGAATCATCATTTGACTTGCCCGGTGCGGCCATTTCTGCATCTGATGGTGTGTGGCAGGATTCGTCTGAGCTTTCGTATTGTTTTTTGTCGAAACGATAAGCTCTAGGAACTTTATCGTCGATTCGTTTGCGGTTGCGAGTAATTGCGGACTCGTTCGAGGGACTGTGACGCCCGTTCGGGCCCTTCTTTTTTCTGCGCATGCTCTTTGCGATAACTCGCTTCTGGTGGTCCAGTTGTGGGAATAGTTCTGTCGAAGAAAATATATTTGAAGAATTTGCATTTTCACTTATACATTTTCATTTTTACCCTACAAATAAGTCAGTCAAGTAAGTCAGTCTTCTAAACTAACTATACGAAAATACTACTTAACGTAGTCACCTTCTGAGCCCATATTTTTAATGGGACGTACCATCAATAAGAAAGAAGAACGTGTTATACGTACCGTGCGCGCAACTCAGTGCCTTCTCCGCGGCGTTCATCTCTGCCTCCTGTATGGAGTGTCCGCGCGCCTCCGCCAGGCGCTGCGCGCGGAAGTACACGCCCACCGTGTATATGCGTGTGTTGGTCGGACCCAGGCACTCGATCACCCTGGGGAATACAGGTTCTGTTAGCGCCCAAACTTATTTTAAGTAACGACTAACTGGCCAGGGCAGGCAGTCTCGACATAGATAGCGAATTACTAACGAATAAATTCGGTTGCAATAATGATGCTTGCCAGTAACGCAAGTATTTACATCCAAGATGCGATTTTCACAAGCATCATTATTGCAACCAATTTTATTCGTTAGTAATCAGCGATTGAAAGTTAGCGATTGTGTCGTTATCTCTGTCGAGACTGCCGGCCCTGCAGTGCAAGTACGTAGCACTCGATTCGATAAATCTGACAGTTATTCTCGATAAAATGAGTTTTTAACCAATCGAAAAGTCGGATTTATCGAATCGTATCGATTCGATCGTTATCGATTGCTACGTACTTGCAGTGCTGGGCCGGCAGTCGCGACAGAGATAACGACACAATCGACGTCTGTCTGTCTAGACATAGATAACGACATTATCGTTAACTTGCCATCGCTAAAATGACAATTCAAATATTCGGTTACAATAACCATGCTTGCGAGAATCGCATCTTGGATGTAGAGACCTGCGTTTCCCGCAAGCATCGTTATTGCAAACGAATCTTTTCGATAATTATCGAATTAAGTTAACGATAATGTCGTTATCTATGTCTAGACAGACAGACGTCCTATCCCAATGTTTTCTGGACTTCGACAACAGCGCCATCTACCGGGTTTAACTCTAGCTAAGTCCAATTCAGGTAACCTCATATGTAAAACAAAAGCGGTCAAGCAGCAGTCAAGAAGAAAAAAGAAGAATCAAAGTTTTTTTTTCCGCTGACATTTTGATAATACGCCTTTAGAATTGCTATAGATCCTCAGTTAACTGCACAATCGTGATTGCACAAAAACATTACTTTGAAAATTAGAGGCCAAGTATGTATAAACGATGTCAAATGCCATGTTCGGGTAAGTTCGTCCAGTTTCGCCGTCTAACACAAGTCAATTTTGTGCCTACTTGATTGAGCTTAACACTTACAGATACGACTTACTTTAATGGTACTAAAAACTCAAATTACCTAAAAAATAACACCACAGAGATTATTTATAAAATAAAAAACTGAAATAAATTAATAACTTTGAAGACATACTTGTACATCGGTATATCGGGCTCCCCTCCCTCCATAGACCTGAGCGTGAGGCAGCACTGCTGTAGTTTGGATTTGGGGTCGTTCCAATCCTGGTTCATGATGAACTCCTGCAGCCGCGGGAACAGGCATGCGTTGCAGAACGCTGTGCAGTAGTCTAGGTCCTGGAATTATGAGTTTATTAGCTTCTGCCAGCGGCTTCGGTGTGATGTTTGATAATTGTCCAATGGGATCTTGCCCGGGATAAAAATATTCCTATGTTTTAATCCAGGTTATGAACTATCTATATGCAAAATTTCATCCAAATCCGTTCAGTAGTTTTTGCGTTAAAGAGTAACAATCCATGCATAGATACATACATGCTCACAAACATTTCGCAATTATAATATTAGTAGGATTTGCTATACTGAAGGCGCCATACCCGTAGCCAATTACTGGAGACCATTTAGATAGCCATCAACACGCTAAGATGAAGATATAATTTATGTTAGTGTAAATGTTCGTACACAATGCAATAGCGTCGGGCGGCGCGTTCTGCGGGACGTCGAGCTGCCGACCGGCGCGGCGGGCGTCTACTGTGGCCACTCACATATAAATGCATGTGTTTGACATGCGACACGCTGCACGCGCCGCTCCGCCGCACGCTCGATTCGAGCGGCCACTGTGTTCGTACACCTATACGTTGATTTGTAGGCGAACGCGCACGCTCGATTTCGACTTGATTCTGAGTGAGTTTTATCTTATACTTGACTAGGCAAAAAAAAATACTTACGAGCCCAACTAGTTGTCTCGATTCAAAGAGATTCTTGGAAAGAATGACGCAAAAAGCAACCTTAAATTTAATGGGATAAGACCAGAAATACACGACAGAAAGTTTTACTTACCTTATCAATATACAGCGCACCAAGGAACGCTTCAAGCAGATCGGCCTTGTGTTTCTTAGTGGTGGGCTTCGCTTTAGGGTTGTTGTATATCGCGTACGTAGACATGTCGAGGTCGTCGCACACCAACGACTGAGTGCGGTTGTTGACTAGAGATGAACGGAGTAACTGGAACGTACAGTACATTGGTAAATAACGTGTGATAGGACACCCAATAAACCTATGTTCAACAAAAACTATAGCATACAAACAACAGAGAAATTAAGGGATCAGTCAGGAGTCGATGAAGTACGCATCTACACGGATCGGCTCTAAAACTCAAAAAGGCTCAGGGTTAGTACACTCCCTAAACCTCAACATTGGCTCAGGGTTAGTACACTTCCTAGACCTCAACATTAACTTTCACCTACCACTAGGCGAACACAGCTCAATATTCCAATGCGAGTGTGTCGCCCTGACACAAGCTGTAACAGCCGTAAAGCGTCTAGGGGTTCACAACTACGGAATCATATTCGTATATGATAGCCTAGCTGTGCTTAGAGCCCTAGAAAAGAAACAAACTAACAGTAAATTAATATTTGAATGTCACCTCGCCCTGGAGAGTATATCGCTGTCCAACAGAATCACCCTCCAGTGGATTAAGGGGCACAGTGGATCCCTTGGCAATGACGCCGCAGACGAACTTGCTAAGAGAGGTTCCGAGATGGCAGTGCTAGGCCCGTACCCACTCCTTCCCCTACCTTTCTCACAATTCCGTACATGGATTCGCCAGAGATAAACTAAACTACATAACAACAAATGGTCACGGTCTACAGACTGCAGGCAGTCAAAAAAGGGCGATGCCAAGTCTGCATCCGCGATTAACAAAACGACTGCTCAGCCTAAGTAGAAATAACCTCAGAATAATAATAGGGACAATAACGGGCCATTGCCCCATAAACAAACATCTCTTTAACATAGGCGCCACAGCCCACTCTGCAGGGGCTGCTTTTACGCCGAAGAATCAGCCGCCCACGTCATCCTGGAATGCGAGGCCGTGGCTAACCAACGCAAACAAATCCTCGGAACGGTGAGGTCGCTCCGCGAAGCCTGTCAAGCTCCCAGGAAACTTCTATGTTTCTGGGCGGAGCTAGGCTGGCTAACTTAGCCAGGACACCTACGCACAACGGACCGAATGAGAGTCTAAGTGCGGAAAATGGAGGAAAATGGAATGGAGGATGCATTTCGAGCCAGATTTGTGATTTCGAAGGATGGCAAACAGGTGGTTGTCGACATGTCTATAATAAATTATTTTTCACACTCACATCAATTTGTTTCCTTCGAAACTTGGGAAACTTGATCAATAAACATGATGTTCGTTTTTAACAAAATTTGAAGGGTTTTGAGGAATACCAAGGTTTCTGGGTTAAAAATATGTTAGCAGATTACTGAGAGACTGATACAAATAAGATTTAAAATAGCGCAAAATTTATAATATTTTGAAAATTTGATATCCTAATTTTTCGACTTCAGAATCTCAGCATTAAATCATCTATGCAAACACGTGGTTTTCATCTATTGAGCAAAAACGCTGTCGAGTGTAATTTTTCGTGGTTAGCCATAGACATTTTCCCTTTCTGGGTGTAAAAACATGTTACGGCTGGCCAAAGCCGGGAATAAGGAATGCCACATTTTTGTCTTTTCCTGAATCAGCTAGAACCAGCACCTGCGGTACGCTCCGTGTATAAAAAATACAATTACGGCAGTGTAGTTCAAGAAACGAGCCTTTAGTTTGTTTGAAACCCCTTTTTATCATCTGTCCTAACATAATCACAATAATAGAATCAACCGCTCTGCTGTTTAGTTTGAAAGACGAATGTTACTCACAGACAGATGTCCCTCATGATGGTCGGGGAAGTGTCGGTAGAGTCTGTCGGACACGACCAGCTGTAGCACCGTGTCGCCGAGGAACTCCAGGCGTTGGTTGGAGCCTAGGGTCAGGTGTGTGAAGCCAACTGAACGATCGGTGAATGTTACTCACAGACAGATGTCCCTCGTGATGGTCGGGGAAGTGTCGGTAGAGTCTGTCGGACACGACCAGCTGTAGCACCGTGTCGCCGAGGAACTCCAGGCGTTGGTTGGAGCCTAGGGTCAGGTGTGTGAAGCCAACTGAACGATCGGTGAATGTTACTCACAGACAGATGTCCCTCGTTATGGTCGGGGAAGTGTCGGTAGAGTCTATCGGACACGACCAGCTGTAGCACCGTGTCGCCGAGGAACTCCAGGCGTTGGTTGGAGCCTAGGGTCAGGTGTGTGAAGCCAACTGAACGATCGGTGAATGTTACTCACAGACAGATGTCCCTCGTGATGGTCGGGGAAGTGTCGGTAGAGTCTGTCGGACACGACCAGCTGTAGCACCGTGTCGCCGAGGAACTCCAGGCGTTGGTTGGAGCCTAGGGTCAGGTGTGTGAAGCCAACTGAACGATCGGTGAATGTTACTCACAGACAGATGTCCCTCGTGATGGTCGGGGAAGTGTCGGTAGAGTCTGTCGGACACGACCAGCTGTAGCACCGTGTCGCCGAGGAACTCCAGGCGTTGGTTGGAACCTAGAGTCAGGTGTGTGAAGCCAACTGAACGATCGGTGAATGCACGAGCCAGGAGTCGGATGTGCTTGAACTGGATACCTAAAAAAACAATAATATAATTAAACATTTTTTTTTTCTTATTTCCATCTTTTTAGTTTAGTAATGTGGGAAGATTTTGCAAACGATTTAACATTTTTTTTCTCTATTTACACGATTTGTCGTTTCAAATTACCATATAACAGTCCTGACCTGGAAGTCTTAATAGACTCCGACTCCGGACCCAGGTTGGCCGCAGCAAGGAAAACCTGCTCAGGTGGAGATTTATTAATGAATCTGCCCTGGAGTGTAAATGTGGTGCTGTTCCACAAACGATGGGGCACTTAATATCTTGTCCTGCGTGTCCTGTTGTTTGTTCACTACAGGAACTGATTGACGCTACCGAAAGCGCCAAACTAGTTGCTTGGTTCTGGGCCGACCGCGACACAATAATAGATTACCATAGACACGCTACGAAGAACCTTCATTTTGATACCCTACAGTCTACACTACATGAAGGGGTTGGAAAAAAAAAATCGAGCAACACAATATGGCGCCCAAAATCCGCTGTGTATAAATGTTTCTTTTTTTAATTTTATTTTCACACATCTTACCGATTGAAGTTTCAAAATTTGTGAGCTGCTGTAGAAACTCGAAGTCCTTGATATATTTCCTGTCACCGAGCGGCTCTTGTTCTTGCAGTGGATGCGCTCTTTCCTTCGCCCATACTTCCAGCAAGTCTGGTTGGTCGTGCCATAGAGCTAGAGCGAATACACGGTCTGCGACCTAAAGAGGACAAGTTTGTTTAGGTCTCAAATAAAGTAAGTATAAAAGAGAAATATACTATTATTACCTCCACTTGGATAGAATATGTGTTACGTTGCTCCTTCCCCGGAGCATTCGCCTGTAATGTAACAATCCTAGATTTAGATTTGAGCATTACGTTACAAATAGAAGCTCCCTTACCGGGAGCATTTGGCTGTAATGTTACAATCACAGATTCAATTTCGTATAGACACAACTTCATCATCTGCCTAGCTTTTTCCCAACTATGTTGGGGTCGGCTTTCAGTTTTACAGGATGCAGCTGAATACCAGTATTTTACATGGAGCGACTGCCTATCTGACCTCCACAACCCAGTTAGTACCGGGTAATATGATACCCCTTGGTAAGACTGGTTGTCAGACTTTTTGTCTTTGTGCTTTCCGAGGCACAGAGGAAACTCGGTATGTAATGGGTGGTCACCCATCCACAGACTAACCTAGGCAAGCACTACTACACTACTAGGCTTAACCTAGCGATAGACCCGAGCGGCTATTATTGTTTAGCCACGAGCTCCTCTAGACACAAGTCATTGTAACAAATTGTATGTTGTTGATTTTCAACTTTATCGCTAAAACATTAGGTTAAAGGTTGGTTGGGAAAACTTGACAATTTAGCTGAGGATAGCTTGATGTGCTGGCGTCTGTACGAGTACTCTTAGAGGTTGCGTACTTTGCGTAGTGTAATGCTTGGTTCTCCTTACTCACTGAAAATATGAAGTGTAACATTTCAGGCGAATGCTCCTGGTGAGGGAGCGCCTTTATTTGTTTTAGTTGCAAACAGTGACACTCTTAATTGTTCAAGTAAGTGCTAGTAAGACGCCTATCATACTCTAGGGGAATGAAGAACAGAGTGTTAGTTCCTCATGCCCGTTGAAAAAGGAGGATCCTCCGATCAGACGGCTGTTCTAGTCCAAGAGGCGAGCGACTAAAAAGTGCAAACCCTTTCTAAAGGCTGATTTTTAATATTACGTCACACTTGTGGAGTACTCCCGCACCTAACGCTAACAAAACCGGATGATAGGCTATTTCTTTACTCCACCAACGTCACGTACCTAATATTAAAAAATATCCTTTTCACACCACCTGCTCGAAAATGTCAAATTATATGTCAAGCAACCTTAACCTAAAGTGAGTCATTAGTGGCCGGGGGCACAGCCGGTCAATAATGTTGTACTGGATTTCATTATGACCCGCTGGTCAATAATGTGATTTGAATTTGGAATCTCACATGCTCAGCTAAATTGGCAGTATAGTACTAACAAACACCCTTTGGTGCCAGAAAGAGGAAAGCTATTCTCGATACCCTTACTACGCGTGGATGATATTCTCGATTTCCTACAAAATCATAATGACTGCTTCTTCATATCGTTGCCATGTTTTCGAAGACATAATATTGTAAGAATAATTAGATAACTACGAACCATTTTTTAAAAGGAATGGAATAACATTAAAACTGGCATTAATAATAACAAATACCGTACCGCGCCGTAATACCGTAATAGTAATTGGCTGTAACATTAGTTATTTATTCTTACTGTTTGTTTATTTAATAAATACTTTGTTTTTCGTACTATGGCTATTATTTTCTCACAGTAGGTGTAAAAAGTAGAGTATCCTCCTCTGGGCTAAAGGTGTCTTTGCCTTGGGCTAGCTTGAATCCCTCGCTGCATTCAGGATTCTTGTATTAACTCCCTCGCTTCGCTCGTGAGTTAAACTCTTAACTCCCTCGCTTTGCTCGTCAGTTAAATTCCGAATCCTTCAATGCGCTCGAGATTCAATATGACGCCCGTGACATAAGACACAACTTTAGCCCCTCGGTGCATAATCTACTATTAGAACGTGCTTGCAATTTTTTTCACTCGCCTCTCGGGTGATTTTGTCTGGTGGGCCAACAGTTGTTGTTGGCGGGTTCCTGTATATACTCACTTTTTCTTTTTCAGAATTTTAGTTCATTTGCGTCTTAAAGAGCGCTACAATACCAAACTAGGGTCCTCCTACAACCAACTCCTATATCATCTGCCTAGCCTTTTCCCAACTATGTTGGGGTCGGCTTCCAGTCTAACCGGCTACAGCTGAATACCAGTATGTTACATGGAGCGAATGCCTATCTGATCTCCACAACCCAGTTAGTACTGGGTAATACGATACCCCTTGGTAAGACTGGTTGTTAGACTTTTCGGGCCACTGACTACCTATAACGATTGTCAAAGATCTACAAATGACAGCCGGGACCAACTGCTTTACGTGCTTTCCGAGGCACGGAGGAAACTCGGTATGTAAGGGTGGTCGCTCATCCACAGACCAACCTAGGCAAGCACGGCTTAACCTAAAGATCGACCCGAGCAGCTGTTATTATTTAGCTCAACTAACGGCCCCCCATGACCAATAAAAAATTCGGTTAATCCATCCATTTTCGCCAAAAGTCAACTTAATCTATCATTCGCTACTTACTTCTATCCCAGCGTCCAAGAACAGCGATCCCATGAGCGCTTCAAAGCAGTTAGCCATAGCGTGTCGCATCACTACCTCGCGACACAGATCGGAGCCGTGCGCGTATAGCATGTAGTGCTCCAATTCTATGTTCTATAACAAAAGGAATTCGGTTAATTTAGAGCAGTTGTTCCCAACCATTCTTGGACCAGGAACCACTTTGGGCCATAAGGTCCTAGATAAACATGGACACCGAAAAAAATTTAGCACCTTTGATAGGTTCAATTAGGTTGGGTTGAGCTTGCATCTTCTGTGGAAGTTAAAAAGTACGAATAACATTTTAACCTTTCGCGGATCATATTCGATGCTCCTGTGGACTACCACTGATTTAGAGTTAAGCACTGAGCCTTCACTTCACGAATTACGGTGTTTTGGTTCCTCTATAGGCAGTTACCTCGGTAACAATAATGCTGTGTCTATTTGTTGTTCAGCTAATTCTGAGTTTATAGAAAAGAGTACGAAATACAAATTCAGGTGACCCCTTCAAATTTCGAGTGAGCAGTCAGATTTCTGATTTCTTTTCCTCTCTTCTTCTTTATAGCACTGACTGTAATACCCGCCATCTCAATTTCGACAGTCAAACAAAAGCATGAGAATGGGCAATGGTAATCTAGGATAGATTTTAAGGCTATTCTTTTACGGCCATTTTCAATAACTTACCAACAGTATCAGTAGGTTGCTGTCTGTTTGACATTTAGCTTACGAACGGTTAGAAACAAAACGTCACAGAAAAGCTTTCTTTGATTTTTCTGTGAATCAAATGATAGGTAGGTGACGCGGATAGGATATTTCAAGCTAACTTTGTTTATAGAAACACCAATAGCTTCGAGACATATTAACTGACAGTTATACGTAAGTAACTTATAGAAAACGGGCCTTAGTAGTTCCGTTAGTTCAAGTCGTTTAATCATGAAGTATTTATTAATGTTGTCTCACCTTAGCCAACTGCGCTAAATGCTGGTTCTGTACAATAGAAGCCCTATAAGTAGCCAGCCCGCCCTCGGCCAGCCCCGGGAACATTCGGAACAGGTGTATGGACGACAAGAACTCCACTACGGCATCACCAAGAAACTCCAGGCGCTCGTTGTGCTTTATGTCCGATTCTGTCTCATTGTTCCTTCCGAACCGGGACATTATGTTTATTAAGGTTACGATACCTGGGGAAGAATTAAAAGGTATAAGTTGATGGATTGGATAAGTACCATATCCAAGCGATAAGATGGATTGGATAAGTACCATATCCAAGCGATAAGATGGATTGGATAAGTACCATATCCAAGCGATAAGATGGATTTGATAAGTACCATATCCAAGCGATAAGATGGATTGGATAAGTACCATATCCAAGCGATAAGATGGATTGGATAAGTACCATATCCAAGCGATAAGATGGATTTGATAAGTACCATATCCAAGCGATAAGATGGATTGGATAAGTACCATATCCAAGCGATAAGATGGATTGGATAAGTACCATATCCAAGCGATAAGATTGATTTGATAAGTACCATATCCAAGCGATAAGATGCGATTGGATAAGTACCATATCCAAGCGATAAGATGGATTGGATAAGTACCATATCCAAGCGATAAGATGGATTTGATAAGTACCATATCCAAGCGATAAGATGGATTGGATAAGTACCATATCCAAGCGATAAGATGGATTGGATAAGTACCATTTCCAAGCGATAATATTCAATTCAAGCTTTAGAAAGAGACTGTCAGTCAGTTATGAGTACCAAAGGAGTCATTTTACAAAGCCGAAGTTTTGTGTGGTTGTGTTTGTATGTGCCTTAATAACGGTCGCATAATCATAGAACCGGGTAGGTCGACATCACACGACTTGCTCCACCAAACATCGAGGAGCAGTTTTGCCAGCGCAGTAAATACTTGGGCATATCGACGCTTGAAAGCGATTTTGTCGTATTCCGGAAAATTGCGATTTTCTTTTATTGCGTCATTTAAATCAGAAAAAAGTACAGCGTTGGAAGGTCTGATCAACGTCTTCCTAAGATTTTTGTTTATTTTTTTTTATACTACGTTGACTTTTTCAACTTTTTTTAGCAAAACATTTTTCAAAATGCTGTAACTTCCATAAAATCAAATGTTTTAAATGCCTTAACCCAACTTAATGCCAACTACCAAGATACAGCAATATTGCTGCTTCAAACTGAAATACCAAAAATTCCGTTTACAACTACTAAGATACAGCAATATTGCTGCTTCAAATTGGAATACCAATTGCTGTAACTAATATAAAATGCATGTTAGACTAACTTTAGAATGCTATCAATAGTGCCATTTGATAGATTCCAATAAAAAGAAATACGTATTCCAAAAATTACCTCACTAATTCTGCTAGTTAACGTGTTGTGAATTTTTTAATCAGTTTTTTAGCTCTGGTGTAAAGTTCAACTTTTCGAGATACTACAAGATTGCTTTCTTGCGTCGATATGTGTCTCAAATAATCCTCTTTTATGAAAAAGATTGCAACCAGTAATAAAAAAAAAGTTTGTAATTATCTGTTTTGAAGTGTTCAGTTACAAGTTCGGAGATAATCAAATCGATTTATATGAATACAAAAGACAACTTTGTAATATCTAACCCCGGGGATAGATTATTTGCAACACAACATGCAATGCAACACAATACAATACATAGTGTGAGCGGCTGTTTTTTCGTGAACACATTAAAATGTAGAGAATGTGGTGAACAAGAGTGGATAAAATAAGGAATAAGTATATTAAAGGAAGTTTGAAAGTTGCGCCAGTTACAGAAAAGTTGAAAGGGAATCGACTGTCTTGGTATGGACATTTGATGAGGAGGGAAGAATCGCATGTGACTAAAAGAGTGATGAATATAAATGTGGATGGATGGAGAGGGAGAGGAAGACCAAAAAAACGATGGATGGATTGTGTGAGGAATGATATGAATGAAAAAGGTGTAAATGATTGCGTGACGGTTGACAGACAGAGGAGAATGGAAGAAGAAAACGTGTTGCGCCGACCCCAAGTAACATGGGATAAGGGCAGGAAGATGATGACATTAAAATGTATAGAAAATGTTGCATTGCATGTTTTGTTGCAAATAATCTGTACCCGATTTAATTTCAATTTTTTTTTTTTTTTAATTTTACATAATAGTCAAAATAGTAAAATACAGTTAGAATATCAAAAAATATTTGTCCCGTATTTTATCTTTTGTTACGTAAACAAAAATTGACGAACATACGACGCTTTTAAAATTCTCAATACGTCACGCCGTGGTATAATTTTTAGTGCGTTGTGACGTCACGAGCCCCCACTGCCGAGTTTTAATGCGTTTTATCTTTGTCAATATTCATTGATTTACAAAAACTTAAAATACGTATCCATTATTTTCCAATAATCTAACTGACGGACTAAATAGATTTGCAATTTATGAATGGTGGAAACTAGCCTATTATTTAAACAATTTAACCCTAAGTACTCACCCTTCTTCCTAGTATAATGTATCCTCCGATCTCCATACTCAGGCTGCCGTATCCCACAGTTCGTGAGACTGTTCCTAGCGTGATCAGGGTTCGTGCCAAAGTTCTCCCTGTACGAAGGGTGGGTGAGGGCTGTTTGTAACAGTGCCCGTTGTTTGAACTTGTACCCTATCTTCGTCTCAAGACTGTCCAGGGACTTGTGGAAACGGAGGTGTCTGACTAGTACTGGGATTAACATGGCGTGCTGAAAGTAAAAGAGGTGGTGGATTACTTTAATTGGTTGCGTCCAATTTGTAAAATGTGGTGTTATTTAAATGCATTTGTATGTTGAAGTCCATCAATGTCAGCCTGCATGATACTGCCAGGAATAAACTTGGCTTCCAATTAATTCGGTCCAAAGGTTATGAAGAACCATTGATTGTCTGTTATTAAAAAAAAAATCGGTTATGCCTCCCCAAGTCCATCATTTGCCTAAAGTTTTCCATCGTCGAGGTCGTCTTCCAGTTGCATCGGATGCAGCTGTATACCAGTATTTTAAATGGATCAACTGCCTATCTGACCTCCACAACCTAGTTAGTACTGGGTATCCTATAGTAAGACTTTTCCGTTTCCGTTTCCGGATGTCATAGCGACAACAGTGTACGAAAAGTGCTCCCAGTTTTTAATCGAAATCAAAGTGAAAATTAACCAATACCGGCAGCACATTACTAAACTTTTCACCAAGAAGGAAGATCTACGCGGACACTATAAAAAGGTACGCGAAAATCCCGATAAAAATCGATCAAATACCTTGAAAATAAAATACCTTGAATTTGAGGTTAGAAATATTTCATCATCAATTGACAACCAAACACTGATACCTGACAGTGACATCTGACAGTGACACATGACAGTGACACCTGTCAGTGGCAAACGTTAACCAGTGTTGCTAACCCAACGAGCAAAAACACGTCCCAATACACGCAGAGTAAAACGTTTTGTTTTTGCTACAATGAGTCCTACGAAAATGTCACAAGATATGGCACAGCTGTTTCAGATGATGAATACTAAACTCGACCAACAAACCGCAACAATTACAAGAAGCATAACTGAAACCATCATGCACAGTATAGATGAGAAACTACAACCATTTTTGGAAGAAAACAAATATTTGAAAAACGAGGTGCAAAGATTGAGCGAAAAAGTAAAATTTCTAGAAGAAAAAAATAGGAAAAATAACTTGTTACTGCATGGTATAAAAGAAACAGAAAATAACCACCAAGAATTATTTAACTTAATTAAAGAAACACTGAAAAACCTAAATATCGACATAGACATATACGAAATAAATAACTACTATAGATTAGGAAAGAAGCAAGGGGAGAATAAAGTAAGGCCAATACTTATATCTTTCACGTCATTCCAAAAGAAGCTTATAATACTGAAAAATAAAAAGGAAATGCCAAAACAAACGTATGTTACTGAAGATTTTTCGAAAGAAACGTTGGAAATACGGAAAACCCTACAGGAAAAACTTAAACAAGAAAAACAAAATGGGAAAGACGCATTCATTCGGAACAATAAAATAGTTATAAAAGGAACACCAGATACAGAAAAAAGGAAGAGAGAGGCCTCGATATCACCTAACAACATAAGCACATCATTCTCCAGTGGTTCGAAAACTATTATTGCACCTCCTAAACTACAAAAAACAAATGCATTTGAATATATGAGGGCAAGAGCGTCGTCTTTAACCGAAAAACCGTCTCAACAATATAACGCATAGGAAATTTCAGACACCGGTAACGAAATCAAAACAAACAAAATAGGCAAAAACAAAGGAAAAAACAAGAAAAACCCCAATACGGTTGGTCACCGCGGGGTTATCGACCAAACCCCCCAAAATACTACACTAGAAACGGAAAATCAAATAATGAGGAACACCCAGAAAAGGAGACTTCACATAGCAACATTGAATACAAGATCATTAAAGTCAAATGAATGTTTAACAGAACTTGAACAAGCGTTAAATAACATTAATTGGGATATTCTTGGTATAAGTGATGTACGAAGATCGACAGAAAATATTGAAGAGCATAAAGAATACATATTATACTACAAAAATGAAATACCAGGAATATATGGTGTGGGCTTTTTAGTCAAAAAGTATCTGAAGAATAACATAATAGAATTTAAAGGAGTTTCAGACAGGATAGCAGTCTTAAACATTATACTCCCTGGACACAAGCACCCGACATCAATAGTCCAAATATACGCTCCTACTGAGGTAGCGAAAAAGGAAGTTAAAAATAGCTTTTACGAAAACCTAAATGAGACTATGGAGACCCTGTATAACACCATTATTGTAATGGGAGATTTTAATAGCCAAATTGGTCAACGACAAAAGTACGAAGATAAAATACTTGGACCCTATACAACCGGCAAGCGTAACGATAATGGACAAAGATTGATAAACTACACGTTAGAAAATAACTTACATATTATGAATACTTTTTATAAAAGAAAACCTAAAAGAAAATGGACGTGGGAATCCCCCAACGGTCAAATAAGAAATGAGATAGATTTCATAACTACAAATAAACCGAAGCTTTTCTTAAACGTGGAAGTTCTTAACAATTTTAACTATTTTACTGATCACAGACTACTCCGAGGTCAATTACTCCTAAATGAACCTAAAAATTCAAGGAAACATATTCAAAATACTAAGCAACCAATTACTCTACCACTACCAAGCCATGTTCTAGAATCCCTAAAGACTAAATTGATACCAATAAGGGAACTAAGAACAGTTCAGGAAAAATATGATACCTTAGAAGAAGAAATAAAACGAACTAATAAAAATCTAGAAAAAGACAAACCACATAAAGATAGAATAGGATCTGAAGCAAGAAGATTAATAAAACAAAGAGCACTTTTATTTAAGGACAGGAAGCAAAATAGACAAAGCATAACAAAAATAAGTAAAGAAATAAACACAGAAATAAGAAAATACAGAAATACACAAAAAAATAAGTTAATACAACTCCACATAACTAAATTAGGTGGAATCAAGAGCGCGTGGAAGGAACTTCAAGAACATACAAACTGGATTACTAACGTAACACATCATAAAACTAAAAATCATAAATTTAAAAGATACGAAATATTAAATACAGCAACTGATTTCTATCGCGAACTTTATCATGACGAAGAAAGTATATCAATTAAAAGTGGCGAAGAAATTATAAGTACCCAAGAAGAACCAGTTCCTAATATAATAAAAGGTGAAGTTATTAAAGCTATCAAATCACAGAAAAGAGGAAAAGCACCCGGCGAAGATAACATCTCAAATGAACTTTTAATAGGAATATCAGAGACTATACTGGACACACTGACAAACCTTTTTAATGAAATACTAAGAACTGAATCTATACCTCTCCAATGGACTACATCTACAATAATCTTACTTCATAAGAAAGGGAGAACAGATGATATTTCAAACTACAGACCCATTTCGCTGATGTCGAATGTGTACAAAATTTTCTCCAAGATAATACTGGACCGGATAACAAAGACCTTAGACGAGAATCAGCCGAAAGAACAGGCAGGGTTTCGAAGTGGCTTTTCAACCATCGACCACATCCATACCATCAAACAAACTATCCAAAAATGCAATGAGTATGGAATAAATTACTACTTAGCATTTATAGATTACAATAAAGCATTTGATTCACTAAAACATGATAAAATTTGGGAAGCCCTCACCGCACAAGGAGTCCACAGTAAATACATTAACATAATAAAGAACATCTACATAAATATGGAAGCTCAAATACGCACAGAAAAGGTAGGAGAATGTTTCCCCATTAAAAAAGGAGTTAGACAGGGAGATCCATTATCACCCAAACTTTTCCTGGCAACCCTAGAACATATATTTCGACAACTGGAATGGAGGGAATATGGTATAAATGTTAATGGAGTATTACTAAACCATCTAAGATTCGCAGATGATCTTATATTGATATGCGGTGATCCAAGCACTCTGCAGATTATGGTTGAACAACTGATACATGAAAGCGAAAAGGTGGGACTATCAATAAATACCAGTAAAACAAAATTAATGACAAATTACGTCAAAACTCCCATTAAACCCTATAATGCTGCTGAACTAGAATATGAAAACGAATATACATACTTAGGCCAAATAATATCTCCGACAGACATCACAACAAAAGAAGTTCGAAATAGAATAAGTCTAGGATGGAGGAGATACTGGGCTCTAAAAGATGTAATGAAAAACTCGGATATACCAATTGAAGGGAAGAAGAAAATATTTAATACATGCATTCTACCAAGCATGACCTACGGATGTCAAACATGGAGTTGTACAAATAAAAATATCAAATCACTAGAGACTTGCCAGCACAGAATGGAAAGAAGCATACTCAACATAAAATTAAAAGACAAAATTAGGTTAAAAACCATCAGAAAACAAACCAAGATTATTGATATAAAATACCAAATCAAACAACTAAAATGGAAATGGGCAGGACACCTAACAAGAAGTAAGACGGAAAAGTGGACGAAAGAAGTGACGGAATGGTGTCCTAGATATAAAAAGAGAAGTAAAGGCAGGCAGTATCGAAGATGGGAGGATGATATCAAGGAGGTGGCAGGGCCATGTTGGATGAGGATAGCAAGGGATAGATTGTTGTGGAGAACACTTGGGGAGGCCTATGCCAAAGAGCAAGACAATCACGGAACCGGTGTCTATTACGAATAATAACATTAACGTTGCTTTCATAAACAACCATATTTAATATTAGTAAGCGATAAGTAGTTATAAGATGAAATGTAACATACAAGATTGTTAATAAAGGCTTTTATTATTATTATTATTATTATTATCCTATAGTAAGACTGGTTGTTAGACTTACGGGCCACTATATGAAGTCTAGAAGTGAGGTACAGGTATAAATGTATAACAAGCAACTCATTCCCTTAATGTTCTTTCTAAATCCCATGGCACGAAATGGTTTGACAAGTGAACGATTATCACTCAAGCAAGCAGAGTAGCCAGAAGACTACTTTGATGCTACAGCCACTTTCCAGACTGATGCTTCAGGGTGGCCCGCGAAATTCAAATTTTCTTACGTTTTTTGCAATTTGCAGGCCAGTGCTAGGTTGTATGTTGATTAAAATATTGTTTGCGACTATAAGACGTATGTAGTTACATAATTATAATCATCAAAATCATCAATAGAACCCTCCAAGTTCATAAAGGTGCAAGAATGATTTTGACCTTGGAAAAGTAATTTTTCCACCTTTATGAACTTTGAGGGTTGTATTGATGATTTTGATGATTATAATTCTATAACTACATACGTCTTACAGTCGCGAACAATATTTTAATCAACATACAATCTAGCACTGGCCTGCAAATTGCAAAAAACGTAAGAAAATTTGAATTTCGCGGGCTACCCTGGAGCATTAGCCTTAAAGCATTAAAACCCTACTAACCTGAACAACATCACACATAAGCCCCGTCGTATGAAATCCTTCCGACGATATCGCGACGGTGACATCTCTCTTCATCTTACTCTGAGTCCTCATCTCCGATAGCTTGGCCTCTTTGGCGGCCAGCTTCTGCCGTTCCTTATACGTCGGCTTGGCCATGTTGGCGACCAAGTGCCTGTACTTAACGTAGTAACGCCAGGCTTTTTGGTATCTACAAGTTTAAAAAAAAATATTACATGTTACCAAATATAATTTGGGTTAACGTAAGATTTACACCGGTCAGGGCACGTTGGGCTTTATCAGATGTTTTAAAGAAAATTTAAGATTTTAAGGGGCCGGCGGAGCATGCGTTGTTCATACAAACGTAATACCAAAATAATTTGTATATCAAAGATATTCGTTATGGTAGTGTGTATTTATTTCGATTGAATTACAGAATATCTATGTTCCCAAATATATATTTTGAAAGGACAATGAAATAAAGACGAGATATGAGGAATTTAAAATTTTTGAATGTAATTTTTCAGTGTCCATTCAAAATATATTTTTGGGAACCTATTTATTCTGTATTCCAATCGGAATAAAGACACACTGCCTTAAGAATATGTTGGATTTACAAATTATTTTATTATGTTTGTATGAACTATGCATGCTCGTATTTGTCATGTCATATTTGCATAGAATTTAACAGCTTGGAACCCGGTCGGATCTGCACACATGCCGCGATAGCCCGTATAAATGTTATCTTGGCATTTTTCGATCCCTAATCAAGTATTTAACTGGTAATATGGTAGTAAGTTAATATAACTCAGGTTTTTTTTACTGTAATTATTTTGATTCAGCAGAGTTGCAATTTATGACAAGAAATCTTAACAAAAACCATTTTATCCGAGACACTGTTCAGTTACAAAAACTGCCTTTATATTTATTTTTATATTAGTTTGTAAACTTACTCAGGGTTCCCAGCATAACTGAGTTGCGGTGGTCGTATGCCGAAGTGTACGATCTCTGGGTAGTAAGTATTCAAGTCGGTAGGACACCCAGAAACATCATCGTAGGTCGGGGTTGGCGGACTGCGATCCAACTGGTCTACCCGCACGGAACACGGCTTCTTGCCTGGATATGTCACTATCATACCTGGAATAAAGAGTATTTGTTAGAGTACGAATTTTGTCCGTAGACGTTTCGGGAACGTAGACGTTTCGGGAAAGTAGACGTTTCGGGAACGTAGACGTTTCGGGAAAGTAGACGTTTCGGGAAAGTAGACGTTTCGGGAACATAGACGTTTCGGGAAAGTAGACATTTCGAGAAAGTAGACGTTTCGGGAACGTAGACGTTTCGGGAAAGTAGACGTTTCGGGAAAGTAGACGTTTCGGGAACGTAGACGTTTCGGGAAAGTAGACGTTTCGGGAAAGTAGACGTTTCGGGAAAGTAGACATTTCAAGAAAGTAGACGTTTCGGGAACGTAGACGTTTCGGGAAAGTAGACGTTTCGGGAACGTAGACGTTTCGGGAAAGTAGACGTTTCGGGAAAGATGACGTTTCGGGAAAGTAGACGATTCGGGAAAGTAGACGTTTCGGGAAAGTAGACATTTCGGGAAAGAAGACCTTAGGGGATACAGTCGTTTTGGTAAAGTGGTATTTTTGGTAAAATAGACTTTATGTGCCCAGGCACGTAAAGTCTGTTTTACCAAAAGTTTTACCCTTGTGAACGCCAGAGCATAAAGGCACGCGCGTGCCCTCCACGCCAAGCCACAATTTCACCTTCCATTTTGTCACATTTTTGTGTTGTTTGGCGTACTATGACAACGAACGAAATCTTGCCACCGATACGGCTCTTTTTGTTTGCAGCATCCGGCCGCTATTGAAGCGCTTATGTACGCTCATTAACCAATAGCATTCCAGCATCTGATCCCTTGTCTTTGTTAATGAAAAAAAGGGTCGAAAGAAAAAAATACAAAACAATACGGGTGGTAAACAGATGTGGTCATCGTGTCCACGGGATTTTGTTAAAAATATGGAAAGATTTCGTTCGAGCTGATGGTACATGTGTTTGCTTGTCACGTATATGTGGCGTTGAAAAAGGTAATAAAAATTGACACCACAGGCTAATTGAAAAATTGGTTTCAAATTGAAACAAAAAAACAGAGAAGTTTGTGACACTGAAGATTGAGTAATTTTTTTAAGCTTTTATTTTTTTGTATTGTTTTTATAATTATTTAGTCTTTATAATTGAAGTGGGTACCTTTAATCCTGTCCACGAACTTCTGCCAAGTAAAGTGGTCCATAGCATGAACATCTTTCAATGTTCCTGGTGGTATTAGTAATCCACTCTCTGCTATCAAGTACTTCAGCACTTCGCACATTGACAAAACCTAGGTATACAAAACATAAGTTACAATATAAATAATTCTTTTTTTAGCGTCGTTTCAAGAGATAGTAGTAGTAAGATTTTTCTTTTAATTCATAGTTATGAATTAAAAGAAAAATCTTACTACACACAAAACATTCAAAATATAAATTAACAAATACCATAACCTTCTTTCGGCTTTGCTGTAGTCGGGTAATTAAAAAAGGGAATTTAAATAGCAAAATTAATCAAATAAAATATATAAAGCTTTAATTGGCTACCCATAATACACACTGACCTTAGACGCCTGCCCAAACACGACCAGTGAGCATGTTTTAAAAGTAATAATAAATTTATATGAAGCAGAAGAATTAACCCTGTCCTATATGAGCGACAAGAGGTGTATTCACACGAGGTGTATTGACGTAGCGTTAACGTCGCGTTTTTGCAGCGTCTACGTTCGAAGAACGCCTACACTAACCCTACCAGACACGTAGGGCATACCGGTGTTAGTAGAATACGCCAGTTACTTCAAATGAGCATGAGGTTCTGGGTTCTTGTATTTCTCAGTTGCAGCCAAGAGTCAGGACTTGTACCCGGTTGATGGGAATGAACTCGATCCTTACTACATCAGAGTCCCATGCACAGGACCCTACTGTATTTTAAGTCAAATGATGAGACTTAAAGAATGAAATCGATCCTTACTACATCAGAGTCCCATGCACAGGACCCTACTGTATTTTTAAGTCAAATGATGAGACTTAAAGAATGAAATCGATCCTTACTACATCAGACTCCCATGCACAGGACCCTACTGTATTTTTAAGTCAAATGATGAGACTTAAAGAATGAAATCGATCCTTACTACATCAGACTCCCATGCACAGGACCCTACTGTATTTTTAAGTCAAATGATGAGACTTAAACATAACTACCGAAATGTAGGTGTACCATAGACAATCTTTTGCCTAACCAAAGAAATCGACTATGTCGCTCACCTAGGACTACTGATAGTTACTTAGAAAGAAATTTATGATATTATGAGACATTTCAAACTATAAAACTCAGTAGGTTTACCTCACATCCGCCATCCGGTAGATACCGTACGAACCTCGGCATGAAGTGGAACTGTGAGCAAGTTATGTCAGTACCTTTACCCAAGTCCAAATCGACTAGTTCCAGCAATTCATAGAACAGGAATTCCTCTGAAAAGGTATTATGGTCAGAAAATGCGGTTAACACAATTCCGAATCAAGGAATTCGAGGGTTTTAGGCAACTAATACACATGTGAAGTTACAAATTAAAGCGCCTAGGAGGGATAACGAAACATAACACGCAAAAATAAAGTTTTAATCGCAACGATAATAAAAATAAAATCTTACCAAACAGATTCAATTCCTGGACAGTAAAATTTTGCGGCGGCGGCTCCTCGACATACAAGATGGTGTATTCAATGTTGAACCGTATAACTTTACAAGTCGGCAACTTAGCGAGTTTGTAGTGAGAAAACATCGAAAAGCCAGAGAATAGGAACTCGTGCTCATCGTGAGATATTATAGTAGGAGATTTTATCAAGAAATTTGTTGGTGGCGATACTGTTATTCTGGAAAGATGGGAGATCCGCGTTAATTTTGATCTTTTGTACAGTCAGCTTCACGATGTTGTACCCCCCTTAAAAGCACCTACGTTCGAACCCGGAGTACTGGGGTACCCAATTGATGCAGGCCTCCGTACATATACCGTAACTTGTCAAAAAGATGATAAAATGGTGACAAGTCATCATCTGCCTAGCCTTTTCCCAACTGTGTTGGGGTCGGCTTCCAGTTTTGCCGGATGCAGCTGAATACCAGTATTTTACAAGGAGCGACTGCCTACTACTGACCTCCACAACCCAGTTAGTACCGGGTAATACGATACTCCTTGGTAAGACTGGTTGTCAGACTTTTCGGGCCTCTGACTACCTAACGACTGTCAAAGATCTAAAAATGACAGCCGGGACCAACGGCTTAACGTGCTTTCCGAGGCACGGAGGAAACTCGGTATGTAATGGGCGGTCACCCATCCACAGATCGACCCGAGCGGTTGTTATTATTTAGCCACGAGCTCCTCTAAAATGGTGACAAGTGTTTATCGCAAATTAGTACTAAGACTTTTAAGAAACAAATTGGAAGTGACACATAGACTCCTGATGGATACGCAACAATAAGACAAAAATACTTTTAGATTGAAGATTAGAACGATGTAAACAGATTACCCCTTTCTGTGTTAAAGTGATCCTGAGTTGATTTGTCTGTTTGGGGAGTAGCCGGGAAAAGCACTATTATAGAAGTAGAAAGAGCTCAAAGAGCTGTTATAAAAGTAGCTCTAAAAAAACCTTTCCGCTACCCAACAGACCTAATTTATAAGGAGTTGGCTGTCTTAAGAGTGCGGCAATTATTTATCCTAAAGGCAACATTACTTGTTCACAAAACACTGAAAAATAGATCCGATTTTGAAAAACTTATCTCTAAACGTGTCCTAAACATTCCCCTCCCCGAAGCAAGTAGCCTCTTAGCCAGACGATGCCCGTTTTACTCGCATTTACATATTTATAATAGAATCAGCAAAAGCTGCTGCGACATTAAAGACATGAGCAAATTTTCTTGCAAAAAAACTATTACAAAATGGTCTGCCCAACTGACATATGAAGAGACAGAAGAGATTTTAAGCTAAATAAACTATAAACAATAAAATAATCCATACATCTGCAAACACACACGCACATACACTCACAGATACACGCATGTACACTCACACACACACGCATTCACACATACACACACAATTCTTTTTATTAATGTAATATCATTTTATTTTTGTAAAAAGGTGTTTCTCATTTACCTGCTTACCTCACATGTATCACATCAAGAAATTATATAATTGTGTTTTAATTTTAAGTAAACGCAACTCCGGCCCCCAAGATACAGGCGCAGCCTGGTTTGGGGACCTTTTTTTTTTTTTTTTTTTTCGGATGGGAAATCATCAAATAACCCCTCCCGCTCTGGGCGGAGCAGAGCAGGAGGGAGTGTCAGACTTTTACTGACTAAAACCCATCCATGTTCCTTCATCGCCCTTTGTGTTCCGGGGCCACGGTATCTCTGTCGAATAGTCTCGCAACCCCGGCAGGCATCGGTCCTTGCGGACCCCTTCCTTTTTGCTGACTCTCTTTGAGGCGCGCGTGGAACACGAACGCGCCGTCGACACGGCCTGTCGTCATGAGACGGACGGACGGCGAGCTAGCCCATAGCTCACCGTCCACAGGCCCGCGTAGTTTGGGGACCTCTGTTTTCTAAATATTAATGTTAAAATTTTACTCGTTACGATTTTGTCGTTAGTTTAAGAAAATGATTGTAACAATGATTCAATAAATTTATTCTTATTCTTCTTATTTATTTTTAGACTTAAATACTGTGTGAGTGTGTGTGTGTACCTACTGTGTGTGTGTATATTGTGTATGTATCTGTGTGTATATACTATGTGTGTGCGTGTGTGTGTATATACTTTGAGTGTGCGTGTGTGTGTGTGTACGCGTGTGTGTGTGTATGTGTGAGAAAGGCCTGTCTGATGACCGATTTGCGCAGCCTCGCGTCCTCATTCTAAACCGCTAGCTCATTAGTCTACATTCTAAACCGAAACTAAATAGGTACTAATAGCTCACCTGTAATGATACAGCTTGTCAATATTGCTCTTGGTCGGTATACACTTTGGGAAGGACTCTTCGCTGGCATACACTCCGTGTCTCATGCCCTGACGCCGAGCGCGCGCGCTGCAGCGGCAGAGCGGCCCGCCGTTCATTTCGCCGGTGTTGTTGAACCTTTAGAATGATGTTGAATGTTAGATATTAAATTTAAAAAAATGTATCCCGATTAGGTAAGTATTTTAAAAACTCGTTCCTTTAATCCCTTTGTTAAATAAGGATGTTTAAGAAACATACATCTGGACCACAATATAAAAATGGACAGTAGGGAAACTACCTACATACGCTCGATACCGCACACTCACACAAACATACGCATCGACGGGGCCTCCGAGCGGACGTCGCGGTGCTGTCAGTAGCGCGTGCCCATAGATTAGAATAATCTATAGATAGGCAACTCCGGCTTCGCTCGAGGTCGCGAAAGTGCTGCCGTGTAGTGGTTGCTTCATGAACTAAAGCTACTGTACTACATAAATAGGTATATATAGTGCAGCCGTACTTGGCCCCTGCTTCTAGAGATAATTATTGATATATTGCATTATTTTCATAAATTTGTGTTTTCAGGGTAACACAAATCTTGAAAACAATGCATGACATTTATCTTAAAGAGGAAAAAAAAACAATATGTTTTGTTATTAATTTTTATTTCGGGTTTTATGAGTAACATAATAATTATGAGCTGCCACTTTCATTTCATCACTTTCATCCCAAAACGTGGTTTTACCAGATATCAACTGATTAATATCTTTACACCAATTGTTCAAAAAGAACAAAATTATTTTTTTTACCATAAATTTTATTGATAAATTTCTATGATGGTTACATGTAATAAAATTGTAGTTGATATTTATTGATATAACTAGTTCCAAATATGCGTTTATATTTTTGCTTTGACATTTTGTCTTTAGAACTTCTGTAACAACATTTTCTGAATTAATAAAAAATGAAAATGCTTCACGACTTGGGTAAGAAAGCCAAGTTTTTGTGCTATCATACTCTTTAATCTTAATATATTTATGATAGTCTTGCATTTCTTCAGACTCAAAATCATGTCTGCAGGTTTGACAATCCTTATAAATATTTTTTTTTAAAAGATAGATGAGCCACCCGCTACAGTATGCTACTGCTGCACATTTTTCTTTGTGTTCCGGATTTGATATTAAATTGTCTACATCGGCCTCTCTTATGCACAAGTGCTCCTCCGCTATTTCAACGTTAACATTGCTTGTTTCTGGTTGGGGTAGGTTTTCGGTTAATATTTTTTTTAAAGAATGTAATAATTCAAAATTGTCTTCTTCACAATTTGCCCCAACCGATTTGTAAGATGTTATATTACATATCAGTAATGATTTGTAAGCGTTAATAAAAGCATGAGCACTTGGCATATTATTGCGAAGACCATGTGCTCTTATTGCCCCAAAGAAATTTTCTAAGGGGTCTTGATTAATATGGCGCAGCAGTATCGATTTCAAACCTGCAGAATGCAAATCTTTGGTCAAGGCGAGGAAAGCTTCGATACTTTTTACCCAACTCGTTAAAGACGGCACAGTTGCTCTGTTACCAGTTTTTGTGATGAACGTCATGGATTTCAATATTGGTAAACTTTTATACCACAATCTGCGATGTGGAGATTGCCGAGTTACAGCACATCTATAAATTTTTCCCAAGTTAGGTTTATGGAAATTGCCATTAACAGAATCAAACAATTTGTCGAAGAATAAGATGAGATCGGCTGTGTCCACACTTTTTTTCGGGAGTCTCCCTTCATCTGAAAAGAAAAGTTTTTAATTACTTTTAATCGTGATTTTATGCATCGATAATGGTGCCGATTTCCTTGTTTACAAACTAAACCAAATTTAAGTTCAGTGCATCTTTTTCTTTCTATTTCATTAAGAAAAGGACAGAAGATAAATTTTAGTTATGTTCTGTCAAATTAATCAGTGCCATACAAGTTTTAGACGCGATTAAAAAGTTGACTACTAAAATTACATCAAATTACGTCAGGTGCTGACTAATTTGACAGGATTAAGCTAATATTTATCTTCTGTCCTTTTCATAATGAAATAGAAAGAAAAAGATGCATTCAACTTAAATTTAGTTTAGTTTGTGAACAAGGGAATCGGCACCAATGATTCACTGATGACATGGCCAGACTAAATTTTAAAGTCGTTAATGAACATTAATCACTAACGCAGAGCCTACTACTGAAGCTACAAACTACTATTGGTTTTTTTTTGTCTAAAAATATTTTTTGAAAATTCCAGCTACCAAAACCTATGTCTAGTATTTCCAGCTATAACGCCGTCAAATAATTTAAGTCAAATGCACTGTTAGTAAAAATGTTCAATGAAAAAACAAACCTGCCATATATCCCATAGTCAAGCCAACAGTGTTGCTAAACACTTGTGTGCAGTGTTTGACTCTCATTTTTGGTATAAGTTGTGGATAGACATGCTCAGCTGTTAATTTTGTCATGAGCTTAACTCCTCTGTATTTTGGTCCTCGTTTATATAATGCTTCTATGTGTGACCAAGAAGCTAACTTTGTTTTACCATCTTCTTTAAAATGTAAATCTTTCGTCAGTAGGTTATTTCTAACGCCCTTTATGAGATGAGGTGGGTCATAAATTGGGTATATTTTTTTTGTATCTATCTCAAAAAAGCCTCCAGGATAATTTTTGCCAGATCTTAAATAGTTAGCTTCAGTTGCCTTCATCAAGAGGTTAAGTGCTGCCATATTGGTTGCACCTTGGTCACATACTGTTGCAACCACGTTTAACCCAATGTCATTTAAAGCATGAATGATAATTTTCAATTGCTTGCATAAATCTGCCGTTTTACTGCTTCCTTTACAAAATGAAAATGAGATAGGTTGTTTGTATTTCTTACAAATACCCCTTATCATAAAAACGCACACATGGTCACAGAATATCTTCGATCTCTCTTCACCGTTATCAATAAAACCGTGGATAACATCATTGGTCTTGTCATAAGACAAATTAGGTGCTATCGCCATTTCGTCAAAAATCAGACAGCAATACTTGTGACGGGTGGGCATTTTTTCTACTTTTCTTTTCAAATGTTCAAATATTATTTTATTGATTCCTGGCTGTAGATTTATTTTGCAAAGTAATTTCTCTAATGTTTTTCGCTTGGGAAGTATGCACATTTGACCAAGTATTCGGTATGCTCTAGGGGAAGGCTTGTATAAAGATAAACAGAGAACTTTCTCATCTAGAGTAAATCGTCTCCCTGCAGGTTTCTTCGCAAACTGCTTGATCTGCATTGCGAAAAATGTCTGAGCTGCTGGAGTCATTTTTTCTTTCACCATTTGATATGCAGAAGATTTCATAATTTTTTCTGCCATCAGCATTTGCATTCTTAACTTTTTGTTAGTATTACGAGCTTTGCGCAATTTTGCTTTTACTTCAGATATTATGTCTTTCAGCTTCTTTTCTGTTGCAGTCAAAGGCATGGAAATCTTATAATAACCTGAAAAATTCAACAAAATCATACACTAGGTATGAGTTACTATGGGACCAAACCCCGAATCGTGAAAAAAAAAATTAGCTGTTCCATACATTTTGTCGAGATATGCAAACATAATTATTGTAGGGAACAGGTGATTTTTTTTTTGCGATTTAGGGTTTGTTCAAAAGATTTAGGGTTGTAAAAGTTGTTCATAATGATGAGTACAATGACTCCTTATGAGATTCCGTGTCACATCATAAATAGCCACATCTTAAATAGTTAACTCCTTGAATAGATAGACCTTATACAGGTGACTTTTTTATCACTTTCCAAAAAAAAATGGGTAAGTAAATTAGGTGAACGGAGTAGAAGCTTATGGCATACTTGGTTTTTTTTTTTTTCCACAGCCTAGAAAAACATTGATCTATCATTGAACTTCAAGTACTTAAACTTCTCATATTAGAACAAAGAAAGAGAAGTTAAAAAAATATCGAATTTTTTTTTGGAAAAAGAAAACTACGTATGCCATTTGCTTCTACTCCGTCACCTATTTTACCCATTTTTTTTGGACAGTGATAAAAAAGGTCTGTGTGCCCTTTGGCAAAGGCCTCTTCCAACACTTTCCAATCTTCTCTTACCCGCGCCAGGAAGATGGTAGATTGTTGGAAGGTATTGGTCTTCTTCTATTCATTACTTATCATCACCATCCATCATCATCAGCCTATTATTGTTCCCACTGCTGGGACACAGGCCTCCTCTCTATGAGAAGGAATGGGCTATAATCCACCACGCGGGCCCAGTGCGGATTGGTAGATGTCACATGTCTTCGAATTTTTGGTTCTAGGACATGCCGGTTTCCTCACGATGTTTTCATTCACCGTTTTGAGAGCAATGGTGATGAAATAAATTACACAAATAAAAGGTAAAAAAAAATGACCAAAAACTAACAAAAAGGTCTAAAATTAATTACTTATAGTATATAAAGATAAAGATAAAGATAAAGATAAAGATAACTTTATTTTGCAAATATGGGTAATCTCAAACGCTGACAAAAAACATATAATAGTACAGCCATATTTTACCACGTAGGCATGCAAAAAACTTAAGAATAACAACTTATAACTAAATACAATTTTATAATTTTTACACACTAAATACAATTTTAAAATATTTTTCTTAATTAAACATAACTATGCACTAGCTTAAAAACTCTTTCTCAATTAGGAACTCCTTAATATTATAATACGCTTTCGCCACTAAAAAGCTTCGGAGTCTCTTTTTAAATAATGAAAGCGGAAGCTCTTTCCATGTCTTCGGCAATTTGTTATAAATGGCTGGTGCCATGCAGTAGACACTTTTGCGCATAAGTGCAGTCTTGGCTGGCTCCAGACATAGCACACTATTATCGCGTCTATTGCGGGGTACTACATCTGATAGTCGTCTAAATCGACTCGGATTTGTCTTTACAAACACAGCTACTTCAAATAAGTACAGACACGGCAATGTTAATATTTTGTAATTTCTAAAGTACGGTTCACAACTGTCAGTGGGTTTAAGTTTAAACATCGCTCTAACACATCTTTTTTGTGCCTTGAAAGCAGTCTCTCTTTCAGTAGAGTTTCCCCAAAATATAATCCCATACCGTAAATGTGATTCTGCTATCCCATAATAGGCAGTCAGAAGAGCATCCGTATTTAATATTGGTGATAATGCGTGTAGAGCGTATGCAGTCTTACTCATTTTCTTGCATAAAGTAACAACGTGTGATTTCCAATTTAGTTTTTTATCTATTTCGAGGCCCAGGAATTTTGTAGTTTCAACTTCTTCTATGGTATCATTATTATAGTGTATATTTAAGTTAATACTAGAGGTCTGTTGTCTAAAGTGGATCACTTTAGTTTTACACAAATTTATTTTTAAATTGTTTGCGTCTAGCCAGTTTACCATCTGTTTTAAACTATTATTAATTTCACTCTCATACGTATCTATATTTTTACAAGCTATTGTGATCGTACTATCGTCCGCAAATAGTGTTATAGGTCGTTCAATAGATTTCGGTAGGTCATTAATGTATAAAATAAATGCAAAGGGACCTACAACACTCCCCTGCGGTACCCCAAATAATACTTTACGCTCCGAAGACCTGAATATCTCTTCACATTTACTTACCATATTAATTTTACTGACTTCAGTTATTTGTTTTCTGTTTTGTAGGTACGAATTAAATAAATTAAGGACATTGCCCCTAATCCCGTAGGCTTCGAGTTTATTTAAAAGAGTAGCATGATGCACATAGTCGAACGCCTGGGTCATATCGCAAAAGATACCACAAACAGGATTCCGTTGATCGACATTTTTAATGACATCGTATATAAAATCATATATAGCCATATTAATAGTCCTATGTATCCGAAATCCTTTCTGTTCCTCACACAGAATGTCATGTTTATCTATGAATTTATACAGTTCCCTATAAATGTATTTTTCAAAAATTTTGGAAATAACTGGAATTAATGATATTGGTCGGTAATACTCCATTAGTTCTCTATTTTCTTTTTTGAAAAGAGGCTTAATTATTGATATTTTTAACGCATCAGGGTATATCCCTGCGCCAATGCTTAGGTTAATAATGTGACTTAAATGACCGCTTATTTCCCTTGACACATGTTTCAGAATTTTTGTAGCAATCCCGTCATAACCTACACTATTTGAATTGTTTAATGAGTTGATGATTCTCTCTATATCTCGTGGTATACTAGGGGCCATGAACATTGTTTTATTATTCGTGTCAATTTTGTTACATTTAGGTTTGCTAGTTACATCAAGTTTCCCTTGTACTTTATTGATAAAATAATTGTTAAATGCTTCAGCAATGTCATTGGGATTTGAAAGAGTACTATTATTATTTATAATTTTAGTAATACTAGGTTTTGGTGTGTTATATTTTGCACGATTAATAATTTGCCACGTGATTTTAGACTTATTTTTCGAAGATTTTATTTTATGATTATTTTGCGCCTTTTGTGTTAAGTGTATAATTTTTTTGTGTAAACGAGAGTAGGTTGTGAAGGTGTACTTATTATTTTTGTTTGGGTGTAATCGATATTGCCACAGAAGTTTTCTTTTTTTTTGACTACCTAGCTTGATTCCTTTCGACAACCATTTAGGTCTTTTAAAAAAATCTATTTTGATCCTTTTAATTGGAAAACACAGTTCGTATATTAATTTAAATAACTCGAGAAATTTGTTATAGGCTTCATTCGGATCGGCTGTGTCATAAATCTCTGCAAAAGATAGATTTTTTATATGATTTTTAAACTTAGAAATATTATCAAGGCTGTAGTCTCTTTTAGCCGTGTACCAATAATTTATGAGACATTTGGTTTGAACTGGACAGTGAAGCAGCTGTGCCGTATGATCTGACAATGCCAATTCTAATACATCAGTTTTACACACTTTACTAAAATTGTGAGCAAAGTTGTCTATGCATGTCATACTGGCCATGCGAGTCGGTTGCTTTAATGCTAGTTTTAAGTTATAACTCATTAGAAGACATTCAAAAGCATTTGAATGGCTATTAGGTTTAAGCATGTCTATGTTAAAGTCCCCAGCTATTACAATGTTGTTGTGCCGTGTGCGTGATATTTCACGCAGAAGCGTTTCCATTTTATCAAAGCAGTGATTGAGATTATTTATATTAGGTACTCTGTAAATACAGACAACAATTATCTTAAAGTAGATAAGTTCAATTGCACAACATTCGAATATGCCTGATGAAGATAATTTCGAAATTTTTGGTAGTTCCTTATATTGAAGACCGTTTTTCACGAGAATACAAGCCCCTCCTCTTTTTCTCCCTTCTCTACAGAAACAGGCAGCTAGGCTGTAATTAGGTACATACAATTGATGTTGGTAATCCTCCATAATGAAATGTTCCGTTATGCACAGAACATCAACATCTATCTTTTTTTCGGACAATTCATCCAAACATACAGTAAGGATATTTGATTTATTTACTAAACCAGCAATATTTTGGTGTAGCATTTTAATATACTTATTAGAGAAAAAAATCAATCGTGTTGTCTTTTGTGCATGCTGGAGAAGTAGGGGGAGACTTACCATCATCCCGATCAATTAAGGGAAAATCTTCGCAACTACTGATCTCATCAAGCATTAAATTAATATTTTTAAATATGTTTACTAAGCCATTATTATTCACAGATCCATTTCTTGGTGAAAACATTTTAAAGTCATAAGATAAATAATAGTTAGTATCAAACAAATATGCATATTGATGGGTACAAGCGTCTAAGTATAAGAGACTGTTAAATGTTTCTATTCTTCCATTAAACATCATGGAGTAGTTATTCAATTTAAATGTAGGTGCACATATTATAATATTAGTATAATCAAATTTTAAAAGTGTTTCACGTAACGTAATGATCAGATCAACATAGTTGTGAGTTCGGCGAAAGTCTGCCTCACCGATGAAGATCAGGCAGTAATCATCCATAGTGTAGTTCTTCAATTTCAGATCCATGTTCTTAATAAGCTTCTCTATACCACAGCCCGGTGTTAAATAGTGACAGATCTTGTAATCTAGAAATGTATTTTCTGCAATCGTTAAGATTTTATTTCTGTTGTTTGTACTCAAAATGCACACCTTTCTTTGGCTTACTATATTTTTCGGTAGTATATTATGTACTTGATGTGTCTTATCTTGGTTTTGCTGTTCCCTGAGTGAGGTGTCTTTGTTCTTATTGTTCGAGTTACATGTCTGCGAACTACCGTTGGGAGTATTTTTTTTAATGATATTAGATGGTGACTTCGCATGACTTATTACCTCAGGACTACAAATTGATCCGGCTGTTTTAAATGACATATTACCAACGTCACTTGGGGTTGGCGTTACTACGGCAGTTTCAGGTTGGATTATCGTCGCAGGAAGACTCAACTTCGTCGGGGTAGAAAAACAGCTGGTTCTTCGTATATTTTTCTTGCATGCAGACTTCGGCGAAACACTTCTAGCTTCCAATAAATTCACCTTTTTATAAGTTTCAATGACCTTTTGGTATTGGCCTATATCCAGTTTTAGGCGAAAGTTCTCACTATTTAAGTTCTCAATCTCCTGATGAGCGGTTTCTAATTCCATAGTTAATTTTTTTATTGTGTCTCTATAGCTGGCAGTAGCGTCGCTGTCATTGAGAGAAGTATTTGGCAAACTCATCATTGTCGTGTCAAGTAACGTGGAATTATAGCTCAAGTTGGTGTTTAAAATGCTGTCCATGGAATTTGACCTTAGTGGTTTACGGACAGTTATATTTTCCATGTCGAAGTTATCCATTCAGTAGATATTCACAATAAGCGCAAAATACTGATAAGTTAAAAGTTTTCAAATATGTTATCCACTTATGGTTGTTAACTTGTTAACAGATTGTTTAGAAATTTTAAAACACAAAAAGTCAATAAGTGTGAAGGTTGTTCCGGCGAGATTCGAACGCGGACTCTTTGCCGCTCGAAGCGCGCTGTTAAACCACTGCGCCACGCCGCTATATTTTTTGTTCCTAAAACAACGATATGCTTTCTAAGGTACAATAATTAGTCATCGAAGTACGGTCATACATGACCATTTATGGTAACGAATTCTCGTCGCACGCACTGTCTACGATGAGTCACTGAGTCACTACTAGTTCACGAGTTTAATACGTGGTTCTCAACGTGGATTTAGATTTTTGTTTAATGTTGTTTATTTACACACCATTTGATTTAGTTAAAAACTGTTTTATCAGCGTTTACACTCACACGTTTTACTTTCGGTTGACTTATTATTCATTGATTAATACTCATATTTGAAATTTATAGAATTTTTTAACACGGAGCTCTCAGTGTTTGAGTGCGGTCAGTGGGAGCGCGCGCGCGGTATGAATGCAACATAATAATTATGTTGCTTTTATTAAGGTAAAAGCAACATAATAATTATGTTGCTTTTATTTACCTAGATTCGAAGATATGTCTGCGTCCATTTGAACTGGTCCAGTAGAGACGGCCGTCTCCGTTTGAAGTGGCATTTCAATATGAATTACTGTAATCACATAAGAAAAACAAAATTAAACATTGTATTGTGTAGATTACCAACTGCAAAAACTCAATCAACAAAATTGGTTCAGCACTAACTTGGCCGACTGTATAATATTTACCTGGCTTGGAAGATATTGCTGTGTCCATTTGAACCGGTCTGGTAGAGATGGCTGTCTCCATTTGAAGTGGCATTTCAATATTCATTACTGTAAAGACGTAAGAAAAAAAAAATTAAACATTGTATTGTGTAGATTACCAACTGCAAAAAATCGATTAACAAAATTGGTCAGCACTAACTTGGCCGACTGTATAATATTTACCTGGCCTGGAAGATATAGCTGTGTCCATTTGAACTGGTCTGGTAGAGATGGCTGTCTCCATTTGAAGTGGCATTTCAATATTCATTACTGTAATGACATAAGAAAAAAAAATTAAACATTGTATTGTGTAGATTGCAAAAAATCGATCAACAAAATTGATCAGCATTATCTTTGGCCGACTGTCTTGTTGTAATAATACTGGTTTTATACTTACCTAGTTACATAGAATTAGAAGAATTTTGAATATACTCATATTCAAAATTCTTCTAATTCTATGTAACTAGGTTACCTGATACTTCATTAAATAACAAACCTGATGAAACACATCTTTTCTTTTCTTCTCAAATACACAATTACAACAATTTTACATAGGATTAGAAGAATTTTGAATACACTTTATGGACAGTATAAAGCCAGTATTATTACAACATGTATAATATTTACCTGGCCTGGAAGATATATCTGTGTCCATTGGAACTGGTCTAGTAGAGATGGCCGTCTCCATTTGAAGTGAAGTAGATGGTAGTTCAATATGCCCGTGCTCACCAACATGCACACCTGAAATTATTTATAGGGTGATTTTTAATAGGTATGAACACCTTAACCATTTGGGATTTATTCATATGAAGCCATTATCATCATCAATAAAATTTTTAAGAACTTTTGACTATGAAAATAAAATGTTTTATAACACAATTTCTAGACTGAGTAATATTAATCTGCTTAAAAACTACTTCATGAAGTAATTTTCCATTTTTATGTTGCATAGTTTTATATTTCACAAAACAAAGACATGGTTTGATTATTTACCTTTCATTTTTCCATTACTAAACAGAGTAAAGTTTTTAAAATCAATAAATTTTACCTGGAATTGCAAGTGTCGGAATTGCCAGTGCAGTTATTTTCATATTTGGTAATACGTATATATCTTGAAAATGTTTGTGACACACTTTTCGGTTCTTGTGTATGAAATTATTATCTTCTCCGATAATGTCACCTCCAATTTTCATAACCCAAGTGCGAAAACGTTCTACTTGTGCAGGATTGTTTGGGTTTGGAAACCGGTGCAACGGCAATCCTAAAACATGTATAAGTAATTAAAAACGTTACAAGTTGATCATAATCATCATCCACAGCCCAACTTCACCCACTGCTGGGTATACGCCTCTCTTTGTTTGTGCTAAGCTCCACGCTCTTGTGCCAACCTCATCCAGGATATTCCCACAATGGCAACAATATCGTCTGCCCATCTCGCCGCCGGACGACCCACAGTTGAAGTGTTGGTCGTCCGGCGGCGAGATGAAACGAGTGGCGTCCAAGGAATCCTTGGACGCACACAAGTTGTTCACCAAACATAAAAAAGAAAATGTCGAAATTCTACACATTACCGAGTGATACGTATAAAAATATAAGTACTCAGTCAGACTGAGACAACTTACCGCCTCCAAGTTTCATGGAACAGCCGGGAACACAACAAGACCTTTGAGCCATCACAAAGTTTCGAGGGAAACGATTAATGTTTTGTGTAGGCAATCTTCACCTAAAGCCGGAGGAACAAAGTTCGACTCAACGTACTGAATGAAAAGAAAACCGAGAAAACACGAAAACAAGAAAATTAACAGGATAAGCGCATGCACATCAACCGAAAAAAATCTTGTGAAAAATTCAAAATAATGTCAAATGTCAACGTCTTTTTTTTTTTTAATTAGTTCCAGAGACGGAACAGGCTAAGGTCTGAGACCATGCTGCCTAGACAACAGTAAATGTCAACGTCACTTTATTGTCATCGTTATTTCATTGAGTGTTGGTTAAACTGCCATCTAGTGAAAAACCTTCGATAAAATTACAAACAGCATTTTGTTTCTTGAAGCAGCTAATAGATGGCAGTGCTTACAGCGTACCGTGTTTGTTCTAAGATACCACAGCATGCGCGTGCCGCGCCGAGACGAGTGGTCATGTAAAAGTTTATATCTCCCAATCTTTTTAAAAATGCCACGAACGTATTGCGTGGTATACGGCTGTTTCAATTTTTTACACAATTAAATTCAATAATAAATGCGTATAAATTTCGAACGTGTCGTAGCAGAAGAAAGTATTTTTCTGTAAATAATTTGTAATAACGAAGATATTTTTTTTAAGTAATAAAGGTATTTTTTAATGTAATAAGTTTTTAATTCCTAGGTATCACATGCATTTTCTGGTTGAAACGCGGTACGGTTCGCAGCCGCTCCTGAGCCCTGCCCGCAGGTCACGTGCGCTGCTGCCGCGGCAGCTAGCGCGCGCCCGCTCCGACGAGCGCACGAAACGTTATCATACAACCGCGGCTCTCTCCCGTCAAAACTTGTAAAAGGTTACTCCGTAATGACAAAGTTAAAGATCTATAATTCTACAAGTTGTTGTGTGTTAATATTAAACTGTTTTCCGTGTTTTAACTATCGTCTTTTGTTGATATTAACCGACGCCATAAGATAACTACGCCATAAATACTATTTAAATTATATTTGTAAGCTAGTTACATATTTCAATTCGATCGATTGATCACAACAGAATCAAAATGTTTTAATAAAAAAAAACAATGGTGTCGATTCTGTTGTGCACAAACTAAACTTAATTTAGGCTATTGCTATCTTTTTCTCTCTAATACAACGAGAAAGAGACGGACGTAATTTAGAGCTGTCAAATTTAATTCGAACTAATATTTCTATATTATATCGTTATATTATGTCTTATTATTTCGTTGAGCTCCTTGAGTTATAAGTCGAGCTACACGTTAGCTGACAAATGCTTGCACTGACTGGACAGGTCCACTCAAATCTGTATGGTCCTCATGTGAATTGAGCAAGATTATGTCTGGACTTCAAAAGAGACTATGACCTCTGAGTTAGTTTCGGTTGTTTCTTCTCAGAGTAGTCAGGTATGAAACACCGGCCCCATCTAGTTTTAAAAAATGACGTGTAAAAGAGTTTGTAAAAACCTACTTGCAACCGCACCCCACGCTTTTTTTAAAATAAAACATTGTTTTCTTATTAACACTATTATTCATTTATATTTGTTAGAATTTCTTACACTATTCTTAATTCAAATTTATTAAAATTTATTTTCTATTTTTTAGTTTGGTTTTTTATATAAAGCGTGTTTTTTAGTTTTTTTTTAAACTATTATTTATTTTCTACTTTTTAGTTTGGTTTATTTATAAAAGCATGTTTTTTTATTTTTTTTAAACTGGTATTTGAACTATAATTTATTAAGTCAGTAACTTATCTGGGAAGTGGGTAAATCGGGCGCCTGCTGCCTTCTTTAGATGAGGTAGCTGTTTCTCAGATTCCCTCTCCGAAAGGTTTATCTTATTTAATTTATTTATTTTGGTAAAAGAGGTGATTTCAGCCAGGCTTCAGACTCGCTAAAGTAGACTCATCTTTCATGGGGTACTGTTTGAGATGCTATAATTTAATTCCACAAAGTATTCTTGAACTGAATGAGACGAAATTTAAAACATGTATCAAACGCACACTATGTAAGCAAGCTTATTACAAGTTGGGCGATTATATCGCTGATAAAAATGCGTGGCTCAATGCTGGTCCTGCTCCACATGGACAGGGGCGCATAAATTGATAGCATTAAATAGAATTGTTGGAGCTGCTGAAGATTGTACAACTATCTTTGCATTGTATGTATAGAATCAATCTCTAGTATTATATAATCGCATAGCCCATATTGTGTGAGTACTATGTACTAGAAAGCTATCATTCACTGAAATAAATAAATAATTACAATAAATCAACAATAACCCTGTATAGAAGTCGAATCCGCCATCTTATCTAAAACATCAAAATCTTCTGGATCTCAAAATAAATGCCATATTCGTAATCAGCACCCCTGATAATCTCGGAATTGACACCCATATTGATTTTTAGACATTTCAACCCCATCGCACCCCAACAGGGGATGATGGTATTTCAGTTACACATTAAATCTTAAAATCGCGTTGTTTTTGTAATACACCCGCTCGACCCGATACACCATACAAACAATAACTATGTTGATTTTCAGACTTTGTCACCCCATTTCCCCCCTTAAGGGGTTGAATTCTGATAAAACCTGAATTGTCATCGGTCTTTGACGGGTGTGCAAAATTTGAATGAAATCTGGCCGTTTAAAGTGGGTCAAAATCGCGCCCTAAGAAGTCGGTTACAAACATACAAACAAACATACAAGTGAAGCTAATATAAAGCGTGTAAAAACACGGTGAAGCGCAAGGCATAAACTAGTTTGACATATTATAATGCGCAACCTGTAACGATACAAGACACTTGTTTCTGTACAAAATTGAATTTTGGATTGTGACATTATAGGGAACGTGCACAACGACGGTGCTGCCGACTGGCGTCACCAATCTGAATCTTGTACTCTATTAATACTTGACATTGACATGTAAAACAAGTAAACAAAATTAGTTTTATTATTGGAAATGATTATTCTAGCTAATCATAACGCATTGTTGCATTTCTGGATGTACCAATACATCCACAAAAATGAAAATTAATCAAATAGCGTTAGTAGCTAATCTTACTTACCACATCTCAGGATGAAGTCTCCTAGGGTGGCTTTGCTTCCTCTGCAACTCCAGCATAATCCTGTCTGTGTAGCCTTGAAGACCCTCTTCATCCAAGCATTCGTCTTCACTCTCTGACGATGATGTACCTCCCTCGTCAGCTGGGGAAAAAAATAAAGCTGCAATAATTCTGGCGGACTATTACCTACTAAGTGTGAATGCGGTGCTCCCGACCAGACGTTGTCCCACTATAGTCTGTTTTTTTTTTAACAAACAAGTACTGAGTATGTCTCTCGCACATTTCCGATATTGATAGAGTGAGATGGGTCATTGGTCGGGGTGGGGCCAACGCAAAGGCGCAATTGTAACAATTTCAAAACTAGAACAAAGGTTCTTCTTTTGAAATTGTTTAACTACACCGTTTGTGTATGCTGATTACATGGACCAATAGAAACGCAGTCAACAATTTTCGGTACTCGTTTGTTAAAAAAAAACAGACTATAGCTGGTCCGAGATGTCCCAACACCTGCACTCTAGAAGGCCGCCCAAAATATTTAAACTAGTCGTAGGTACCACCGACACGAAAGAAGAAGACTGCACAAGTAAAGTCATTTGCCAATATTGCACGAACTGCTCCACTGTCATAAATGTCCCTTTGGTTTCCAATAGAACTTTATCGTGCCATAGTACGACAATTTACCAAAATAATTAATGCAAATTGACAAAGACTAACAAGGTGTTGCAATGGACTGTTTGACTGTAAAAAACTTTTTGTACACAACTGACCAGATAACGCAATGTTACAAAATTATTATTATAGCTATATCTTACTATGTTTGCACATGGCAATCTTAGAAGGCTTCAAAGGTGGCAACTCATCCTCTTTGGGTCTGGCTTTTCGCCCCCTGTCAATTAGTTGCTGAAAAAATGTATCACAGATCTTCTCTAGCTTAGGAGTTTGTTCGACGCCATGTCCACCTTCTAATTGCTTGTAGTATAATTCTGCTGGAGAGCTTCTGTACCATGTGTTTGAAGTCTGAAATTATGATGAATGAAATTAAATGATATGAATAAAATGATAAAATTGATTTAAAAGAGTGTCCATGGAGTTTCTTGCCTGTTCTTCTCCATAGAGATCTACGCTAGGGAATGGGCAACTACAGTACTTTCACAGTTTTTATGTCTTGTGACTGGGACTGTAGCTACATTTAATTTTCATCTTTGTTTCGACAATTCAAAAGTGCCTGTAACTGGCCTACTTGAAATAAATGCTTTGATTTTGATTTTGAGTTTTTTTTGAGTATTAGGTGACTGTATTTTTCCCATGATATAAATGTCCTAGGACGACATTAGCCCAAAACTAAATTTTGGTATGCAGCAGAGCTCATTGAAATAGTTAAAGGGTGCTAAGGGATTTTACCCCTGTGAATAAAAGCAATGTAAATGTGTATGAGGCCAAAAGGGAAAGAACATTACCTCCTCCTCATCTGAATTGTATTCTTTAGACCACTGTGTCATTTTTTTTATAAAATCGTCAGAAGTATGGCAATAGTTTTTCCTGTAAATGCAAAAAGTAATGGTTAGTGACTTCAGATATAAAAACAACAAATTTCTATGCAAAGAATAAGTTGATAAGAATTACTGTAGGAGAGTGCTGCAAAAAAAGTGGATGAAGCAACATGATAATTTTATTTACCTATATTCTTCTAAAATTTTCTCACGGTCAGACAATGGCTTTGTGGAAGTGGAAGGGGCAGGTCTCGGAGGTCTAGTTGCCTGTGAGACATTTGACACATGTGACATCTCCCTTGTCCTGCTGGGTAGACGAGGGTTACGGAAGTCTCTAGTATCTGATCTCACACTTAGCCTGCTAGGAGACCTGAGCCTTCTTGAGACACTAGATGCAGCTCGACTATGACTTCTATAGTCTCTGATGCGAGATGGACTATGACGTCTCTCATATTCTCGTCTTTTTTGCTCATACTCTTGTCTTTCATCAAATCTTTTCCTGTAAGACCTTTCCCTTTCTCTGTGGCTCATGTGTGAGGGACTGCGGCGACTGTCACGACTCTGACGACTTGGACTTCGGCTGTGTCTGCGTTCACGATATCTCTTGTCTTTTTCTCTTTCACGATCCCTATCATAGCTTTTGTCACGACTGGGAGAATAACTCCGTTTTAATGTAGAACTACGAGAGTATCTGTCAGTTGAATCCCTTCCTGTTCTAATGTCCCTTTCATTGTGAGATCCTGTTTTTGATTTTCCAGAACTACAACTTATTGAGCAACTTGCTGTTGTCACTAAATTATTATAATTAGTGTAGTTCATGCTGGAATAGTCCTGAGGCACTGAATAGTCAGGAGGCACTGAAAAGTCCTGAGGCGCTGAATAGTTAGGAGGTGCTGAATAGTCTTGAGGAGCTGAATAGTCAGGAGGCACTGAATAGTCCTGAGGCGCTGAATAGGCCTGAGGCGCCGAATAGTAGGACGATGACGGTGGGGCTGAGCGTACGTCTATTGGCGTCACAGGATAAGGAGGAGGCACGTTCATTGGGGGTAAGGTTGTCATGGGGCCGTAGGGCGGTGGTGGCTTGTCGATCGCTGGCAGAGGCGGCGGAGGCTTATCGACTGCTGGCAGGGTCGGTTGCGCATATGGTGGTGGATGGCTGAACAACTGAGGAGGCGGCACACTCGACGATATTGGAACCGGAGGTGGTATATCCAACCGCGGCGGAGGAACACTGAATTTCACAACTGGTATGGACATTTTAAACCACTGTTTATTGGAAGTGAATGTGTAATTGTGTGTGTAATTAATAATTTTTAGTCAACATTGAAATATTTTTTACTAAATTGCTTAAAATAAGGGGTTTCTTTCATCTTTCTCACATGTTTTGGAAGCAAATCAGGAAGGCTGATACAAATTTGTTGATGTAGAAATAAGGCAACACGCGAAACAAAGATATAATCACAAAAAAATACAGCTCACTCAAACTCGAGTAATCTGAAAAATGTCTTTGACATTGACGTTTATTTCTACATAGTTGTCTATGATTGATTTGATCAATCAAGTCACAGACAATGGTTTTTTTTTCACATGAAATCTCTTCACATAAACCCCCACAGAATGAGCTCTTAGAGCAAAGTAATTTGTTTTTTTTTTAGCCAGCGTAAAATACCATAACCAAAAGAGTAATGGTGACAAAAAATCGGAGCAGTCTTTGGGGACCGCCGATAGAAGTGAAAACAAAAAGTACTCAGGCCCCGCCCCAGTCGTAGCACTGGTTATGCACCGCGCATGCCTGTGGTGCTACGCCATAGCGGATGCTACGAGTGCTACGAACGGCTACGAAGCGTGACTGCACGTTACATTATGGGACGTGTGTGTGTTTTTCCTTCACCCGAAAAGTGCTCAACGCGCATATAGAAGTTTTCACTTCAAAAATAAACCAAACAAGTGCGAGCTCATGTAACAAAAAAACTTTTTACAAAAAAAATAAAACCGACTTCAAAAAACACAAAACAAAAAAGTGAAAAATAACTCTAACTTCAGAAGTCGGTGACCTTTGTTTGATTCATTTAGTTTTTTTTTGTCACCGACTTCTGAAGCTAAAGTTATTTTTCACTTTTTTGTGTTTTTGAAGTCGGTTTTTTTTTTTTTGTAAAAAGTTTTTTTTATTTTTTCATTTTTAGTTGTAATATCCTATAAAAATATATTATGCTATGCATATAGTTTACATTGTTAAACAATACATTTCATGTTACTACTAGCCTCTGAAAGTCATACAAAGAGGTCGCATGTTATGGCCCATCCAGGAAATTTGGATAAGTACCTTGTAATAAAGTCGAAGATGTCCAACATTTGCTGGTGGAATGTGAAAAGAACAGGAGAGAGAGGGAGATAGTGATGCGGGAGTTAAAGTTAATATGTATGATGTTGGGGCTTTCATTAGAATATTATCTACACATAGTTCGGGAGAAGAGAAGATGATATTTTATGAAATGGTTGCTGCATCGCTATCTCCCTCGCTTACGCAATAACTTTGTATTAATTATATTATAATTACGTGTAATAATTAGTTAGATTAGGATAATTATGATGAGGCTGACGGTAAAAGCCTCTAAATAAATAAAGATAAAAAAAAAATCCTCAATAAATGGAACTTAACATACATAGGTAAACTGTCGAAATTTGGGTGTATTGTACACATTTGCGTACCCCTCAGAGCATACAGGCGTGATGTTACGTCATGATGTTGTTTAAACAATAAACATCCAATCGATTGCAGCAATCACGACCGATTTACCGTCTAGTTTTGAAGAGTTCCATTGTATATCTCCGAAGACCAGCATCAGATCTTTACCAAATTTAAATGCAACCATCTCAAGAGTACTTTATTCTTTCAATTAAAAAAATAATTTTGAGAATCGCTCCACAAAAGGAGAAGAAATCGGTGAACATACATGAAATTATACCACAAGACTGAAGTAAAAATGTTCATAAAATGAAAACTACTGGGCCAAACTATGTTAAATTTTTATGGGACTAAATGGCAACTATTCCGCATCAAACTAAAAAAGAATCACGTAAATCGGATCATAAATCTCGGCGTAATCGGTGTACATACATAAAAAAATACCAATCGGATTGAGAACCTCCTCCTTTTTGGAAGTCGGTTAAAAAACTAACTAATATACCTACTTCATTCATTCATTTTAAATAACTTAATTATTATTTATTCAAATTTTAACTACGTTAAGTACTATTAATTCTGTAACAAAGAGATAAAGACAATATATTAGAATTTTTTTGTCTTGAACTACATACGTCTTACAGCCGCGAATAATATTTTAATCAACAAATAATCTCTTTGTTAAAGAATTATTATCATTAATACAACCCTCCAGAAATAACTTTTTCTGCTTTGTTTTGGTTGCTACACCTTTAGGAACTTGGAGGGTGTTATGTATCAATTATGTAGGTATTTGGAAACCTTCTTGACTAATAAGGTATTTATAAGTACCCTACACTTGCATTTGTAAATCCAGTATAGTGCTACCTAGTGCTTGCTAAGAATAAAACAAATGTTACTGAATGCTTGTTTTATTGAACATAATAGTGGCGACGAGGACTAAAAGTGATTAAAATGGAGTGCAGAGCAGTGAAATACAAAGAGTTTGATGCTCAAACAGACAATTGGGACAATTACATGGACAGGTTAAAATTTTGCTTTGAAGCAAATGGCATTGTGTTGGACTCATTAAAAAGGGCAAATTTTTATACAATATGCGGATCTCAAGTGTTTGATACCCTTCTGGCGCTAATTACGCCTAGAAAATCTAGTGATGTGACATTCAGTGAAATCGTAACAGTGTTAACAAAACATTATAGTCCGAAACCTAATGAAATTTCAATGTCTTACAAATTTTATAAACGCGATCAAAAACAAGGTGAATCTGCTGCGGAGTACATAGCGCAGCTCAGAAAAATAAGTGCCGATTGCAATTTTTCCGACTTGGAACGTACGCTACGCGACAGGCTCGTGTGCGGCCTGTCCGACCATAAATTACAGTACGATCTCTTGAAAAAAGACAATTTATCTTATGATAATGTTGTTCAAGCTATGCTATCTTCAGAGAGTGCGGGGAGAGATGTTCGTATGATTCAAAATGCTAACCCCGGGAATGTCGCACATGGGACCAATGTAACGGCGACTACTACAACATCAGCTGCAGAGCCTGAGCCTATGGACATCAACGCAGTACAGTCCAACAGTAATTCTCGACTGTGTTACCGGTGTGGTGACCGCCACGGAGGAGAATGTCGATTTATTAAAGCTACGTGCCGATACTGCAAGAAAATAGGACACATAGAAAAGATTTGTATTGCTAAGAAAAAAGGGTCGAAAAGACAAGTGAATCATACCCATAATGACGACGTAGATATTCAGATGAATGGGATTTACAGCGTCAATAGTGTAGGACTACGAGTACCTTCCTATGACGTAACGGTGGAGCTAGACGGCATGCCGGTGACGATGCAGGTGGACTCAGGTGCTGGAGTCTCGCTGGTAAACGAAAGTACGTGGAGGAGGCTACGATCAGCGCGGTCACGAGATGGCGCCACTCTTCGCGCCGCGCCGGCCAACCTACATACCTGGACAGCGACGCCCATATCTGTGCTTGGCCAGACAACTGTGCAAGTAACGTTTAGAGACATTAAGTGTGTTTTGAATGTTATAGTAGCTAGAGGGTTAGGACCAAACTTAATTGGTCGTGATTGGTTTTTAGCCCTTAACATAAAGGTATGTATTAATGCTGTCTTAGATTCCCATGTGTCAATTTCCAACGAAATGTTAAAAAAGCATAATGAAGTTTTTAAACAGGGTCTAGGTACTTACCGAGGTGATCCGGTTACAATACATTTAAAGGCAGATGCTACGCCTAGGTTTCTTAAGGCTCGCCCCGTTCCGTTTGCGATTAAAGACAGGGTTGAGAAGGAAATTGACCGCCTAGGGGCAGAACGGGTACTTAAACCAGTTTCTTTTTCTCAATGGGCGACACCAGTTGTACCTATCGTAAAAAAATCGGGAGATATTCGTCTGTGTGGCGATTATCGCAGTACGGTCAATCAGGCTACTGAGTCGGATACTTATCCTATGCCAACTGCTAACGAAGTGTTTGCTATCATTGCTGGTGGAAAATACTTTACCACATTGGATTTAGAACGTGCATATACACAGGTAGTAGTAGACGAGAACACAGCTAAATTGCTGACTTTGAATACGTGCAAAGGTCTTTACACTGTTCACAGGCTGGCGTTTGGTGTAAAAGCATGTCCAGGAATATTTCAAAGGTTGATGACAGCATTGCTGGCAGGTGTTCCGGGAGTTGCGGTTCTAATTGATGACATCATCATTAGCGGACACACCTTGCCAGATATGTGCAGACGCCTAGACATGGTATTGACACGCATACAGAGAGCTGGACTGCGACTCAACTCCAGTAAGTGCAAATTTGCTAAAGAATGTGTAGAGTTCCTGGGATTTGTCATCGACGCCGACGGCATTCATCCAGCGCCCGGTAAAGTAGAGTCTATCACTAAAACACCGGAGCCCAAGAATGTCCAGCAGCTGCAGGCATTTTTAGGTTTGTATAATTTTTATGAGAGGTTCATACCTCACAAGGCGACTATACTTGAGCCACTTCACAGGTTGCTTGACAAGTCACACAAGTGGCAATGGACAGATCTAGAACAAGAAAGTTTCGACAAGGCAAAACAATTACTATCTTCAGATATTACATTAGTACATTATGATTTAAGCAAACCGTTGGTAATGACGTGTGATAGCTCTGAATATGGTGCAGGTGCAGTATTGTCTCACGTTATGGAGGACGGCCAAGAGCGACCTGTTGCCATGAGTTCAAGAACATTACATTCACATGAGCGGAAATATTCTCAACTTGATAAAGAAGCGACGGCGATTATGTTTGGGATTCAAAAGTTTCATAACTACCTAATGGGAAGGTCTTTCACCATAGTAACGGACCACAAACCGTTGGTCAGTATATTTGATCCAAAAAAGCCAATACCTAATATTATATCACCACGGTTAACAAGAATTTCTATTGTACTAACTTCACACAGTTACAACATAGTGTACAAGCCGGGCCAACAAATAGGAAATGCAGATGGTCTCAGTCGCTGGCCACAACCAGTGCCTGAGCAACCTGAGGAACAACTTTGTGACATTCTATTGATGGCGGAGGCTCCTGAAGACTTTCCTGTGGACATCCAGCAGATTGAAAGTCTTTCAAAAAAGGACAAGATACTTTCGCGAGTTATACATCATACTTTGAGCGGTTGGCCTCCGAAAGTCACGGAGGAAGAGCTACGCATATATTGGTTACATCGGAGTGAGCTCTCTATACACGAAGGCTGTATTCTTCTAGGTTGTCGCGTAGTGGTGCCACCATCACTACGTAGTGAAGTTTTACGCACGTTACACAAATCACATAGCGGTATTGTACAAACAAAAGCTTTGGCCAGGAGCTACGTGTGGTGGCCTCAGTTAAATGAAGATATTGAGTCAATGGTCGGCAACTGCAATAAATGTCTCGAAAGTCGACACATGCCACCAAGGACCAGCTATGAGTGGGTTGTACCCACAAGACCATGGTCTCGCATAAACGTTGACTTTGCGGGACCTTATCAAAATAAAGTATTTTTAATTATAGTCGATGCATATTCCCGATGGCCTGAGGTGTTCATCGTTAATAATATGACTACAGAAACAGTTATCAAACATTTAAGAATGATCTTTGCTACACATGGGTTATGTGAGACATTGGTCTCTGACAACGGTACACCGTTTGTCTCATCTGAAATGAAACGATTCTTAGATTCCAATAAAATAAAACACATTACCACGGCGCCATACCACCCTGCAACGAATGGTTTAGCAGAACGCATGGTACAAACTGTAAAAGACAAGTTACGTAAGATGGACCAACTACCATGGGATATTAGGATGCCTAATATGTTGTTAGGATTAAGAGCGACGCCATGTGCAGGGACAGGAAAAAGTCCTGCTGAATTATTGATGAATAGACGACTACGGACCTTACTCGATACTATCCAGCCTTACAATAAACAGCATGAGCAAGTTGAACAGCAAATCGTTAACAATGGTCTGAGGAAACATAGGGATACCAATGTTGGTCAAAGTGTTATGTATAGAAACTACGGTAGAGGACCACGTTGGTTATCAGGCACAGTGACGAGTAAAGATGGCCCATCTAGTTACAAAGTAACAACTGAAGACGGAGATGTTGTCAATAGGCATATTGACCAAATACTAAAGAAAAAACCAGGGAATGACGTTACTGAAGAGGAAGGGAGGAATACTGCTAATGGTAGGGAAGACCAGACAGACAGCCAGGAACAAGAAGAGACAGGAGGTACAGAGGACAGTCAAGGAAGTGAGCAAGTAATACAGATACCTAGCTCAGAAGAATGGGCTGACATGTTAGGAATACCTAGCGGAGCAGAAGCCAGCTATGCCGGGGGCAAGTTAAAACACAAATTGTGCTCGCATCCCAAGTCACCTTATGCCAGGCCCAGTGATAACAACTTCATTCTGTAACTACTAGTATTAAGTATCAGTTCCTCAATTTTCTTCTGTTTCTCATTAAGTAAATGTTTATTGCTACAAGAGCTAGTAGATTGATAGTTTATGTACTTAGGGGTGTTGTACACTTTTGGTTTATATAATGTTGTGCATACTTGGGGGAAAGGTATGTTATGTATCAATTATGTAGGTATTTGGAAACCTTCTTGACTAATAAGGTATTTATAAGTACCCTACACTTGCATTTGTAAATCCAGTATAGTGCTACCTAGTGCTTGCTAAGAATAAAACAAATGTTACTGAATGCTTGTTTTATTGAACATAATAGAGGGTTATATTGATGATTTTAAATAAATTCTGTAACGACGTCTTACAGCCGCGAATCATATTTTCATCAACACACAACTTACCACTGGCCTGCAAATAGCAAAAAACGTAAGAAATTTTGAATTTCTGGCTACCCTGGAGCATCTGATCCACCACAGGATCCCCTTCTGCCTTAATCACAAACAAGCGATTTGAGAGCAGCGGTGGCGGCTAAACTTACGAGAAGTAAGTCATGGGTTCTGGTGGGTTCGAACCCAGGCAGACGAATAACTTTGTGTACTTAATATATTTCATCACTACTGCTCTCAAAACAGTGAAGGAAAACATCGTGAGGAAACATCCTAGAACAAAAAAATAATCGAAGACATGTGACATACATCTAACAACCGCGTGGTGGTTTATAGCCCATTCCCTCTGTTAGAGAGGTCTGTTTCCCAGCAGTGGGAACATTATAGGCTGATTATGCTAAGCGATTTTTACAAATTGTATTCCTTCCCAACCTGTAATGATACAATTTGTAACAACTGGATTATTACATTATAGGCAAACATTCCGGTGAGGCAGCACCATTACATTAATAGCTTGCAATGATTTGAGTTACAGGATCCATCATCATTATTCATCTAGAAGAAGAATAAAAAAAAGTTTAGAAAACACTTAACAACTTTATTCAACAGTAAATGCTTCATGAATTTGAAGAAAAAACTACATTATGACAAATGGTCTTTATCTTGGCACTCCCAAGGCATTCTCCATCCTTATAAAGGACTCCAAATTGGCCCTCTGTTAGGGCTCTTAATCTATTTTCTAATATTATTGTAAGTCCTTCAGTATTATTTACAACTCTACAGACTGTGAGAGGTTTGGTGTGTTGAAATCTGAAGTAACAGTTCAATACATTATTGTTGACTAGTTCTGTTGGTTCACTGTGGATCCAATGTGGAGAGCCTGTAAAGCATATGTTGTTCCATAGTGCTGAATGTTTAGTGCCAGACACCTGAAAACAAATTTTGTTTATTAAAAATGCTGCCAAACCAAGCTCAAGTGGAATTGGGCTGGCCACATCTGCATCTGTTCCATGCCGGAGGAGCTATGGGCTATGCGGCAGGCCCAGAAGGACATGGTGGAACAAACTTGACTCTTTCCAAAAGGATTGGCGAACAACAGCACTGGATAGGGGTAAGTAGAAAGAGGGAAGATGGGCCTTTGCCCTGCAGTGGGACATAAATGGCTAATAATAATAATAAAAAAGGAAAAGACAGGCTGTAACAATTTGGGGCAGGCATTTGCCCAGTCCAGATGCAAGTCGCACGGGACCGGTCAATGTGGCGACACTTGGGGGAGGCCAAATGAATGTCCAGCAATGGATGTCTTTCGGCTGAAATGATGATGATGATTTGCCCAGTGTAGATATGGGAAACTTAAGGCCAAAAAAGTAGTCTCTGCTTTAAGATTTTTTTTTGGAAATTGTTTATGGCAATGTCCACATACCACATAAATATTGTTTGTCTCCAAATCTTTCTTAAATACAAAGTATGCCTCTTTGAAGCTAGGTACACAGCATCTTTGACCCACTGTCCATTTGTGCAGACCTCCATGTTCACCCACTACTTGTCCTGTATCTATGTCTATGAATGTACCTTTTTTTGTTTCTATGTACTGTAAAATAAAAGGAAAAATTGTAGGATTACTTAAAATTTCAAGACATAGGAATTTAAAATTGTCATTGATGCAAATAACTTTTTCTGTTAAACATTATAATGTTGTGTAATCCTTAGAGGGTATCAGTACGCACTTCTTCAATGAAATTCTGAAACTTATTTTTGCCAATGAAGCATATTCCTGTGCTATCTTTTTTGTTAGCAACATTCAACAGGCCTTCGATTTTAGCTATCTCTCTCACTTCCTTCTTCAGTAGCCCAGCTATGGGAAACATGCATTTTCTGAGAGAGAATTGCTTTACTTGTGATAAGAAAAATGTTTGGTCTTTGTGCATATCTGTGGGTTGAAGCAACCTCACTCCTGAAAATCAATAGAAATCATTAACTTTTTAATTCCAGCACTTATCTAATAATAATAATTGCTAAGTACTGTAAAGAGCAAAATATACCTTCATTCTCATTATATTTTTCTAAGAACGGGCCAAACGAAGTATTCGCATAGTGACCAGTAGCAATAGCATCAATTCCTAAATTGTTCCTGCAATGTTGGAAAAAGCTATCAAATTTAATATATCTATTGCACAATATGTCTGGGTTCGGTGTTAGACCCGTTTCATACTCTTTGAGCAATACGGTAAATACATCGTTCCAATATTCTTTTATAAAGTACACTCTATGCAAGGGAATATCGAGCTTACGACACACGTTTGTTGCGTCTTCAAAATCTCTTTCATCTGAGCAAAATCCGGCTTCATAGTTGTTATCCCAATTCCTCATGAACACACCTTCTACTTGGTACCCTGTAAGTTTTATCATTACAGTCTTATTGATGATAACTTCGACGACAAAAAACAGTATAAAAATTTTACAGATTGCCCGTTGAAATTACCGGCTCGTTTGAGGAGCAGTGCAGCCACAGCACTATCAACACCTCCTGAGATGCCCAATGCAACTTTTCTGAACATAATTGATGTTTATTTTAGCAGTCTTTACACACAAAAACACATTTTTGTTAATTATATTGCAAGCAAACTTTGAACCTGTGGTTCTTTCTCCCTGTGCAACCAAAATTATTTTCCCGTAATGACAAATTAATGACAGCAGGACGTTGCCACAAATGTTGTCTATGGTAGAAAAACTTTCATGGGACACCTTAGACCTAGCGCACACCACTGGGGGCGCGGCGGAGCGCATTTCCTTAAAACGCGTGGGTGGATCCGCGCGTCTCGAGCGGCGCTGAGAGCCCTCGGGGAGATAAGCGCGGCGGCGCGCAGCGCAGCTACTCCAAGTGCGCCCATTAGTAATGCTGTTCAATACTTTGTACAGACAACTCGCTCTCGTAGTGCGGCAGAGCGCGGCGGAGCGCAGAGCAGCGCGGCAGAGCGCTGAGCAGCACGGCGGTGATTGGAGCAGTCGCGCGCATACTCTTGTAGATGCTTGAGGGCAATCCGAGTACCGCGTGTAATTTTATTTTTTGATCGTTTATCAAGGTAGAAGTTTATATTAAATTGTTGTCTTCAAATGCGCTCCGCTGTGCTTCCAGCGGTGTGCGTTGGGCCTTAGACGATCAATGAGGCAATGAAATGGGACAAAAGCCCTTGTGCCATGAAAACACAAGCAAAAAAAAAAACAAAGTTTTCCTCTATGTTAAGTGAGGTTGCCAACCTAAATAATTTGCATACAGTTTCCCTTTTATTTATAATCTGTGACACTCGGTGATTTGACAAGATTGTTTGTTGAAGTTTGCTTGCTTGTACTGTAACGTAGGTTATTCTTGCAATAAAAGATTTTTTGAGTATATTTAGTCGCCAAAATGTCGAACATTAACCTGCAATGTCTGTTAGGAATACAGTGTAATGATTTTGTAATGATAGCAGCCGATCAGAGCAATAGCCACAGTATTATGCTGATGAAAGACGGTGAGTTAGCGGTTTTCGATCATGGAGTGGAATATTGTTTTACAGTGTTCCTGCAATAATGTTTTTGTTATAATTTCTAGATGAGGAGAAGATCCACAAGATATCCGAAAAGCTGATAATGGGTGTGATTGGTGATCAGGGGGACTCGACCCAGTTTGCAGAATACATTGCTAAGAATATTCAACTGTACAAAATGCGAAATGGATACGAGCTAGGACCCACTGCCGCCGCCAATTTCACACGTAGGAATCTCGCCGAGTATCTGAGAAGCAGCGTAAGTTTATAAATAAATGATATCCTAATTAGGCAGCACTAGTGCACATGAACTGCTAGAGAAACCATCAGAAAACAGTCCAAAACTATACAGAACAACTGATTTGCTGTAATAATTAATTTGTCAATGTATGCAAGCTATTTGCCCCAGACTATTACTGTCGTGGCAGGAAACACCGCTTACTGACTTCCAACTTGCCGTACTGTTGCACACTCCCAAGTCACCTATTACCCGAACATTAGCCGCTATTAACACTCCTGAACCCAAACATAGATCTTGATATGTTTGTAAATGAATGGAAGGTGATACTGTTGGAATGTTCGAATTTTTGTGAGAAGAATGCATGACAATGTTAATTAAATTATCTATACTAATATTATAAAGAGGAAAACTTTGTTTGTTTGGTTGTAATGAATAGGCTCAAAAACTACTGGACCGATTTAAAAAATTCTTTCACCATTTGAAAGCTACATTATCCACGAGTAACATAGGCTATATTTTATCCCCGTACTCCCACTGGAACGGGAACTACGCGGGTGAAACCGCGGGACGTCCGCTAGTGTTAAATAATTGGCTTTAGCCGTACTGTTTAAAAATAAATGCTGCAGAGTTCTAAATATCCTCATTATTTTACAAACATCATCGCATAGTATTGTAAAGTTATAAGAATTATTTTATTAAATGTTTTAGACACCTTACTTCGTAAATGTGCTGATGGCTGGTTATGACAAGGAGAATGGCCCAGAACTATACTTCATGGACTACCTGGCATCCAGTGTGAAAGTTCCTTTTGCTTGCCATGGATTTGGTGGTTACCTCAGTTTGAGTATCATGGACCGCTACCACAAGAAAGGTGAATTCAATGTTGACTACATGGCCAATAATAATATATGATTTTTTTTCCTTTACTTTTTTATTTTTTGTAGATGAGCAGTTAACATAGGTTACAGAAGTTTAGTATAATAATGATTGTTTTTTTACATTTTCTCCCTTCGCTCAATATAATATTACTCCTTTGATTTTAAATGCGCCATACACTGCAGTTCCTTTCAGAATCTTCACCACTGGTTGTGCTTTTTATGTCACTCATTCGTATCTTAATACTAAGGCTATGTTTCTAACCATTATTTTCCAGATGCTACAGAAGAGGAAGCTTACGAAATACTGAAGATGTGTGTGAAGGAAGTCCATAAAAGATTGTTTGTCAGCCTACCCAACTTCCAAGTGACAGTTGTCAATAGGGAGGGCATCAAAGTACTGCCTGTTATCAACTCAGAATTGTTGAAGTAATTTCTTAATAAAGTGATATTTTCATCATAATTGTTTTCTTTGTAACCATAGTTTAGTTTTAGAATTAGAATAAGGACCAGACAAACTCCTCCAAAGCGGATAAATGCGGACATGTGCGAAGCAGGGAGGATAGGAGATGCTTAGGAGCCGCCGCTCACGTGTTTTCTAGTCTCGTGTGCCCTGCTGCCGAGTGTGGGGGCTAGTCTAATAGTAGATTGTATCATAAGGGAGCAAAATAATATTTTTACGGCGAGGGCGCTTTTTTGAATCCCGAGCGCAGCGAGGGATTCTTCAGTAGAATCCTGAACGTAGCGAGGGATTCAAAGTATGTCGCCCAAGCCAAAAATATATTTTGCGCCCGAGTGATACACTCTACTTTTCATCACCCACTATGAGAAAATAAAAGGATCCTCATAATTTATTCACTGTCACTTGAAGAACTCATTTTTCAAAACAAAACCATGAATTTCTAATAATCTGTGAAAATTTACGAAAACGCGGGCTGTAGTTCGCGCGTTTTTAATTTGATTTCTTTTTTTTTATTTAGCCTTCGGGTGGGACTACGGGGCACGGGCCGTCGTACCAGCCAGTCTTTATTCAAACAATATTTCTTTGGCGCTGAACACTAAGATGTTCCAAATTCAAAAAGTGCGCGGCAAAGATAATTGCGGCGCACTTAAAAAGAGGAATAAAAACTCATTACTGCCCGCTAAAAGTTTCTTATACAAAACACTACCTTTGGGTGCACTTAAAGGCGAACCAAGTCGTCCTTTTCGAATAGATGGGATGAAAACATGAATCACCTCTATAACCGTTAGCAAAGCGGAGATGGGAAGTATGAATAGGTACTTAACGGAATTTTATTGGTGATTTACCGTATTACCCAATATTAGCTGAGTTGTGGAGGTCAGGCACTTGCTCGACGTAAAAATACAGATATTCAGCTGCATAAGGTTAGACTAAAAGCCGACCCCAAGTTGGGAAAAGGCTAGGCAGATGATGATGATATTGGCGATTTGCAACATATCACCTCTCGTCTCCAAATTCGGTGGAGGGCACTTAATCCACCGCACCGCCCGACAAGAAAGCTATAGACTATTTTCTGGCTCAAGAAACGTCTATTGTACGTACTATCGGGGTCTTTTCCGCCTGACCAGTTTAATTTTTTTTCGCTTAAATCATGCGGAGGCGCCGAGCCACACCTCCTTAAAGTTTGGGCCTCAACTTTGGCGCGCAAAATAACAATATCTCTCGTTGGGCGTGCGTCGTCAGTGCGCTTGGCCGATTCGGTATGTATCTTTTCATTCATTATTTCTATACAAAGTCCACGGGGCGGGGCTAGAGAGCGTTTCTATGTTGCGAGTGCAAGCAAAAATGAGCTTAGTGGTGGTCAGGCGGGAGTGTCCTCGATAGTACATTTCTTAAATTGTATCTTATGTTTTAGTGGTCGCAAGCAAGACTGCTGAGCATGAAGTCTTAGGTTCAGGATCGAATTGGGTTTTTCCATCAGGAATTTCTCAGTAGCAGCCATGGAATCTCCATTTGTCTGGTTGACAACAATAAGCTCGCCCCCCTATTACATGCAATTTAAACTGGTGAAATGTGTGTGTACCTACTATTATTTTTATGTGGTGGTACACCCCTATGTGGAAAGTGTAAGGTAGGTAGGTATGTGATCCTCTTTAGATCGTCAATTGCATAGAGTAATTTTAGAATCAGCTGAGAGATACCATTGTTAACAGCTATGGAATTATTGCCTCATTAGTCTGTATCGTTGTCTACATTTACGTTTATCCTAGTATATAGCATGGTCGGAAAAAGTATAGCCACTGGCCCTCTGATTAGGTACGCCTCTACTTTACCCTGTGAGGATCACAGGCGAGATGTTATGATAATCGCGCGTCAAGGAGTCGTAGCAAGTGCCGGCCGCCGCGGGAGACGCCCCGGGCGTCGGGGGCCAACACCACGTGGCCCCCGGCCACCGTAGGCGCGGGCCTGTGGACGGTGAGCTATGGGCTAGCTCGCCGTCCGTCCGTCTCATGACGACAGGCCGTGTCGACGGCGCGTTCGTGTTCCACGCGCGCCTCAAAGAGAGTCAGCAAAAAGGAAGGGGTCCGTAAGGACCAATGCCTGCCGGGGTTGCGGGACTGTTCGAAAGAGATACCGTGGCCCCGGAACACAAAGGGCGATGAAGGAACATGGATGGGTTTTAGTCAGTAAAAGTCTGACACTCCCTCCTGCTCCGCCCAGAGCGGGAGGAGTTATTTGATGAATGATGATTTCCCATACGAAAAAAAAAAAAAAAAAAAGGAGTCGTAGCAAGTTCTAAATTTGCATAAATCTCGAAAAGTCTTGCTACTAGAGGGTCAGAAGTGATTTTAACGAGTGTTAGGTACGTTACAACTTGGTTACAACACTATTACCTAGCTGGTGGAAGTTACGCACCGTATTTGATGCATCTGCAAAAACAACAACAGGTATATCTCTCAATGACTTGCAATTTGTAGGGCCGACCGTTCAGGACGATTTGCTTTCTATTTTATTACGGTTTCGACAGCATAAATTCGTGATCTCGGCAGATATCGAAAAAATGTATCGGGCTATTGAAGTAAATCCTATCCAAAGGTCACTACAACAAATCATTTTTCGTAAAAATCCTACAGAACCGTTAAAAACATACACATTAAACACGGTTACTTACGGTACAGCGTCAGCTCCATATTTGGCTACTAAGTGTTTAGTGAGCTTATCTGATAAAGCATCGAATCCTTTAGTTAAGCGTTCTATTCAGCATGACTTTTATGTAGACGATTACCTTAGTGGTTCAGATACAATTACAGGTGCATTAGACTTGTGTAAAGAGACGCAGGCTATTATGGCGTCCGCTAAATTTAATTTAAGAAAATGGCAATCGAACAGCCCAGAAATTTTAAAAGAATTAGGCAGTTCATGTAACTCAAGTCATGTAATGTTAGACCTTTCAGACAACAATACTCCTTCTAAAACCTTAGGTGTACATTGGTTATGCGATTCTGATAAGTTAGGATTTTCTATTAATATCGAATCCTGCAATAGCAAAATAACAAAACGACATATTTTATCTGTAATTAGTCAGATATTCGACCCATTAGGCTTAGTCGGTCCCTGCATTGTCGAAGCAAAAATATTAATGCAAAGACTATGGAAAGATAAATGTGAGTGGGACGATGAAGTGTCACAGGAGGTTACAGACTCATGGCTGACATTTGCAAGTACTTTGCCGTATTTAAATCACATAAAAATTCCGCGATGGATTTCATGTGATAACTCTATAACCCATGAGATTCACGTATTTACAGATGCGTCTGAAAGAGCTTATGGCGCATGCCTATACATTCGTTCGGTAACTAGTTCAGGTACAGTCGCTGTTCACCTGCTAACTTCCAAGAGCCGTGTGGCACCAATCAAGCCTACTACCATTCCACGGTTAGAACTATGTGGGGCTCTGTTAGGTTCCAGGTTGTGCACAAAGGTAAGGGATTCTCTCACGTTACCAATACACCGGTTTCACTATTGGTGTGATTCTACAATAGTGCTGGGATGGTTGTCTACACCGGCCCAGCAGCTTAAGCCTTTCGTTAGGAACCGTGTTAACGAGATTCAAGAGAGTAGCTCGGGTACTAAGTGGAGATACGTGCCGTCTAAGGATAATCCGGCGGATCTTGTCTCTCGTGGGCTGAAGGCTGATCTCATCAGCGGTTCTGCGCTTTGGTGGTCAGGCCCTCGGTTTTTATTAGATAATGAAAGTGTGTGGCCACAACAGCCAAATAAACACGTCAAACAAGATCTACCAGAAGTAATTTCCAACTTGGTAGATAGTCATAACAGTAATTCTAGTTCTAACCTAACATGTAGTTCAATCATACAACATTTAATACACAAATATTCTAACTTTAATTATTTACAACGCGTCGTAGCTTACATTCTAAGATTCATTCACAATTTAGGCACGAATCATCCTAAAACAATAGGTTCCCTTTCTGCTGATGAACTTAGAAAAGCTTTGTCTCTTATATTACGTGTAGCTCAATCTGAAATGTTCCCAGATGAGTACACTGTCCTTAAATCCGGGAAGTCATTGTCACTTAAAAATAGGTTAATTTCTTTGACTCCCTTTTTAGACTGTGACAATATTATTCGTGTAGGGGGCAGACTAGATAACTCCCCGTACGAATACGACGTAAAACATCCAATACTACTCTGCAGTAAGCATCACTTCACGAAATTACTATTTCGAATGCAACATCAAAACCTCCTACATGCAGGTCCACAATCGCTTCTATCGACTATTCGTCAAACTTATTGGCCCTTGGGGGGCAGAAATCTTGCTAAGTTAACAGTAAACAAATGCATGAAATGTTTCAGATATAAAGCTCAAAATGTGCAGCCAATCATGGGACAATTACCAGACACTAGAAGCACTCTAGAGTTTCCTTTTATTAATAGTAGCGTCGACTATGCTGGGCCTATACTGATATCTGACCGGAAAGGTCGGGGATCTAGATTGATAAAGTCCTACCTGTGCATTTTTGTATGCATGGCTACCAAGGCTGCGCATCTCGAGCTTGTCACGGACCTCTCTAAAGAGGCCTACAGGGCTGCTTTAAATCGTTTTGTCGCACGTCGTGGCAGGCCACGTACGATCTTGTCTGATAATGGCACAAACTTTGTCGGAGCATGTAACGAGTTGACTAAATTTTTACAGGACTCTGATGTTGCAAGCGAAATAGCTCAGGAGGGAATACAATTCAGGTTTGCACCAGCGTACTCTCCACATTTTAACGGCCTTGCTGAGGCTGCGGTTCGGTCAACCAAATTTCATTTAAACCGACTCTTGCAGCTCACTCACTTTACTTATGAGGAAATGGCTACGTGCCTTACTCAAATAGAGGCAATATTAAACTCTAGACCCCTCACTCCTCTATCCACTAACCCTCTAGACCTCTCTGCCCTTACTCCTTCGCACTTCCTTATTGGACGCTCACTAATGTCGGTTCCAAATCCACAGGTCACGGATGCCAACATCAATCGTTTGGAGCGCTACCAACGTGTCGAGAGCATCAGACAACATTTTTGGAACAGATTTAACACAGAGTACATTTCTAACCTCCAGCAAAAACTAAGTGGCCGGCGGCCTCTACCAACGGCGACATAGCGTTGGGTACGCTTGTTCTTGTAAAGGACAAGGCGCTCCCGCCGCTTTGCTGGTTGCTGGGGCGCGTCGTCCAGGTGTATCCTGGCAGCGACGGCGTCACGAGAGTCTCCGATCTGAAGACTAAGAGAGGGACGATTCGGCGCGGCTTCAACAATATCTGCCCGCTTCCTCTTTGAAGTCCACTTCAACCCGGGGAGCATGTCTATGCATGGCATGTCGACGACCGGCTGGAGGCGCGCGGTGGCTGAGAGGGCGCGCGGGCTGCGGCAGCAGCATCGGGCGTCGGCGGCGGCTGAGGGGCGCGCGGGTGGCGGCAGCGTGAGCGCGGGCGCGCGCGCCGACCATCGCCTCACTTCTAAATTTTACCACGACGAAGACACTGCTTGTAAATCTTGTATCCTGGATTACACCAGATCAAACAGTCCACGTATTTTTATTTCTCTTCTACTCTACTCTTTGCTCCTGTAACTGAGCACAAGGCGTAAACGCGCCAACACATCACAGAACTTATTAAAAATTATTTGCGATCATCTATGAGCCAGGAACATTTGTCAAGTCTGGTAATCTTAGCGATAGAAAATCGAATGGCACATGAAATAAATTAAGACAAGGCCATAGATTTGTTTGCAGAACAAAAAGCTAGAAGAGTAAAATTGTAATTTCAATTTGAAATACAATACAATAATATAACTCGTTTTGTTTCAAAGCACAGGGTAGGTGCTTTCATAACTACAATATATGTCCTACACGCCCATGTATGTAGGTATATTTATAAATAAATAGTGTAAACACAGAAAGAGCAGCGCTAGTTAGGTCTTTGTAGCATTCTATCCGCGAGGCATATGCAGGGGTGGAACTATATAAAGGCTTTTTGAGTTGCAGCCCAGCGCCCCGTGGATATAAAGGGCCTCCAGTCACCTTTTGTAAAAAATGGAGCTTGTGGACATTTTGATCTCAAGATCTCTCTCTTCTGAGGAAAGACGTAAAATTTTCGAGCTCGCATCGCCCGCTCTTACAGCCTAATTTCTCTTGAATTTTAACTTTGTCCATAAGTCACCTAAGTAACTACGGAGTTCGAATCAATTCTAACCTGTCCAAGGTAGGTAAACTGTTAAGTTTTCGAACTGGCTTCGCTTGCTTTTTAGACTACTTTCTTTAGACTTTGCCTAAAAGTCGTCCAAGTCATTCCTGTATCGGATCGAAACCATTCAAAACTGTCCAAAGCAAGGTGTCAAAAAATTTTCGAGCTCGCTTCGCTCGCTCATGCAGTCTAGTTCTTCTTAAATCTTAACTTTGAAAGTCAACCAAGTAACTCCTGTATGAAGTGACGACATAATTCTAATCTGTCCAAAGTAGAATGTTAAAATTTTCGAGCTCGCTTCGCTCGCTCTTGGAGTCTTAGTTCCTCTTTCTCATTAAATTGTCTCCCTAAATTGATTTAGTAGCATCTATTTAAGAATCAAATAACTCTTCAAAACCTAAACTAACCAATCCGAGGTCACGGAGGTGCTAACGTTTTTGAAGTGGCTATATGCACTTCAGCTGCATCCGTAAATAGTAAACTTACAAATCGCACCCTTCTGATAGGCCTTCTGGCCCAAAAGCTGGCGACGCCCTTGACCAGGCCCCAAGTAGTATTAGCCCAGGACCCAACAAACTCACGGTCCACCCCTGGGCCTATGGCCATCATTAGGCGTCTGATGGGTGAAATAATGATGATGATAAAAATAAAAATATAGACGGGCGGGGCGGCATTTTTTAGTTTTTGCCCCGCCTCGAAAAATTTCAAGATCCGGGGCTGGCTGGTGGTATGATTTAACTTTAAAACGATGCCACGCGCCAGACATCGTGCGTGCCTGTGTCTCCTTAGAAGAACCCTTGCTTGTACTATGTTAGTTGATTTTCTCTCTCCACCATATTTGCATAATACCAGTGTTCCGAGTGTCGTAAGAGGCGACGGCGTCTCACGCCGACTCACTTGACTATAGTTGGTGCCAGTTAAGATGAGAATAGCGGTCATTGCCCTTTCCCTAATATCTCTTCGTACGAACCAAAGCAAATAAGCCATGTATCGTTTTTCATTACAAAACATGTTGAAGATCACGATAGATGACGATTCCAGACTTGAACAGGCTTATATTTGGTTTTCAAGGTTAAGAAGTTAAATAAATGTAGGTGGGTCAATGACCGCTATTCTCATCTTAACTGGCACCAACTATAGATAGAACTGACCCACAATCGAGAGATTCTAACCGCAGCATTTTCCGCCGCTACGAGCCAACCTCGTGAACCTCGGACTTGTATTTGCCCAGCCGGACATTCCTCCGGACTCCAGTATTTGTATTGTGTAGACTGGCTTGCTCATACAAATACATGGAGTTTGTACATACTAATATTAAAAATGCGAAAGTAACGTCTGTCTTTTCAAATTAGATGAAGTTGGTACACAGATAGACCATGGCTTTTAGTTAGCACTTAAGATAGATCCTGAAAGTACTATCGGGGTCTTTTCCGCCTGACCATTTTAATTTTTTTTCGCTAAATCATGCGGACGCGCCGAGCCACGCCCCCTTAAAGTTTGGGCCTATTAGGAAAGCGTCAACTTTGGCGCGCAAAATAACAATAACTCTCGTTTGGCGTGCGTTGTCAATGCGCTCGGCCGATTCGGTATCTTTTCATTCATTTTTTCTACACAAAGTCAACGGGGCGGGGCTAGAGAGCGTTTTTATGTTGCGAGTGCAAGCAAAAATGAGCTTAGTGGTGGTCAGGCGGGAGTGTCCACGATAGTACGTTCCTGCGGGATAACTCCCGACCTCGCGGGCAAATAAATGAAAAACGAAACGCCCTTAAATTGTTTTTATTTAAATACTAGATCTTTGCTTAGCCTAAATTATATCTTCTTTGTTTATCCCCCTGCCTTATTTCGGTCTGGGCTAGATGCCATACTCGTGTCCTGGTTGTCCATTTGTGAACTATTTGGGTTCTCGGGATCGCCCATGTTGTCACCTTCATTGTCTGATGGTTCTGTAACAGAGATTCACATTAGAGTAACACTAGCTTCTGCTGCGTAGATATTTCAATATTTTAACATTACCTCTCATCATTTTAAATTATAGCCGGAGTAATTATGAACTTAGGGGCCGCCTCCACGAGCGAGAGAATCGCGGCGATATTATCGTCCTTGCCACGTTTTTCTATACACTCTCTTTTGGGCCGTTTCCACGAGCGAGAGAATAACGGCGATATTTTCGTATAGAAATACGTTGAATCGCCGCGATTCTCTCGCTCGTGGAGGCGGCCCCTAAGTATTGTACTGGTTTATACTTGTATAGGTAAACTATATTACGGGAAAGTTTCATAAAAATCCGTTCAGTATTTTTGAAACGCCGTCACGAAGCGGAAGCGCGTTTCTGCTCTTGGTATAAAAAACTTCCTATAAAAAGCCTTCTCTTGTCGCAATTCAAGCGACAAGAGAAGGCTTTTTATAGGAAGTTTCTACTTTTCTATGATGTTTGGAATGTGTGGATTTTGACTAATTTTTCCCATTTGGCTATAACAGGTAGAACGAAAAATAAACATTAATTACCTTTCTTATCTGCTGGCATATCTTCAGTTCTATTGGCAACTTGGAAGTGGTACTCCAGCTCGTCAAAGTCAAATACTTGGTCTGTTGGCAGCAGACACGGTAAATACGCTGGGAATGTGGGTTTGCAGGCTATTACTGAAAATTAAAACAAAAATCATGCTACCTCACATATGAAAGTTAAAGTACTTATACAAAAAAAAGGAAATATTGCATTTTGTAGTGTAGGGCATTGTTTTCTTTCATTCTAGACAGTTCTAGTTTTCTTAATTTTGTGTTGCCAGTTGCAAGCTGTCAGTTGTTATTGGTACCAGGGTAACTTCCAAAAATCAGTGGTAGTACTTACATGGATACACTTGATTATCCTCCGTATTGAACAGGTTGTGTGTTTCACTTGTCTTTGCTAAGAACTTGGTCAATGCTCTCTCAATATCTCTTTTCTGTGATGCTGCCTTTTCTCTGATTGCTTCATATTCTGTTACTGGCTGTTTGTGGGTCTGAAATATAATGTCATTTTTTGTTAGTTGATTACTTCACTTAGCCGTGTGGTATCCGACAGAGTAGAATAGAACCAACCCATTACACTCACGGGTGTCGTATAAGGCGACTAATGTCTGAGGCAGAACACCTTGCGCCTCCGTAGGCCAGAGAATGGGCAGCAGCGTTTTCTGTTAGTCTTTCATCACTGCGATCTCCAATCCGCCTGCCAAGCGTGGAGATTACGGCAAATCCTCCCATTATGGGAGAGGCTTATGTCCAGCAGTGGACGTTATGGGCTGTTGTAGTAGTAGTGATTACTTCATAATTGACAATGTTTCAATTGATTCATATTGTTTATTAAATTATAATATATTATATATATATTCTAATTAATTATATATATAATAATATATTTTATAAACATTAATTGAATATAAAAATGAAAATATTTTAAAATATAACAGCCCACTGGTATCAGGAACAGCGTCCAAGGTCTGGGCTCCAGAGAGTGGAACCTACCTCCTAACAATGCGCACCATGTAAAGAAGTACCACCCTCTGAATCAAGCCCCTCATTCAACTGCCCAAGGAGAGCCTACTTAGGCGTTGGTTGAGGCTCTTGGCAATTAAGCCATTGGCTGACATGACTAGCAGCACAATGAGTCCAATAATAAATAAAAACAACAATAATATAATAAACAACAACACAACAACAACGCAACAATAATATGTATAATTAATAATAACATGGTGTCCAGGAGATATAGTGCAGCAATATTTTCTCCCAGATTTCTATAGGATGAGTGATAGGAATACTACATTGACTTCAGTAACTTGAAAATATGATGTGAAAGATTTTAGTATTCCTATCTAGCAAATAATGGAAGATAAATCAAAAAAGTATTTAACTTAGGTTTAAATAAAAAGAGAATTTATTACAATGTAGTTGGTCGAATGCTTTCTGCACTTACAGGTGTCCTAATATAGGCATGTGGATCAGGTAGAGGAGGCAGGTGGAATGGTATATGAGGAGCAGGCTTGGCTTTGGACCCTGCTGACAGCATGGCAGGTGTCCGAGGAGCCGGGGCCTGCTGCGGCGGCTGAATCACATGTCTGTTGGGTCTAGCTGCATACTGTTCTAGACCTTGTAGGCTGATGCCTGTGAATGGACAAAAAACTTGCTAATAAGTGTCATTAAAGGAGAAAAGGTGAAATTTGATTTGTCTGCATCAATTTGCATTTATTTGGGAGGCTATTACATGCTTTCAGCTTCAATAGGATTTTATTATATTGTACTCTAAAAACTACATGAAGCTGCGTGAACTAATGACGATGTAATAAGTACCTACATCATTTGTATAATGTAATATTGTCACGGTTTATGCACCATCTCTTCCTACCAATTTGTACGCCACGATATGCAGCTGAACATGTTAGAACTTTTCTGTATCTCATTATTATCTTTCAAATAAATTTTACTTTACTGCGAAACATCTTTTAAGGTAAAGGCTTTCACATTTTATACTACCAAAACTGCTCTGAAGAAATGTATATATCTTTGTCATAGGAGGGCAGATTTTGTCAGATAGGAAAATTTAATTGTAGTAGGAGAATGTGTTAGCTAAACACTCCCCATGCTTAGAAACATGTTGTTTAGAAGAAACGAAAATAAGGTGAAGGAGCAGTAAGGTTTACTTCATTAAATGGTTGAATTAATATTTTGAGTTTGATGATGGAAAATTAATGAAAGAGAATAATAAAATACTTACCCATATTAATGAGCGCCATAACCACATCTCCAAGGACTGGCTCTACCCTTCCTGATAGCTCACAATAGCCTTTAGCTGAGTTTCCTACTTCCGATAGAACTGGAATAAAAATTTGTGCCATTCTTAATATTGATACAGTTACAGAACTAGAGTGAAAGATGGCATTTTATCCAATTTATCAATGTAACAATGTATGAGGAAAATATGACTTGACAATCATAAGGTATGGTAATTTATTTAAATTTTTATATAAGTAATTTCATACAAATAAAGCAAAAAAAATGAGGAACTTTCTTCCAGAGGATGTACTTAAGCATTAACGCGCATAAACTAAAACAATGCATAATTTAAACTTGAAGGCAGGCAAACGAAATTTTGGTTAATTATAAAACTTTTACTTGATTTTACTTACAACATTGAAGCATTTCTGTGAGAGTTTCAAGTGACATTTTGTCAGCAGCATCAAAGCCAGTTTCCAGCAGTACAGTGGAAACTGCTATATTTAATATTCGTCTTCGTGCATCTGGACCACTCTCTACTTTTTCCGTGTTTTCTGCCATATCTTGTAGAGCAATTTTGGAGTTTACGTTTAGCAAAATTACAAACAACAAACACGAACAAACCAACCACCGATATTTTATTTAGCTTTTTGACAGTTGTTTTTTTTTTGACGTATTAAAACTTAGCCTTTTGTCTCTGACATAGACAAAACTAAAAATTCTTATTTGGGAGCATCTATGTTTGGGAGTAGACGATCATTAGTGTATTATCTATGGTCCGAGTGCTGAAGTTGGACACATAATCAAGCGCGAGAAAACTAGAATAAAGGCTGCTTTACACCGGGACAACACTGCGATTTTGCAGCATGCCACAAGGCCACATGCTACAATAATTTAACAAGTTGCACATTGTGGCAACAATCATGCGGCAGGGCAACACCATACGTCATGTCATGTGGCAGACTGTCGCACCCAGTCGCAGCTCCTATCCAAACAATGGATTCCATGCTACATTTTTGGTGCACCATGCAGTTTATATGTTATGGTTTACGATGCTTTGAAAATTATCTAGGCACCATGTTGCCTTGGCGTAAAATGGGCTGCCGCATACTGCAATTGCCACATTTATATTGGTTATTTGTAGCATACCACAAGATGATGCACGTGACAACCACAATATGTAGCATGCAGCAAAGCCGCACAGTGTTGTCCTTGTAGTAGCACTTGTAGCATCCGCTACGGCGTAGCACCACATAGGTATGCGCGGGGCATACATAACCAGTGCTACGACTGGGGCGGGGCCTGTGTACTTTTTGTTTTCACTTCTATCGGCAGTCCCCAAAGACTGCTCCGATTTTTTTTTGTAATTTCATTACGTACTATTTTTTCCTTAAAATGTTGGTAAAATACGATTTTTTCTAGTCCATGGTACGATCATCTAAAGTCTGGAGTACCTTTAAAGTCAAAACTTTATCAAGGTCAAAATCATTCTTGCACCTTTACGAACTTGGAGGGTTGTATTGATGATTTTGATGAATATAAATCTGTAACTACATACGTCTCTTACAACCGCGAATAATATTTTAATCAACATACAACCTAGCACTGGCCTGTAAATGAGAGGTTTTCCTTTTGAGGTTTTAAAAAAAAATTTAGTTTCCAAGAACTCTATAGATGGCGTTGACTAACTATGCCAAAGCCAAAACGCTTGAAAAAAAAAACATTGTGTCACATCACATACTCTCGTTGACTGACACTTTCATTTGCTTAACCTTCCGAATAAAACCAACATTTCTCGCGCTTTGTTAAAATCAGTTTTTTTAGGTTCCGTTCCTTGCATTATCATACTTATTCCTAGCGCCATCTATCCAGCGACTAGGGAAGAGCTAAAAAGAAAATCCCTCATTGCAAAAAACGCAAGAAAATTTGCATTTCGCGGGCTAACCTGGAGCATTCACCATAAGGAATGCAAATAAAGTTAGGACATATGTTTTGGAACGCAGTTTTTAGTTTTGACTTTGACATTATAATGACAAGTCAAGTTGACACATTGCGTTTTCGACGTATGTGATGGTATGTGCGTAAGCTCAAAGCATCGATTTCGTCACAGTTTTACAGATTTTTTTGCTCTTTTCGGTCCTATCTTAGTAATAATGTATTAATTTTGAAAATAAGGTGATTATTTAAGTTTCTGATCAAGTTTAGTTCAGAAGTTTTCTTCGAATCAACTTATGTGTCACTCACCAAAGACACCAATTGGAGTAGTAAATTGGGTAAGTGCCTTGCCTAATCATAATTGCATTTCTACAAATCTCAATTTTCTAGCTTAATAGAGCAGAATACCAATCTATCAGGACAATACTGTACACAGAACGTCGTTGTATAACTGTCTAATTCTGTGCTTAACATTTATTGTAACTTTCCAATAATTTTTAACTTAGATCTTGCAATTAGAAAGTGAGAGCATTAGCAAGAAGAGAAGCTTCATTTTGCTTGTTATTAATGTTTAATTCAGAGTGAACTTGTATTACTTATTTTCAACATAAACAGTAGTAAATCTCTATTGCAGTTAACTTGGAGTACCTGAAGTAGTTTAGTCTGCCAGCAAGATGGTAAAAATCTACGGGCTTGGTGTTCTTTACAAAGGTATAAACAGTGCTACCCTCCTCAAAGCAGCATACAATCTGCAGAGCTTCAGTATATTTCAACGGGGCTCAGTTCAAGAGTTTATGGTTTTTGTTAGTAAAACAATAGTAGAAAGAACTCAACCAGCATCTCGACAATCTGTTAAAGAGGGAGAGTACATGCTACAAGTGTATGTAAGGGCAGACAACTTGGCAGGAGTCCTGATATCTGACCATGAGTACCCAAACAGAGTGGCTCACACATTGATTACCAAAATACTGGATGAATTTACTGCAGCTGTGCCTGCAAGCCAGTGGCCAACTGGTGCTGAAGATAGGATAGATTTCCATCTCCTCCCAGAATACTTAACAAAATACCAGAATCCACGAGAAGCTGATGCATTGACCAAAATACAGAATGACTTGGATGAGACTAAGATTATTCTACACGATACTATAAAAGCAGTGTTAGAACGAGGTGAGAAATTAGATGATGTTGTTGCTAAGACTGAGAGTCTATCAATGCAGAGTAAATTGTTTTACAAGACTGCCCGAAAGACTAACAGCTGCTGTAACTTCTAAAGCATTCTGATGTTATACCTGACTTGGCCATAGTTCAATTAATTTATAATAATATTATGGTTTTGTGTGGAGTTGAAGGCTTGATTAAATATTATTGTGGCCATGATTATACCCACTAAAAATATTAGTTAAAATGTTAGATTTATTTTCTGTCATCCTTTACATTTCTCACAATTTGTATTTGATTATGTAGAATTGTAGATAATACATATACACAATGTTTTCGGTGTCCCATTTATAATAATGCATGGGACACCAAAAACGTTGTCACACCTAAAGTCATTCAAAAACTTTTCTGAGGGGACGACCTTTAGAATGACTCTAGGTGAGACAGTGGTCAAATATGATCACATCGTAATAAAAATATTGCTATGATGCCAAACCAGCGTGATCATCACAATGTTATTGATAAAGATACTGACAAGTTGTTAGTAATTCCTTTCACTGTGGCCTAAGTGTTAAATTACAATAATTCAAGAACTTAAGATGGCTATCACAATTTTTCTTGTATTTGAGTGTTTTAAAAGTCTAGCGCTCAAATACAACAAAAAATTGATTTTTATTTTGGGTGCTCCGAGAAATAATCAAACTCTTCTTCCAAAAATCACACACATCAAAAATCTCAGTTTAGATGTGTGATTATGGTTTAGATATGGCCAAAAAATATGCCCGAGGATTTTTCATTATTTCTCTAGGGAGCGGTCAAAATAAAAATCAATTTTTTTGTTGTATTTGAGTGCTAGACTCTTAAAACGCTCAAAAACAAGAAAAATTGTAATATCTTAAGTTATAGCTGCACACATCCAAACTTGTATTGATGGACAATTATTTAATATAAACTCTATAATGTAATATGTTATGACTTTGAACAAATACCTAGTAATAATCATAAATGTTTATTGAAGTTGTGTCCAGCTTGCATAGAAAAAAAAAAATTTGCCAAAATATGTTTAATGAATTTTAACCATCATGTTATCAATGGTGTAGTGACTCTATTTTAGCAGTAGATTTTGATGAGATGGTTGAGGAATGAGAAGGATGGTGTGAGGTTTTTCACAAATGATTGCAAAGAGGGGGAGTATCAATTCTTATAACAATTACTTATTATTGTAAGTTTGAGATGAATTTAGTCTTTCTACCATTGTTATCAAAATGTTACTGTAATTGAGTCACTATACGGCATACAGAAGTTGCATACCGCAATTAAGATTTCACAGATTGTAATGGATGTGTGTTAGCTAGATTACCTATTAAATAATATGTATGTCCGTTATGTAGTAACTGTTAAAAGCTAGTTTATTGTACTGTGTGTCGTGAACCATGAATTCATGATATTTAATGTTGAAAACAGGAAGAAATATGTATTTTTAATGTGTCTAAATATAATACATAATTAATAGAAAATGGTTAATAAAATACCCATATACTCAGCGCACAGTTCATCATATAATTACATACATTTATCTATTTAATCTGGCAGAATAAATATTCAATGACTTTGTTCCCCACCTGCAGGACTAAAATGCCCGCTTTAGCAAAATCATAAAAAGAATCACGTTAAACATTTAGAATTCATAAAATGGACTTTATGTTTATGGCTATAAAGTGCATTTTAAGAATTTTAAATTTTTTACTTGATTCATAATTACGATTCTGCTAAAGTGGCCATTTTAGACCCCCTGACTTGATTGCCAATCATCTGAGATACTTAATTTTATTTTCTATTTAATTTCTAATATAGTATGATGCAGCTCATGTGTTAGCGGTGGTAAATAGTGAGTTTTGATAAATGGTGGCGCAATACTGAGATGCGAGGTCATCCGTAACCGTAATGCGCATTAAGTTCTGCTATGGGATTCCTCTGCGGCTAATAATATGGAATAAAAAGTCTCATCCCCTTTTAAAATTCGATTGGAAAGGCTGCACCATCTGGGTACCTATTGCCACAGATTGCAGTGTTGGCTCGATTTGCGTCGCAGTCTGTTTTCAACGTCACGGCTAAGTTATTCAATGTTGTCGGGACGTAATATATAAATATATTTTTGTAAATATTCGTCGTTTCTTTGTAAATAAAGTTCTTTACAGCGGAAGTGTGTTTGTTGACACCGCTAGCACAAGAGCCACAATCACTAATTGGTTTAATTATGTTCTGTGTAAATATATAGGTATGTCTATCTATATATAGAGTCGTGGGGTCATTTTAAAAGCACTCTGCGTTACATAAATCTATAGTTATTGCCCATTTATATTGGACATAAAGAGGTGGCGAGAGCACTGACACGAGGTCAGATTTACCAACTTATCTGACCTAGATCCTTGAATTTGACCTGATTTACGTAGCGGCTGCATTCTATTAGTACAGTCAGCAAAAGAGATAAGAATACAGGCAGTTAATTTCAACTACGAAAAAAAGGGTACTTAGATACGTTTTTACGCATGTTTTTGGGTACTGATGGCGAATTTTCAAAAGTCTATTTCAACACCAATTTGTATGTTTATTAAGTAAAAACGGATGCAATTTCAATGAAAATTGACAGCCAAGGATCTTTTGTCTGTATGTACCTCTTTTGCTGACAGTACCTCGGCTTTCAGACAAAAGAAAACTACATTCCTACTTGTTGGTAGATTAGATCTGTAAATTGTAATAGGCAGCCGGGCCCTTGCAGATAATTATCCAAATGAGGATAAGAATTATTTAGGTTTTATGTATTTAAATGTTTCGAGAGAAAGTAAATCTTTGATGATAAGATTGATAAGCGACGGCACGTCTTGATAAGGGTCGGTTCATTATTTGTATGCAAGATTTTATACAGGTTCGAACCCCCTCCCCATCGACGCACAAATGAATAAATCGATAATTTAAATGAAAAATAATCGATTGTGCGTCGAGATCCGTACCACCCTGTATATACATAACTATTCGAGTAGAATAATTTCAGTCCAATCAGCGGTAGGTAACTTGTCACTGGTAGTACAGTCACGAGCATAAAAAATATCTAACAACGCAAGAGTCAAAGGAGATTTTAAGTATTAATTGAAATTTTACGAAACGTACTTAGTATTCTCGAAACGATAGCTTTATAGTCTATTCTCTTTTGCTTTGTGTAAGTTAATTATGTTCGTGACTGTACATGCTCTTTTATTTGGAAATCAAACTCACATCGAATGTACAATTACCTACCACATTTGTGAATCACAATCACTTCTGAATCTTCTGATGTATTTAACCGTTCAGCGGTTCTCAAGTTCTGTAGGCCTGAGTCCGTTGGGTCCGTTTCCACCAAGCAAAATGGGGCGTTCGCATACTCATGCACGCGCGTGCATACGCATTGTCTGCGTCGAATTTTATACTTAAAGGCAATACTGATACAGTCCTTAATTCAATGACATCAAAAAAGTGCGGGAGGAATTTTACGCTTGGTGGAAACTGACCCTAAGGGCCGGTATGGCGATATGGTGGCGGAGCGCAGCGCAGAGCATTTTTCACTGTCAAACTATTATCGACATTGTCCTCATTGAAATAATATATAAAATAAATGAATCCGAGAATGCGCGCAGTCTGTTAATTGATTTGAGATTTTATTTTAATGAGGACAATGTCGATAATAGTTTGACAGTGAAAAATGCTCTGCGCTGCGCTCCGCCATATGTGCGCCGGCCTCTAACAGAGATATATCTATTGAATGATTGTGTACCGACCTTTAGTAATGTAGATAGAGGAAACTATAATATTATATCCTTTGTGAATTTTGGATGTGATTTGAAAATTAAAATGTACCTACGTGTAATATCTACTTTGTATTAACATGTTAATGGAAGTCGGATGTTATTTATTGTATACTTGCTTCATGACGTGTTAGGCAAAATAAAATCGGTATTTACAATTTATCCTCAGTGCTTTTATTATTGCATTGTTTAGATAAGATTAATCTAAGAACATACCTAATGTACCAAATAAGTTTGTCATTATTGTACTTACGTTGTAGTTGTGCGTATTTCTGCAGTTGGTCCTCAGTAGGTAGGTTTCGTTAGGTAAATTAAAGTCAAGAGATGAAATAAAAATACATATATTAATTACATCAATAAACCCAACATGATCATGTGGGTTACAATAATAAAATATACCTATATAATTTTTAATTAAAAACAAAATAAATAATAAAACAAGGTTCTTTTCCTTATCAGTATAGCTAACGCTAAAATCATTGACTCTTAGCAAACGCATAGTCCAGGTAACATTTAAAACAATCCTCCTACAAGCAAGGGAGAGCTCACTTATAGTATTATTATGGAATTTACTCATTAACTCTATGATTAATTAATAATGAGTATTGATGTCGGGCGAATCAGCACGTGGGAAACTTGTAAGAGCGTCCATTTGTAGGTATTTGTGCTCTAAAACTATCTCCTACACATCGACTACGATAAATACAGTAGCAAGCATACTAAAGGGTTTTTATTAAAACAGGAGTTCTTATTAGGACCTAGATACTAGGTATGGACTATAATATTATAAGTTGGAAAGTTAGGCGCCGACTCCCCCGTCATCCGCTAACCTAAATAGAAAGAGACTGGTATTACATCATTACTGATAGTAGAATTTTTGCAGCTAAATTTTTGGCATCAAGCAATGAAATAGAAAAAAAGAACATAGAAAACATAAGCTTTGGAATAGACACCAGTGAGATTGTGGCGTACAGTACTTATGAGAAAACAGAATAGTCAGCTGTCGCCCAAAACAATGACTTGCACACCTTCCAATTCGGCTCCATTCGTAGTTGGTCATAAGTGGTCAACGCGTTTCCTGCGAAAACTCTAAGGTAGGTACTTCCGCTAATTGACTACTTGTACCTCTATTTACTTTTGTAATGTATAGTGTACGATACCGATATTAAGCTCACAGTACAATGCTTAAATAGCCGAGTTGGTGTAGATTGTTGAAGTGTGAGCATTCAACTACCCAATATTTTTTTGTTTTTTTTTTTTAAATCGGCATAATGAGTGCTTTCCTGGGAATTTTTGTTTCACTCTGGAACCCGTATCTGGTTGTGAATATACTAGCGTGGTGGGGTTGGTTGGTTACTAAGCTAGGTCCAACTTCGGAATAAACCTTCCGACAGCCTGGATTGGAAGACAACGATCTTTTCGGAACTGTGATGACGGAATAATGTTAAAGCACTTCAAGTTTTCGTGCCTAGTAAATTGGATAGCAGATTTTCTCCGGGGACTCCTTTTTAGCAAAGATGCGCTTGCGCATTGCAATGAATAGGTACTACGACTATTTAATAGGAATATTAAGGGTAGGAACCACTTTAGGAAAGAAACATGAAAAATACTGTAAACTAATGCCTTTTTGGTGTGTACGATAACATCATATGACTGACTATAGAAATTATAATTAGTTATCTTTATCTATCTTTAAACGGAATGCACATTTCACATGAATCGCAGAGAATATTACCTCCTTTAGTTCGGAATTATCAATACAGTTAGTGGTTACAAATCTCACTGGATAGATAACAAAATAATTAGCAAATATTAAAACAAAATTATAGTATGTACAAAAATAATAGTCAACTCAATATAGAGATACATTGTAGGAAATAGTGAAGGTAGGAAATTACGAAATAGGTAGGTAATCAAATTGAAATGTATAAATGCCCATTTAATTTTCCACACAGGAAATATAACGTTTAATATATATATTCTTTATTTCGATCGCACTACTTAAAATTATGTTTCTAATGATAAAGAGATTTCACTATTATACTCTTACAATATATCTCTTTAACACGAAAGTGTTTTTTTTTGTTTACATCTATGCACTAATATTACATTTAAAATATGTTACAATGTTCCCATTTGTTATTTTCCGTAAATTGTAAATATTGCCTGAAATGTAAATGAAATGAAATAAAAAATCTTTTTGAATTTTTATGAGGGTAATGTTGCTAAATAAATAAAATAAATAGGCAACATGTTTTTTAGCAAAATCAGTCTTCCTGTAACTACTCTGGACCGGTCCTAATTAAAACAATTACTTGCTACTTTGGATATTAAAAGGCCGAAATGCAAATTCAAAATCAATTCCTTCGAAGGCAGGGTTAACGTTATTTAGTTTCTTTCTATCGTATAATAGATAATATTAAAAGTTTTAAAAATCTACACGAACGCGCCTACGGGGAGTTATAGCTTGTTATATGATGTAGGCAGGGGGCAGGGTACACAATACGGAACCTAACTGAGGCAACCTTCACCCCGATATCCGATTAAAATTACGTTCTATGTCATAAAATTATAAAACTTGCAAAATTTGTGATGTATCAATAACTACTTAAATTTAATGGTTGACTCTTTGCAAGAGTCACGTATATTTTAGAAACTTAAACAGTATGGTTCGAAACAGTACGTTTATCGCGAGCTACGTGGCACCGTTGTCTGTGATGTATCAATTCGCCAACACAATATACAGAAGAGATCCAATCGCTACGATTCTGACATTGCTCACGCGCAACTGTGTGCTCTTAAAAAATAAAAGAATAATTTAATATAGACTCTACCTTGACAACAATACACAGACAATATAACTAGATAATGTCTGCAACAATATAACAAATAGGTACATAATTAAACATAATTGTAATATTATAATTATAACATTATAAATGCCTTTTCATTTTCCGAGTAGCCAATTAAATCTTAAATGTCATACAAAATCGTATCAGCTACACAGAGTAGCCATCGAATCAGTACTCAGCATTTCTCATCACTTATGCAAGAGTGAGAATAAATATTACATTCGCTCATCTTAATTTCAAGCAAAAAGAAAAATATATTGCTATACATAATTATGCATCTTCTTCAAACATGAATTTCTTACAACTACTTACACATTATAAAAGGCATCCTTTGATAAAAATAATTATTCATCCAAATTATTTGAATACCGCAAATCACTGTAAATCTAAATACGGAACAAACTTCTAGGACGAATCACGACACAAGCAACAAAACTGACCGATCGGCGATTACTAAACACAACGAATACGTAGTTTATCTTCACATAAAATGGCCACAGGTCACACATTCTACGATTGCACCCGGGAACGCGTTTTTGTACTAATTTAAAGGTTTGCGATGAGACACTACTAGATAAGAAATGTTCAAGTCTTTCGAGGAGCCGCGTCCTCTTACCGTCTTACACCGAGCTTCATGAAGTACCGCCGACACTTATTTTTAAATCTTCGTAACGTAACTTTGGTGTTCACTTCCTTTAGATAAAATACATTATAAAATTTGTGTGACGCATACTCGACGCGTCGACGCCTCATGCTCGGTGCGCAGATCGGCACAGATCTAACGAGCGATATCAAGCTGATATCGGGGTGGGGGTCATTTGTTCGGTACTTGTATCTTCTTAGACCGGAAATCGTAGATCTTGCGGCAGAAGAGCACGAGCTCGGGCGACACGGAAGGCGGTAGGCGCCAGTCGTTGGGCGCCAACAGCGGGTTCACCTCGCTGGGCGCCAGCGGCGGCACGATCGACGGCATCGACGACATGCCTTCCTCAGCTGCTTTTAGCCGTTTGCGATACCTGTAACGTTACAACCTTCATAAGTATTTTGCTAGAAAGATAAGTACTTGCTACAGTTTTATTGTTAGCTGGCTGTCTGTAGTTGGGCATCGAACCATCTAAGCAAGTTGTATGTCGACGCGACAGCACTAGATACTGACCGGCAATACTCGTTGAAGGTGAGTACGTAGCACTTGTCCTCGATGCAAGCGACGGAGTTGGCGTCGCGGTGCCGTGACGCGAACACTTCGTCCGGTGCGTCGGCTGGTTGCCGACCGAGCTCCGTGTGCTCCGGCCGGTAGTACCATACTAGAGACACCATCATTTCACCTGAAGAGGAAAAAGAAGACCAATGAGTATTCAGCTAGAGTAGGAAGTTATTATCTTTTTGAAAATGGTTTGGTTCTCACGGTTCTCACCATCATCCGGGTTCTCCCACAGGCTGGCGACCCTGGCGACGTAAGGCTGCGCTCGCGCAACCGACGCCCGTAGTAACACGCAGTCGCCGCGCGACACACTGTCGCCGCTCGTATGCGTCATGCGCGACCAGCAACGAGCTGTGCGATCCAGGCGGGAGTCGTTCTGAAGGAGGAAATGTAGGTTCAAAGTTTATCTCGAAACATACCTAGCAATGTACGTGACAATGCACAGCACAGCAATGTGTAATAAATGTGTAGCTTACATTGAGGTAGACTTTGGATAGGTAATGTTCTCCGTCCCAGTTCCAACCGTTGCTCCAGCGCGGCGGCGCGTGCGGCTCGAGCGCGGGCGGCGCGGGGGGCGCGAGCGGGCGGCGGCCGCGGCGCGAGAAGCCGGCCCCTCGGCGCCGCGCGCGCCGGCACGCCGGGCCCATGGGCACGGGCGACGCGCACGCTTCCTCCACCACCAACGTCGCTTCGTCCGTCTTAATCGCTGGCCTCTTTGAAACCAACAATTTTACCACTTTCTCCACATTCTTAGCCTTCAATTCTCCGTTTGACAGCTTGCATCGCTTCACTGTCGTCCTGTCCAATTTCTCTGATTTCGGTTTCTCTTTTTCAACCTCTTGCTTCTTTTTCTCCTCGTTATCTTCAAGCTTTTCCGTAATCTCGGCTTCAATTCTCATTTCCTCAACATCTATTTCAAAATCTTCTTTTTCCTTTGAGTCTACAGTTATCTGTGCGGGTACAGTTATGTCCAAATCCAACGCAATAGCGTTAGCGCAATTTTTATTGTCTTTTACTATTTCTGGTACATCCCTTTCGATTTGAGGTAAAATAACTTCTGTTTCTGTCTTGGCACATGTCCTTAATTTGTCATCAACATCATCGGACTGGCATAAGGGTTTACGGTCTTCTTCGGGACCAGATTTTACGGTGGGTGTTTTTAATACTGATTTTACTCCATTAGTAACTTTGGAATCAACTTTCTCTACTTTACAAGCCATTTTCTTGCCTATCAGCTGTGACACTGCAGCAAGTGTATTGGCGCGAACTCCATTTGCGGTGTTTGCACTCTCTACGATATTATTATTAATATTCAAGGTTTTCTTTGCTGAGTTCTGTGCGATATTTTCAGTGGGGGAAAGAAATAGTTCTGCAGGATTTAGCTCAGCATCTAAACCTTTTGCGTCAGGCCTGTCGATGCTATTTTTTCGAATAAGATTGTCCAGAAGTAGAGCACTTTTATTTTTAGGTTTTGTTGATAGCGGCTCATCGGTCACAGTAGCGACAATTTTTAGCCTCGCGTCTTCTTCAGCAGGTTTATCGAGAAGGATCTTTTTTGGTTTGGGTCCAATCGCGCCGTACTCAGATTTCCGTTTTGTGTTTTTCTTTTCCCCTGTTGGGGATTTGGGTGTCCTTTTAGGTTGGACTGGTTTTTTCTTCGGCTCCTTAGTGATAGTTTCTGTTCTCTGGATATCGGTCTGATCACCCGAAACCTTTCTCCGCTTCACGAGTTTGACATGTTCACCAATTCCATTTGTTTTGCAAGCTTCCTCAAGTTGAGTATCTTTCATATCAATCTCTAGTTTTGGCTTCGAATATCTTCGCTTGACCGCTTTAGCCGCATCAGTGACAACGCTAGCATCCATTACCGTAGTACTGTTATGTTCTCTGAGTGCCAATGCGTCTGGTTTTCTCGCTGCGTTGTACGTTGGTCCTTCATTTTCCTTTTTGACGTCGACTAGAGGAGTAGACCTCTCATCTGACGAAGATAGGTCAATCGGAGCACAGGTCGGTGGAGAAATAGCGAGCACATCGTCATCGGCGTCGCTGTGGTGCGCCAGCAATGGAGGTTGCGGTGTAGCCAGCAGCGTGGCGGTGTCGTCGCCGGCCAGCGAGCGGCGCGCCATGGCCTTGCCCAGGCGTGCACGGCGCGGGGCCACCGGGGGCGGCTGCGGCGTGCACGCCCCGGCTGAGCCGCGCGCGGGCGAAGGCGGACCCAACGCGTCGGCTGGTCCGGGGATGTCACTGGCGATTCGTAACTTATCCCGGACATCGTAGATCTCACGTTTAGGTGAGACGCCGCCCATGGCGGGCATAGCACAAGGATGTAGAGCGTCCGCTGAGGCTAGTGGTTCTAGCTCTAATGGCGGATCCTGTAACAAAGGAGTTATAACATTTATCACCGGTTCTATTTCATCAATTGGACATAATTATGTGATAATTTTTAGTATCTTTGTAATTTTTTTCTAATGTGTGTGAAGGAAAGAAGTAGGTAGCTAGAGTACACCGTACCTTGCCGCTGCCATGTGAGTCTGTGGCAGCGTCTATGGCGCACGCCCGCACCTTCGGTCGGAAGGCGGCCCCGGGCGGCGCGAGGGCAGGGGGAACGTCTGCTGGGCCACCACCGGTTGGGGCTTTACCAGTAGCGGGCCCAATAAGCACGTTTTTTGGACACGCGTTTAATGGGCACGGGCATCCGCGATATTCTGTAACAATGGGTTTAAAGATTGAAGCACGATCGTGACGTTTAGGCGATTATATAATAGTAAACAGCATGCACACAGAAGCATGTAGTTACAACTACTTATGTGCACCTGATGCTATTACTCACCTACGTATGGTATCCTTTGAGGTGAATGTTGGTAACATGGCGGAGTACCATAATACTGTGGTGGTGGGTACGGCTCACTACCGACGCCAACCATCTGAAAACAAATGAGTGTCAATTATGATACGAATCAACTTTATGGGTCTTTAACAATATTAGATTATATTATTCCGTTATAGTTCAGTAAACGAGTAAAAGCTATTTCTGGTGTTGCTTGTTTTTTTGGTTATTCGTACCTGCGCATCCGGCTGTGGTGGTGGCATGTGGTAAGATCCCGGAGGCCTGTAGTAGCGGCCATAGCAAAGGTCCGGGTAATATGGCGGTCCATATTGTTGCAGTACCTGGGAATTGAAAAGAAAGGATTGATCAAGGACATGAAGGACAGATTTTGGGATTGATCTTACCATACCTGCTTTTAGAAATTGCTTTATAATATAAATTAATAAAAAAAAAATATATATATATTAAAATTAATATAATTAAATAATAATAATAAAAAAATAATTAATAAATAAAATAATTAATAATTATTATTATTTATTTATATGTATTAAATTAATATCATTTTTTAAATATATATTGCTTTATTTTTTTTGCTTTGTAGCTTCGTGTAACATTTTACAGAGCTGAGATGCTGTTTGATTTCTATACTCCGTGTTAAATTCTAAACGCGAGCAGGCCGACCATACACCAGAGATAGATGATAGCTGATTGCTGTGTTACTAAGCCATTACACAAAGCCACTCGGGTTAAAGGCTCGACAATCGACATTGTTATGTCATGGTTCAAACTTCGTTTGGAATACTGTTAGAATAAAGTTCTAATCAGCTTGCACTACAAAGCGGTTGTTACGTCAGTCACCGCGGCCGAATAGTGCGAAATGAGTGGTTTTTTTGCGATTTACAAAAAATCCATTGATTGGACTAAAAAAATAAAAGACATAAGACCTGCTTCATAGTTAGTTCACATAGTTCAGTTAGTATGCAAAGTTTCATGATCTAATTTGAAGTACTTTTTGAATAACAGCGGTTTATTGTTCGATTTGGAGGTAACTTTTGATTTTTTTTCTATCGAGAAAAGATTATGGAATCGTGTTTTCGTCACACATATAGTACTTAGCATTATCCTCAACTTTACCATATATTTATTTCAAAATTAATGCTGCAGTATTTTAGGCGTAACGGAGGATCATGCTAAGCCATTTGAGGCATGTTAGGCCCTAAGTGATAGATACGTATTTTATGGGATTACTTACCGGTGGATGTGGCGCGTGGTAGTGTGGATGATACCTGGCAAGCGCGCGCTCTGCCTCTGCGTTCGTCTCTTTGATCAGCGGTCCTGCCGGCTGATAGTATCCTGGAACAACGAGATGGACATGTTTAATACGTTGGATTTGTATGCAAGTTGAATTACGTGTATTATGGAAGTAAACAGTTCCGTGGCCGAAGGAAAGATTATTATTATGTGGTTTAAATACAAGTGCACTGAAAAAGGTTTTAAAACCTGAGCGTAAAAACGTTTGCGCGAAGTTGCGGGTAAGTATGTAATGAAATTTCGATCAAAAATGAAAATCGTAGTTCCACTTAACATTTTAGCTGAAAATGTAGGCGAGATAAGTGAGTTATCGTTCAAACGAAGCATCGGTGAATGATGCGTTAGTTAGATAAATGGTTTTCGGTCTAACGTAGGTACTTCAGTTTACTCCAGTGCTTCACTGGATACTGGTAGAGGTATTGGTAATTTTAGAATTTCAGTGTTATGACTCATTGAGAATTTTTATTGTTCGTTTTCCAAAAATGACGTAGACCTAAACCTTGACCTAGTATGGTTGATTTAAAAATACTTAGTTATAAGTAATTTTCAGCATGATTACTGCAAGGGCATTGATTAAAATGTTTGAATCAAAACCAACCTTTGACCAATATTTTGCAATAATTTGCCAGATATAACTAAATTCGTAGTTCTCGATAAATTAAAAATTCGGGTCTCTTATCGTCTTCGAACCTCACTTGGATATCGGAACGAAGATCCCGCTTCTATTTTCTTACCTACTTAATGTATCATATATAAACAAAGGAAAAACTTCAAACAGTTTTATCACGGCCGCACATCGTACATCTGTCGGATGTGGTCAGCAACGCGACGTGTTAGCTACTAACGTCCCGCGCACACCATCGGACAGTAGGTATACGACTTCACACCGCATATTTTGTAGATAGTGTGCGCCACCACTTCCGATTACGCAAATGTGTAATTTTAGCTTTAAAACTGTTTAGCATACAATTAACGAACCACCAGATTTAGCCAAAAAAATCATTTTGATTGCCAAAATTAGTAAATGATCACCAAAGTTAATCCCCATTTTATCGTGAAATTAGAACCAAATATTATTATTTTTTTGTTAATGACCACCAGAAATTGAACTGTTATGCTCTTGCATCCGAGTCGAGGGAGACCCGGTCGACAGAGCCCCCGCGAACGCTCATTGGACCCCTCCATACCGTTCTAACCTAATCTATCCGTGTCGGGGTGCCCCAAGTCGGCCTAGGCAAAACTAGCTTGTCATCAACTCATTAAAATGTGGTGCTCAATTTACTAAATTTGGTGATCAATTGTCAATTGATCACCAAATTTAGTAAATTGAGCACCACATTTTAATGAGAATTGATATTTTAGGTGATAGATGTAGTGGTCTCAAAGTTATTTTTGGTGGTCATTATATTTTCCCCCAAACTGTTTTATTGGCGATTGCTGAGAATGTTTATGAAGGATCCTACCAATATTATAAATGCGAGTTTGTGAGGAAGGATGTTACTTCATGTTACTCTTTCACGAAAGAACTACTAAAGGGATTTGGTTGAAATTTAGCACATAGATAGTTTATAACCTGGATTAACACATATAATACTTTTTATCCTGGTAGGTAGTATGATCCCTTGGGATCTTTATCGAACTCCACGCGAGCGAAGCCGCAGGCATAAGCTAGTATTATAAGTACTTAAAGTATTTTATTTGAGTGGGGGATGTTTTTTATTTTAATGCAATATTATTTTTGTTTGAGAAGCTGTGTGACCTATAAAAAAATTAGGTAATTAGACTACCAAATCAGATGATATTATTAACCGATTTTGAGTGACAGCAAAGTAGTTTAGTTTTTAAGAAATCAAGCTGTGACGGCATTTAATTAATTCCCGAGAGTTTGTTTATTTCAATTAATCATTACCATTTAAAAATGACAAAAGAAACTGAGTAACATTACCCAAAACATTACATCAGTCAACTGTTGAAATGGTTCCGGTAAATTCCGCGCGGCGCTAGTGTGCACTCGTACCGTTATTGCAACTTCGTGGTCGGTTGCTACGAAGGAGGCGGCCCTAACTTGGAGTACGCCACTCCAATCGTACCGCCTCTCGAACTGTAGCGGGCTTTGCACGATCTTTTTTACATAATTTGCTTTACAAGATCACTGTTTGTTACTGTTGGATCATTTTAAATTAAATTTTTGAATGCAGATAATACTTAAAGGACTTGAACTACATAACCTTTTAAAGTCTACCACTGGTGGTCATCCTATTTTTTACACGACTGCCCAAAAAAAGAAATCCACATGCTCAGCAGTCGTGCTTGCTAGAACTAGACCGCTAACTACTTCATTCAAATTGAATCATCATCTGCCTAGCCTTTTACCAACTACGTTGGGGTCGGCTTCCAGTCCAACCGGATGCAGCTGAATACCAGTATTTTACATGAAGCGACTGCCTATCTAACCTCCACAACCCAGTTAGTACTGGGTAATACGATACCCCTTGGTAAGACTGGTTGTCAGACTTTTTGGGCCACTGACTACCTGTAACGACTGTCAAAGATCTACAAATGAAAGCTGGGACCAACAGCTTAACGTGCTTTCCGAGGCACGGAGGAAACTCGGTATGTAAGAGTGGTCACCCATCCACAGACCAACCTAGGCAAGCACGACTTAACCTAAAGATCAACCCGAGCGGCTGTTATTATTTAGCCACGAGCTCCCCTTTCATTCAAATTGAATAAATAATTTAAATCAATCATACTTTCTTAAATCTATCATATTATGTTAAAAAAACATACAATATCGTAAAACAACTGGAGTGTTCATTAATTCATTCAGATCACAATCACACCAGTAATAATGGCGATAAAAACAAACATGTGATATCGTAGAAAGAGAGGGCCTTATGCTGGAAACGATGAGGCAGATAAAGGACGAAGATATCAAAGTCGTGGGCAGGTGCGCTCAAAGGAATAAAACCAGACCGAAAAATACGAATAAGTGAACATATTTAACTTAATTCTGTAGAACCGACTGCTGATCTAGAGATAAATCCAATGTTAGCTTTTATAAATTTTTTTCATGAAGTAAATCATTTTTTTTCATGAAGTAAACCATTTTTTTTTCAAGTCAAGGAAATATCTACGTAAACATCGAAATAACTTATAAATACACGTTTCTTGTTTGTTACTCTTTGGATATTAATAGAGCTATAACACCGTTTCTGTCATCAATTAAATTCTAACTTCCATTACAGACCATACGTACACTAAGAAGGCATTTAAAACTTATCCGTGCCATTGTAAGCTCTAGTCTCTTTGGTAAAAAGAAAAAAAAAACAATTTACGTTGCAAAACGGGGCCTAAAAGAAGCAGGCGGTTTGCCTTGAGCCGGTATGAGGGCAGCTGCAATTCTATAAGGGGCTCTATTTCTGAAACAACTTTTTGTACTTATTTTATTTATCTACCGGTTTCATTGTAATGTTACAGGAGTCAGGAGTGCGCGCGAAATCTTGCGATGCTGCTGTTTTTGAAATGAGAGTTCTTATTTTGAATATAGATTAATAGTCTGGGGTTCGAACGTTCTGATACCTACTAGAAATGAATAAGATCTGTCAATTATGATTCACGCATTTAGTTTGAACCTAGATGCTGACATACTTACGGGTCCAGGTGGTTAATTTTAACGGCTTAGCGAGCAGACAACGTTTAAAGGCAAGGCAATTGCAATCACTATTAATAAGGAGAAATAGCTAGCAGCCCTAACTTGGTCCGTCATCAACAGCAAGGACCTGAAGAAAGCCCATCTACTACCGTACATGTCTAGGCAACCCAGAAGAAAACACACTGGCGGAGAATAACGAAGAGAATTGACCCCAAACTAAATGGAATAAGACTAAACACAGAACGAGTACAATTATAATTTACAGACAGATAGTCTTGAGAAGATAAGATAATAAGATATTATTAAAACTGATCTATAATCCCAATCAACCCAACACACTTAACCCAGTTCAAGCAAAGGAAATCAATCACACGGCCGCGGCCTAACGAAAAAAAAAAGCTCAAATCCGCAAATCACATTTAATAAGCCGCTTAATCGTTTAACAAACACCGCTTGGACCGGTACCGGCTAACCGTTCAATTAGCGACAGAGCGGCCAATTAGACCCGCCGCACACTGCACCACAAAAAGCGGCGGACGACGCCCGCCGGCCCCAACACTTGCAAGCGATTAGCAACCTAGTAGATACTAGAACTGCTAGTACGTATTACAACAGATGATTTTGAGATTAAGCTAGCTGCAATACGAACCTTGAATATACAATTCATGGTTCTGTACGGGGTTGGCGGAAGAGAGAAAGATTGGGAAATGATTTTCTAATTTTGGTGTGTTACTATGACGCAGAAGCTGCTTGTGAATTCATGTTTTCGAAACAAAAAAGCTCTATTGTGAGATCGCTAAAATAAAACTAATAAAAAGAGCTTTTCTTGCACAATTTCATCAACAGGTTTCTTATATAAACGGCAAAGTGTTGTTCATTTCCACTCTCTTGTTGCTATTTATAAAATGTTTCCAAACTTTGAGAAGTCTGTTAAAATCTAAACTTTACCGACCCTGGATGTTTGTTTGCACAATGCTGGCATGGACTTGTACAATACTATTTTAAGTCTCCATTTAACCTCTAGCGGATTCTATCATTAATATTTAACTAGCCAATCTTAGCTTTGCTTCGTTGGAGGTACTTTTGATACACAATATTGTACACTTGGTTTTAAAATAGCTTTGTACAGTCATGGGTTGATTGGTAGGTTTATTTGCGGAATATTGTAACGAAGTTGTAAACAGAGTTAGAATTTATTATAGTCACAGTGTATTTACTCTTGTATTTTCCTTTTCTAAAACTGGTTTGAATAAGAAAATCAGCCGCGTAGTAGGTAGTTAGTAACATACATTGCGAAACCACAAGCTTTACTTATACGTGCACTAGACATATTTGGATTGATTGAAGCAACTTGAGTGCCTCTTGCGTCATCTTCCTAACATGAACATAAGAACAACACCCATAAAACTGCTGTCTCTAAAATGCATTAGTTTCCAAGGAAAACTCCATTTCATTCAGTTTATAAATACATGGCAAATGTGCGATAGAATTGATTGCTTTCGTTTAATATAGCCCCAGGCCATGTAGACAGGACTTGACAGGAGGCGGTGTGCATAGGCGTTCCCCTCTGCCTAAATTATATAGCCGAATTGACAATACGCCCGCCGTGTTATAGCTAGGGGTTATGTATGGCTGAATTTTGCGAGACCCCGAGAAGCACGTTGTATTTAGATAGATAGATTTACTAACATAGTAAAACGGTTTTAGTAGCAGCTAAACCTGGTTGGAAAAAACTCATGCGCGGACGCGCGGACTAAATCTGGTTGTAGTGTATGCTTAGCTTCTTAATGCTTGGCTTCTTTAACTGACTCTGCAGCATTTCCTTACAAGCCGAAAAACCCGACTTGGAAATCACAACACACTAAAATCTTCCATTAGGCCTTCAGCGTATGGTGTCCTTCTGTTTATTTTGAAGCTAATTCGGCATGAATATGTTCGTGGCCTGATTAATTTTCAACGTAGCGCATGAATTTAATGTCTTCATTTCATACCCACGTTAAATCGTTGCGTTAACTTCCCGAAGATTCCCCAAATTGTTGCTTTATCCTTGAAACGTTAAACAAAGTTCTAACGTGTGCAGCACACTATCTACATCATCTGAAGTATTTCACAGTCGACGATCAAAGAAGCGCCAAACGTATGCAAAACAGCTGCATAGCTTAAAACTTCACTAAACCTTCCATGATATCAATCTGGAAAGTAACTAGTTCTGATACGTCAACGATAAATGTCTGAAGAGATTTAGTTCTCCCCGAAGCACAGTAAGGTTTCTTGTTTACTTATAAGTTTTTACATTAATCCCTGTTATCGGAGATATTGGGTACCAGAAAATTATTTCTGGAAGAAATAATATCCGACAGAATCCCCGCATCGTAAATAAAGTCTTCCAAACCCCTGATTCGAACTTTCAGACAGATTAATAAGCCAGACGTACGATGTAATCTACGAGCGATTGAATGAACAAGATTAACCGAACGAACGGTAGCAGTATGATCGTGTACTCACAACCGGCGTTTTAGAAAATGATTCCGACTCAGCTCGGGCTCCTCGGAACTCGGATAGAGGCATAATTTTTCAAACGCGAATTTGTAACGGTCTCGCAGTAGCGTAATGTGCGGACCACCGAGGTTGATGGATGATGCCACCGTGGCAAATGCTACGATCTATTGTATAATTGACGCTTGCGTGGAACGCACACTTTAAATAAACGTAATAGACGCAAATTATGCAACTTGTATTTTAGATGCGATGACTAGTCTGTTGATGCTCTTTGTGTAGTTTATAACAAGAAACTTTTTGAGATGTTGCGTGGGTTCTTCTTTCATATAAGAATGTTGACCTTTTGCTTAGAAATATTCCCTTTTAACTCGATTTGTTTTTCAATTTATGGTTTATTATTTAACATAAATATGGCGAGAAGTGGTGTTATTCAACGTTTACTTGTTAATAGGGAGATAATCATAAAAACTCGCAGCGGTTGTATTCATAAAAGGAACTTATCGTTGGGAATGGTTTTCCGTGCCCGACCGGACACATTCCTTCATAATAAACCTAAAATAAATAATAGCACTGTGGATGACCATAACTACTCTCAAATCGATATCAATAAAATTTTAAACTGGCCCACAGAAAATGCCGAGCGCTATTCGAATTTTGAATTGGTCATTCGATATGATTTGAATTTAGAACCGTGCCGCGGAGTTTATTCACACTAGTCAGATCGACCGTGAAATGAAAACAATCTAGCTAGGTATCGCCAGCGTTTCGTTCCGGTGCAGTAGATGTATTATGTAAAAAAAAACTCCAGTGCTGTAACGGTCTAGATTTTGGTTAAATAAATCCAGTTTTTTCGCATTTCAATTACTTGTCACCTTTGTATGCTTTAAGCGGGTGTGATTTGCCAAATAAATCTTCAAAATCGATAAGCACCAGAGATAATTTAATATCACTAAGCGTCTTAATGGCCGTTTATTCAACGTTTTGTTTGATACACAGAATAGAACTAAATATTTCCATTAAGGATTTTAGATAATTGCTGCGGGCGTTAGATAGTTTCGGTTGACGGCCCGTGGGAATAACGTTCCTATAGAGCGAGGGCAGTCGTTAGAAAAAACCAATTACCTCGTACTAAAGTCAACAGAACAACGTCATCGAGTGATTGCCCCTCAGTAGGAATCAATCTTGTAAACAATTTGAAACCAGTTAGGAAAACGTATCAATGAATGATATTTATCGCCCGAGTTTGGCCGACTATTTGTCAAATAACTGTTATTTAGTTATGTTATAAAATATTTTAATAAGAAATATGAAATGTGTTTGGCAGTCTTTCTAATATAAATGACTAGTGTGTCGCGTTTTATTAGTTTTACTTTTAGAAAGTTTTTAGTGGCTGCAAAACTTTTAAGTTTGGCGCATTTTAAATTGGGAAAGCGGAATACTTACGTATGTATCCTGTTTTTCATTTCTTGACATCATCATCTGCCCATTGAGCTATTACTAATTTACTGTTGCTATTACTAATATATTATTATTAGTAATAGCTCAATGCATCTGCCTAGCCTTTTCCGAACTATGTTGAGGTCGAACTATGTCGGCTTGCAGTCTAACCGGATGCAGCTGAATACCAGCGACTGCCTATCTAACCTCCACAACCCAGTTAGTACTGGGTAATATGATACCCTTTGGTAAGATTGGTTGTCCGACTTTTTGAGCCACTGACTACCTGTAACGACTGTCAAAGATCTACAAATGACAGCCGGGATCAACAGCTAAACGTGCTTTCCGAGGCACGGAGGAAACTCGGTATATAAGGGTGGTTACCCATTCACAGACCAACCTAGACAAGCACGGCTTAACCTAAAGATCGACCCGAGCGGCTGTTATTATTTAGCCACGAGCTCCTCATTTCGTTTTTGATTTCTTGGCATATAAAGGGTATTTCAGAAATCTAACTGATAAGCTGCCTAAAGCAGGTACTTAGAATTAAAATAATCAAATAATTTGTTCCACTATTTGCAACCTGCAACCTCGAATTTTTTGTAGATTTATGAATTTCTACCCTTTTTAAATTCCCATTCGAATTTTAGATACTTACGATAAATAATATTGGCAGTATCTTATCAAACTGAGTCATACAGCAGTATCAGTCAGTCATCAAAAACTGTCTCACTCAAAAATATTAGAAGTAAGTACCAATAACCGGTACAATCACGGTTATTTCAATGGGATTTCAGTCGGTTGGGGTCAACTCAAGCCGCAATGTGAACGACCGCAGCCAATTGTGTGGCAATCGTATAATGATTCAGAATAATGAATACTTAGTGAAAAACACCCATTACAATAACAGTGTTGCCAGTTCATGATTTGTTATTAATACGTTTAAACTATTTGTTTAATCCGTTTTTTCTACGACTGAAGTTTGAAGAACGCTATATTTTATTCAAATTATTTACGCAAGTATTATACACCCGAGTAATTTATGCATCATAAATAACATACATAGTACACGTAGATAGATAAATAAAATAATTCCGTAATATGTTTTTCTCACTAAACTTTTTCGCCGCGCATTTTTCATTTTACATGACAATTAGGATTTTCACACATCCGGCTCGTTAACATCACATGAGCGTGTTGTTTGCTAAGTTCCAATTGAATAATCGTGTCTTGTCATAAGACGAAAATTGAATGTCTATTTATAGAATAAAAGGCATAATATAATGGAGTTCATTGTAAAAAGTTACACGGTTGACGCACGGCTGTGTATCCAAACGTGGAATAGCAAAAAAGTGTGTAGGTACGCGGATTCGCGAGGTCAGTGCCCTCAGATTGGTTAGACACGACTACACGGCTCGTTGTTTTTTTTTATCGCGACTTTTTGTCGTTCTCGCGTGCGTTACCCTCACATCACTGTTTGTAATAGGTCTTTCCTGTACTTTCCGATTGAAGAGTTGTCTTTGTGATTGTGTTAAATAAACTCTGTAGGCAGCACTATTTATACATTATTGAGTCTTCGCCAGATTTATAGACATGTTTAGGATCCACTCAATGAAAAAAGCGACGACTGGACAGAACATTAATGTCACATAATTAGCGCAGTGGTTTATAAAACTGTGCTTGTTGAGTCTTACAATTTTCCACCTAGTCTACTTCTTATGCAAATTTATGTGCAGTTAAGCGCACTTTTATGTCGCACAAGGAATATTTTCAAGAAAACATGCTTATGAAGGTACTTAATTGAATTTAAACATGTGGAAATTGTGAAACAATACCAGACACTTGCTTCTTTCAAGTTTCGATTTCAGAATAGATCGAATGGTACGATACGTACCTAAGTAGAGTTATACAAACTCGATAAGTTCGTACCTTATAAGTTAATAACTTAACAATATTGGACAATATTGTAGTAGGTAATAATAATATAGTAAACTAGCGGATGTCACGCGGTTTCACGCGCATAGTTCCCGTTCCCGTGGGAGTACGGGGATAAAATATAGCCTATGTCACTGAGGGTGAATGTAGCTTTCGAATGGTGAAAGAATTTTTGCAATCGGTTCATTATTTCCGGAGATTACCCTCTACATACAAACTTACAAACAAATGTTACCTCTTTATAATATTAGTATAGACTAGATTCCGCTCGTGGCTTCGCCCGCGTGTTTTTTTTGCCTACTTATAAGTTATTCTGATTTATAAGCTACAGTAAACTCTTACCAGTCTCATCAAAATCCATTCAATAGTTATTGTGGTAAAGAGTAAGAAACAATATCACTTCATATCAATATCACTTTCGCATTTTTATTAGTAATGTTGTAAGATATTAAAAGATAATACTTATTGCATTTATCCACTTATAACCAGTAAATAATATAGGTAAATATCAGCTCTATATTCGTATTGCAACAAAAAATCAATCCGACTAACATAACAGCTTCATAGACGTCAGCTAAGCTTACAGCCGAGTCTAAACAACTTCTATTTCCATCAACGTCTATTATTTAGGTTATAAATACAACAAAAAAAGAATACATAACCAATAAATAAGCGATATAAAACCTACATGCGTGCTCATATCGCATCCAGATGTCATATTTACAAATCGACGCTGCAATGAAAACAATTCCGATGATCGCGTTTCGCGGAAAACGTTAATAAAAGTCATTCGGAGAAACAAAACGTTCCTATCTTAGTGTTGGACATACCTATTTCGATTTTGCATTGTAGTGCCTCGTACACTATAGTCAGACTCAGAGGCGGCATTAACTTGGATACTACGCCGACTTCATTGCGGGCGGCGCGACGGCGGGCGAAGTGTTAATTTGCATTTATCACTTCAAGATATGTTATTATACACTTGTGTAATAATGTTTTTAAAAAAAAAACTGTAGCGTATTTATTTTATTAAAGCATTTTATTCATGAGAATTTATCAATATAAGTAGTTTAAAGGTTTTTTACGATAAATATTCAATTTAAAGTTTTATGCCCAGTCAACTTGACATACAAATGACACATTTCAGCAGCCACAAGTTTTATGAGGCTATAAAATCAATAATTCCTAACAAAAGCAAATTCAATTGAAAGGCAATTTACTAGAAAGTACACCAATAGTGTTGTAACAATGTCACTAGAACGTTTATTTATTCAGAAAGGTACGAACTTACAAATATAAGAGACGCGCATCGTAAAGCGTAGTGTACATAAATAAAACAAATTGTATACGCGGTGTTCACCCCTGCGACCTTGAGCCGGTAGGGTGGGACCCCTCCGATGCACGAACCGATTCATCGAGTGGTTATTATCGTGCAGTAAACACTGTACATAGTTAATGGTTTTATAACTACAGCCACCTACATCACTATCAACCGCTTAGTCCGCTTTAGTGACGAACAAAAGACTTTTATCCGAAATATCCGACACCGAACTAGTGTATGTGAAGGTTTAGTTTGGATATTGTTGTACAAAAATTATCACAGATAAAAAAGTAAATGTGAGATTGCATTTTAATGATAAGATAATTTTCTTTTGAAGTTATTGGGTTGTTGATTAAAAATCTAAGTTTTATTACTGTGAGGATCATCATCATCATCATCATCAGCCTATTAATGATCCCACTGCTGGGACACAGGCCTCCTCTCTATGAGAGGGAATGGGCTATTGTAAGGATACTATTAAGGATTAAAGCCAGAACCTTGAATGCAGATGGCGTTATTTTCGGATATATACTCGTACTCATTCAATTTGCAAACGATGTAAAAGGGAGATAGTCCCAAACGATGTTAGTTAGACACTAAAAGCCTGTGTTATGTTTAATCAATAACAGTATCCGGATCCAATCAGACAATTAGCAAGAACTGACGAGTACGATCACGGAACGCTTTTATCGGCTTCGACGTATCACGTAGGTAGTATGGAACAACGACACTGACATAATTACAGCTAAGTAACGTTTGACATCTGCACTGAACTGCCTATCTCCAGCCATCAATTCAGCTTTGACAGAAATTAACGTCCATTTGAAGTATTGCCATAAAAATACCTCAATGGCACTTAGGGGGTTTTCAGTTTTCACATAATGATCAGAGAAGCGTTTAATGTTTCACACACCATAAAATGTGACACGTATTTCATTGTTCATAATATGATTCAAACGTGCATTGAGCATATTTCATTGAAATTAGCATTTCACACCAACAAGTGGTTTCTCATGGGAATTTTAGTTTTGATTCAGTAAATCAAAACGTAACCTATAATTTAGACACAAAAAAGCACTTTATAACAAAAAAATTCAAATAGAGCCAATTTAGCATTCAGTTAAGTTAAAATATCATTCGAAATCTAATATTCATGAGCTAGATAGGTGCTTGAATCAAAAGTGAAAATGTTTCCACGACAAAATCTGAACAAAGAAAGGACGAGACCGTCTGAGTATAACATTACCATAAAATCTAGAATAAATCGTGTCGTCTACGCCCCGTTCTAAATATAATCGCCTAAAAAGGGAAGGGAAGTGTGTCGATGTCCTGAATGGAGCTGGGTAGTGTAGGCCGGGTATTGACAATGGGCTTGTCAACAGCGGGCAGTCGGCTAGTCGCGCCTGTGCGCTGTGACCACCCTGGGGCGCCGGCGACCCGCTCTATATCCCATGCATAGGGTCGCCAGGCTGATGTCTACGAACATTATTATGTTTCTAGCGCATTGTACTTTGTGAATGTGGTTGTCGCTAACGACTAGACGAAAAAAAAGAAGACTTGAATCGGAAATTATGACCTCTATTTTGTCGGTTAATTCATATTTTCGGTATTGTTATTGTATTGTTAGCTTACTCCTACATGCTCTATGTAATAATAGATCTTCATATAGCACAAAATATCTGTTAGGAATAGTCTGTAGGTTCGTATATATAAATCTTTTCCATTTGCAGACATTTAATTAAACTGAAAATATGACCAACGAATATACTCAAATTGATAGGTACTTCGACCATTGTTCGTGAATAACCGCAACTAAAGTGTGGCTTTACTAAAATAATACATAATTTAAACCGTTCGACTATACCAACGACATAATAAAGAACCTAAAACTGCTATTTCATTGCGGTTTCAGTTAACATTTTCCTGTTCCTATCTATACCGTTTACACTAAAACTATTAGCAGAGACTTCGATACGGTTTATAGTATCGGGCGAATTTATCGAATGGATGGATATTTTCGGATATCCTACACCGAACGTTCACCTCGTCGTGCTAAAAACTAGGACGATGTCCGCGCGATGGAACGGATGGCAGCCCTAATTGCGACCAGACATTTGAGTGATCAGGGCGAAAGAGGCCGCCTGTAGTCTGTACATATTGAGAGCGATGCCTACTGCCTTAATACACAATATGAATAACATTAGATTAAACCTTAAATACCTACTGGGTTTAAACTCATCTTCAGTCTCCAGCAATAGTTAACCAAGCGGGGTTAAGCCTCATTATTGATTCTAGTTTATTGCCAACAACGCAAAATTTATCAAGGGAGTACGCTTGTATAATTCTTCCATTGAAAGATGCCAATTTTCATAAGTTACTAAGCGCCTTCCGTAACAAAACGATTGATTGCGTTTCGCCACGCTTTTTGCCGCACATGAAAAATTTCGCACGCCAATAAAGCGTGTACGTAATTGTATGTTTACGGCGAATGTGGTTATAATATAAATATGCCTTTCATCCTAAATTACTACACTTTTAATATATTGCGCGATATAAATCAAGTGTTCAATTAGCAAGTTGGCTTTGTGTTTTATGGAACATAAAATTGGTCGTTTCAAGGGCAGTCTGTATTATGTACACTTGAGTAAACAGTGTCTGGCGGAATCTTAATGAATACCTAATTATTACCTTCTGCGATCACGTGTTAAGTACCTCGTTATTGACCTATTGCTAAATAATTTGAAGCTTCGATTTATTTCAAGTAGGTATACATGCATAATTTATAAGGCATTGTTTGGTATTTTTAGGTAACATTTTGCATTGAATAAATGCAAGGTAAGGTCTCTAAAACCTCTCATACCGGTTTTGGGTTCACATTGCGGTGTATTTGAAGAAGTGTGCTTTTTATTTACTTTACTATTCTGCACTAGTGCGGGAAAGTAACTACGAGTACTACGACATAAATATTCACAAACAAATAATCTACCTACTATTTTATTTGCTTATATTTAAAACACGTTTCGAGCACTCAACCATTTATTAGGAAAAAATAATGGACTTATAAAAATGTACATTTATTTCTTTCTCGGCGCCAGTCTTCTTTGTACCTAACAACAGTTTTATATCAGGATAAAGCTATAAAATTCACCGTTTATCCTGACATAATCCGTGTTAAAATATTGTCATAGTTTATGTCTGTTTACTGTGACTACCTTTGTATATTTATACGTAGCGAGTAATTTTCGGATCTACTGATCCGATTTAGAAAATTATGACACTTATTTTCGACCATAACCCGAGAGAAGCCGCGGCTAAAAACTAGTGTCATACTGTAATCCGAGTTAAAATATTGTCATACTTTTTGTGTTTACTCTGTGTCAAGTGATTTGCATGAACAAATCATTGACCTTGACTATAAAAGGAACATCTTTACCATACAAAAAAAAACTTTGATACCAATCGGCGATCCGATAGTAAGGAAACTTGATTTTTTGTTTGTCCATTATGGGAACATGTTTTCGTTTTTTTTTTAAATATAAATTTTTAGTAGGGATTATCGAACATAAATAAACGATTTATGATTCTGGTAAGAAGTTATGGAATTCAAAGTTTGTTCAACTGATCGAATCGAACTTTTATAAATAAGTAGATAAATGGTTACGAAAAGTTTCGAATAACCACTTAATGTCATTTTATTAATAAAGTATTTTACGACATTTAACTTCACACCCAAAATAAAATTAAGTACTTATTAATTAACTAAGTAGGTAGGTAATTCCAAAAATTGAGTGCTACAATAAAAATATTAAGTTTTATTTTAATTACCCTGTAATATTAAACGCATTAAAACGTCGTAAAACTTTAATTCTGTAGTAACAAATACGAATAATAACTTAATTTTCTTAAGTATGTATACGGAACTTTAAAAAAGGCGCTTACCACCTTCTGCAACGGTTACGGCAATTAGAAACTTTACAAGTCGGTAACGAGATGAAAGATAAAAGAGTATGTAAAGTCATTGGCACATCGCATCGTGCTGACTAACACGACCCGAAACTGTTTGAGATAAAATCTAATGTTTTTAAAGTTGTCTCACAGTCTCACTGTTCCAGTAACATCGTATTCCACTTGGTAGTTCCATACTAGAACATTCTGTAAGTAAGTGTAAACATAGAATCTGGGATAATTCCTAATTTGATTTGATTGAACCGAGGTGTCAGTTTGATTGGTCGCTATAAATGGGCGTGAATTTGAGTGCTACGCCGTAGCAGGGGTCTACGGGGCTACGAGCTTGGCTGTGATTTCAGTGGGGTAGTTTTTCTTTTTTTTTGGGGTGTTTTAGTTGTTAGGTAACTACATAAAACAGACGTTTTCAGTTCTGAAAGTGTAAATATGGTTTAGGACTGTAATTTTATTGTCGCTGTAGATTTCTAACCCGCACGTCATCTGATAAAATTAACGAAGCAATTGTTTTATTTATTTTAACTTCAATTATTTTCTATCCTGCCAGTCTCATTCGTTGCAGTCTCACAATCCTAGAAGTCAGTTAAGGTTAGTCTCCTTACTAATCCAGGATTTAAAAAAGGAGGTAAAAACATTTCCGTGTTACTTTTCCCGCGCTCCGTAGCAGAGTTTACCTCGGAAAATGGGTTAGTAAGGTAGGTATTCTAAGGCGACATTTATTAGGGCGAATAAACTGTTAGTAGTTATTGCAACACCAGGTACTGAATTCTTGGAGCTTTGGCTTTACTTCAGCTTCCATTGAAACGGCGGGTTAACAGATTTTGAGAAGAAACTCGGTGTGAAACTGCTACTTAGATTATTTTAAAGGGAGAAAGAGTTCCAATATGTATGAAACTGTATGGTTAAAGGCAAAGGCAACGAAATGAATGTCAATATTAACACTTTGATTTTTTTAATCCACTAAGTTTTAGCCACTCCCAATATGGTCGTAAATTATTAAACGGAAATGTTTAAAATATAGCCTACTAGTACTTCGCTCGCGACTTCGTCCGCAAAAATTCTGACAGCTCGGCTAATTTGCACGATATAAATTTAATTCATAGCACACACAAATAATTTAAAATTTCTGCTAGTGAAAGAATTTTTAGAATTGGATCAGTAGTTCCCAATATTAAAATCTAACTCATTACCTAGTTTCCACTAGAACAAATACAATCTATCAATCCAGTGTTGCACCCGCCAAACCATATTTACATTTGTGTATTGTTACGTTTTCCAGAATATCCATTATTAACTGGGCGTTTATCCAGTGACCAGTGAATCCGCTAGAGAGTTGAGAGCCAATGACAGCAATGCTGGCCGACTGCTGACTGCTGTCTAAATTAAATCCGAGCCGACAGTGAGCCGCACTGAAATGTACACGGATTACATCTAAATGTACGTTAGAATTTGAAAATAGAATATTCGGTATTGGTTTAAAAAAATGTTTTGCCGTTTCATTTCATATTTGACACCTGAGTGTGTGTGAATTCCCTGGAATAACTCGGCAATGAAAATATTGAAAATAAAATAATGCGTTCGTATTTATTCGGTTTTATTTTTGAATATGATAAATATTACAATGGACAAAAATAATTTGCAGACTTATTATATTCTCAAGGCTTTGTTTTTAAAAAGGTAAAAAAACTGTTGTTATGTGCCGTTGCTTTATTTATGTAGATGGTAAGAAAAGTTTACAGCATAAACTTAGGGCTTCTTTTTCCAACAACACAGAATGCTCGTCCAGAAACATGCCAAAGCAGATAGAACAACGATACATCAAATTCATCCAAATCAAGATGGTGGCTATAAAAGTATTATGAATTCGAAACTCGCGCCTAAGTGCCAAATCCCTGACGAGCGACGAATTTTAAACGACACACAGTTATTGATAGTTGCATTCGTGTCGTGTTTTATTTGCCATTCTGTTAAATGTGTTCGAAGCGACTTTATCGAGAATTATCCTTTTGAATTTATTGTACGAATAGATCGCGACGAAAACTTTATTATTGTCGTAAAAGTTACATTCTAGATGAATACTTGGAATCTGTTCATAAATGTTTCAAGCTAGCTAGAATAAGAGCTTCTAAATGTGAATTGAAAATCTTTTTGCGATCCACTTAACATTTTATATTCATGAAACGCATCCTGAGTTAAGTGGAAAAACAAAATTATGCGGATTTTAGGTCAGACGAAGGTTAAAGTAATTTTAGTTGTAACAAATCATATTTGAGCGTTTCACGTGTTACTGCATTATCTTAATGTAATTGCGGAAACAATGTAATGTATGCGACAACGTAATTTTATTGTTGGTGTAAAATAATTTTCGTGTTCAAGTTCAGATTTGGCAAGTTAATTTACTTTGCGCGTAGCCTTGTGTCGGTGGCATTTACAAAACAAGCAAACAGCTATAAAACATCGCGTTGAATACTCTTGAGAACTCTTCAATATGGTTGGCAATAATTTGACATAGTATACCTCTAATTAATTGGCGTTCCCTAAAAGTTGGCAATGGTTAACAAAAATGTGGTAATGGTGGGTAATTTTGATTACTTTTAAAGTTAGGTACAAAGGTAAATTGTAGACAAACCTGACAGCAGATAGGTAATTTTTATATTTATTTTTAATAAGTACTGACATAAACCCTCCCTCCTCTAATAAAATAGGGCCTAATAAGGATAATGAAACTCGAGTAAATACCAGACAAAAAAATAAACGCCTACTTACATACTTTGCGTAAAAATTTGCTCTTTAACCTAAATAACCCTTTGGACATTCCGTTTCGGTCGAGTGCGGTGCTGGGCCGCCGGCCGTGGGTGAAAAACATATTGGAAACGACAACCGACATCCCTATTTACAAGGTATGGCGGTTAACACGTTGCCTGCCGCCCTTTGATTCATAAGAATTATTAATAATATTTAATAGTCTGAACATACACGGTACTTAATATGATAATTTTATAGTGTACGCGGTTGAAAATAATTATCACGTAACGATAGATTGGTCGTGAGGTCATTCATTTAGGTTTTTGAAGTAACATAACATTTGCTTTATTATTTAGGCACTTAAACGTTTTTTATCGGTAAGACGATAATTATGGATTTTATAATTATTTGTTTTTCAGAATCCCTTCAATATCACATGATGATATTTGGGGTCTGAAAATTGCCTTTTCTGCGATATGCTCTGTGCAAAGATGTTGCTTAGTTATGGAAGTAACTTGTAGCAATTAGAAACCAAATCTAGAGTAAACGAAATCCCAAAAAGTGTAGGAACGTTCTTGTAAATTTAGTAATTTAAACGAGTTTAAGGAACTAAAAGTTGTTTTTATGAAACTTTACCTCGATTGAAGCCAAATGAAGATCACCAGAATTGATATTAATTGAGGTTAATGTTATTATAACAAGATATTAATACATTAAGTAAATATGAGCAACTTCATTAGTTTTAATGTAATTGCTTACGATATTGTATTTGATCCCGAATTCACGACTAATTTAGATATGACTGCAAATTAATAAAAAATGGCGCTTGGACCACTCTCGTTGATTGTTTTTATTGAACTTTTCAATTGTGCCACATCGTGGGGCAGAGCTGTTGGTCTCTATTTATTAAGTATATACCAACAGTGATAAATAAACTGAACTTATTATCGGAACTCTGAAGTACTTATAAGGAAATCATTAAGCAAATAGGTATTATAAACATATTTTTGTTGTTTCGAAAAACACGATTTTATGTGGAATAAATAAGTGTTATCGGCGATCATGTGCCATGAATGAGTAGGTACCTAATAGGTAGGTACATATTTTATTTATTGTATGTAGATTATCCTCAACTTGTCAGAAATTATAATAATGTACATAAAAAAAAACTATTTCATTTAAAGTAGCCAGAACAGTAGTTATCAACCTTTTATTATTTCAGGAATAATAAAATGAATAAATCATTGTTAAAGTTTGTTCGAATACCTAAAAAATATTTTTTTTTCTTTATTTTACAAAAAATCGAATAAATAGTAAATAACAAATTAATTTATTGTTTGGCACAGGTGAAATATTAGTTCTTATTACTACAGTATTATGGTTTATAAAATTATGTTTTTAAAGTAGGCAGGTAGGTACATAGGACTAATATGGAAACGAATAGCAATGAAACGAGCCGATGGAGCTTGAGTCACAATAAATAACAATAAGCTAGTGGTCAACAACAGGAAAGTTTTTAATTATTCCGAACAAATTAGTTTATCACCCCACTGTTTCTAATTGTGAACAGGGAAAAACACGCGCAAAATAGAAAGTTAAACAAAAAACAAAAGTGCAAAACAGCAATCAATTTAACAATACTTTTGACACTTCCCGCTTTGCGATTAGACAACTCGCGTGACAGAATTGATCAGTCACTCAAGGTCGGGCGATACAATGAGTGAATGAACGGACACCAGACGAATGAACAAATACAATAAGGCGTCCCCTTTGAAAATAAAAATCAATAAAAATGACTTACTGGCGTACAGCTTTTTCCACATGTTTATAACTTTAAATAAGTTATAGTACTTGAAGCTAATATAAGTTAATATCTTGTGCGCGTCTAACCAGGGCAGTAGGAAGCCAAAGAAGTAAAGGCTATCAAAAGGCAGTTAGTGCGCATATCAAGATATCACGACAATGATAAACGCGAGGTCGAATCTGCTTTTTGCGAGGTCTTGACGCGGCCTTCGCAAAAATTAGCGCAATTTACATAACGCATAGGTACATTATTTACATTATCTGAACGAGTACGGATATTGATAAAATAAATGAAGATAACGGGGCGATGAGATCACTTCTAACGAAATATGAGGAACTAGGAAGTTACTAAGTCAAACCTTGTTGTAAGCTGTTTTTTTTTTTTAATTTCGGACAGTCAAGTAATCTATACCAAACACCTACCTACAAGATTAATTGAATTGCAAAGAAAACGATCATCCAACATAACTAAACAGCAAAGAAAGTACAGTCTCACATAAAAGCATTAAATTAATTCAGTTTGTTCACAATTCACCTAAAAGCATCGTTTGAGTAAATCATCCACATTGTATCGTGAGATTATAATGTAATCCACAATGTCACTCGACTCCCAAGTCTATCATTAACCAGTAACGTAATTACACTACTATGAATAATAGAAACGAAACATGTAATTACAAAGTGTCTCGTTAACTTTTAAAAATAGACGAGTAACCTCAATCACTATTTTTAAAATATTTTAACACGCGTCGTCTTTCCGTGCGGCAAATACGGACACCTAATGTATTAAGAGCTTTAGAAAAAAGCGTCTAATTAACCTAATTAAATTGTTTCCAATAATAAAATGGACATCATTTACTAGTTGATGTATTAGGAGGTGCTACATTCTTGTTTAGATTAATTGACGATAACAGACGTGACGCCTCCTGTTATTACCATCAATATTTAAACACGACCTAAAATAGATATTTTATATCGCCAGATGAACGATAAACGCTCCGAAAGAAGAGTAAGCACGATTTTATTTAAATCGTAAAAAGGTACCGTGGGTGGCGACGACGACGCGCTGTGATTGCCTCGTCAAGTATACAGATGAGATTCCCTACGGCTAATTATATCGACAATCAATCGAGAAAGTGCCGCTTGCGACACGAATAGAATCGCTATAATTATAGTAGTTGAAATGAAATAATAGATTGGTGTAGGAGTGCTTGGCGGGCCGGGGCGACGCCTGCCGCAATACCGCCCCGATCACTCCTTTTAGAGTTATTAATGTACACGATGCGGGCCAACAACTAATATTATTTATTAATCACCCGATGGAACCGAACACGAAGACGTGGAGTTAAGTTTACCGAGGGAAGCAACCGGTGCGTACTTCCTCTCGTCGAATCGAGGGTTGCGCCGACGAGAGCCGCACCGAACGACGAAATTAAATTGCCGTCAACATTAAACCGAGCAATTAGCGAGCGGGTTTATTGGGCCTGTATTAAATGACATTAAATACAGAGCACTGTATGATTAAGATTATGTATGGGGAAACATGATACACGTCGATTCTGAAGGCCGACGAAACGCAATCGATTATGGTTCTCATTGAAATGTGAAAGGATACAATCGATTTAATTGTATTTATGACTGCGATTGTCAAATACTAAAGCTCAGAAATAATAAAGGTCACCGCATAATGAAGTGAGAACCTCCACAAACAACACTCCGTTGTTATAGATTCCGCGTCTTATATTCGACGTCGATCTATGATAATCTTACGAACATACAAATAAGGAAACGGGACATAAATAATGAATTGCAAACGTTGAACGAATTCGAATTTACATTTTAGTATTGTGGGCTGGCAGTGAGACGTATAGTGGTATCGTTCGGGATAAACAAAAGAGTTTAGTGTTTACGTGGTGCGTAATATAGGGGTGTGATATTTATTGGTCGTTTTTATCGTCAGTTATATTTGTGAATAATGTAGCATGGGAACGCGGTGGCGGGAGTCGGGACGATGCGGGCGCGCGCCGGGCGGAACGACCCGCTGACCCACTCTCGTACCCACTTGATTACTGCACCGAGGATTCAATTGGACAAAGGCTGAAAACACGGTTAATGTGATTATATTCACAATATTCCCTTACTGCGCCGGTGAAGTTAAATATGCAAATTGGCCCGTAATTTGCAACCTCTGTCCAAAGTGGTTGAGAGAAAGGTCAAGGTTGTTTGTTGTGAAACTCACCGTAACTCGAGGTACGCGGCATTCTGTCACATAAGCTGCAGGAGCAGGTCGGCTTACCTGAAACAAAATGCGGACTTGTTAAACAACTGCATAAAGCCGACTAAAGTAAAGTTAAATTACATCTACATCTGAGTCATATGCAGGTATTAAAATTAGGAGCACGTATTCAATTTCACATGACGACAGAAATTACAACGTGGTCTGTAGGATTTAAATCCGTCCGAGCCTATAGTCTAACAACTTTCAGCATAGAAATTGAATTTCCATTGTATGCCCGTCATATACCCTTATAATAAATTATATTCATCCATGGGCTTTTGAAAGAATATCATTTTCATATCACTCAAAATTTCGAACGGTATAGTTCTAAGATTTTTCTTAAAGAAGGGCCGATAAATGTAAAGAGAGTGGAGGTACTGCATGCAAAGAGGTCCATTACAGCGAAGGAGTTTTCAAAAGACACGTTTAAGGCTAAGCTTAGTTTGCCTTTAAGAGTGTTTCTCGTGATACTCTAGAATTGTAAATAGAATCTGAATTGGAAGCTGAGGATTGTAATGGAGCTGTAGATATTTTAAGTGCAATAAAAAAGACATTTGAATTGTAAAATATAAGGCCCATCGAGTATCGATGATTGATTAGAGATGAGATAAGTTTGTTGAAATTGAAAATCATATATTTTAATAAGCAAGAATAAAAGCCGTGTCAAACGCTACAAATGTCACAGAAATAATAACTTTTTACAAGCAACATAAAGTGTTAGACACGTCTATTTGCACGAGGTTATTAAGATTCTAATAGATTCTGAATAGAATACCGTCTGCATGCATACTTAATGTCTAATAATCGGCTATATGCCGCGCCTGCCATTAGCGCAACGCCTTACTGAACGATAGCCTTTAATTTAGCCAATTATCTACTTCTTTAAATATTACTAACGTTTGATTGGTTTTTTCTGTGTTTGTATCGTATTGCATGGGAATTACACGAATGCTTACAGTTATACCGTTACCAGGTGTTTCATTTCCCTTGTTAATATAAATTACTTTGTTAGTAGAAGAAGTTCCGCGTTTGTTCATTCCCTTCTTTGTTTCTTCGTAAACAACTTAATTTGTTATTGACTCACTTTTAAAAACATCTTGCCTAACAAATTATACATATCTGTCAGTTTCAACTTTGGCTAATTTGTCATAAACATGTTTGGTTGTTGCTCAATTTTGTTTGACACACCTACGAGACCTCAATGCGTAACACGACAAACAGACAAATGATCAAATATCGTTCAACATCAAAGTACTATTAGTTACAAGTGGCCGTAATGTTTTATGATATCTATAATTCAATGCGTGGCATTGCAAAAGCCGCCGCAGTCAATACAGTAAATAAATAATTCATTATCGTGCCCTTATAAATGCCGCAGATCGCTGCCAACAGAAATACGTTTCACTAATTAATTAATATTTTTCAATAAAAACACTCGCGGAGAGTTTAATTATTGCGTTTTGTGATGATTATTTTATCCAAGGCAATACAATTTTACGACGCCAATAGAAGATGTCGTATTACGGACCTAATTACGTTTTACATTTATTGAGTTAATCATAAAATAGAGTTAAAAAAAGTTGAACTTAGCGCGATATAGGTTTACTTCAAGAACATATTTATTAGTGCAAGAATGTTTTAAATATTCATGTATTTTTTTATTGAAATTATAAAAAGCTTTTGCCTTATGCATACGGATGGAATGAGAGGGCGAAGGGCTAAAGGGCCCCCGCTCGACTGATTATTGTTTTACTTAACTTTTTATGGCCCATCACGCGGCCGCCATTCGCTGTTCCATAGGGTTGTATTCTCGTTTAAAAGTGTTGGGACAGAATGTTCTTGCGTGTTCCAAGTTATTTTAGTAAGAACAGTTTTAAAAGTTTTAATTGAGTTTTAGTTGGTTGTGGATGTGTTTTGTAATTTACGGCACTAATGTGGGGGGGGGGGGGTTATTAGCATTGAATGAGCTTAATTGAATAACATGTTTTTTAATTATTTGTTTAAATTTTATGAAATAAGTACCCTACGTAAATTATTTCAATTGTACTATCTATTTACCTAAGTTAGTATGTAGTTATTACTTTTTTGCTTTAAATACGCTCAAACCTATTTAAATTTAATTTACATTTATTTTTATTAAATCATAATTTACAAACTATGACAAATAACAAAAATATCAAGTATCAAAAGGGGAAAAGAATGTACCGGGAGTCAAAAATGTAATCCGTTCATTTCCTATTTTAATTGCACTCAGTGCCTAAAGATTATTTACAAAGTCCAAAAAATATTTTCACACACTGAAAACATGTAACGTACGAAAATCCAGAGAGAATATTTCCGAAGTGTAGTGAAGAGTCTAGTTATTTCTATTCCCACAAACTCGAATGTTCGTGAACCAACAGTATTGGAGCGCGCCGAGAGGCGGCACTAAGCTGGAGTGGCGGAATAAAGCCCGCCATGCACGGAATACAGTTACTATTTTTTCCGGTAGAATTGATCTACTTATTGAATCTTCCGAGTACTGTTATATCGGATATGAGAAATTTGAATTTCTGAACACAGGTTTCATGTTTTACATAAAATGCTCGAAATCTGTAGTAGATAAACATTTTGAAGCGTATTGAGATGTGTGATGTGTATTGAATATTTTGTTTTAGAGAGTCGGACTAGATTTTACTTTGTGCTTACGTTTTATGACTAGACTTACTGTGGATATAGGTCCTTAAAATATATGTTATACACCATTACTATGAATAACATTCTTAGAACAATAATCACGTAAGTACTTACCTACATCTAAATTAAACTCACCATTGAACACAAAACGTCCCGAACACAAAAATTAAATTACAATGTGAAAGAACTTTATTTAAAAAAGCGTATGAATGAATAAAATGCAGAGAGACAATCCACTTTCCGGATGATTCTAGATTCGTGTGAATTAATTCAATGAGTTGATTATTCCCCGACCGTTTCCTGGAGCAATAAGAGCGATAATGTCGCACGTGCTATCTCACTCACTCGTTAGAAGTTAAATGGGGGAAGAGAGAGAGAAAACACGGGAAGAGATTACGTGGTGCCAGTGAGATTTTTGTGAGTCACCGCATTGGGGGACTACCCGTGACGTCATCAGGCCATGGCTCAGTGTAAACATTGGAGACCAATTTAACTGCCTTATCGATTACATCAGTAAAGTGCCTTTACGATTCTGACAATGGATGCTTTGTTTCTGTCATGAACTTAATATGGCCTGATGACAGTTTAAATACGAGGGAAAAGATCGATGATTTGTCTGATTATGTTTGGGTTAGAAGTTAGGGGAACACGTGATGTAGATGTTGGAATTAGAAACTTCTGGAGGAAAAACTACACGTGCCTTTGTCATTATTCTATTACGATTCATTGCTATTAGAGGTAGCAGGACTTTAATCTAATGGGTCTATTAGATACTTTATGATAGGGTACGATACATGACTCTTTTTATTTGTTAGATTTTTTCCATTGTGAATTTGTGATGAAAAGGGGGCTTAAAATGGCTACTTTATCAGAATCATAATATGAATCACGTTAAAAAAAATCTTAAAAGGGTATTTATAGTCATAAACATATAGACCATTTTAAGAATTTTAAATTGTTAACGTTATGCATATTATGATTCTGATAAAGCAGCCATTTTAGGCCCCAAGTTCGTTTTCCAGTAATTTTTCAGCCCTACAACAACAATATGATTTTATTCGTAGAACACATGTTTCGAAACATTATGAAAAAACTTATCCTTGATAGCCATAACAGTGTTAATACAAACCTTTTGTTGCTAAAACCATATAAAACGCGTTCACACTAGAAAAAGTTTCAGGTATAAAATCTAGGCTATTCTAGAGCGATGCCACCGCAGCTAATCGTGTTTGTGAATTAAATAAAGTCGAATATTCCTGGCATATTTTTATGTAGCCTGTTTTCAGTTAGGACATAATATTTCAGCTTTCAGCGATTACAGGCACTTAGTTCAAAGTCAAGTTAACGAATCAGCTTTATTTTTCTTACAGTCAGTGTGATTTTGCAAAAGATTTAGGATAGTCAGTTGGAATAACTTCATTTGCGCATGAAACTGCTTCATGTTCTTATCATACTGAGGCATGAATCGGCTCTATTCATTTATTTATTTATTTAAGGATCTCCAACAAAAGACATACACAAAGCATTGTTAGTTAATGGAAGACACAAGGTATTAGGTAGGTGTACTCTTTCACATATAGGAGACCACAGCATGCACAATAAAGTTACTAAATTAAGCTCCTATTACTAATTAATATAAAAATGTTATTTTTGTAAGTTTAAGAACGATAAAAAAAATACAAATAATTTTAATAGAATTTGGAAACATAGTAGAATAAACGATATGATTAACATTGACATGATGGTAATAACTTATTATTCACAGGCATAGACCATAGTATCAATTTATTATTTAATAAAATATAAACTTTATATCTCTCTCGTCTATCTACTTTAGTTCCAACCTCATCCATCGTTTTCCTCAAGACATAAAAGTAACTAGTTTGCTTCTTTGAAAGCATAATGTGGGCCAATCTCCCATTACTTAGCATTCTCCCGTCACTTTTATATGATGCTTAGTGACGTGCGCTGACAACAATATTGTTTGTCATTGGATCACTGCATCGTATCATGGCTCAAATAAATCTAGAAGTGACAAGAGATCCGGATTCGCTCACGGATCTCCGACTCCGGCGAGGTCGGTTCACATCGTGCCGGCGACGTATAATTTGCGATAACATTGGAATAAACTAGATAAATGCATCTAGTGCTCGCTAGTGCTTTAAGCTTATCGTCCACATTTACAAATTATTTCACAGTTCGCAATTAAAACAAATGAACGTTCTTTACCGACTCGTAGTTCCGAGTTGCCGCTTTCATAAAAACATGACTGCGGAAAGCAAAGGAAATCGGATCAACTGTGACGTCAGCCGAGTTTCTTTGTTTTTGTCAAAGCTCTCTTCATTCGTTAAACCTTTGATCCAATGTTGGGTTAGCGAACATGATAAATGCCCTGTTGAAGAGATTATTAGTTATAAACTACACAGATTAACCATGCCTCATATCAAGTTTCTCCACTAAGTACTTATCCTTTCTAAGTGCGAATTTATAGCCTTGTAACATGCGCAAATCCCTGCAAAGAGTTATTGGAATAATCGCATAAAAATCATATTATCGACATTTATCGATAAGTTATTAAATGATGTCTAGATTTGCTATAAACGCTATCCTAAAAATGGTTCGATATGAATGTTGCCGATGCCGGATATTAAACGCCAGCTTGTCGATAGTTATATTTAAACTTGTCGAGTGCCGTGTAAGTTTTTAATAAAACTTCGTTTCCGCAAATTTTGATTTATACTTTATCTGCAACGTAATATGGCCATATTTTGCTAAATTTCCACGTTAAGTCTAGTACAATACTTATTACGTTTTATCATAGTGATGTTAATGTGTGCACTTGTAAAAAAACAAATTAATGGTTGGGATAATGATTTCTATGTAAAGTGTTTATTGCTTCGTGATTATATAAATACATGTTAGCCACCAAACATGGAATCATCAGGATGTAACGTAAATTAAATTAATTCATGTCAGTTTGATTCGCGTTCCTAACGTATTTTTCTCACAATTTATAATAAAAATCCGTATTTATATCGCTTCCTGTGTCTAACCACGGATCAAAAAATGTGTATGATAAAGCTTGAGTTCACAATTTGTTCAGTGACTCACTGGCTTGCATTTTAACGCGTGGTGCATCAAATATGTTTTTTCAAGTGTTGGTTCTGTACGTTGAAAAAAGGTATTTTTTTCATGATTTTTTCCGCGATTGCGCAGTATCTTTAACAAAGCGCACAGAAGGACAATAGTTGGCTTATGAACAAAGATCATTGACGCAAATTGCACTGCCTACTTATGCGCATACACAACACATCCACACACATAATGCTTCATTATTTATATCACTTTACACTGATAGAGTAGATGATACCCAAATCTGAGTAATCAGTGTAATCACATAATTAATTCAATGAAGTATGGTGGCATTAATAGCTTATGTTAGTAATTTTCGGCCATAAAAATGATAAATGCCGATACTTTTTGGAAAAAGTTTTTAATTACGCCCATTTAATAGAAATTATAAAAATAATTAGCATAATCGTTAACGGAGATGTGTCGTTAATTCTCATTTTAATCAGATAAACATTAAATCTAGAATGTACGTTGTTTTTTTTAAATAAAGGCAGGGATATTTGTGGAACAATTGAAGACGTACCTAACTGGCCTTTTAAGTTCCACAGATTTGTCAGCGCGTCTGCATTCGGGGAATACAATGAGTTCTAAGGATGTCTCTTTGGGAATCCCAATTCCATCTCGTTAATCTTTTCAACGGTCGTTTAAATGCGATGAATTTGTTGTCAACTGTATTTTGTCTGTTCAAGTTGTGGCTTCAAACACGTATTTAAAATTTTGAATGAATATTGATCGGATTGCATTAAAAGTTAAACTTAGGATAAGTACAATTCGTTTATTGGCTACAAAAAAGAAAACTTCCACAATTAACATAATTGATAATTACACAATTAACGTTGGTTATATAATGCACGGTGAAGTGTTAGTGGGAGGTGATATATCAACTTAGTTGTTAGTGTCGGAGGTGTTAATAGGTACGTGCGAACTAGTGTGTGGTGCACGATACTCACCGCTGTTGGCGTAGAGATCGTGAAGCGTATACAATGGATAGTCACCTAGTTTGAACAGATAGGCAGACAGCAGCACTGCGTCATGACGTGGGTCCTGCCCGCCATGGCTCGCCGCCGGCCGCATCAGCGACGATATCGAAAAGTCCGTCATCCCGTGTGCAGCACCACCCCATCCATTTACACTACACAACTTACACTCTTCCTTCATTGTTCCAATAACACTAATAAATATAACTCTATTATCCGTTTTTTTTTGTACTCGGTTTGTACTGGGCACTAGTAAATCACATATAAAAATATCCGTGGGCTGGCTCGCACATCACAGAAGATATCACAGCAGCAAGTTCGGCGTCTGTAATCCGGTCCTATTAAAACAAAAATCCGTGTTCAATAATATACGTCTATTATAGATTGTATAACTATTTAAGCGTGACTCGAGTTTGGACTAACTTCGCTTTTACTAGAAACGAAATCAGTCCGAACACGAAGTTTACCAACACATACAAATCGCCTGTCGTACATCCGCCAACATCTTAATCGTTGTATATTTAACACTTTTGACATGTACTACAAATTATGTCGGCGACTGTACGTATTCGATCGCACCCTGTAAATTCATACTTCGATGTAAAACAACTTCGTACAATTTATCGGTTGTGTTTCAGCTACCGCTCAATAAATACATAACTGTGACCTTTGGCATTAAAATTTTGAAATGTCATTTCTCCCACACTGAAACCAATATGTTCCTAAATCAATTTGGAAACCGATAGCTTTATTTGCGTCATACTAGGTTTAAAACACTTACATAATTGTAAGAGACGACAGTTTATACAGCGTATTAAATTAAGATGTGATTTAATATTATGTTTGGCCTGATAATGCCTAATTTATTAACAGTTAAAGCAAATTAAAACGAGTTATTACGCGGTACTGGCGACATTTTGCGAAGTAAGTTTATTGGGAGATGGCGACGATTATACATGTGATGGTAAACAAACATAAAACGTAGTTTGGTGTGGTGTAGGCGAGCGCTGCATTGCGGCTTTGCCGGGTCAGAGGTGCAATGCCGTTGAACGATTTCAGTTGTGAGCAATGCGCTATTGTTCCTCATCCCTGATCCTAGTCAACAGCTAATCAACATACCTACGTTACAGCTCGTTATTGTCGAACTAATTTAAACGGCATCGTTCATGTGTTCGACGCATTGATCGTTGTTCTCAGACAGCCTTGACGTCATCTTGATCCAACTGTTCTCAATGCAGATTCAAAATAGAACGATATAGGTACTTGGTGATAAATGGTTTTAAAATGTCAAAAGTTGTTACGGTCAAGTCAACGAATGTGACGCAAGTTTTAAGATTATCTGCTCGACAAGATGGACCGTAATCTGCATCATCCATCAAATTATCTTGCCAACGAAACCGCTTTGAACAGTTAACTCGATTCGCTTCTCGAAACACAATTCCTGTGAATTCTGTAGTCAGAGTCCATCGATGATTCATTATTGTTTGTTTACAACACAACTTGTGGTGATTGTATCATGTTTTAGCAAAATATTTTTATCTCATCTTGATCTATGTATTTCTGGGAATCAGGTTTTATAAATATTAATAAGACGAGTGTGAGTAGATTTGGGCTGTGGCTCGATTTTCAGTGCTGTCAGAGTATTTTTTATTTCGCGTTATCCATTGCTATTCGCTTACGTGCGCAGAATAGCGTCGCAATAATGCACGTGGCCTTGAGTCCGCCGCCGGTAAACAAACATGTCACGTGTGCGCCAGTGGAAACACATTATTAAAAATCGGTGCTCGCGATCTTTTCCTACTGTTTTGTTAGTCTTCTGCGTATGCAAGTCACGTGCCGGTTATACATAAGTGCAGAGGATTACTTATCGTTTGCTGTAAATATATATAGCTGGGTAATGTGCGCTGATAAGTTTTTGTGTACGTGATTACTGATTACCTCATTTTATACCTAATTGTAATAATCCTTTATCTGTCAACAATTCAAGCACTTAAAATACGAAAGCTTCTTTCTATAACTGCCATTTTATCACAAAAGGGAATCAAGCTACATGTGTTTGAATCTTCCGTAACACTTCCAAAGTTTTCGAGAAAAAAAAAAAAACAAACTTAATAATAGGTGTAGTCGCACGTGCGATCGTGGGGTAGGCAGCTGCCGTGACAGATGTTGTCGACGGAAGGTCGCCCCCCGCGACCTCTCCCCGCTCTACCTGCCCGTTGCCCCACCTGACTTACAACCTCACTCAATTCTACATTATTATATGAAGCACACATCAGCGCCCAAGGAGGCAAGGACCATAACATAACACGATCCACCCTAATTAATCAAGTCCTTAAGTGCAACAATTATGGGCCGTAACGATAAATCAAATTATGATAAAATTTGCAGAAAAATAAAAAATAAAACTACAGAAATGCCTAGTTTTATTATAAGAAGCCGCAGAAGTGCATACTACTTTATAGCATATCCGATTCTCAGAATCAATAGTTGTTTCTCGCGATTTTGATCGCACTGAAGGAATTCTTCGTAGTCAGTTCAATATAAACTGAAGTTTCAATCCAAAGTTCTAGCATTAGCAAATGGCGACAACGCTGTAAATATTTTGGCAATGTATTCTGGCGGTCGCCCAATAGGACAAGCATTCAATAAGGTCTAATAACAGTGCCTCACACTTGATAGCTCAGCTTTAACGATGAGCTTTGCTTGACGCTCGTTTGTCTGTTCCTGTGTCAGGTTTGCACTTCCATATTTTGTGGGTTTGCTAGTTTCATGAACTTGGTTCACAATAACTCTTGTAGTTAAATTCTTTTGGCAGAGTTCCTTGGCTTCTTCCCAGGGACATCATCACCAATTCCCGATGCAGTTTTATTGTTTCGTTCCGGTTCTATTGAGATATGTTCGATGGTATTCATTTTGCCTTTCAATAAATATCAGCTTTCAGGTCAAAAATGTTCTGTTGATAAAATCAATCGCTCGAAAGGGCAGCCCCTTCGATGCAGTTGGCAACTAATGTTGGCGAGAACCCAATTTGTGCCAACTACGGCTGTATACTTGCATCCACTCGTACTAGTTAGTGTTATGATATTATTTACCAACTCCTACAGACTGTACTGTTATTAATTTATTTTTACCAGTGCCTATGTAGATGATTCATTGTGCTATCCGAATATATTATTTGAGCTCGTGACCATGTGCCCATAACACACTTATATTCGACATTATTCGACTGATACCTACTATGTTTAAGAAACGAGTGAGAGTCGCCTTATCACGAGGGAAGTTATCAGTATCGATTACCGCTATCGTGACAGTGCGATAACTCAATACAATGAATAATAAATAATCTAACACTTTCCTTTATGATTTGTACTTTTTACTGCCGGTATTTCAATTTCAGGGTGTAAAATGGAAAAGAAAAACCATGTTAGATTTATTGGGCAGTTCGTCAGTAGTTGTTATTGATGGATCATTTCAAAAGGGCACCACGATCTCATTAATCATTATTAGCAATTTGTCGATGGCCCGTTCTTTGTAACCCGACTAACGTAAGCACACTGGTTGGTTTCACAAGCATCACAAACTGCTTACATAAGGCATAAGGCGTCTTGCGTAAACTCCACTTAGGCGCACAGCTCTAACGTAAGTTAGCTTTAAGTTCACGTACGTCGGGCCGTGCGAAATAACAGATCGATTATATCGGCCCTCCTTATTGCCCAATCGACTCCATAAATATTAGAGCTCGTTGAAGGCTGTTGAAAAGAATTACAATGGAGCTCGGATCTGATTTTGAGAGTTTAGAACTAATGATGATTTATGACAGTTTAAATCATTTGAATTTATTTATATCTTCCAAGCAGACTTGCTGAAAGATGAAGCAGCAAAGACGATAAAGCTATTAAAAGTTTCCTTTAATATAATTTATAGGCAATTTGGATCATATTCAGGCCTTCTAATGATTTGCCTCATAAAATCTGGTCACGGTAATTGTCGGGAAATTATATCGAAACAAAATGGGAGTCTAACAAAGCGATTCGTGACGACCCACATACGTGAGGTAGAAAGGAGCAATGAAAACTCTCTCGATGTCGGACGAGCATCGGACCGTGTCATTCAGGCTAATTTGTGTCAATCATGAGAACTATACGTTTTTGATTCGGAATTTGAATATACATATTTCAATTTGAAATAATAGTCCTAAAACCAAAGACCTCATCTGTGTTAGGTTTAATGGTAAGCAATCTCATCCATCCTTTCAATTGATAAACAAAGAAGGTACGGTATAATTAACCAGATGGTAGATCCAGGACTGCGGTAATTAAAACAGAGCAACTCCTTACTGAAAGGTAAAGGAAAGCGCAAAGAGATAAGGTTTCTAAAGCTATTTATCAATGTAATTGATAGCTATCGGTGTTAGGAGAGTGTGAAATTTTGCAATAGAGCCACATCGTACAAGAGGGCCGGAGGGCTGGAGAAAGTAAGCCTTTCACTCGGGCCTACCACGCTCCGCGGCACTAATTTAAACAATCATACGCAATCATGCCTATTGTTACAGCTATTCATTTCAAGATCACAGCGATGGATAATGTAATGTTCCTAAAATCACGAAATTGTTAAACAGCAATTTCAATTGTATTGCATTCACCTCTATTTATCCTCGTATCGTAAAAGCGAATACAAAAGTCGCTTATCGCATCATCTAATCGATGAAATCCCTGACGTAAATACGAGCGGCGTTTTATAAAAACAATCAATGTTTTCCGGCAATAGCACTGACAGCGTCAGTTATTTAATGTATTACGATCTTCAATCCAGTTATGCAAATTGTAATGGATTCTTTTTTATTTATTTTAGAATTACGTCATTTAAGTTAAACGGAGAAAATTAAACTCAACAGGCTGTGGTTTGTACTATTAAAGCTAGCTAAGTAGAAGATTAACTTGAGAGTCGAGAATGGCTATGTGAGGTAAAGTTTAAGGACCACAAAGGTTGAAGTTTGAGTGCAACCTGCAGCAACAGACCGCAAACTCGCTACTTCGCGAATGAACACACAAAGCCCTAATGAATTACATTATGGATGTACCACTCGGTTATGAACTAAACTGATGTTAAAAGAAAATACAGGGGCAAAGCGTCGACAAACTTTCCAGAAAGCAATTTGCTTAAAATTAAGCGAACAAGCGGTAGAAATTCCTGATAATACAATTACACTTGATAAAATGAAATCTTTCTTTGTTATTTGACGTCTACTATCGGCTACTTCCCATTTGGTAAACTTCCCATTTCGTAAACCTCAAACTGTACCTACTAAAAAGTTGCGTTTGGTAAACATTTCGTTACTTCATACATTTAATCCCATTTGGTAAACTTTGTTAGTATTGTTATTTTTGTACGGTACAGTCAGTGTCAAATTAGTATTAAATTAGAGATGTATATATTTTTAAATGCTTCAGTCTTGAGATAGTATCTCGACCATCAAAAAGAATGGCTGATCAAGAAGAAGTAAAAAAAACGTATTAAAGTCTGTAAAAATACCACGATGCTACTAAAAATACCACGTGCTTTTCCCGCAAAAGAAGCACCGAGCGGGTGCTCAGGTAGGGATTTATTGTCCTTACCATCGTTTTAAACAAAAGGTGTGAATGAGATAGACATAAGTAAGTATACGTAAATTATATCTATTACCGGGTTTAACTTATCAGTTCACTCGTTTTATGCATAGTGCAAGGTCGTTGCAATGTCGGGTGAGGGATCTTCTAGTGGTGCAGTGAATTTAAAAATTATTAATAGTACACGAGGCGGTGAAATTTTATTACGCGCTGGGCATCAATATTATAAACAGAAAAATAATAAGGACTCAAGTTGGTGGCGCTGTGTTAATAGAAAAGATGGATGTTCAGCAAGTGTAACTTTGAATTCAAATCGAAGCCATGTATTAAGAGAAAATGCTCACTGCAGTTCTTGTATTCCGAATTTTGAAAAAAATGAAGTGAAAGTAGCCATCGAAAAATGTAAACAAACTATATGTGAAGATCTGAAGCCGATTCCAGCTACATACAGGAAATGTACTAAAAAGCTGAAAGATAATGGTTATGAAATTATTAAAGAATTACCAAATTTTGACAAAGTTAAAAGCAGTTTGTATAGACACAGAAATAGACAACTAGGAATCACAAAATCTCAGCACTCTAACTCTACAGAAATCGTGATTCCTGACCGTTTTAAAGACAATTTATTGTTTGATGAGATTGACGGTGAAAATAGAATGATTGTGTTTGGTTCAAAGAGTGCAATTGCACATTTAAATGACGTCCGTCACTACTTTGCGGACGGAACGTTCAAATGTTGTGCAAAGCCGTTTCTTCAACTATACGTTGTACACGGAGACATAGGAAGTACAGAAACTGGGACAAATATTGTACCATTTTTTTATGCAGTGTTGACAAACAAAGAAGAAACTACATATGAAAGACTGTTTTACAAACTAAAATTTCATTTACCAGAGTGGACAGCCGATATTATTACCTTGGATTTCGAAAAAGCTCCAATAAATGCAATTAAAAAGACATTTCCAAACATAATTGTTAAGGGGTGTTTTGTTCACTTTGGCAGAGCGCTATTAAGAAAGTCAAAATCTCTTGGCTTATTACAACATGAAGAATCTCACTATCACGTCAAACTATGTATGGCTCTGGCACATTTACCAAAAGAAGACATAAACGATGGATGGCTATACGTTATGAGTCAAAGGTAAATTAATTTTGCAGTATTGAAATGAACGCGTTTAGTTCTGGATATTTCTTCTACCGCCATTTTCTACAGCCATTTTTATGCGTTAGAAACTAGGTAATATATGGTTTTTCGTATCATAATCTTCAACGAATTAATTCTGTTACAGTTTTGAAGAAAAAGCTATAACTGAATTCAATGATTACTTTGTGGATCAGTTGTTGGAAAATGAAGATATGATGAATATTTGGTGCTGCTACGCACAAAGACACCGCACTACAAACCTCATGGAATCTTGGAATTGGAGTTTCAATAGTGAAATTGGAAAAAGGCCATCAATTCTTTTATTTTTCGAAACGATATCAGGCAATATTAAACATTATGAAAATCTTCTGAAAAGGTACATATTTTTGTTTCAATGACCTGTATTTTTAGGCGACACATATGATAAAAATTATACATTATTACTTTAATTAATCATAACAATTTTTTACAGCTTTTATAATAATGGAGAAAGTATATCAAAACGAAGAAAAAAATCTATCCAAAATGATATACGAATTAACAATATTCTCGGCGATTACAAAAGTGGAAAAATATCATTGGAAAATTGTTTGAACGAATTATCGGCTACTTCCCATTTGGTAAACTTCCCATTTCGTAAACCTCAAACTGTACCTACTAAAAAGTTGCGTTTGGTAAACATTTCGTTACTTCATACATTTAATCCCATTTGGTAAACTTTGTTAGTATTGTTATTTTTGTACGGTACAGTCAGTGTCAAATTAGTATTAAATTAGAGATGTATATATTTTTAAATGCTTCAGTCTTGAGATAGTATCTCGACCATCAAAAAGAATGGCTGATCAAGAAGAAGTAAAAAAAACGTATTAAAGTCTGTAAAAATACCACGATGCTACTAAAAATACCACGTGCTTTTCCCGCAAAAGAAGCACCGAGCGGGTTCTCAGGTAGGGATTTATTGTCCTTACCATCGTTTTAAACAAAAGGTGTGAATGAGATAGACATAAGTAAGTATACGTAAATTATATCTATTACCGGGTTTAACTTATCAGTTCACTCGTTTTATGCATAGTGCAAGGTCGTTGCAATGTCGGGTGAGGGATCTTCTAGTGGTGCAGTGAATTTAAAAATTATTAATAGTACACGAGGCGGTGAAATTTTATTACGCGCTGGGCATCAATATTATAAACAGAAAAATAATAAGGACTCAAGTTGGTGGCGCTGTGTTAATAGAAAAGATGGATGTTCAGCAAGTGTAACTTTGAATTCAAATCGAAGCCATGTATTAAGAGAAAATGCTCACTGCAGTTCTTGTATTCCGAATTTTGAAAAAAATGAAGTGAAAGTAGCCATCGAAAAATGTAAACAAACTATATGTGAAGATCTGAAGCCGATTCCAGCTACATACAGGAAATGTACTAAAAAGCTGAAAGATAATGGTTATGAAATTATTAAAGAATTACCAAATTTTGACAAAGTTAAAAGCAGTTTGTATAGACACAGAAATAGACAACTAGGAATCACAAAATCTCAGCACTCTAACTCTACAGAAATCGTGATTCCTGACCGTTTTAAAGACAATTTATTGTTTGATGAGATTGACGGTGAAAATAGAATGATTGTGTTTGGTTCAAAGAGTGCAATTGCACATTTAAATGACGTCCGTCACTACTTTGCGGACGGAACGTTCAAATGTTGTGCAAAGCCGTTTCTTCAACTATACGTTGTACACGGAGACATAGGAAGTACAGAAACTGGGACAAATATTGTACCATTTTTTTATGCAGTGTTGACAAACAAAGAAGAAACTACATATGAAAGACTGTTTTACAAACTAAAATTTCATTTACCAGAGTGGACAGCCGATATTATTACCTTGGATTTCGAAAAAGCTCCAATAAATGCAATTAAAAAGACATTTCCAAACATAATTGTTAAGGGGTGTTTTGTTCACTTTGGCAGAGCGCTATTAAGAAAGGCAAAATCTCTTGGCTTATTACAACATGAAGAATCTCACTATCACGTCAAACTATGTATGGCTCTGGCACATTTACCAAAAGAAGACATAAACGATGGATGGCTATACGTTATGAGTCAAAGGTAAATTAATTTTGCAGTATTGAAATGAACGCGTTTAGTTCTGGATATTTCTTCTACCGCCATTTTCTACAGCCATTTTTATGCGTTAGAAACTAGGTAATATATGGTTTTTCGTATCATAATCTTCAACGAATTAATTCTGTTACAGTTTTGAAGAAAAAGCTATAACTGAATTCAATGATTACTTTGTGGATCAGTTGTTGGAAAATGAAGATATGATGAATATTTGGTGCTGCTACGCACAAAGACACCGCACTACAAACCTCATGGAATCTTGGAATTGGAGTTTCAATAGTGAAATTGGAAAAAGGCCATCAATTCTTTTATTTTTCGAAACGATATCAGGCAATATTAAACATTATGAAAATCTTCTGAAAAGGTACATATTTTTGTTTCAATGACCTGTATTTTTAGGCGACACATATGATAAAAATTATACATTATTACTTTAATTAATCATAACAATTTTTTACAGCTTTTATAATAATGGAGAAAGTATATCAAAACGAAGAAAAAAATCTATCCAAAATGATATACGAATTAACAATATTCTCGGCGATTACAAAAGTGGAAAAATATCATTGGAAAATTGTTTGAACGAATTATCGGCTACTTCCCATTTGGTAAACTTCCCATTTCGTAAACCTCAAACTGTACCTACTAAAAAGTTGCGTTTGGTAAACATTTCGTTACTTCATACATTTAATCCAATTTGGTAAACTTTGTTAGTATTGTTATTTTTGTACGGTACAGTCAGTGTCAAATTAGTATTAAATTAGAGATGTATATATTTTTAAATGCTTCAGTCTTGAGATAGTATCTCGACCATCAAAAAGAATGGCTGATCAAGAAGAAGTAAAAAAAACGTATTAAAGTCTGTAAAAATACCACGATGCTACTAAAAATACCACGTGCTTTTCCCGCAAAAGAAGCACCGAGCGGGTTCTCAGGTAGGGATTTATTGTCCTTACCATCGTTTTAAACAAAAGGTGTGAATGAGATAGACATAAGTAAGTATACGTAAATTATATCTATTACCGGGTTTAACTTATCAGTTCACTCGTTTTATGCATAGTGCAAGGTCGTTGCAATGTCGGGTGAGGGATCTTCTAGTGGTGCAGTGAATTTAAAAATTATTAATAGTACACGAGGCGGTGAAATTTTATTACGCGCTGGGCATCAATATTATAAACAGAAAAATAATAAGGACTCAAGTTGGTGGCGCTGTGTTAATAGAAAAGATGGATGTTCAGCAAGTGTAACTTTGAATTCAAATCGAAGCCATGTATTAAGAGAAAATGCTCACTGCAGTTCTTGTATTCCGAATTTTGAAAAAAATGAAGTGAAAGTAGCCATCGAAAAATGTAAACAAACTATATGTGAAGATCTGAAGCCGATTCCAGCTACATACAGGAAATGTACTAAAAAGCTGAAAGATAATGGTTATGAAATTATTAAAGAATTACCAAATTTTGACAAAGTTAAAAGCAGTTTGTATAGACACAGAAATAGACAACTAGGAATCACAAAATCTCAGCACTCTAACTCTACAGAAATCGTGATTCCTGACCGTTTTAAAGACAATTTATTGTTTGATGAGATTGACGGTGAAAATAGAATGATTGTGTTTGGTTCAAAGAGTGCAATTGCACATTTAAATGACGTCCGTCACTACTTTGCGGACGGAACGTTCAAATGTTGTGCAAAGCCGTTTCTTCAACTATACGTTGTACACGGAGACATAGGAAGTACAGAAACTGGGACAAATATTGTACCATTTTTTTATGCAGTGTTGACAAACAAAGAAGAAACTACATATGAAAGACTGTTTTACAAACTAAAATTTCATTTACCAGAGTGGACAGCCGATATTATTACCTTGGATTTCGAAAAAGCTCCAATAAATGCAATTAAAAAGACATTTCCAAACATAATTGTTAAGGGGTGTTTTGTTCACTTTGGCAGAGCGCTATTAAGAAAGGCAAAATCTCTTGGCTTATTACAACATGAAGAATCTCACTATCACGTCAAACTATGTATGGCTCTGGCACATTTACCAAAAGAAGACATAAACGATGGATGGCTATACGTTATGAGTCAAAGGTAAATTAATTTTGCAGTATTGAAATGAACGCGTTTAGTTCTGGATATTTCTTCTACCGCCATTTTCTACAGCCATTTTTATGCGTTAGAAACTAGGTAATATATGGTTTTTCGTATCATAATCTTCAACGAATTAATTCTGTTACAGTTTTGAAGAAAAAGCTATAACTGAATTCAATGATTACTTTGTGGATCAGTTGTTGGAAAATGAAGATATGATGAATATTTGGTGCTGCTACGCACAAAGACACCGCACTACAAACCTCATGGAATCTTGGAATTGGAGTTTCAATAGTGAAATTGGAAAAAGGCCATCAATTCTTTTATTTTTCGAAACGATATCAGGCAATATTAAACATTATGAAAATCTTCTGAAAAGGTACATATTTTTGTTTCAATGACCTGTATTTTTAGGCGACACATATGATAAAAATTATACATTATTACTTTAATTAATCATAACAATTTTTTACAGCTTTTATAATAATGGAGAAAGTATATCAAAACGAAGAAAAAAATCTATCCAAAATGATATACGAATTAACAATATTCTCGGCGATTACAAAAGTGGAAAAATATCATTGGAAAATTGTTTGAACGAATTATCGGCTACTTCCCATTTGGTAAACTTCCCATTTCGTAAACCTCAAACTGTACCTACTAAAAAGTTGCGTTTGGTAAACATTTCGTTACTTCATACATTTAATCCCATTTGGTAAACTTTGTTAGTATTGTTATTTTTGTACGGTACAGTCAGTGTCAAATTAGTATTAAATTAGAGATGTATATATTTTTAAATGCTTCAGTCTTGAGATAGTATCTCGACCATCAAAAAGAATGGCTGATCAAGAAGAAGTAAAAAAAACGTATTAAAGTCTGTAAAAATACCACGATGCTACTAAAAATACCACGTGCTTTTCCCGCAAAAGAAGCACCGAGCGGGTTCTCAGGTAGGGATTTATTGTCCTTACCATCGTTTTAAACAAAAGGTGTGAATGAGATAGACATAAGTAAGTATACGTAAATTATATCTATTACCGGGTTTAACTTATCAGTTCACTCGTTTTATGCATAGTGCAAGGTCGTTGCAATGTCGGGTGAGGGATCTTCTAGTGGTGCAGTGAATTTAAAAATTATTAATAGTACACGAGGCGGTGAAATTTTATTACGCGCTGGGCATCAATATTATAAACAGAAAAATAATAAGGACTCAAGTTGGTGGCGCTGTGTTAATAGAAAAGATGGATGTTCAGCAAGTGTAACTTTGAATTCAAATCGAAGCCATGTATTAAGAGAAAATGCTCACTGCAGTTCTTGTATTCCGAATTTTGAAAAAAATGAAGTGAAAGTAGCCATCGAAAAATGTAAACAAACTATATGTGAAGATCTGAAGCCGATTCCAGCTACATACAGGAAATGTACTAAAAAGCTGAAAGATAATGGTTATGAAATTATTAAAGAATTACCAAATTTTGACAAAGTTAAAAGCAGTTTGTATAGACACAGAAATAGACAACTAGGAATCACAAAATCTCAGCACTCTAACTCTACAGAAATCGTGATTCCTGACCGTTTTAAAGACAATTTATTGTTTGATGAGATTGACGGTGAAAATAGAATGATTGTGTTTGGTTCAAAGAGTGCAATTGCACATTTAAATGACGTCCGTCACTACTTTGCGGACGGAACGTTCAAATGTTGTGCAAAGCCGTTTCTTCAACTATACGTTGTACACGGAGACATAGGAAGTACAGAAACTGGGACAAATATTGTACCATTTTTTTATGCAGTGTTGACAAACAAAGAAGAAACTACATATGAAAGACTGTTTTACAAACTAAAATTTCATTTACCAGAGTGGACAGCCGATATTATTACCTTGGATTTCGAAAAAGCTCCAATAAATGCAATTAAAAAGACATTTCCAAACATAATTGTTAAGGGGTGTTTTGTTCACTTTGGCAGAGCGCTATTAAGAAAGGCAAAATCTCTTGGCTTATTACAACATGAAGAATCTCACTATCACGTCAAACTATGTATGGCTCTGGCACATTTACCAAAAGAAGACATAAACGATGGATGGCTATACGTTATGAGTCAAAGGTAAATTAATTTTGCAGTATTGAAATGAACGCGTTTAGTTCTGGATATTTCTTCTACCGCCATTTTCTACAGCCATTTTTATGCGTTAGAAACTAGGTAATATATGGTTTTTCGTATCATAATCTTCAACGAATTAATTCTGTTACAGTTTTGAAGAAAAAGCTATAACTGAATTCAATGATTACTTTGTGGATCAGTTGTTGGAAAATGAAGATATGATGAATATTTGGTGCTGCTACGCACAAAGACACCGCACTACAAACCTCATGGAATCTTGGAATTGGAGTTTCAATAGTGAAATTGGAAAAAGGCCATCAATTCTTTTATTTTTCGAAACGATATCAGGCAATATTAAACATTATGAAAATCTTCTGAAAAGGTACATATTTTTGTTTCAATGACCTGTATTTTTAGGCGACACATATGATAAAAATTATACATTATTACTTTAATTAATCATAACAATTTTTTACAGCTTTTATAATAATGGAGAAAGTATATCAAAACGAAGAAAAAAATCTATCCAAAATGATATACGAATTAACAATATTCTCGGCGATTACAAAAGTGGAAAAATATCATTGGAAAACTGTTTGAACGAATTATCAAGAATTGCTTGTATCACTTTATAATTTATTTATTGATTTTTAACTTTGTAGTGTAGGTAGTAAATTTTTTATGTTAATATTCCAAATCTGTGATTATATTTTATAGTTGATTTTGTGTGTAATTTTTAATGTTAATGTACCAAATCTGTGATTATTATTTGTTTTTATATTTAAAAGTTGATTTTGCATGTATTTTTTATGTTATTGTACCAAATCTGTGATTATTATTGTTTTTATATTTTATAGTTGATTTAGTATGTATTTTTTTACGTTAACGTACCAAATCAGTGACTGTTTATTTTTATATTTTATAAGTAGTTGATTTCGTATGTATTTTTTTATGTTTAATGTACATTAACATAAAAAGATAGTACCAAATCTGTGATTATTGTTTTTTTATATAAGTTGATTTCGCATCTAGATTGACTTATGTTATTAAAAAAATAAAACTTGTCATCGAAATAGTCAAATCGAACTGTGATTTTTCTTAAATTTTTTGAAAGTTATTTGTACACCCCACTTTTTATTTCTGTTTTTAAATATCAATATGTGTAAATGGCATACGTACACATAATCCGACTATTGTACCTGTGATTAAAAATATTTAACAAAATAAATGACAATGTTATCATTAGTTTCGTTTTTCTTTTTTTACTTGACTGTACCCATTTCATCTGAAAGTTTACCAAATGGGATATAACACAAAAAAATATTGAAATGTTCAAAAAATATTGAAATGGGACTAAATGTATGAAATGTATAATGTTTACCAAACGCAACTTTTTAGTAGGTACAGTTTGAGGTTTACGAAATGGGAAGTTTACCAAATGGGAAGTAGCCCTACTATCTTGCTTTAAACGCATTACAAGAGTTTATAGACATCTTCAGCATTTAAGTGCTTTTTTACCATAGCTTGTATATATAGGTTTACATTCTTCACGAGTAATCATTTGAGAACTACGAGGAAGGATACAAGGATTTCGATTTTATGAAGCGATTTATAGATAGGCAAAGTACAAATTAGAATTGCCTTGCATAGAATCGTAAATTTTAGCTTAATGGGAACCTTAAAGCCTCTAGCCCTCTAGTCGAGAAGAACTCAAGAAATTCCATTCCAGTAATCTACAAGTCCTTTCAGAATATTATCGATTCATTTGATCTCAATAATACCTACTCAATGCCGTAATTTGTGTAAACAATTACAGAATTTCCGATTCTGACGAATTCGGAAGCTTCGAATTTCGTAGAATTGAAATAAAGAAGAATATTATTTGAAGTTAAAAGCTATCTCTGGAATTCTTGATCCATTTTTCTTAAATTTTACTACTGATTGATAGCTACACTATTTACGAGTGACATTAGATGCTTTTTCTGTCAGATAAATGCACGGTTCCTAGAGGAATCTCTTGCATGCGGGTGAATCCACGGCATGAAGCTAATAGAATTAATATGTTGTAAGAAAGAACCCACCTAAACCAAGATTTGTTCAGAAAACTAGCTCGTAATAGTTTTCAAACTATGCATTTTGTTGTTTAGATAAACAAACAAGAATGTGTTTATATCCTTTATCTAAACAGAGCTTTTAGTTATTGCTGCAAATGGTCGTGTCTTAATCTCCATAATCCTAAACAAATTGATTATACTGGTGTATTCCGTATTGGTATTTAGTAGAGCCAATAACAGCGTTCCAAATCGCCCCTCTATGCCAGCGTGATAGCTTGTTTGCCGCCTTTTGTCTAACTAGGGCACTACCTCGATGGCATTAATTGATAGCATTGACAAGCTCAGCTTATAGCACAGATTCCACGGAGGTTTACTCTGGATACAGCTCAGAATTTCAGGTGTATTCAAGGAACTTGTTAGAATTAATTTAGAGATGCTTCTTGTGTTCACTAGATGTTTCAAGCACACCGCCGGGTATTCTTGACATCCAGTTCTTATGTTAGTAAACAATTTTGTTATACGAGATTGTTTTGGTAAATAAGATTAGGGAGACCTTGAAAATGTTGATTATTCTTCAATAAGTGTACCAAGCTTTACGTTACTTAGATAAACGTTCGCGGCATGATTACACGTTCGGAGATAACATTTACAAGGTATTGAAATGTGTTACATTAGCGATAGATAGAGTTAACATTAAAGCTGTGTTCTGCTGACCATACAAATATTTTATCGCTTGTTGACATTCCGTGAACATTGTAACGTGACACCGTGTGCGGCGACCATGTACGTCAAACAGCTTATTTGATGATGCCGGCACGATAGCGCTTGTAGGCGCGATGAAACGCCTGCGACACCCAGAAGCCGTATGTAGATTCGGTAGCTTTTGCGACCTCGTCCACCAGACGGAACCCGTTTCGCACAATACCACAATGCCCACAATTTCTTTACACGATCTGATCAACGGCACTCGCCGGCCGACACCACACCGCTACATACGCGACACTTGTGACATTTACATGTATTGGAAGTTCAGTTACGTTTCACGATCCTATCAAAACATCCACAGGTTTGGCACAACACGACACTAGACGTGAAATGTTTCGCTGAATTCAGGTTAAGTCGCGAACGGAAGCACTGTTCAGATAGTGCGTCGTGTTTACAGTTGGCGCGGCGTTTTGCGATTTGAGCGCGTACGGGGCGACCGCTCGCTTCCGTGGTTGACAGTCGACTGGCGGCGGTCGCGGCGGACGAAAGAAAGCTGTGTCGTGCGCGGCGGGGTGAAGGGAGGCCAGGGGCGTGTGCGGGGCGAGGGGCGCGGGCACACCTGCGGGCGGCGGGAGCGCCTCTTGCCTCGGGCGACGCGGCGAAGCTTCCCGCTGCTACGCAATAAACGCTCGATAAACTTTCTCATTAGGCGCGCCTAACCGTGTGACCGTAAGCTCGTTTCTGCTTGCACATTAAATGCAATGCAATACGACAACATTCATGTAGGCAATTCACACTCGAGCATGCACTAAGCTTTCGCCTCGTGCGCAAGCTTCCCGCCGGAACCCATGCGTGTGCGCATTCTATTAAATTTCAAACAAATGGCACATAACTCGATGAATAATGCAAGTGCCCAATAGATTATTGAATACCTACCCGTTTAGCATAGGTATATCTACGTACTAGCAGTACTAGTACATGTAACTTACCATGACTTTCTGTTGTTCGTAAGTAAAGCTTATTTGAATAAATAAGCTAAGATAAACATTTATTGTTGTTATAAATGCCAAGTTAAACTTAATTTTAGATTTATTGTATGTACAATAAATCTAAAATTAAGTTTACTAACACATCGGGGAATACAACGAAGTCATGTGACTTCGTTGTATTCCCCGATGTGTTAGTAAGAGATGTAGGTCCCTGTATCTGTATTCTGTAATAATAGGGCACTAGTGGCACTAGTCTAGTTCGGGCTGCTACTAAGATATTCCTGTAATTCTTTATAGTTATTTTCTATATAATTTCACCCATTAGTGCTTAATTAACTGCTTAGGTAATTTTACCAAGAAGATACATCTATCTTTATTATAACCTAAAGGCATTGGTTAACAACAAAAACAATAATTGGTTTTGTAATATAATACGCTTGAGAACCCACGTAAGTCATAATAATAACATGTGGGTATTTTTCTATTATCTTTCTTTTCAAAATAATTAGCCTCAAGTTTCATAAACAACGGACGAAATGGACTAAGTAAACATGTTATGAGATGAGGTTTCAAATTAAACCTCATTTTTATCGTTTTATTGTATAAATGAGGATTATCATTTAATATTTTTCCTCTCCATGGTGACAACTGGGATATTCCTGAAATATGGGGAATAAAAACGGGTTTGATGTCTTCATATAATAATGCACTACAACCACCAATTTTCCCAAAACACGAGCGACAATACGACACACAATATTTTAGTTTATGGCGATTCATTGTAGTGATTACTGGGCGTTCTATGATCAGAAGTGGGTAAAAATGGATGGTAAGTGGTAACGATGATTGATTTCGAAAGATAGTAAAATGCCAAGTAATAGCTAGTCTTCAACATTAGGTTCATCATATAGATTTACAAGAGAATGGGCGTCAAAACACTTCCTTGAGGAAGCTAATTCTTCTGAGGTTCCGTATATGAAATTGCCAGTATTTAAAAGGACTCGGTAATGTCTATTACTTATCTCACTTATTACACGAATAAAACCCTGGTAAGTAAATCTGTCTGATAGTTTTGTCAATAGTCTGTCAACAATTCATCATTAGACAGTATCATACGCTGTTGACAAGTCTACAAGGGCGACGCCAGTAATCATGATCTTTCGGGCTTTACTTTCATGATCTATGCTATTATGTATAATGCAATAGACAGAGGATTTGCCTAGAGCTTTAAAGGAAGTACAAATAAGACGCAAATTGTGAAATAAACAAAACTTTTACCTGTTATTCACCTGCATGAGCTGCATTCGATTAACCTAGAAGTAATTTTGGGAAAGGCTCGGCAGATGTCGATGACTTACCTGGTCTGAAGTCAGCTTGTTCGGGAATCATTTAAAAAACACAGAATTAGTGCAACAGTTCTGCGGGTTATCAGATTGTTTACTTGATTTAAGCCACGCTGTGATTCTAGCTTTCTTATAAACTTTTGAGATCTTCACACTATTAATGCAGGCATTAAAAGCCATGATACTGCAACAGTAGCTTCAGTAGTTTTAATGGTTATTTTAAAGTAGGACCCATGCTAGGTTTTTTTTAATAAATATCATTTTATTAACAGGCAACTAATGCCCACAGATAAAATAATCTTAAACAACAATAGTATACTAATTCATATTGAAAACCTTTTTCGTCTATAACTATGCAACATGTAACATTGTCGGCGTCGTCAACGTGTGCGTCGTCAGTGTGGTTAGATATTGATGGAGATACGATAGTGTTAGAATGTATTGGGTGTTAGAATGATTAACCAATAAAGTTCATTAACCAGACCAGGCTCATTAAATTAGGGGGTAAGTCATTAGAACACGTCCCTGAATTTATTGTCTGAGTAAGTAATATTAATTTTCAATTGGGTGTAAGTTTTTCCGAAGATACATAAGCGTTGCAAAAAGGGTCGCCTCAGGCAAGTAATTACCTACAAGACTTTAATAATTTATGTTTATTGTAAAGTGACCAACCAACCGCAACGTTATGTTTTTCAGAATATAAGTGATTCTAGTATATGAAGATAACTAACTACCTACAAGTTCAATAAAACAATAAGTTAGGTGCACTGTGCACTGAACAGATAGGTACCTACTGACTATAATGATACATAGTGCATCGGTTGGTCCGAACGTTAGTCACAAGTCACAACATATCCGTCTGTATCTATATCATCACGCCAGTGACCACGTGGACACGGCACGTGCCCCAGGCACGTGGACCACTGACGTAGAACAGTTACCTAGCGAATACCGACTGCGACCCTGCAACAAACACTTTATGGTGCTATCCCATTACAGACCGTCTACTCTACATTAATAGACATAAACATCTACTGACACAATTCACTGGTATTCCTTTTAACTGATTAATGAATAGCAGTAATAATAAATCAAACATCTTTCCTGGAATTGTTAGATTTTCCGCAGGGCGAAAATAGAACTGACGTCACGCGGTACTGCGTTACATTTTACTACTCGCGTTAACTAAACCCACTGAGATCGATAAAACACCTAGGGCTCGACAGGAATTGTCCTAAACGAATTACTTTTCCGTCTCGGAACGACGATTATCTAGAGGGTTGACATTCTAAACCCCATTTTCTTAAATAAATCTGTAATTAAACCTGAAAATGTGGCTGAAAATTAATAGCAAGCTTCAAATAAAAACGATAGGTATCACATCTCAGAAATGGGTCCCGTTGAAACTTAAGACATTGTGGAGGCTTTTAGCTTGTACAACATAAGAAAGACAGTACATTAAAAGTTAAGTGAGTTTTACTTCGAACGAAAAATTTCATGATGTCAAAAGAGAAATATGCGAAATAATAATCTGGAGATAAGAAATGTTCAGACTGCTATGCAAACTTTATGATTGTGATAAATGGCATATTAGTGAAAATGGTTTTGAGATTGGTTCGATAAGATAATTATTAAAATATTGTCATCGCGCTTGTTATTACGTTCATTGCGCACTTCGAATATATAAATATGAAATAGTTTATGTTATAGGAAATAAAGGGTGTAAAACCCCTCATAACGGAGTCGAAAGGCACTTGTTCTCCTCGTCATTGCGATCATTTTTTTGTTCTACGTCATTGCGATCATTTTTTTGTTCTAAACCATACCTGGGGACCTTCTAGTTACGGAGATATCGGGGGTCAAGTTCTAAATTTTTGACAAGTTTTTTTTTTTAATACAAGGGTTTAATGTAAGATTTTTTTTTACTTTAAATACCTCCACGACCCCCGTACTATTAAATCCATCCATCAGAACAATGTTTTGAGTGCGTTACATTGAGTTCTACCACAAAGCATGATTTTTCATCCCAATAAAAAGTCGTTTCCCAGCAATAATTTTTGCGTAAAGTTACTTAGTTTGATGTACAGAATGCTTCGTTGACGGCTTCGTGATGAGGTCTTTTATACCCTGTATAAGGTTACAATCTATGCGAATAACAAATATGGCTACATACGGAGATAGAGTGGAGCGCCAAGATTCCAACAATAGATTGACGTTTGATCTTCACCTACCCACTTCAAACTTTGACATAAGGAGATCTTGTTCGCCAATATAAGGTGTCTATTAAAGATTTGGACTGAAGTATTTTTGGAGTAAGTCTCAAGGATAAATAAAGTAAGGCATTGTACTGTCGTGCCGATACATTGTTTATAAAAATACTAGCTGATGCCGCGGCTTCGCCCGCTTGACAAATTATATACTAAAACCTTCCTCTTGAATCCCTCTATCTATTAAAAAAACCCGCATCAAAATCCGTTCCATAGTTTTAAAGATCTAAGCATACATAGGGACAGACAGACACGGCGAGGGATTTTATTTTACAATATGTAGTGATAATAATAACAGTCTAACGGCAAATAAGTAGGAATGTTTTGTGTAGTCTTCGTCGAAAAACCTTCTGGAACGGTTTCTCATTAAAATTGAAAAAAAAAAAAACATAAACCACAAAACGCTGAATGTTGCGGTTGCGATTCATGGAAAATTCAAAAGGAAAAGCTCTAAGTTAGGTTTGCCTACTTAATAAACTTGTAGACATTCTTATAACCAGCTGTCACCTACAGGCATGGTGATTAATGATTCTATGACCTAACACTTTACACAGAAGTACCTAAGCACCTTTTATTGAAATAATATTATTTCTTTAACCCTATTACATCATAAAGATTCATTTTCTTTGTTTATTAAATGTCGGATCCACATTCGACTTCTGAATTCTCTAGGAGTCGGTCAGTTAGTCAGACAGGAAACTAGTTATCTGTTCCAAAACACAGATCTCTATGGAGAAGATCGGGGAAGAACGCTCTTTTTTATTTAAAAAAAACGCACAAACAAAAAAAGACCGGCCAATTGCGATTCGGACTCACACACGAAGGGTTTCGTACAAAACGCGTACAAAACTTATTTTTTGTTTTTTTTTTTGTTTTTGTTGCATATTTCAAGTTTCTACCTTACGGTTCAAATGACGGGCAGACAGCGGAATCTTAGCATTTGAGTACGAATCCTTAAAAGAAAATTGTTGCAGTGAACAATGTATACGTAGAAAGCTAGACACTTAAACTGCGCAGAACGTTACGGTTATAAATTGATACCTATTATGCGCATAACGATGTGAGCCCAAGGTCGAAGCAGGCTTGCGAGCCGATAGCTTAGTGCATCAGTCCTGAGAATATACTAGGTACAGTCGGGGTCTTTTCCGCCTGACCATTTTAATTTTTTTTCGCTTAAAACATGCGGAGGCGCCAAACCACGCCCCCTTAAAGTTTGGGCCTATTAGGAAAGCCTCAACTTTGGCGCGCAAAATAACAATAACTCTCGTTTGGCGTGCGTCGTCAGTGCGCTCGGCCGATTCGGTATCTTTTCATTCATTATTTCTATACAAAGTCAACGGGGCGGGGCTAGAGAGCGTTTCTATGTTGCTAGTGCAAGCAAAAATAAGCTTAGTGGTGGTCAGGTCGGAGTGTCCTCGATAGTACCTACTCGTATGTATAGCAAAGGGCAGGGGATCAGAAGAATTGAGGCAAAAAGCTTACAAAAAACACAAGTTATGAAGGAAAAAGTTATCTGTCGTACAGGAAAACAATTTGCTTTAATGTATAGGTTAACCATATTCTAGATTGGTTTTTTGACTGTATAATTAAAGACAATTTTCCCCAAAATGGCATTATTGCTTTATTGACAAACTAGCGGACGTCACGCGGTTTCACCCGCGCAGTTCCCGTTCCCGTGGGAGTACGGGGATAAAATATAGCCTATGTTACTCAGTAAAGACGTGGCTTTCTAATGGTTGAAGAAATCGGCGCAGTAGTTTTTGAGTTTATTCATTACAAACATACACAGAAAAATACAAATCTTTCCTCTTTATAATATTACTAGCGGACGTCACGCGGTTTCACCCGCGTAGTTCCCGTTCCCGTGGAAGTACGGGGTTAAAATATAGCCTATGTTACTCAGGGTTAATGTAGCTTTCTAATAGTGAAAGAATTTTTGGAATCGGCGCAGTAGTTTTTGAGTTTATTCATAACAAACATACACACACAAAAATACAAATCTTTCCTCTTTATAATATTAGTGTAGATTGGAATTTTCCCCAAAATGGCATTATTGCCTTTATTGACAAATTGAAAAACCCATCCAGATTTTCCTTGCGTTAAGATATTTTTTGACATTTCCTTCAGAGTGCGTCTCATATCCAAATATCAATCAGAAACAGAAATATTAAAAAAAAAACATCGAATGGATTTCGTGCAAGGCATTCCGTAAAAAATTCTAGATTTGAGAGGGAACATTAATTAGTTAACCTTGCATTTCACAATTAGTCGAGTCAAAGCATAGAGTAGGTGTAAAATAAATATCGCAGTGAGTTATTGTTATTCCTAGAAAATTGTTCAGCTTTTCGCTAATTTTTAGAGAATTACAGAGTAATACTGTTTTAATTTTCGTTGATATAACAAACTTGGTTAAGTTAATTTTAAGCTTTAAGTACCTACATGATACGTTGAGAGGTGCGATATTTTTGAAACGGGTGGGATGAGCTTTCTGCTGATGGCGTTAGGAGTAAATGCTATCAAAGGGGCTATAGCGTCGTATATAGCTACTATCTTACCTGTACACAGCTTTTTGCAGAGAAGCTTTCAACTCTGATCTATTTTTTTGTAAATAAATGTGACTGTAGGTAACATGGATTGTGTGAAGTTATAAATAAAAGAGATAAAATATCCAATTACGATATCAGATTTCCTTTATCAAAATAATGGATAACGATAACTTGAAATATCAATAATCTAACAGTCACGTGCTCTTTAACTTTTTTTTGTCATTTTTATATTTCGTTAATTCGCTTAGAATTTTGATCTGAAAGATTAATTTTATCGCAACTTTTTATTGATAACAATGTTACACTTAAGCCTTTTGGGACTTTACCTAATGCAAAAACCCAATTTGTAGACAAGATTCTCACATGACCGAAATGCTTTGAAAAATAAGGAAAATTATCAATTTGCCCCGTGGAATGTCACAGAGCGAGGTAATAGCTCACTTTTAAAATACATATATAAGCCATTGAATCAAATAAATAAACCAGTAAGAAAGAACAATAAAGACGCTCTAAGCTTCAAACCGCAATTCAATAACATCCACATGAATAAAAACGATCAATTCAATGCCATAGCATATCAAAGACACACAAATATTTAAGCAATCATATCCGATATCTCAATAGAAGTCGGAATACAGACACTGTATGCTAACCGATACATATTTTAAGTTCAACTTAAGTTCAAGCAAGTTGAATAGCGGCACACGATCACACCACCGACTGTAGATCTGGGTCAACATGTTTGGTATAAAGATACAATCACTAGACGTCTTAACTTTTACACCAGAAAAAATCATTTTACGATACCGCCTGAGTACTTTGGCAAAGAGTTTATGTACGGGTTTATGAGAATGTGAATGCTGTGTGTAGTTGAAAGACATTCGAGCTTGATTGGGATCACAGTCTGAAGCAGAGATCGGAATGGGTACAGTTTATTTTCTTAGACTTCAAGGAAGTAACTTACATGAGGATAATACCTCCCTATTAAATCCCGGATGTTTTTTTAGTTCTGAAATATGGCTGTTAAACCTTTGGGGAATAAAATGGCCACTTTAGCAGAATCATAAAAGGATCTTCTTAGCGTGTCGAAGGCAATCTAAATTGTGTCGGCCGAGAACTGAGCTACTAGTTTGGCGCTTTCGGTAGCGTCCATCAGTTCCTGTAGTGAACAAACAACAGGACACTCAGGACATGATATTGAGTGCTCCATCGTTTGTGGAACAGCACCACATTTACACTCCATGGCAGAGTCATTGATGAATCTCCACCTGAGCAGGTTTTCCTTGCTGCGGCCAACCTGGGTCCGGAGTAAAAGGATAACGATTACGAACTGTAACGTAATTTATATTATTATCCTACTAAAATTTTGCATTAGCGGTCATTTTAGACCCCCCTGGTCATATGTGCATTGTCACGATTAAAAAAATCTTGAAGATAGAAGTTATTGTCATGGAGACCGGGGAAATATTAACCATTATGGAGTCTATCTATTAGGATCGATCTAATTAATGCCTATGTGTGTGATGTGTTTAAATTAATTGAACCCGTTTTGCTACTGCTCGGTTTTTCCATACAACTATTTTTTATGTTCGATCGATGATCAGATAGATCTCGATTAAATTAATTTTAAATGTCCCTATTAAGTAACGTGCGGTCGTTTTATATCGTCTCGTGTTAATTTTTATGTCTCGCCACAGGTCTCGCCCAGCTTGTCAGGAACTCGCCATGAACTGCCGTCGGCATCAAACGCAAGAAATTCCCTATCGTTAATGTTTTCATTATCTAACATCTGTTAATGACACGAGGAAATACGAGGGAGGGCTCGCCCGATTGATTTTAATTGCTTTCATGACTAACCTTATAAAACAATTTAAACGCGAGGGTGTCATCCCATCGCCTCCGGGCCAACCTGCTAATACCTAATTGCGGGGATTCACTCCAATAATTCCTAAATTAAACGATGAAATCCGTGACTTTATTGATGCGATCTTAATTCTGAAATTGATATTTAGCCTAATTAATTGGCTGTATTCAAAACGATTACTTCCACAAATCACAGGTCCTCGATGGAGGAGCATAATTTAACACGCATTCTAACTGTGGCGTATGCTTCATTAACATTTTCCGTTCCCATTACGGAAACAGGCGCGGGCTGTTCGAAGCTAAACCGCGCGAAACGAACCTCTTTTTGTCTGTGGAAAAAGAAAAAGAACAAAAACACAAAAGTTCCAGCCAGCTGCGCCCGAGCATCCTGTCGACGTCACTACACCTTTTTGCATCCATTGATCACGACGACATGCAGCTATCCTTTGCTGTCGAACGGCCCCGTCCCGCGGGGAAGCGAGATGACAGTAATGAGTGGTTTCTCCATCAAGATAATAACGGCAGTCTTCCGCAAAGCGCCTGTTCTTTGATAATGCGTTTTGTTGCAGAGCTTGTTGATTTTTATTTGGGTGTAAACGGGTCCGGAGTCCGGGGCGCCGCGCCGCGCCGCGCCGTGACAAAGGGCGGCTTGTCAATAAATTGTCATTGTTATGACACAATCGCTTAGCACTTGGGGTCTGTCAAGCTCATTATATAATTTGCAACCGCTGCTAATTGCGCAACATTGTCTGTCAGACGTCACTCGAGCGATCGAGAACAAATCGAGATAATGTCGTTGTAACGTGCCGTGAAAGAGGCATATCTAGTAGGTATTTTGGCATCTGTTTAATTAGTTAAATGGACAACTTCATGGACGTCAATTTCTTGTTATAAATTGCTTGTTTTTAACGTATAAAATCGAATGGTTATCGCACATAACTACGTAACATCATTGTTATCAGTAAATTGTCACTCATAACTGATACTGGACATGAAAGGTGCCCGGTTTTACTTAGCACAGTTTATCTAGGGCTGTACAACACTGACTCTAGAGAGATACATGGAATTAAAAGCCACATGATCCAACCATTTTTGAAAGGGTAAGGTTAATAAAATTTTAAATGGTTGAAGCGATTTATGGTGAACGTGTACTATTATGAAATACGCGGCAAAGAGTTTTAAAAAGGGGTATTTTATTTTTATACCGATCAGTTTACAACAATCATAGTTAACTTTTTCAGTGCACTTAATTGGCCTTGTAAAATATTTAATGAAATTCGCAGTTCAAAATAAACAGAAATGTTACAAAAAAAAAACAATTTTCAACAGCGATATTGTTTCCCGTATCACACACAATATTCCGAGATAGCGCCAGCCGGGCACTCCGGGCAGCCCTGCCCACAATCACTAAATATTTGTCGTTGACTGATAACAAGACTCTAGAGCGGTTAAGGTCAAATTTTATCTGAGTATGTCACCGTAGTGCGGATGAAATCGAGCTGGAATGTTACGATTACGTACTTACTAGCTCCGTACTGAAGGAAGAGGAAGTACCGAGATACATTCAAGGCTTGGCCGACGAAGATCAAGTATTAAATTATCTTCTAGTCTTCCGGTGTAATGTTATCAATAAGAATAACGGTTAGCTTCCTCTTATGAGATTGGAATTAGACTGCTGTTTGTTTTTGAACAGTTATAATCGTCTGGTCGATGTTATTCGTACGTTAGCACCAATTTGCTGAACTACTGAATTATAAATATCGTTGGATACGTCTACGCTATCGGTAATTGTGGAACCCCCACGATGCACGACGCATTATTTATCTCTTCTAAGCTTTTAAGATAAACAGTGCTAATTTGCTGATCTATCGTAAACCTGGACCATTAAGCACGTTACACATTCGTACATAATGTATTTACCAAATCCGTAGTACTACCTTTTTTTTTCGGATGGGAAATCATCAAATGACTCCTCCCGCTCTGGGCGGACAGGAGGAAGTGTCAGACTTTTACTGACTAAAACCCATCCATGTTCCTTCATCGCCCTTTGTGTTCCGGGGACACGGTATCTCTTTCGAACAGTCCCGCAACATCCGTAGTATTATTACCTACGACACTTTAATAATTGCTGTTTATTCAAATTGTTATAAAAGCAAAGCGACCACAATGATAGCCTATATTGTTCCAAAGATCAAAAGGATAAAATACACGGAAAATCCCAGAGGCAGCAAATTGCAATAAACAGGAATAAAAGTCGGACAATTATCCAAAGTAGGTATTTTTTTATTATTCATTATTAATTTAACGCCTAGTAGGTATACCCAGTTACGCTTACTAGTTTTGAACACCAGTACATTGGCAACAAATATTTGTAATGAATGACCAATGGAGCCAACTCCCAACTTTAGCCATGTTTTAGCAAGAATAAAAAACAAGGGTCAGGTGGACGCGATTGAGCCAGTATTACAGAACGGTACTCAATATTCAAGTAACTAGATTCAAGCCATTTGATTGGTTAAAACTAGATTCATTTCATTCATTCATTTGATTGGTTGAATCAAGTTTTAAGTAATGTTTGAGTTTTGTTATATGAGTGAGTGAAAGTGAGTAACGTTTTGTTATACGGCCATGGTTGGGTCTATAGCTGGGCCAAGGAATAGGGAATACTTATGCATGAAATACAAAACTCTTTTTATTTATGAAAAATGCCTTGTATTGGCGCATAAAAACATTGTGGTACACTTGTTTAAGTTTCTAATAAATCACTTATTTTACTGTTTTATGTAGCATGTTTTTGGTGAAACGGAACGCTTTCTCAAAACGCATTGTCCATCGTCGATAACGCCGCTATTGACGTCAAAGTTCATTGTGTTAAAAAAACACTTTTATTTGAAAAGTGCTTAAAGTTTCACTATTTTTTTTTAATAATATTGTTATTGCAATTTTTACTTGAATAAAGCACAATTAGTAAAATTATTTTATTAAAGCCAAAACAATTAGGTGTAAACAAAGCAGATTGTGGTTAATAATGACGTCACATCATGGCCGCGACAGCTACGGATGTTTGAACTGTCCTAGAAAATTGCAAGAGTTTAATATTATTTTTGTGCGACAAAAAAAAGCTAAGTTCAACTACTACAGTGGAATTTAACTTTTAATACTTTTCTTGGGTTGATAGTACTGTATTTTATTGATTTAAATGAAGAAAAAATTACGTCCATATTCTTTATTGTCCAATGGTTGGGGCCACTATATGGTAAAGTAACTCGTTTTTCTAAATTGACTTACGACTGTAACAAGCAGACAGGCACGCGATAAATCTTGTTTTTCTTTCATTGCTAATTCAGCATGGTAATTGTTTATTCACTTATGTTTATGTAAATATTTATATTGCTGTGTTAGCAAACAATTTTGTAAGACAACAGGTAATGGTGGCGTATAGAAAAGATAAATGTGGTATTTACCTATGTTTGTTTGATAAAGTTTGTACAAGAGATAGATAAGCGAAAGAATTTGAAAGGAAACGGAAATACATATTATACAATAGCTAATAAAATAATAAATCTTTATTCAAACTCAGAAGATAAAATACAATAAGAATCTAAAAACTAACTGTGTAGGTATAATAATGTATGATGCCTGTACTAGGATAATCCTGTATCACAGGCTGCAGGAGCTTTAACAAAATGCTATATGTAGGGCAGTAGTTATTTTTTTGTTTAATAATTATTTTGATTAACTTAATTAAACTCTAATAACTTAGAACTAAACTGTGACTAAACACATAATTGTTACACAAAATTTTGCGTCAGCAGAATTTATTATAGGTTGTGCAAAACACATTCGAGGCGCTCTTGTTATATTCGATTATTGCACCTAGCGACTAATGTGCTTACAATAAATAAAATCGATGATAAGTGTAAGCTCATTCTTTTATAAATACTACATACTTACAAGAGTATTATTATTTGAGGTTTCAAAGGACGTTAGCTCAACCACAATATGCCTCTGAAGCTTTTAAAGCTTTTCCTTTCAGAAAAACTTTCAAGCGGTCCTAATGTTTTGTTCTCAAACTTTTCACATACACCTATGCTATACTAGGTATACAAATACTTTGCTACCTTCTTCATGCACGTGTCTTTTTAGGGTTCCGTAGGCGAAGGGGACCCTATTACTAAGCCTCTGCTGCTCGTCCGTCCGTCCGTTTATCTCATGGTACTACGTTATAGGTAGGCAGGAAATTTTCACAGAATGAGTATTTTTATTGCCGCTGTAATTAATAATAGTGATAAGTACTCCTTGACACGGCTCGCATTGTGAGGAGGTTCCTGTCTCTGCAGCCCTAACCACTGGTGGCTTGGACCCTGCTCCCGACACCGGCGAACTACTGTTTTTTTTTATATTTTAATGTTTTTAAATACTTCTTAAAAAATAAGAAATATTATAAATGTAAATAATAAGATCATAAGATGAATAAAGGAGATAATAATAGTTAAAATAGTTTATTCACCAACAAAAGTTACAGATATATATAAAACAAAACAAATGTTGCAAAAGCTGTATAATATTTTATATAACCCTGCCTCTTAAACTAGGATCACCTGTATTTTACTGGTGACAGTGTTCGGCCGAGCAGTTCCTTAAACATATTTTTTTACAATAGGATAAAACTTAAAAAAAACTTAACAACATAAAAGAAAAATTAAACATGAAAAGGGCTCCCCTACGACGCCGACGATGGTACGGAACCCTTCATGCGCGAGTCCGAGTCGCATTTGGCCAATTTTTTACTTAACTTACAAACTTCTTTTCAATACTTCCTTGGCACCGTTTTTTTGTACCACACAAGTCAAGTTTAATTGAACAGCAGGAGCTCTGTTATAATTAGCATTTTCCACTAAATTGACTAATTAATATGAGCGTATAAATGACTGTAAGCGGCTTGGCTCCGAAGATAATCATGCTTGGCTCCTATCTTAATTGATGCGAATAAGTGTGTGATTACTATGCAGTGGGATTTAATTGTTAAATAGTTTAGGTAAGTAATTTTGTACGGATTCCTGTGCTTGTATAGTTTATGTTTTTATGCCTAATTAGCACATAATCGTGTGATTTACATGTTGAGAAAATAAATGTTTAAACAGTTACTAAGATAGAGATATTTTGTGTAAGTAAGTTTTGTATATAGTTGGTTTAGCGAATACGTAAGACCTAAAAGGAAACATACATGAATAAATTGTGCAGTGCCCGATTTTATAAGATTATTAACGAATTAAGAACGTTATATATAAACTATCAGCAGTGCAAGTACGTAGCACTCGATTCGATACGATTCGATAAATCTGACAGTTATTCTCGATAAAATGAGTTTTTAATCAATCGAAAAGTTGGATTTATCGAATCGTATCGATTCGATCGTTATCGATTGCTACGTACTTGCAGTGCAGGCTTGGCTTGGCAACTGACAGAAGACGGACAACTTTTCAAAAAATATTTTTGATTCGTGTTGGTTCACAGATGTCTTACCGCCATAATCTACACATTTTTTGACAAGAGAAAGGATACAACAAATTCCAAATAATATGATAACCATTTAATTACAGACAATCGAAAACAACGGTACAACACAACAATAGACAACAGTTACAATAATAAAATAAATAAGGGCACATCACTACGACGACGTTCGATCATTAAGATAAGTTAACCGCAAAAACCTTGAAAAAAACCGTTAAGTGTTAAGAAGTATAACCACTTAACATCACGCCTGTGGTCCTCGAAGGGCTAGGCAGAGGTGTAACTAACAGTACACTCACATTTCGCCAATTAAATTGGGAGCGAGCCTATTGCCATCAACCGGGCACAAAAATCTAGACTCCGTGTCTGCTTCTGAGAAATTCCTAATTAAAAAACTCAATAAAAAGTACCTCAGCAAAAAGTATGTATCTAAATAATAATAGTACTGTGGCCTACTGTACACGGAAGCTCAATGTCTCCCCTAAGGGGTTCGAATCTCGGCAGGTACAAATGGTAGTAGTAAGTACAGAACCAGTTTAACGGTCAGAGTACGGACCGTTAACTGCGAAATCGTCGGCTGTATCACGAGGTATTAGTCTGTGAATAGTTAGCAACAGATTATCTGTTGTTGGTTTAGTTTTTGTTTTGTTTGACTGTTTTGTTGCTCTATTGGTATCAGTGTCTGGTGGTTATGGACCAAGGAGATTGATACGTTAATGATTGATTGATTGATGCTGAATGGTGGGTTCTAAAAACCTAGATCTGTTGATCTACGATGCGAAGAGTTGTTATCTAGCAGACAGAAACGTAAGAAGTGTAAATATAAATACTTATTGGAATACAATGATAAATTGTGACCTATTTTAAAGAATATTGGGAAAATGTTTAGCAAAAAACTGAACAGTTTGAATGAGATCGTAATAATATGTATAAGGTCTGTTTTACGGTTACGGTACGGTAAATATTTCACAGAAGCTTCGAAGATGTTATTAGTGCATTTTCGGGAATCCCGAAACATGAATTATCTCTGGTACATGTTTTGGGATTGTCCCGCTAGATTTATCCAAAAACATGGATAAAACGAGGGGAATTGCGATTACGGGTCGGGGGATCCCGGAAAATGCACGCGAGTACACAGTCCAATCGAACATAATTATGAGTAATAGAGAGAAGTTATAATTAATTAAATAATTTGTTTAACTCATATTTGCTGAAAAAAAAATATAAGTTACTTTTTATTATTCATTTATGAATGTTCCTTAGGGGTTCATTGATGTGATTTAATTTGCGGTATGTATTTAAATAACAAACACTTAGTAGTCTTTTTTTTGTGTTTTTGTCGTTATCTATCATTTAAATAAAGTAGGTAGGTATTCAATTAAAAGTATATGAATATTAATAAGCCCATTCATATTTCTATAGAATCGTCGAATTAATTCAACCGAAGAAAGAACAGGTTTTCGAGAAAATAATTTATCGTATTTTTTCACTTGAAGATTTATTAAAACAGCTGATTCAAATAAGAGATAAGACAACAGCTGATAACAGAACAGGAGGACTGATAAGACATCGCTGACTGAGTTATAATCATGAGATTAAGAAACGACTCGATTTTATAGCAAAATTGGTTTTATGCGTTACTCAGACCAAATAAAAAACCAAGACAGCGAGCGCTGCGATAAATGAATCAGTTTCGTAAACGTGTGCATTTTTTGAGCTTAGTTTAATTGTAGTTTGATGTACTCACCGAGCAGAGCTTAGTTTTGCACTGACTTCACTTTATTGTTCGCAGTGCTATGTCTTGATTTTTATTTGGTCTGAGATGCGCTACTTAAAGTTCTTCATATTACTGGAAGTTTCGGATAGCCAAAATCTTGTACGTCAAGCCTGCCAGTATTTTCCTAACAACTAGACCTTCAGAAAAAAATATGGCGGTGGTCCATTCCGAAAAGCTTCACGGCGGGAAGCTTGGCGAGTTATGGAGAAATGATGCAAACGGTCCAAGAGGACGAATCCCAAGGATTTTGAACAACTGCAAATACTAGTGAGAGTAGCACTCCATCAAGCCCATAAGAAGTAGTCCATAAACATTAAGGGACTGACGAAAGATAAGGAGGATTAGGCTGTAATCTCCGAAAGTTCAAATAGAAGACTGCCATTAGTACACCCACATTAAATTACAATTAATTAGTAAAGAAAACATCCACACACACACACACACATTTCACATCCCCAAGTAGAAAATAGCAGAACAAAATAACAAGTTTAAACTAGCAGTAATAAGTAAAGCTCGTTACGACACGTCCCATCTGCGTGAGCCTGTTGATCCCTGCTTGCGATCCGTTTACCTTGTTAGTTCACACTTCGCCGTCCGATTTACGGGGCGCGGGGCGCGTCATTTTGAGCGCACCTTTGTAATTAGAAGGAAGGTAACGGACCGGACACTCAGTTGTAGCTCGTGGTTTCGGTATTTGGCGCATTATCACTCTGTGTTTCATGTACTGAACTTACTGTCTTTTCAGTTATGAAGCAGCAGTCAGCACTGCTTTTAAAACAGAGGAGGAGTATATCGTGAGGCGGAAATCTAGGAGTGCACTACGTGAGGTCGACAAATAAAAATATTTTATGACCATGTGTACCCGTGGTGTTTTACTTAGTTTGAGGTACAGAGGTACTTCGTTGACGGTTTGTAAAGGGTCCTTATACACCCTGAATAGACAGCAGTGGAGTCGCATTTGGTTCGTGTCGAACTACAGCCGCACAAGCATTTATCACACCTAGCGTGATGTCGAGCTTCAGTTTGTCGCACTTGCGTGCATTCGAACTATGGTGAGACACAGGGCAGTTTTGTCCTGATGAATGTATGGAATTCCGTACCATGTTGCATCAAAACCAAACATTGTTTTTATTTGGTCACTTTTGGCCTTTGACAGTAACAACGACCAAACCGCACTGTGCTCGCGTGGTGTATTACGGATTTAATGCTCACTTCCTCTCTCAAAGAGCTGATGAAATCGCTGGGAAGGAAGTACTACAAATACAAACACAATATTAATGCAATATTTAGAATGAGGAACAATATTTAATAATATTAATATTAAAATTAATATTTAATTAATATATTAAATAAATAATTGTTTTTGAGATTTTGCTGCAAAGTAATTATTTAATAATGTTTTAATTTTTTACATATGTGAATAGATTAATTTTATGGTGATATAGTTTTTGTGTTCCATTTATAGTCTAGTCTAGTTTCTAGTCTAGTTAATGTTTTTTTTTTTTTTTTTTACAATTTTAACAGTTAGTCATTTTGTTTTTGTATCAATTATTTTTAGAATTTATACAGATTGTAGTAGAATGAGTTCCTCCTCTTTGTCGCCGTGCCCTCACTGTTCCGATTCATCGCGTCTTTTTAGTTCTCGGGGCCTCAAAATACACATAGGGCGCATGCATAAAGATGCGACATCTACTATACTCTCAGGTAGCCAGGTGGGTTTTTCAGCGAGTTCAACGCTGCTGTCTAGCGGGCCGTCGCAGCAGGGGGTGTCATTTCAAAATCTGCCTAAACTCAAAAGAAATACGCCCGTTTTGCGACACATCCCTCGGGGTGCGCGTAGTTTGGCGGCGGAAAAACTTTCCCAAATTATTAACAGCTGCGTGAATAACAATGGCGTTGAAGAGTGGTACTCTCTCCTTACCTTCTCTTTTAAAGCATTAAAGAGTCCAAGCAGATCGGACAAGGGTAACATGGTGCAGAAAGTTAAAAATAATATCGGTTCCTTTGGCCATTGCTGCTTGGAGTCGCCGGAAATTGATGACGGAAAGTCTTTTGGATCCCACTCTATTTCGAGGGCCATTGAGACCAAGGTCCATGAGGGGGACCTAAGAGGAGCAGTTCGTCTGTTAATGTCTGACGATACCATGGCTCAATCTGCTCCTGAGGCTCTTGATGCTTTGAAATTAAAGCACCCCTCGCCGTCTCGTCCTCTTGTTTTTCCAGATCCTCCTGATCAGTCATTTTTACCGCTGACTGTCACTGTCGAGGATGTGTCTCTGGCTCTCGGCTCCTTCTATAGTGGTTCGGCTGCAGGGCTAGATGGAATCAGACCGGGGCACCTAAAAGAATTGACGTCCAGTTCGGCGGGCGACAATGGCCAACGCCTTCTGGAGTCATTGTGCAGGCTGTGCAATTTCTTGCTTAGCGGTCAGTTAAATCGAGAGGTATGTCCATACTTGTACGGGGCTTCTCTTTGCGCTATCGCTAAGAAGGATGGGGGTTTGAGGCCGATTGCCATTGGTAGCACCTTTCGGCGCCTGACAGCTAAGCTGGCATGTCGAGCCGTTAAGGAAGAAATGGCAGCTTATTTGCAGCCTCATCAACTAGGCTTCGGTACGCTCCTCGGGTGCGAGGCTGCCATACATGCCACTCGTGCTTTTGCGACGGGGCCCGAAAACGCAAACTGCATCATTGTGAAGCTTGATGTCAGGAATGCGTTTAATACCTTGGAAAGGGATGTTCTCTTAAGGGAGGTGAGGGGGAGGACCCCGTCTTTATACCCGTTTCTCCATCAGGTCTACGAGGCACCCTCCAATCTTTACTTTGGTGATGCTTTGATCAAGTCTCAGGTTGGAGCTCAGCAGGGAGACCCTCTTGGGCCGCTCACTTTTAGCCTGGCCATCCAAGCCTCAATCCACGACCTAAAATCACCTCTGAACGTGTGGTACTTGGATGACGGTACCATAGGCGGCAAACCTGAGGATGTGGAACAAGATATCCGCACATTAACACGTACACAGTAACACGTCTCAGAGAGCTGGGCCTTGAGGTAAACTCAGCTAAATGTGAGTTTTTCCCCTGTGGTCCTGAGGCTGTGCCAAAATTCTCGCACTTTTCTTCCTTTCTTCCGGGTCTCACTATGCTTTCACCTAACTCTTTCAATCTCTTGGGTGCCCCGATCTTCCCTGATGCAGTCCCTGAGGCTCTAGAGGATCGCAAGCGTAATCTTCTCGACGCCCACAGAAGGCTCAAAAATCTCTCTGCCCACGTCGCTTTGGTACTTTTGCGCATGTGTTTCGCGGTACCGAAGTTGACATACTTTTTGCGGACTGCCCCGACGTGGTGGTTCCCACAGTCTCTCTCATCTTTCGATGAAGCTCTTAAGGAGACGGTAGAGAGTATTTTGAACGTTTCGCTGAACGAAGCTCAATGGGCGCAAGCGGCTTTGCCGATCCGGCATGGAGGTCTGGGGGTTCGTCGCGCACAAGATGTCGGCCTGCCGGCCTTCTTGGCGTCTGCGCATGGGGTTACTGACTTGGTCGCTCGCATTCTATCTCTTGATGGCGAACAAGTCAGTATCCCTTTCGCAGCGGATGCTCTGGCGGCCTGGTCAGGCCATTGCCCTGGCGGTATCATCCCGAAACCTCAAGTGCAGCGCTCTTGGGATGATGTAGGAGCGAAGGCGGTTCTAGCCGGACTTATAGACCGGGCGGAGGGGGTTGAATTGGCGCGCTTAAAGGCAGTGTCGCGGTCAGAATCAGGAGCGTGGTTGCAAGCGCTTCCTTCACCTCACCTAGGCACTTTACTTGACGGCGACTCTTTGCGGGTGGCGGTGGCTCTCCGCCTGGGCTGCGATGTCTGTGAACCACATATATGCATCTGCGGGTCCAGAGTGGAGGCCAATGGCCACCACGCGTTAAGTTGCTGTCGTTGCTCAGGGAGGTTTCCGCGGCACCATGCTCTCAACGACATTATCCGGAGAGCGCTGGTTGGCGCCAATATCCCTTGTGTCCTGGAGCCGCCGGGTCTCTGTCGTTTGGATGGCAAAAGACCAGATGGCCTGACTTTGGTACCCTGGCAAAAGGGTAAGTGCCTACTTTGGGACGCGACTTGTGTTAGCACGTTTGCCGCCAGCCATCTCCCTCGCACTGTCGGGTCACCCGGTGCCGCGGCTGAATCAGCCGCTCTCAAAAAGCGGGTCAAATATGCAACCTTGGAGCCGAGGTATTACTTTGTCCCACTAGCTGTGGAAACCACTGGTTGCTGGGGGTCCGACGCTGTCAAATTTGTGGCCTAGATCGGCCGGCGACTTAGAGATAGGGGCGGTGACCCACGCTCTGGTTCTTTCCTGGTGCAGAGGCTAGCCTTGGCAATTCAGCGCGGAAACGCTGCAAGCGTCATGGGCTCCTTTGCGCCGGGAACGTCTAGGGACTGTGGACTTAAAATTATCATGACTTAAGGTTTTTTATAAACCGGCTTAAATTATTGGACATGATTTGTGTTTTAATAAATTGGTATACAATATAATCAATTTTATGTAAATCCAACTCGCTTGTTATAGGCAAGTACATAATGAGTAACTTCCTGATTTAAGTGCAGGTTGGAGAACGTGGTATAGGTCAGTGCCAAGTTCCATGCATTTGTTGTTATTATACCTAAGTGATTATATTTATTTTTTTCTGAGAGAATAGTACAGTGATCATTCAAGGTGTTGTAAATCCACAAATCATTGCATTTAAGCAAAATTAAGAGGATAATTTAGACAAGCTAAGGTTAATAAAAAATCTTGTTAATTTCATATTTAATTGGTTTCGATCTGCTGTTGTTTCGCACAAATTAATTACATCACCCAAGTAAACGACCTCTGGATGTCCAATTATAATTTTAGCATAAGTCATTGACTTTAAACTTATGTCGTGATGAAACTATTATTGTGTAAACTCAAGATAAAAATGTTGAAGTATAGCTTTTGAAATTCGTTTTAAGATGAATGGATGATGATGGTATTGTTTCTGATGGCTTTTATTGAATTTACAATACTCGTGAAAGATTCACGTAGGTAGTGGTGACATGAAGAGTTTCGATAGTTTATAGAGTATCGCAAATTCGCACATACCCGATTTTACGACCGAAACGTCATGACCTCGTGAGGATTTGGAAACTACGTTCACATAATATACCTAAATAGATTCATTCTATTACTAAGTAGTTGATATAGTGTACATATATAAGATCAACCAGCAAAAGTTGAAATTCAAATAATGTAAAACTCACTCATTAATTCTAAAATACACATAATAGGGTACATGACAAAAAAATCTAATTAGTCCGTCACATAGATTTCGAAAAAATAATGGACGAGTGACGTCACATTTAAGTAATTTTTTTATTCAAATGAGACGTCACAAACCCCCCTCCCCCATTGACACGTTTTATCTTCGATAATTCTAATTTGATAAAACAAAAAACACGTATCCAAAATTTTTCGATAATCTAACTGACGGACTAAACAGAAACATATTATATATTTTTTTGTCATCATCATCCCTATTATGAAGTAAATATTAATAGGATATAAATATTATTTTCACTTAACAGTGGAACATGATTTTAGGTTTAAAGAAACTTTATTCTCAATAAAGACAAAATAATGTCACTCACTTGAGAACAATACTAGAATTTAAAATTACATAAAGTTTTTCGCCATCATTTACAAACTAGACTACACGCATTCAATACCTTCATTTTTCTAGAAGTGCTCGATCCGCCATAATATACTGACCAAGTTGAGTTTTGAATGCATTGAAAGAGTGCAGATTTCTTATACTATAGAGGGAATTCTATCAAAAAGCTGTGCTCCTTCAAATGTAAGCATTTTTTTGCCGTAGTTAGTTCTAGCTTTTCTAGTTCTAGTTTTTCTAAGCTCTATCCTTGTGTGCAAACACTCAAGGACGTTAATCGCGTGTTTGGGAAAATTTCAAAACCAAACATGCTTAGTACCCACTGTTTGCAGTAACGAAATAAGTTTCAGAAGCGCATTACTGTATTTGAAGCCCCTGAAGGTAGCTGGTTTTAACATAATTAATTCGTTAAGTTTGTTTAAGTGTAAATACTAGTATTATGTATTTTATGTAGACCCAATTTACGATGAATATTGTTTGTATTATATAAGAATTTTAATGCAGGTGTGTAAGTACTTACCTAGGTGTAAAAGTAAATATGTACCATAATTATTCTTAGCGATTCGATCCTTTTTCGAGTAAGGCTACTGACGTAATACAGACTCATTAGGTATCTCCTCAGCTTTTTCAATTCAATTCAAAACATTTATTTCAGATTTTTCAGTCCATAGAGTGTCAGTAGTACATAAAGATGACTTCAAGCTATGTTAGTAACAACTGAGCTTTAAAGTACACACATACGTTAAACCTAATAGAAAAGGTTTATTACATAAAACGTATTTGAGGACTTAATTTCTCTATTTATTTGTCTGAGCAGAATCCAAATAAGTTGTTAATTAAGGTTACCTACTTACGTACTCTCTGTCATTCTGGGCCTTTAAGCCAAGCTTATGAATGCCTTTTTAAGCTGGAAAACTAAAACGGAATACATACATCTGGTCTGTATTCTGATATGGAATAGGCTAGCAACGTTACGAGTAGACAAAGGTGCAGCGTGGTCTATTGTTGTCCACCAACACTGGGCCGATTACAGTATAAGTCTAACAAGGTGCCGTGTCTGGCAGTTTTCCCGGAAACAAATTGAATGTTGTATGATGCTTCTATGAATCGCCTAGCGGGAAAACAATATAAAAGTTTGGAAATGGAAATCAAAAGCTGTCTGTATACTCTTTACAGATTTTTTTGAATCAAATAAAATCTCGATAAGTGTCAAGTCAGTGGGTACCAACTGGTTTCCCCTTGTGTGACAAACATGACAATTGCTTCTCAAACCCAAATAATATGTATAAAAGTGTACAAGTGCGTAGGGGAGTGGATTGGCGCGTCCGCAGCCGTCGTCCGGCAATAGTCCCGTCCGGGGCCCGGACACAAAGAGGGATGTGTTTTCATTCCTGATTGTGCCACAAAGAGGTCCAACCGTCGAGCGCTCACTCACTTTCCTAGGGTTGCCATAACTATAAACAAAATTGTTTTATCCTCTGAGAAGAGGTTTGTTTGTGAGCCGTTCGTTTTAAGGGTCACTATAAAGATGAGGAGTCGCTTTAAACGAGCGATACACTGTCGACAGCAATGTGTCGAGTTTTCAGAAACAATTTTATTCGGAATCTGATTTAAATCCGAAATAAACGTTGAGGATTTTCGACACAAACATTGTGAAGCGTTTATCAAAATAGATGTGTTTATCGTGTAAAGATATACAGGGTGTTTGGCTTATGGACCGACACAATTTTTCCAAGGATTTGGGAGGTCATTAGCTAGGTTCTAACCATTCACCCTATGTCCCAAATGTCATGGTTGGTTAAATATTATGTTTTTTTTTTTCAAATAAAAAAAATACCCAAATTTTTTCCTTGAATTCCAAATAACTTTTTCGTTTGTGAGTGTAATGGCACAAAATAAATTTTGTTGTATTCTCCAAAGTCTTCTAAATCTAAATAAATCTTTGTTTGATAGAACTGGTTTCAAGAAAATTTCTTACGAGCTTTCCAAAGTTATTTTCTTTTTTAAATGTATGAAATTGTACAACTTCAAAATTTATTATAAAAAAAAACTAAAACCATTTTGAACTTAGCTTTACTTTAAAACATTCTTTAGTTGATACCCTATCTAACGGTATGCTACATGTCACAAAGTACAATTCAGTAAGTAGTCAAAATGTTAGTTAGGAGAGTCAGGATTAAGAAAAGACTTGTAAATGTTATTATGTTTTTATAAACGAAAGTTATAAATCTTGTTAAAATTTGATTCAAATGAACTCAATATTTATGTGTGGGTGGTAGAAGTAGGTGGTACCTTTAGTTTATAAAAACATAATAACATTTATAAGTCTTTTCTTAATCCTGACTCTCTTAACTAACATTTTGACTACTTAATGAATTGTTCCTTGTGACATGTAGCATACCGTTAGAAAGGGTATCAACTAAAGAACTTTTTAAAATAAAGCTAAGTTCAAAATGGCTTTTAGTTTTTTTTAATAATAAATTTGGAAGTTGTACAATTTCATACATTTAAAAAAGAAAATAACTTTGGTAGCTCGTAAGAAAATTTCTTGAAATCAGTTCTATGAAACAAAGATTTAAGTATTTAGATTTAGAAGACTTTGGAGAATACAACAAAATGTATTTTGTGCCATAAGACTCACAAACGAAAAAGTTATTTGGAATTAAAAGAAACATTTTGGGTATTTTTTTTCATTTGAAAAAAAAACATATGTAACCAACCATCACATTTAGGACATAGGGTGTGTTTCATCCACCAAGTTTCTGAACGCACCTTTTCGACGTTTGACAGATGTCGTTTCAGTTGTCTGTGCGATGACGTTTTTGCTTGTCAGTGCCATATTGGTTTGGAAAAAACTTGCTTCCGTGGTCTTGTATTTTTTGATGCACGCGGCTGTCGTGTAATTATTGATTGAAACTTTGAGTTATTGTAATCCGATACAATCTTGATCGGTGTTTGTTATTTTGTTGATAATTGAGTGAAAATTGAGAAATCTCGCCATTTTGGGTCGTGTCCGCGAGTGATTTGTAGGTTATGTAGCCGGCCTTTGTGTTTTATTGGGACGCCGGTAATTTCCTAAATTCAGTGCTGGACTATTGTACATCCCCGATTGGGTTAGCAAACCGGGATAAAAATCAGTTGGACATTGGTGAAAAGTGCCACGTGTGGGATCTGAAGGTTTGATCCGGGAGTCGACGGTCCGCGCTGTGGGCGTCCTTTGGAACCGTCGAATCTTACATAACTTCACATACACCACACAAACCACATTTATACTTACACCCCACCCAGATACGACGTGACCAGGGACTACGCCACATCTCCGGTTCCAACGTGATGGGTAAGTTATGTCTAATAGTTGAATAGTTGTTTTCCCTTTGTCGATTGGACAAATATTATTTTGATTAGGGCTCCAAGTAATCGCGGACATCGTGAGTCTGTTTGTGCAGTCTCACACAGGGTGTATGGGTAGAACCTAGCTAGTGACCTCCCAAATCCCTGGAAAAATTGTGTCGGTCCATAAGCCAAACACCCTGTATAAACGGGTGAAAAATATGAATAAATTGTGGATGAGTTTTTTGCATTGAGCTATTACTACTAAATAAAGAGAATACAGCGCGAACAAAATCTGTGCTCCGTTCATATACGTACTACGTAGTAGTAATAGCTCAATGTTTTTTTTTTTGAATTGGTGTAAAAATCGGGTGTTAAATTGATCATGGATGGTGCAGCCCTACGTGATGTATATTTCTACGGGCGGGTTCCGCTAAACGTCACACCGACATTATAAAGCCGGAGCGGATTTCCGAATGCTCCTCAAAGCTTTGGAAAAGATAACATTTTTGCATTCAAACGGATGTAAGCACTCGCGTTACGGATGTTGATACATTTTTAAATCGATCCGTGATTCCGTTTAATACATTTTCTTACGGTTGGGAAAACCGTTTGTTGACTTAATGTAAAGATTATCTGATTGATTGTTAAAGAAATATGATAATACAGGAAGGATTAAATACTCTTTATCAAAACACAAATACATGCTATCGAAAGACACATTATCGATTTGTGGTTTTGCTTGCAAAGTAAGCTTAGTGCTCATTTCTGGACACGTGGCGCGTCGCGCGGCGCGTTGAGCGGCGCGTCAGGCGGTGCGTCAGGCGGCGCGTCACGCGGCGCGTTGCGCGTTTTTCCGTTTACGGACAGGCGGCGTGTGCAGCGGCGGTGTCATCTGTCATATGTTTGTATTTGCGCGCGCACTACCGCGTTGACCGCAGCGGTGCATGCGGCGGGAAACGCTGCATTTCAGCATACGCGTGTAAAATCGCTTCTCCGTAAACGCTCTCATACATTGACATATGTTTGAATTTTAAGCGGGCCGCGCCGCATGACGCGCCGCGTCTCCGTAAATGAGCCCTTATATATGATCTGGCAAACCGTGTTGTCGCAAAACTAATTGATAGTGATTTACGAAAATTGATATAGGACGGAGCGTAAACGGCAATTTAAATCGAATAGTTAATCCACTATGTATTGAGTGCAGATGAATGAAGCTGTAAGTTATTTTGTTAGTTGTTATTTTGTAAGTTAATAACACAAATTTAATGTTACCACAATGATATTGATAATTATTAAACGCAATAACACATTGATTAGGCTTCAAAATGTTGGAATTTCTATGCTGCAAAGGTACTGCAATTAATTATCAGTGTATTTTTCTATGGAAGTGAGGTTATCGCTTTTGCGGAGGCAATGATAGCCGTTTCTAGTCATTACTGAGGAAATTCCGATATTTCCAGTATTTTATATTTATATGTTTAGTGGCTAATTCTATTAATAATTTTAAAATCACTGACGGTATACAAGGTGGCCTTTCTAGACGGAAATCCCTTATTAGAAAAGCGATTATAGTAAAAAAAAGTGCAAAAAATCCCTGATAATAAAATGAGATAGCTTCCCATCTATTAGCATTAGATAAAAAAGAAACACGTGGAGCGGAAACAGCGAATTTATCAGATAATAACGCGCTTATGATAACGCTGATTTGTCTATAAATTACAGTCACGAGATACGGGAAAAAGTCGTAAAAAATATTGTTTTCGGCAGCTCTCCGAAAGTATTTCCCTTTATTGACATAAATGAAAGGGATATTCGTCTTTCGTATAATATACTTACTGGCGTCAAAAGAAACTGTTCAAACGATTTTCAACGTGTCTTACCTGGAACAAAAAGGTTGAGTTTAATTTACAGGGACTTGTAATAGAAATAGGCTTGCGTGGGTTGTGTCCGAGTCGCCCTCGATGAGAGGGTTGACTTTCATGAAGGGGTTTTTCTATCGATATAAGTCTGAGTGTATGTTAGTTCAAAAGTAATACAGTCATATAAGAAGTATTATGTAAATACTTTTGTTTGCTTCTTTAATTGTCGATTTTGGCCTTTGTATTTAACTGCAAGATAATCTATTAATATTTATTAAGGTAGTAGGGGGGTAGTAGTAGGGTGGGGGTTTTTTGTAGTAGGTACATGGGACTAAAAAAGTATGCATTAATAATTACATGTTGAAGGTACCTACAACCAATTGCTGGGTGAATTGCTGGGCGATTTCTGAGCAATCTGTATTAAGGAGAGACAGTTTCGACTCCCTATTTGAGTATCACAATAATCATAATCATGTGTAGTACTTTTGGCGCTTATGATTTAGTTCTGCCTTAACATTCAATGTCCAGAAACTGCATGGTTTAATCCAAGTAAACTGAAATTAAGTTATCTTAATCTTAAAGACGTGAAATAGCTACAATACAATGGAATAAGACTGCAGTATCTCAATAACCTGTCAAATCATCGAAGCGACGTATACGAACAAATATACCTACACACTTATTTATATTTCATGTAACAGACATGTGTTAGGAAATTCAATCATTCAATTGAAATGAAAATGTTATGTAAGCAAGTGCAAGCAAAACAAGAAAACCTCATAAATAAATATTGCATACACATCGTGGAAACTCACGCTTATAAAAATAGTGACGCGCGCAAACCGCGGGAAAAAAATAGAAAAATAAAACGTTTTTGTATCACAAAGATTAGGTATGTAAAAGTGTAAGAGATTTCATCCATATTACGTATGTTTTTTATAGAAACGAGAACATAAAATGGCAAACAGGCAATACGATGTCCGCTTGGATGTTTTATGTGCTCAGTATGTATCGGTAACGCGTAGGACGCAGCAAATGAGTCACCGCACTATTTTTGTAGTTTTCCGTAGACCGACATTGAAGATTGGTCGGCAATGAAATTGTGTTTATGTAATGGATTATTTATTTTGCTTGTTTATTATTTATTACTGTAAATAGGCAGGCACTTAATTGAAATAATATGATATAAGTAAGTATATACGTATTATAGACCAATAGAAAAAATAATAAAACCATTTATAGGTCAATTTTATTACGAAACATTCTCGACCTTGATTTACTTAATTTAAAATGATATTAAAACACTATATGTTAATAAATGACCAGTTCAAAATATATCTGCTCATAATTTCCCAACTTGATTTATATTGAAATGCGATAAAACAACGTCTGTTTATTTTTTAAACCGAGTACTTATCGCGTAGCAATTATTAAGAAGTTCTACGAACTGATTAATGGCAACCCAGCTCATTCGTGCGTAGTTTATATTTGTGCAATGGTAACACTCAAAAGAAAATCTCCGCGTTAGCTTCGGAACATGCACTAATCTGACTCAGCGGATGATTCAGCAAGGGAGTGTTAGAAGTATTTCGGAAACATTATGACGTAATCACGGCTGCAGAGGGTCTCTTGTAAAAGCATAAATCACCTTTAATTATGTGAGAACCAACCTTTGAATTTGTCCAACAAGCAAAAGGGCTAAACAACAATGAATGACGACGAGAGCACTAAAAGGCATTCATTATTGAATGGGACGAGTCGGGCGCCCACTAAACCATTCATCTTCAAAAATATTTACTGTAGGAAGTTGGGGATTGCGGGTGACGTCTCGGGAATCCCGGCGGCATGTTCCCGGCTACCTGTCCCGGGAGGCCGGCCGGGTGGGACAACACTAGATCCTTCGATACCGACAAACACAAACACGTCGGCTGCCGGCGGCGGCGGCGCCTCCCGCCAACACCGTGTAATATGATGAACATTGTATGTTCATAGTCGACAGTCACTGTTCTCACTGAACAACTACCTACTTATTGTATGTATGTTTAAGCTAAGCGCAATCCATTTGCTTTGCTCCGGGATAAAAGTATTCATGGAATTCCCCGAGACGATATCGTCGGGGAACTTAAATATGTAAAAAAAGAAACTTTATTGCGAAGTGAGAACTTTTTCATAATACTTCACATTTATCATGTTACGCTTATTTCAACATAAACCCTAGCATGTTCCCGTTGCGTAGGACACAAATGACCATTTTGCACGCAAAAGGTGAAGTTCAATTTAAATCACGGCTGGGCACCCCACCACAAGTTCAGGGGAACACAAAAAAGGGAAAAGTGTGGGTGCCACATTTTCATCCACCCCTTTTTGAAAAGCCTCACGTACCGCGAACAAAGACGCGCAGTGCTAATAAAAACACCGGATCATTTGAAACACAACAAAGCTACGGAACAACGAATGGAAATCAATCACTCACCATACACCATACTGAACCAGTTTACGAGAGCACGTCGTAACCACGCCTATGGGAACTTCACGCTTGTAAACGTGAACTTTAATTGGTCCAATGTTTTGTTTGTATTTGGTTTAATGCGTTTTACTAGGTTCCCGACACACGTCTACTCAAATAAAATAACTCGTCGCTGAATGTAATTGAAACGCGTCCGGACTTCAAAGCGAGAACTGCGATAGTGTTGACTGATCAAGTTTGCGGGCTTCCCGAAAAAATATGTACGTAGCGCACTCATATAAGCGCAATATTTTATCGGTAGAAAAGTAGCGAGTTTATTTTAAAACTGTGAATATAAATGTAGAGTAATTTATCCACTTTGTAGAGTCAGCGTGAGTTTACGGTCAGTAGTCCGCCGGTGACAATTACCATGTCCAACTGACGCACGTTGGCTGATTCATGCGAAATTGCAACCACATTAAAGTATTGTGTTATAAATAGGGATATAAAGGGGTGCAACAAGTGAAAGGATATCTTTTTATAAAGGAGAAACTGCAGTTGTTTGTGTGGGAAAATTATTGCGGTTATCATGCGCTTTTGATATGGTTATCTTATCGGAGCGGTGCAAGGTCACCATCATGTTCAAGCTTAGTGAGCACTTATATAAGAAGTTTTTAGGTTACGTTGGTACAGAGTTACTGTGCCTGTTTCCTGGCTTTTCTTTATGTACTACAAACCCAATGGAACACATGCGTAGGCACCCAAGAAGGGTCTCAATTATGTCATATCTTCGCCCATATTAAAACATAATTAAACTTATTACACTGTCACTTACGGGATATCTGCCGTGATTATTCATTCGTTTCCGTGATATCATGGCGTTTGCAACAACGTCGAAATAAAGGGAGCTCAAAATAATGAATAATCACAAAAGATATCCCAAGTTTAGTTTTAAACCGGGAAAGCTTAAAACAGTGACAGTCTTCATTGCTTCACAAAACAGTACTATCTATCATGATTTCGAAAACTCAAAGAGAGTTAAATTGAGTTCTGTCTATACTAACCAAACTACTTTAGTAGTATCAACAGCACGAATCACGATGTTCCTCCAACATATATTTATGACTATTGAATGAAGCCGTCACTGCCACTTGTCAACTAGTGATTTGATTAAAGATTCCCCTCTCGTACTAATCATGATAAAGGAAAATAAAACTTGTGTTAACATGAATAAGTTATCTATTGTAGCTGTATGTGCCGATATGATCTATGTACGAGGTAGCTCAACTCTGACTGGACGCAGTGGACGCAGTACCTACAATAATAATAATTACGCCTACACAAGCTGTGCAATCGTGATGAAATGTTACAAATTCATACAAAATGTGGTGTAAAACTGATTCTACTACGGGAGTGGGCGTTACCATTAGTTGTTTTTACAGGAAAAAACAAGCACAGAATTAATATTGGTAGTTGTGGTTGCAAAAGTTTGTACATAAGTAAAAACAAAGTGGCGGTGGAATTGTTGAACTGACCAAACCTGGACTCTCTCTAGTCTAGACCAGTAAAAATACCTTTTAAAGCGCTTTGTGTTATTAAAAAAAAAAAAAAAACAAAAATTACCTTCCGGAAGTCGGTGACTTTTGATTGTATAATTTTTTTGACTTCCAGAAGTAAAGTTATTTTCCAATTTAGTGTTTTTTTGAAGGCGGTTATATTTTTGCAAAAAAGTTTTCTATTTCATCCTTTAGATAGTCGCAGTGGTATTATGGTCTACATAAATTCTTGTTGAGTATTCAGTCGTGTAGTCACGTAAATCGGACTAGTAATCACGGAAAAATTGATGAAAATAGGCTATAAATAAAAGAAAAATCAATAATCATGTCTGTTAAAAAAGACTTTTAACAGATATGAGATGAGGTGCTTGGAAGATTTATCAATCGATTTTTTTTTACTTTTCCATCAATATCATCAACCTGAGAGGTTTTCGTTCAAAAACATTAAAATTCAAAGCGAAGTTTCAAACTTCAAAGGTCTTTTCTATTTCAGTGCCATGACCACAGCAACCACTGACTAATATTATAGAAAATTATCGCTGGCAAAATCCAACGTAAACAAAACATAGCGAGCAATATCAGCGATCGTTTCCCATCGGGCAACAAAGCCCAGTATTATGTTTATTTATCCACCGTACATTTTAACTGGAACCAATCACAAACTATGGCATAAGTATGGTATCAATTAGCACCATAACGCGAGCTTTGTCCATGGATAAACGCGGTCAATGAGTCACTTCACACAGCTAAATGCCCATTGTTGCATTATGACGGTATTTCAATATCGATGGGTTATTTATTTTTCTGTTTTTGTCGATTAACTAAGCGGTGGCTTATACGAGTATCCTGGACGATGCTCAAGCGTGACTCTTGATTCTAAGCAGATTGATTTTATTAAAGCCACCAGATCTCACATCTACATCTCCTCAAATCGAGCCATTCTTTCTTTTCCGGTGCTGGGGGCTTAATGGGGACCTAAAATGGCCGCTTTAGCAGAATTATAATAGGATAATTAGAATTGCGTATTTCGTAAAATGACAAATCATAATAACTGCGTCTGTGACCATTTTAATAATTTTAACGTGATTCATATTATCATTCGCCCCGGGATCTTATAGCGCGCTTTAAAAAATCTTAACTCAAATCTACTCGTATGTAGTTGTAAATCAGTCTATTCTTTTTTGGGAAAATATAATGAGCACCAAAAATAATTTTGTGACCACTAACATCTATCACCTAAAATATCAATTGATCACCAAATTTAGTAAATTGAGCACTAAATTTTAATGAGGTGGTTGATGACAAACTCGTTTTGTCTAGGCCGACTTCGGGCACCCCGACACGGATATATTAGGTTAGAAGGATACCATACCCTTCGTGGTTATTTTTGAAGTGAAAACTGCTTTAGGCGCGTTGAGCACTTTTTGGGTGAAGGAAAAACATTGAACAGTTGAACTCATCGTCACGTAACGTAACCTGCGGTCATGGTTCGTAGCCGTTCGTAGCACTCGTAGCATCCGCTACGGCGTAGTACCACATGGGCATGCGCGGGGCATAACCAGTGCTACGACTGGGGCGGGGCCTGTGTACTTTTTGTTTTCACTTCTATCGGCAGTCCCCAAAGACTGCTCCGATTTTTTTTTATACACCATTCAGAAGTAGGAGCCCCACTAAGCGGGGCTCCGTCGACCGGGTCTCCCTCGTCTCGGATGCAAGAGCATAACAGTTCAATTTCTGGTGGTCATAAACTAAAAAGATAAATTTTTGGTTCTAATATCACGATAAAATGGGTATTAATTATGGTGATCATTTACTAATTTTGGCAATCAAAAGTGATTGTTTTGCCGTTACATTTTGCTAAATCTGGTGGTTCGTTAATTGTATGCCTTTTCTTTTCCGGGATAGCCGTAGTCTTATTACCTTACTTGTAATAATGTATCTCGTTTTCATGGCTTTTATCCATCTCATCAGCTCAAATTAACCCCAGCTACATCTGCACCTCGTGGCTATTCGCAATCCTTGCCTGTTGTGTGCCAATTTCATCTTGGGCTTGCCAACGGGTGACAATGGACGTGAATAGGTTCTGCCTTTAGCAGGCTATTCTCACGATGTCATCTGTTGTTGCCTGCCTCGCTGTATCGTTCCTATTGGCTTTAGCTTTCATGACGGTAAACAACTTACCTATCTAAAATGAACGTTTTAGTATGGGTAATGCAGGTAGTTTAGAAATATAGAGTCATCATCATCATTTCAGCCGAAAGACGTCCACTGCTGGACATAGGCCTCCCCCAAAGGGGGGCTTTTGCCATAATCGCCACGCTTGGCAGGTGGGGGCGCGGCAAACGCTGCTGCCCATTCTCTGGTAAGTTCCTTAGTCGCCTCTTACGACACCCACGGAAAGATAAGGGATGGTGCTATTCTTTACGTCCGACACCATACAAAAAATATACAGTGAAAGTATGGTATTGTCCGACAATTTGATGCCTCACACTTCTGTTTTATATGTCCTTTGAATTACACATCCAATGCTAAATAAATTTTTTATTAGTCATGCATGCGTAAGCATATAATATGTATAGCCGGATTGTGGTTGATTACGAGTAGATAAAGCTGAACTATTCATCGTTGTACGTACATTAATAATGTGATGATGCATTAATAACAGGCTTAACTCCTACATTACGTAAGTATCAAAATTGTTGCAAAGTTCTTCAAAAATAAATTCAATTACTCCGCTATTAAGGAACAAAGTAACTATAAAAAAGCACTTCAAAAGATTAAAGGAAGATTGTTTAAACAATGAACAACAAACCGATGTAAGTACAACCCTACCTTGACCTAGTTCAACAGGGAGCCTGCGGGAGGTAACGTTATGACGTTTAAAGCAAAACTTCGCTATAACTTGGTACTTAAAACTGACCATGATTTCAGGGCCGGTTGCAGAGCAATATCTATGACAGTTTCGTTCAAACATAAACAGATTATACATGATGTAATTGAACTAACTGCTACCATGGAACTAAGACACTAACCTACGAGTTCAGAATTCCGAGTTAATAATAACTATTCATTTGTCGTTAATTTGTAAAATAATAATATTCAGCTGCATCTGGTTAGGCGAACATAGTTGGTCAAACATCAAGCAGATGATGATGATGATGACGACGTATCGATAAGAAAGATGTCACAAAAAAACATAAATATTCTAAAATAAAATGACTTAATATTGCCAAATTACTTACAATTCTTAATTTGTTAGCGGTTTTGAAGATTTAAAGTTATTGCAATCACATCTTGGAAAAGAATGGTAATGCCGTTATTTCTTGATGTGTATCGAGGAATCAGTTTAGCTTATGGCATTACGAAGCCGTTATATCTGGAGTCATCAAGTGCATTCTAGACTGACGCGAGATTGAATCTGAGTGCCATTGTAATTATACGATATGCGTTTAATGGGACTGTACAAGCGCACATGGAATATGAAATGACTTAATTTACTGAGTTCTTTTAACATTTCTTTGTTAATAACCGATGTTAATAACGAACTAGCGAACCGCCCCGCGCCCCGTCCTGCTTCGGGCGGTTTTTACGATTAAACAAACCATTGAGATTTCATTATCATACTATAAGTTAGTAAAAATATTCAGATTGTCGGAATAAATTATCTCTAAATGATGGTGAAAAGTCTGACAACCGTATTAATTGTGTGGTTTAGGAAAACAACGCAGTGACACAGACAGACACGGAAGGCGATATTAACGTTATAGTACAAGAACACACTGTGAAGAAAATATCAAAATCGATCTTACAAAACAAAGAGAAATCAATAGAACCCTTATGATGAAGAACCATCATCAATAAAGAACACAATAATTATCCAATTAGTAAAAGACTCAAAAACTGGAAAGAAAAAAATATATCTGCATGCGATATTCTTGCAAACAAATGCAGTAATTTTAATGTGGTCCTTGAAACTAGTCCACAGACGCGATAATTGTGTGCCAGGGCCGGATATGACGTCACACAATCTTTATGACCGCCACTTTTGAGAAAACTCCTTTGAATAGATTTCAAAGAGCTTCATATACCTAATGTTCTTCTTGTTTTTTTCGTGTAGGTTTATCTTGTAAGTGTATGTGAATTTTGAATTGAAGGTTTTGCCATGTTATTGACTATCTTGTTCTTGCCTACTTACAGCAGAAATTCCTTCCATTCCTTTTTTTTTAAAAAACTGCAGTTGGTAAAGTCAAAATCCAAAGAGGTTTGTTTGACTTTGATACTTGTAAAATTCCGTAGCAAATTTCAATCCCATATGAATATAATGAGGGATTTTCTTTTTAGCTCTTCCCTAGTTGCTGGATAGATGGCGCTAGGAGTAAGTATGATAATGCAAGGAACGGAACCTAAAAAAACTGATTTTAACAAGCGCGAGAAATGTTGGTTATATTCGGAAGGAAGTGTCAGTCAACGAGAGTATGTGATGTTTTTTTTTTCAAGCGTTTTGGCTTTGGCATAGTAAGTTCAACGCCATCTATAGAGTTCTTGGAAACTAAGATTTTTTTTAAATTTCAAAAGGAAAACCTCTCATTGATCGCTTAACGGTCCCTTTGCGGCAGCTAAAATCAGATAGCAAAACATCTCCACCAACCGTAACTAAACAGATAAAAGTCATAATCCCAAAACTGCATAACAAACCAACTATCACATCCTTTATGAGCCTTAAACCAACCAAACAGTTCGGCGAACTCCACAAAAACAAAAGAGACGAAGAAAATCTCGCTGTGCATGCATTATTTTAAAAATTTGTACCTCTAAAATTGCAGAAACCGTGAAAAAGGCGAGTGGCGACGGGCTAGTGGGCGTTGGAGCCAGTGGATGGGAGCGTGCCCTATCGCGCAGACGACTCGCCTCACTGCTGTTAGTACCAGTAGATATTACTCATTGCTTATGTGTGTGTGCACTTGGCTTTAGCTAACATCAGATTTTGGGATTTATCTTGAGGTATGTTTGGAGTTTACTCTGCTGTAGCTTGGTTTTGTTGAGGCTTTAAAGGCTTATTGGCGTTTTATCATTATTGATAATCCTGTTTCACCAAATGCCGTTTAGTGTCATGTTTTCCTGTTCTCACACAATCATATCCAGTTCTTGTTCAAGATTTTTTGCAGTTCGACATTTGTATGCGGTCCTAAGCATCGCTTATATGTTAATTTTTGTCCACTGTTTATTGACTCATTGTACATTTTTGTTTGATTTCGGGAAACACGGTCAGGTATTTGGCTTAGTCAGAATGTAAAAAAGAAAATAGTGTAACAACAACACAATCTAAAAATACTGTAGACGTCAGTGAGACGAGTGTACAGAGACACGTAGACTACTGAATCGTCTGAATCAGTTGTAGTCGTGTTCTATTTGTTGGAACTGGCTGCAACTCTATTATTGTAATATGTTGCTTCAAGTCGTATTTGTTAAACTTTAAAATGATAAGGAATAAGTAGGGGATCCATATGACAAACTTATTAACTGGACGTGCATACTTAGGAGAGCTTTTATAGGTACTTGTGTTTTGGTCTCGTGTTCGTCATAATTAAATTTCCATCAAAGAATAGACGGGAATTTTCTAGAAAATCTTTTTGAGCAACCATGTCTTGCTAGTCTTCACTAATTACATGATTATAGTTATCATAAACGTTACATACTAGTACTTAGTCATTCATAACAGGGTATGGAAACACTATTATGGAGAACTCTAAAAATACACCAAAATTTGTTCGAAAACAGTTCTAAGAAGTGGTGAAAGCTCTAACAAAATCCAGCGAGCAATTTGCAAGATTTGTACAGACACACATAGACTACTGTCGTCGGGAACGTTCTAGAGATGTACTCAAGTGTATATGGGTTGTTGAGGCGACCACTGCTATGCATGACAATAGAAAAATACATAACTAAACTTACAAAGCTAACAGTGCCTTCATTGTACACATCGACGGATTACCATTTTAAATACATGCTGATTGCCTACTTAGATCTAAAAATACTTTCAAAATAAACATTATGGAGAGAAAAGCTCTACAAACTTCTTCGAATTTTTAAGACATGACACCAAATCAGAAGTTTACTGACGTATATCAAAACATTACATGTTTACGTACGTTCGTATGTAAAATATGGGTGTTTGATAGGCGCACCGTGCCATGCCCTTTGGGGATTACAGGCGTGATGTTATATTTGAACTTCCAATAAAGAATAGTTTGAGGCATTAGAAAAATAAATATGGTTAATACTGTGATTTAGAAACGCATTTGAAATATCAAACTAAGTCCTTATTCAAGATTGTTCTCCGTGCAATCCTAACTGGTCTAAAAAAGGGGTGCGCCAAAGTTCACCTAAATTTTCAACTCCGATAATTGGAAATCCGAAAATGTTCTTCCTAACATTTTTCATCCTAACAATCACAATTCCTAACTACTCTGTCTCTAATGTTCATAATTCCGAAGCATTCAACTTCATAATGTCAGTAGCAATAAACATCTATTATACTTTTATTTGTTTTCCTATATTTTCTCAACATAACCATCTTTTACACTATTATTCAAAGTCATATCTTTTTTGTTTAGATTTATTTTTATTCATAATAATCAGTATTATATACATTAATTTTGCGTAACTTTATTTTCACATAACATGTCATATAAGAATAATAGTACAATACAAAATAATAAAAAAATGTAATGACCGCCAAAATTAACTTTGTGACCACTACCATCTATCACCTAAAATATCAATTGATCACCAAATTTTAATGAGGTGGTTGATGACAAACTAGTTTTGCCTAGACCGACTTGGGGCACCCCGACATGGATAGATTAGGTTAGAAGGGTATGGCGGGGTCGAATGAGCGAGCGAAGCGAGCGAATAGACCCCGCCATGCCCTTCGTGGTTATTTTTTTTATAAACCATTTAGAAGTAGGAGCCCCGCGAAGCGGGGCTCCGTCGACCGGGTCTCCCTCGACTCGGATGCAAGAGCATAGCAGTTCAATTTCTGGTGGTCAAAAATAAAATTTTGGATAAAATGGGGATTAATTTTGGTGATCATTTACTGATTTTGGCAACCAAAGTGAATTTTTTGCCGTTACAGTTTGCTAAATCTGGAGGTTCGTTAATTGTATGCCAAATAATAGTACAGTACAAGTAGTTTTGATGTATATTTATAGCGGTGTGTACCTGCAAAGATATCCATAGGTTAGGTTAGAACTGTGACCAACTACGCGCGAGCCGAGCGAGTGAAGCGAGCGGTGTCGCGGCAGCGGTCGGCGAGCGCTACCTCGAAATTGGTCGCGAAACTTTTCTAAGTATTTTTAGGGTTCCGTACCCAAAGGGTAAAAACGGAACCCTATTACTAAGTCTTCGCTGTCTGTCCGTCTGTCTGTCCGTCTGTCTGTCACCAGGCTGTATCTCATGAACCGTGACAGCTAGACAGTTGAAATTTTCACAGATGATGTATTTCTGTTGCCGCTATAACAACAAATACTAAATATAGTCAATGGTACGGAACCCTTCGTGTGCGAGTCCGACTCGCACTTGGCCGGTTTTTTTATAGTGCCCCAAGACAACAATCTGACCTGAATTTAATTCATTTAAGACAAAAATCTATGAAACGACCTTTAATCATTCTAAACAGTTGGTTTTTTAGACATAATTATCTCAGGTATGGTATACGTAATAAGTACGTTATGTAAAGCATACCCCCAAATAATAATCATACCCTCAAATTAAAACTATAAATATCAGCTTCTACCCACATATATTTTTTTATTACACTTAGTAAATGTTTCTTTCTGAGTATGAGTAAAAATATTATGGTAATTATGTTTAGGGATAAAAGCGTTATGATAAAAAACAGTAAGCGTTTAAATATGTTCACATTAATGATATTATTAATTATAATTTTCGGAAACATGAGTGTTATGAACATCGCCGGTAGCACTACAAATAGTATGAATGAAAACTTTAGGATGAAAATTTTTAGGAAGAGTGATCATTCGGATTACAAATAATTAGGAAGAACAATTTCGGGTAAAGAACTTTAGGTGAGCCAATATGGACCCCTAAAAAAGTTTCACTTCCCAAACTGTACAGTAAGGCCCGGTTTCCACCAAAGCGGAGACGGGAAGCAGAACGGAGAGGAGATATGCGGAAACCCACCAATCACATGTAGTTGCAGGTCTCTCTCTATTCTGTGACTGGTTGAAGCTTGCACTTCTCCTCTCCGCTCCGCTCGTCTCCTTTCCGCTCGTCTCCGCTTTGGTGGAAACCGGGCCTAACTCCCATCGCAATTTTGAACGTATTTGGAGCGGGAGTTCCCCATTCCGTAGGTACGGAATATTATTTCAATCTATGCTCGTAGTAATAGCAATACGAAAGATGACAATGCAATCCTAATAGAGACGAAAGAACGTCGCGTATTCAATAACTGGCTCTTGGAGCTCGACTATTGAAAACACCACGAATGCTCCAACAAAAGATGTTCTATTCTAAAACGAGGACTCATTTCTAAAGTTTCAGAATACAAGTTGGCCCGATTTTTATCAAGTTTCATATACATTAGTAGCATATGAAACTTGATAAAAATCGAGTGGTTTAAATCAAAACGGTATTTTGTTAGTGTTTACTTGGACGCTGCTATTCGTAGAGCTTTTTTAAACGACTTCTTATACAGGAAGACGTTATTATACTGTAGGAAAATTCATTTATATGTTCTAGCATATTAATGAATTTTCCTAAAAGTATCCTTTATTTTAATCCGATATATCCGATAAATCCGTTCGGACGTTAAACCGTGGTGGAGTTACTAGAATCATACATTGAACGCAGAAAAAATACTTATCCGTCCTCTCCGCATGGTGCTTGTGATGTTTATAAGTCTTGACATTATGATAAATTAGTGTTACCTGGAAGCATTGATTAGACTTCTAATTTATTTGAGTAATAGGATAGCGTTGTAATGAACGAGACGTGTCAAGTTTTCTCGGTAGTTACCGTCGGTGAGTTTGAGGAAAGGCATACATCTAATCAATTCTGTATTCTCCGAAAATAGAGATGTGGGTGTGAGGTTGGTAAGTAGCCTTTCCTTTCCAGTAGTATAGGTGGCAACCTATAGCCAAAAGCAACCCGTGCGAATTTGGAACCAGTTTAAATTGCAGAAAGAGGCGATTAATTAGTAAATACTATGCAAAATTGTTGCATTAGCGCTTGCGTTCACTAGACCAACGAGGCAGTCGAGGGAGGCAGCTTTGAATAAACTAATTTCCACACAACATCTTCTAGAAAGTAAATATGTAGATGCAATTCAGCAGAGGATTTCTATTGTGAGGCCTCTCGTCGGCTCAGTATTGTACAACTATAAGAGACAACAAGAACCCGGACCGGTGTGAAAATAATGACGTTTTATAAAGCACACTCTCAAACTTTGGGCTGCTCCTGAGAATTTCCTAATGGGAAATCCAAATAGCAGTTTTCCTGGGAATCGGACCGCAGGCAATCTTGCTTGCAACCACTAGAACTTAGGAACTAAGTAGGTAGTTGTGTATTTAACTTTGAAATGCAGTAGCCAAAGCTTTTTGGTAAGTTCGCAATCATGCATGCAAAATAATTTGGTAACGAATTCACGGACTTTTTAAAGAAGTATCTACTTTGTCAGTATCTGTTTCTAAAAAAGAAAAGGTATTCTTTATTTTGAGGTTAAATATAGCTCTTTAAAGTAGCTATTCTGTCTTGTCCATAAACTATGAGTACAGAATAAACAGGTAACAAAGTAATCTGTGCTATCAAGCGCCCTATCTATGTCCAGGCTGACACGTTTACGAGGACTATGACCCACTTAGCGTTCATTAGAAACGGACCACGGTACCCTTACTTTGTAAATAAGACCAGTCGGTTTCAAGTTATGACTGACCTAAATTCTTTAGAAAAAAATAAACACACAAGTAACAAAGGATATGTATTAAACATTCGACACTTCTTATTCATTGTAATAAAGTACACGTTACATATTGTTCGAGATTTTGTTGAAACAGCAAACAGCTACTACAAAGTTTGTTTCACATTTAAAGTCAAATAACAATAGCGTACAGAATCACAATAATAAATTAATCTCAAAATATATTTAACAAGTAAGTTGGGCGTTAATCCGCGTGCGGGCCGCGGTTGATAACTGCTTAGTAAGGCTTTCCGCTTAATGAAAAGCCAGTGGTTGCTAGATGCGGCCCGCTTTTCTCTACATCCTGTATTCTGCCGGCGTAGTTGCTCGGTTGCATTTTCGATTCGAGTATACTGCTTCATCACTAATGCTTACTGGCCAGTATATTATTTAAATTAGCTTTGCATTTGTGCTTTTAAAGGAGCTTAAAAGCTGTTTGTTATAGTGTCGCTTAGGTTTTTTTGTATTTTAATGCCATATTAAGTTAGATGTGCTTTTTGCATTCAGTTTTTCAGATCATCCAGGGTAGGGCAGTGATTGTAGTTGTGACAAATCGCAGGGCAAGTGGTTTAAAAAAAAAGAATAGTAACCTTTTTCGTTCTTTCGCTACAAGCTACGAAATATGTTTGGTTGACCGTATTTGGCCAAGACATAACTTTGTTTTGTTTTCTTGTGGTCCCAAAATACCACTCAAAAATATTTAGGGGGAATCCAGGACCGTGGTCCTAGTCCCGAAGGCCCCCCACCCCAACCACCGACTGAATATTTCGCTCTTGTTTTTCAACTACCTCGAAGTTTGGAAAACAAACGTAGATTGATGACTGTTCAAGGATATTGTTACTTGTAATTGCTATTAGCGTTAGTTATTTAACGTGTAAATAAATGTAACATAGGTGTGAATTTTCCTCAATTGACTCTCTTGTTGAGAATTATTTCCAACACGCCATGTTTCCATAAATTCAAATAACAACATGAAAAAAAATGTTTTAAGTTTTTCTGTCAGTTTTCAACTACACATTAACAATAAATTGGCTTCTGAATTTAATTCGTGATGTAAATAAAGTTTTAAAATAACGTAATTATTTCTGTTTGTTAATTTATTATTTTCTTAACTTATTATGGTGACAGACTGACAGAGGTCAAGTTGTATAATTTATACTTTTGATTAAACACTTACATTTATTTTAAATGCCGCTCGTTTTTGTCTTAATCAATTGGCTTTTTATCGGTTACAAATTGAGACGGCTATTAATCTAGGTATCCGAACGAACGATCTTGTCTATACTAATATTATAAAGAGGTAACATTTGTTTGTAAGTTTGTATCTAGGGGGAAGTAAGAAACCGATTTCAAAAATTCTTTCACCAATAGAAAGCTACATTCACCCTGAGTGACATAGGCTATATATTATCCCCGTACTCCTACGGGAACGGGAACTACGCGGGTGAAACCGCGGGACGTCCGCTAGTGTTATATAAATTAAATGAAACTCAATCATTTTAATTTTGTGGGTGTGTTCGCTTTATGTCATGACATCACAAATCATTGGAATTTCTCGGGTATTGGTCATTTTACAATAGATCTCATTTACATAATGTATTTCTCAATAGCGACGTTGTACAAGTTTCAACGAGGTGCCCACCGTAGTGGCACCAATTTATTTTCATCATCACCATCTGCCTAACCTTTACCCAGCTATATTGGAGACGGCTTCAAGTCTCCCCAGATGCTGAAGACCAGGCTTTTATATGGAACGACTTAACGATTTGTTTAAATACCTGTGAAATATCTATATTTGCATTGACATTCGATGACATGTAACACAAGCATCTGATGCGCACGATTCTCGATTTTCTATTTATGTCTATCTAAAATTAATGATCTGTTATTTCAGTTTTATATTTCAAGGTTATGAAATTTCGACACGTAATATGATTGTGGACTTGAGTTTAGAGTTATGTTCTTCGTTTTGGCTTATCTTCTGACATCAAGCATTTATATGATTTTTTTTTTATCAGTAACTAATTAGATGGGTTTATAGTTAAACGTTGTATAATACTTATCAATCGATAGACGGAACCTGGACGATAACGCGTGTAAGCGGGTCTTGTAAGTTGTAGTCTACACTAATATTATAAAGAGGAATGATTTGTATTTTTGTGTGTGTGTATGTTTGTAATGAATAAACTCAAAAACTACTGCGCCGATTTCAATTATCTATATTTTATCCCCGTAATCCCACGGGAACGGGAACTACGCGGGTGAAACCGCGTGACGTCCGCTAGTAACTTATGAAATAAAAAATACTCCTGATACAAATATTTATAAACGCATTATTTTCTTATAAACATTACCTATTATGAATTTCTTTGAGTTCTGCATGAATAACCATTAGAATTTTAATTGGCCAATAAATATCGTGGCCCTTCCCACCGTGACAATTATTGCTGAGTTAAAGATAACAGAAATCAAGAAAAATATAAATTAGAAAGTCGCTCAGCTGGGGCTTCAGAAAGGCCGTTATTCATTGATACAGTCAATACTCGAGGTTTATTAATTGACGATTATAATTACCTTTTTCAATATGTTTTGACTTTTATGGGTTGTTAATTAAATTACAATGACTGTCAATCTTTATATGAAGAGGAGGGACGAATCGTATGTGAGTAAAAGAGTGATGAATATAAATGTTGATGGATGGAGAGGGAGCTGAGGGAGAGGAAGACCAAAGAAACGATGGATGGATTGTGCGAGGAATGATATGAAAGATAAAGGAGTAAATGATAGCGTGAAATGGAAGAACCGTTTATGCGCAGAATGTCCAATTCGCAAAATGACCAGCGGTCGAAAAATGTCCAATTCGCAAAACGTCCATTTCGCAAAATGTCCAATTCGCAAAATGTCCATTTCGCAAAATGTCCAATTCGCAAAATGTCCATTTCGCAAAATGTCCAATTCGCAAAATGTCCATTCCGCAAAATGTCCAATTCGCAAAATGTCCATTTCGCAAAATGTCCAATTTGCAAAAAACGTCGTGTTGCACCGACCCCAAGTAACATGGGTCAAGGGTCATTTGATAATTTCCCATCCGAAAAAAAAAAGGTAGGAATATGATGACGGCTGTCAACCTTTGCTTGTAATTTCTTTGCATCATACAGCCATATAAATTGAGCTGGTAACTCCACACATAAGTTGCGACTATTTGTATTACTAAAAGGAGCGTGAGAAATACAGATTGTAATTGGGAGTGAACAATTAAGTCAAGTGTAGATAAGGTGAGGCTAAGCGTTTAATCTATGTGTTGGACTTAAATGAGGCCTCATTCGTTTCTAGGCAGTAGAGTGACACGGTAGTTTTCTTTTTAAGGGTTAGGTAAGAGTATTAACTTACTAGCAATTCGCAAACAACTTCGTCCGCCAAAAAATACATGACCCCCTCCCTTCATACAAATGTACAGACAAATTTTATCTCTTTATAATATTATATATACGTATAGTGTAGATTAATTTTATTTTGTTAGATTTTAAGTAAGATCTGCGTTCAATTTCCCTCAACATTCATTCACTGCTTCAAGTTAGAGCACATTATAGAGCTAAAAATGAATAACCAAGGTACAGAATTGTCACCAAATGAATTACCAATAACTTAAAGCAAGATATACTAACTAAAACCAATCTAATAAACGTTTCTAAACAGATGTACGAATGTAAGTAGTATTTATTTGCGGTACTTTACGGCACCGCTTCGCTCAGTAAATGGCTCGCTACTTATTTATTGTTTCGAGCGATAGGGAAGTGGTAATTGGTGCAGGTAAACAAAATTAACACTGTTTAAAACCTGTTTTAAATTAAGACATTTAATCGTCGGTAAGTTTCGTTTCATTTCGTGAATGTTCGCTTTGTATTGTGTTGTTTTGTTTTGTGCTATTAAGTAATTAAAGGACTTTTAAAGTGCCTTTTTCCCTCATCTAATTAAATAGGCCGACATAATTATGTTTATCAAGGGAATTTTAGAAAACATTTGTTTAAATAACAGCATTTAACGTGTTGAAAGCCTATTTTGTAGAATGTTGAAGAAAAAACTTCAGGGTGATTCCCATGGAGTTTCCTAGAACAAGAAATAGGGCAAGAGTGTTTCTAAAACAAACTTTTCCCGCTATTACCATTAATATTTCATGTCACACCAAACTAAATCCACACCATCGGACCCCGTCATCACTAAAACAAATCATGGTAAGGTAAAGTTAATTTCGATTCGTTTTTCACGCCAATTTAGATTTCGGGTAGCGATAGGAGCAGTAGGAACGCGGCGCCCCCAAGCTCCCAATGAAAGGGGGACGGTTGTCAGCAAATTAGTGATAACATAACTTTATTAATTTTCTTTGGAACATGTTTCTCTGCCGTAGAAGGAGACACAAGTACAATTCATTATTGCAAGAAGAATGTGGATATTTTTCTCTGAGATTTCTATCTGGAATACTTTTTAAGTGGACTACTGTTATATTTATGCGGGTAATAATCTAGTGAGAGTGGTAGAGAAGAACAGATTTAGTTTGTATGCGAATAGAGGGAGTGGAGTGTTAGACATAAGACTGTCCGATTGTCCAACAGTGGAACGCAGTCTGATGGTGGATTGTTCCCTCTTCAATCGCACACAATCAAACTCGGATCTTCCCGACCTCATTTGACCTCATTTGAACTCCAGTTCCAGAGCACTAAACAGAATCAATCCTAAACATCTAACTCAATAACCAGCCCACAAATTCAAAAAGCACTCAAAGCCACATCACAAACTGGAACTAGATAATTAATAGTGGGCTTACGGCAAGGGAAAGTCAGGCGGACAAACATGGCGTTTCGTTATTCTACTATTGTGACGAACAATGGCCGAACCGCAAGCTGTCAACCCGGCGCGGCGCCGTCGGCCGGAATAAGGACACGCCTAAAGGTGAAAGTGTTGATCATGTTGTCATTGAGAAGAGAGAACATCGTGTTAATGATATGTAATTGTTTTAAATTCAAACACGCGTATAGAGCTTTTTGCTTGAACTTAACGGTTTTTTTTGTTCTGTGAGTGTGTAGTTTGCGTGCGTAGTATAGTTATGAATGCGAAAGATTGTTTGCCTATTTTGTTATTGAATAATATTTCATTAATAGGTATTAAATAACTTACGACATTTTTGTTTAAAGATTTTTGTAGGTAGTGGTGTCGATTCTGTTGTGCACAAACTAAACTTAATTTAGGCTTTTGCTATCTTTTACTAAAAGGCAGTGCGAGAAAAGGACGCCTATAACTATGAACTAAGTTAGAGATGTCAAACTAGTTTATGCCTTGCGCTTCACCGTGTTTTTAGTCGACATGTTTTTACGTGCACCCTTCATTTGTCTGGAAATATTAGTTCCAACTAAAAGGAAATGCCCATTCTTGGCCACGTTTTGCCCACCAATGTCTTAATTACAAAAAATATTCCCATTTTTTAACTAAAATATTGCTATTACTTATTTGCAATGAAACCTCCGGAATCAAAAGCCGAATTAACCAAGAAACTCAATCGTTTATTGCCCCATCTAACACTTCCGGTCGTAATAAATCCTAAAGAAAACAAATAAAAAAAATAAAAAATAAAGTCCAACCGAGTTCTATATGTACAAAATAATGTTTGTTTCTTCATCTGTGATGTCAACCCTAACATCCATAGTGGGTTTCTTTCATGGGCGTCACTTGGCCATAACCTCATCATCAAGTGGGCATTTCCCTTTGAAAGCTCTAAATTACGTTCGTCTTTTTCTCATTTTATTAGAGAGAAAAAGATAGCAATAGCCTAAATTAAGTTTAGTTTGTGCACAACAGAATCGACACCAGTATCTGGGTTATTGGAAACTTAGATTTAAAAATAATAATCATCATCATTCTCTTGCCCTTATCCCAATTCATTTGGAGTAGGAGCTGCATGACTTTTAAAAAACATATTACTATTCTAATTATCGTCTGACAGATATAATAGCACACGTATAGAAAACTGAAAGAAATTTTCTCGTAAGTAGAGCCACGGCTACTCGCAGTAAGTTGCTAAGTTATTTTTCGCTATATTGAAAGTGTTGACTAGAACGATGAGCACGTTATAGGTTATCGGTATCTCATAAAATAACTTATGGATCCTAGCGATGCCGGTGTACCGATATCAGTTACCTATGTGCTTCTAGAGGTAAAATATGGTATAGTTTACTAGTTTATTTTGCAAACTTTATAAGTTCTACTTTCAAATAAATAGAAAGTAGTTTTGCGTAAATGAGTCTACATTTGAAAGAACTTAGTGTTGCATTTCTCTTCAATTGATTACACAAAAATCTACGCCATTATAGGTAACTACTTACATTTAATTTTGCAATACCGCTTTTATTTTAAAACCCAAGAACCAGCCGAAGAAAAACGAAGCCCTACAATATTGATATTCTAGCTAATATGAAGAAAGCTTTTACAAAAAAGAAAAACAGAAAAATAATTTCGCTGTAATTGAGGGTTCATAAGAAGTGTATTATTCTGAAGAAACTTGGGTCAGCATTGTCTATCTCAAGGCTTTGTTGGAAAGAGAATTCTAGGAGAAAGGGCATGTGAACTGAAGGGGATTTGATTTCGATCACGCGGCTACGAGTCAAAATATCGAACCAGGACTCGTTGATAAGTTTTTGTTTTGTGAGAGTTTATGTGGCTTCTTCAAAACAAAAGAATTTAGGAAGCGGTGAAGCGGGTGCGTCGATAAATTTGACCTCCTTGACATGTTTTGCCCCGTTGTGGGGCTCCTCTTTCTGTTTGCAGGGTTTAAGTAACCTAACACGAAGGGAACGGCGGGGTCTTAGTTCGCACGTTTCGCTCGCTCACTAGACCCCGCCATCCCAGTTTGGCTAGTATGGCTATTTGGTTTAGGATAAACTAGTTTAATCTCAAATCGGGTGTGGCTAGTAACAAATAAAGAATAACATACCTACAGCCTAATTTAAATAAAAGCTTTAATCATCTTCCTATCATAATGTAAATACAATCTAGATTAAATAATACTTCCAAAATCTCAACTTCCACATAATATTCGTAAACTAAAATGTTCACTATGGCCAGTATTAGAATTACAAGTACGCTTCAGATCCTTATCAGGCAGGCATAATTGCAATTAGCGGAATGGCACTCGTGGCTCCTGCTTTAAACAATGTTGGACGTAAATAGCACGGTTTTGTAGATTTTACTTATGCTGTTCTGTTCGTGGGTGGTTGATAGACTGTTGTCTGTCTCTTTCTGTATCACCAATATTAGGATGTTTGAAAAACTGACGAGACAGAATATGGAGTTATGAACGTAATTTGCGAGTAAGCGTCGCAGAACTACGATTGTCTGAGGCAACTGACAGCTAAGGATCATTAATTCTTGCTTGACACTTTCAACTGCCATGCAAAGGAGTCCATAGTGAACTACTAAGGTGGATGCTCAAGCGTAGCCCGCGAAATTCAAATTTTCTTACGTTTTTTGCAATTTGCAGGCCAGTGCTAGGTTGTATGTTGATTAAAATTTTGTTTGCGACTGTAAAACGTATGTAGTTACAGAATTATATTCATCAAACTCATCAATACAACCCTCAAAGTTCATATTGGTGTCAAAATTACTTTTCCAAGGTCAAAATCATTCTTGCACCATTATGAACTTGGAGGGTTGTATTGATGATTTTGATGATTATAATTGTGTTACTACATACGTCTTACAGTCGCAAACAATATTTTAATCAACATACAACCTAGCACTGGCCTGCAAATTGCAAAAAACGTAAGAAAATTTAAATTTCGTGGGCTACCCTTGAGCATCCACCTTAAATGACTGTAGCAGCATGACAGGGAAAAGGTTTAGTAAGACTTTAGAAACATGAGCATAAGGTACAATTTTAATCAATGTTAAATCCAGCAACAGAAACACAACACAAAATAAAAGTATTCCCAACACAAAATGATATTAAAAAGCACAATTTCATTACTGTTACATTGATTTGTAGTTGAAGCACTCCAGCTTGAATTACTTGTCTTATTTTTGTGAGAAGAAAAAAAAAACCTATTGTTGTTTCTCGAAAACGGGCAGAAAAGCTACCGCACGCTTTTAATTATACAGAGGAAGGTAAATTAAAAAGCGGCCGGCCGTACCGATCGGCGTAGTAAAGGAGGCTGTAAACCCGGACTCATCTCACTTGATGTTTGCTTTTTCACGGAGCTTTTGTACAAACAATTGAACGCGTACGTAAACAAAAGATTTCATGTGTTGTCGCTGTTAGGACGGCGGATACTAATGTCGGGATGTGTTATGATAGCAATAGGGGTTAGTTTTCTTTTGAGTAGATTGTTCGTTGAGGCCCGTTTGCACCCCAAGTTATTTATTACGTTTATCGCAAAATTTACTCATCTTTCTGTCTCTCGCAATCGTTTGAAGTTGATAGAGATAAAACGATGTGTTGAACATGTTTAGTGCTAAACGCATAAGTGATTTGTGGTAACTTTAAGACCAAGATGCTGCTAAAAGAAAATCAAGGAGTGTTCAACGACATGAATTGCAGTGTTGATAAAGGGAAGAGAGCCGTCGTGTTCACAGCGTGATACATGAGTATTTGTAGAGGCAGATTATCCACATGTTTTCTAGCCTATCCTTTATTCTTCTGTTCATGTGTAATCTACACTAATATTATAAAGAGGAAAGATTTGTATTTTTGTATGTCTGTATATTTGTAATAAATAAACTCAAAAACTGCTGCGCCGATTTCAAAAATTCTTTCACCATTAAAAAGCTACAATCACCCTGAGTAATATAGGCTATTTTTTATCCCCGTACTCCCACGGGAACGGGAACTACACGGGTGAAACCGCGTGACGTCCGCTAGTTTATTTATATATTTTTCTGTTTTTATTTAACCATTTTTGTTTTGGCACAACAATTTATGAACATACCATAACCATGTATTTATTTGCCGTCCATTTTAAAAACCATTAAATATGTTCCTGTTTGAACTGTTATCTTTCAAACTTCAAACCGCAATGTGCTGAAAACCGCAAGATTCACCACAATCCGTTGTTTGCGTCAATCGCTCGTTAGGTATGTATTGTTTTTATGCAATAATGGAATTTATTGGAAATATACATACTAGGTATTCAAGATATTCTACTTCTTGAAAAAAATAACGCACAATTAATTCATAAAGAATTTTTTCAATAAGTTTTGCGGTTTACTGAAGAACTCTTGTTTTGTAACTACTGCATATTCATTCACAAAAGTGATAAATGTAATTTATTTATTCATAATTTTGAAATTTACCTATAATAAAGCCTAATGGACATCTGAGTTTCTGTCATTCTGTGTGCTGTTATCAAAGAAATTATTAGGTGTAGACTTCTGCGGTAGATGTTGGAAAAAGGCTATGCAGAAGTTCTGATACCTCTGGATAAGACTGGTTGTCAGACTTTCGGGCCACTGACTACCTGTAACGACTGTCAAAGATCTACAAAAGACATTCGGAACCAACGGCTTAACGTGCTTTCCGAGGCACGGAGGAAATGGGTGGTCACTGGTAACCCATCCACGAACCTACCTCGTCAAGCGCGGCTTAACCGAAGATCGACACGAGTGGCTGTTATTATTAAGCCACGAGCTAATTATAAGGTGTAGACAACGTTGAAAAATACAAAAAATGTAAAACCTATCAATTAAAATAAAATCTTCTCTTTTTAAAAAACACATACTCTATTAAAAACGACACCTAATTCACCCTCAATATCTTAAATGCTCACGTGAATGAAGATACCGGCACGGCAGCTGTGTTACAAGCGCCAATCTCCGGACCTACCCTAGCGGGATATGCGAAGGCATTGGGGAATAATTTATTGCCCAATTAGAAGCCCCGGAGCACCCAGAAAAAATATGAAAATCAGGCCTTTACTAAGCCGATAATTGCTTATTTACCAGGACCTTCACTGGACGTGACGGACCCAGGAATATTCATTGGAATTTTATGAGCATTCTTAATTAAAAGTAGCTACTACATCGTCTGCACCCCGCTTTACGTGGCTCTGATATAAGCTTATTAGTTATTTGAATATCAATAACTTCGGTACTGTTAAATTAATTTTGATTTAGTCAAATGGGAATTTAATTTCCTGATTAACTTCTGTTGACAAATTAATATTTAATGGAATTGAAGCGACTAATTTATATTATTGTGGAGCGTCGGATGTTCGGGGACTGAATGTGTTTGTTTTACTTTAGTGGTCATTGAAAATGATTATGGTGTTCGATATGCGCCTCTAATTATGATGCGATATTACCACTCGACCTAGCCTGTTGCTATTATTCAATTGATACATAAACAGTTCCAATATTGACCCAATGACATATCCAAAACAACACATTAGTTTCACAGTCATCACCAAAAATTGTTATCTTAAAAAAAAACTGATACTTTACATCCAATCTTGTTTAGATAAGTCGGATAACGAGAAGCTAAAAATGTTTACATAGTATAATGTGTCATCGATAACGCGTTGTTCGTTTATTATGTGCCGAGAGAAAAAGCTTTCTGATGTCGAAAATTCCCCGAAAACAGTATTTATCTCTACACCCGATATTTATCTCCAGAAAAAAACAACGTTTCTATGAATTTGAAACGTTTTGTTTTTCTATCGATACAGAAGTTGCGAGATAAGCGGGACAGAATTTATGCTCAACGGAGCTTAGATTAAGAGCGGAAAGAATTTTTTATTAGAGAAAGTGACGTCTTTAAATACTTTCTTATTTATCCAATTAACGAGGTTCGGATCAGTCTGTTTAGCTGCAGACAGTTAGGTTAATTACCGATAAATTGTTGTTATAGAATGTGCGTAAGTAACGGCTACGAGTTATAATGTTCGACATACGAGAGTGTGCGACTTAAAGGAACCTTTGTTTGTTCTGATCACTGACAACAGAAGGAAATCAATAAAATATCGCGACATTTATAACTTATATCTAAATAAGTTAATAATGTCGCGATATTTTATTGATTTCCTTCCGTTTTTAATTTTTTAAGGAAGTATGGATCTGCCTCGTATAGTCAGTGATTAGAACAAACAAAGGTTCCTTTAGGTACTAAAATCGGCTGACTTTTAGCCTTGCCTTGAATACAAGTTTACACATGTTTGTTTTCCTCCTTTTTCATTCAGTCTATCCGTCCATTTCATTCATACTCCTAATCCCATTCATGCTCGTTCTATAACTTCACAAGATACTGGGCCCTCCCCAAAACGGCCACACATCATCCCTTCAAGCGATCCGTAACGGCGGGCCTCATCATTCCCTTTACGTGATCTTCCAACCACATTGTTATCAGATTTAACTATCGGACTATCAAAGCTGAATGAATGAATGATTCCGTAAATCATTCATTCATTCCTTTACATCTAATATTTTTGTGGAAAATGTATTTATTTGAATAATCAGAAAGTCAGATCTGAGATATTATTATTTTATGTATTTTTAATGTGTCATTTAAAACTGATACCAAATAACAAAATGTCATCTTTTATTTTACAAATGACAAGAACGTAAGTAGCTATATACCTATACATAATTTTAAAACCCATTAAAGTCTGACATACTTTACGGCCTGTATCATATAACAAAAAAGCTTTTTCATCCCTTCTATTCGAAAAGTGTCGTTTTGTTCCCCTTTTAGCGGGAGCAAAGTAGCTCTTTTCTCCACTAGACTTTTTAGCGGGCAGTAATGAGATTTGAATTTGGAACATGAATCGTTCATTGAAATCGAACGAAAATTGTATAAATTACTGGTTGCAAGTGTTTGTACGGTGCGGGGGTCAGCACCCGCATTGTAAAAAATATCAAATTAAGAGTTGCAGATAGTTCGCCCATGCCGTTGTCACCGCGCTCTTCTACATCAAAGGAACCTTTTCCTGAGCACCAGCCAGATACTGAGATTACAAACACTCAAAATACTGGATGACTTTTTTATCAATTTCCAAAAAAAATGGGTATATTCGGTGAATAGAGCTTAAGGCATACCTAGTTTTGTTTTTCTTTTTTCCACAGTTTAGAAAAGAATTGATCCATCATCAAAAAACGCTACAAATTTCAAGTAAACTTTTCATATTAGAACAAAGAAAGAGAAAAAAAAAAAACAAAAATTGTAAAATATCGAATTTCACATCAAACGAAAAAATATATATTTTTTTAAATTTCGAATAAAAAAAAAAAACTAAGTGTGGCATTTGCTTCTACACCGTTCACCTATTATACCCATTTTATTGTGAAAGTGATAAAAATGTCATTCTGTATAAATAAATCCACAACTATATCGATCCCAAACAAAACACACAGTGACAATAAATTTTCAAAATTTCGCCAGTGTATTAGATATAAATATAAATTTGTAATTGCCCTTTTTTACATTCATGTCATTTTTTAATTAAACTTATTCATTAATTACTCAAAAGTGTCTCTTATTTATTTTCTCATAGAACGAGATGAAAAGTAGAGTATATGACTCGAGAGCAAACATATTTTTCCCTCAGGCGATGTACGTTCATTGTATGTTCGCTCTGGAATCAAAATAGCGCCCTCGCCGTAAAAATACTATTTTGCTCCCTTGTCATACAATCTACTATTAAAGATATAGAATTATTGGACAAAACTTTAGTTGATAATATCGTCTCTTTAATTTATCAACTGAATGACTAGTGTTGTCCTAAATGATCTGTGTTCTTATCGATTACCTCGTTTACTTAAAACAAACAACATATTCTGCTACCAAAAAAAAAACAGGAATTTGTCACTCATCACTCGATATCTTTCCGCGATTGATTGTAATCGATATTGTAATTGTCGATTCACACGTAAACATTCCGTACGATCAGACGGTCGGCCTCCCGCTGTGTTTTGCTCCTGTCACAACTGGGTCAAGGCATAGCGTACTGGTGACAATAAAACTTTTTATTGCCGGTATGTAAGGCTCGCATTCGATCGACAGATTTTAATCATTCCTTCTTTAAATTCTTTCGCTTGACATCCACAGTAAATTGTAACTGTCGATGTAATTATTGGTAATTATCGATTTATTGAAGAAACTTTATGGAACGTAGTTTTATTTATTGATTTAAACTTTATGCACAAGTAAAAACTGTACTAAGGCGGATTTAATTCCGTGGGCATATTTTACCAGTTTAAGAGAGAATCCAGTAGGTGCTATAACAGAAAATAACTAAAATATAAGAATAAATACATATTAAACAAACATACGACAAAATATATAAACCTATGACGTAAACAAGAAAAACTACTACAACCTAAACACTTCGTTAGTTTTTCTAACTTAATTTTCTTTTTTTTTGTAATCCCGGTACTGGCATTACCTACTGGACAGGTAATATAAGCCATACAATACCTATATTCAAAAACATGATTAATATGATGACTGTAGCCAGAAAACATGTTTTTCATAATGACATCTGTTACAAAAATAGTTACTAAAGTGACCAATCCATTAACGGAAATGTCGACCAATTTGTCAATGATGGAGCCGCAACTACGATATAGATCGACTTTAGTATTGATATAAAAAAAGAAATGCAATTTGTGTCGCATTCGTCGATATCTTTTTTTATTTTTGTCGTTTGTCTGATATTGGGTATTCTAAAATAAGACTCGTTATTTTTATAAATGTGTGGCCTACGTGACTGAAAAAAGGTCGTAATCATGCCCTTTTCCAAACCACTTCGAGAATTATAACTTCTAGATAATATTTTTTATTTATTTGCAATTATTATAACATCAGTCCCTCCTTCACTATTGACGTATAAAAATATTTTCCTTTTTCAATAATTAAAATGGAAAAAATGTAACTTTAAAAAGTGTAGAAAAATAAAATTTACAGAGATTTTGTTTGCAATAAATTGTTTCTTGTCAAACAACAACCATTTGATTACCTCGTTAAATATCACTTCTTTCTTTATTTAAATTAAACACGGCTCCAAGTTAAATAAGTTGGTTATTAAGCTCGATGAGGAAACGAATAAAGTTATGTTAGCATCTGAAATTCGGCAGAAATCCAAGAAAGTTGGATGTGATTCGCCAACTCGGGCCCCTAAACTTATCGAAGTGATTTGGCAAACTTCGCGTGAATTCTTTGAAGATGCTTCCAATCGAATATGTATAGGAATGTGTATGGAATTGAGATTTTTTCAATAATATTGATGAATATATTTACTCAGCATTTTGAATTTGTTTCGAAAGATAAACCCGCTAAGTTAGAGTTTAAGTAAAGTTACCAAAGTACAATAAAATCCCGATAGCCAGACTGGATTTAGTATCGTCTGTTTCGGACCACGCCACAACAATAAAACAGTGGTCCCGCTAAGCCACTATTTTGTTGTTGTGATTTGAAAGTAGTATCGGGGTTAAGCTTTAAACTGGTATCAACACGAGGTGTATTACACTGAAAGCTCGCAGCTTCAGAGATCACAATACTGACTTGTTGCTGGCTCTTTGCCTACACGTACTACAATAAGTTTTCCTTGAGTTGACTCCAACTTGCACGTTACAAACAGACGCTTTCTTTCGCAGAATAAACGATCATAATAACCTGTATGAGGAGTTGAATGTTCTTATACAATACCTACCTACTCAGAATCGATAAGTGAACTCGTGCGAATTTTAAATCTTTTCCCACCAAACTTAATATCAATATTTCACAACACGTTAACTTCGTATTTTTTCAATTTATTTCGTGGCAGCAGTTTACGGTTGGATTGTTTTGGTGAACATTCGATTATTTGTGTACACCCACGCTGTGGTCAATCTGATCTAAAATATTTGTATCGGATACAGTGCGCCCGGAAGCTAATCTCTTCTGAATACTCTGATCCCTACATCACAACGTTTCAATCGGGACCATTTATTGTGTGCGTGTGTTGTAATTTTTTATGAATGAGTAAAAAATACATTTTTGATTGATGTTGAACAAATTGGTTTGAATGATAAGAAGAAAAATGCGGTTCACCGTAAAGGGAAGTAGGCACTTAGACGTTGTGAATATTGAAGGCAATTGTGAGAAGTCTGACAATCTTTTGAAACGAGACCGTTTGACCGTTTGAGCGATTGTATAGACAGACATGAACGGTTGTGCAAAGAATTGAACGAGAGTAGAGTAGAGAGTCTTTATATAGAAAGTGGTACATAATACCTAATATTATTGTTTTTTGTTAAAATAGACATTGTTTTTAGTTCAGCTGTCTGCGGCAAAGAATTCGCAGAACACTCAGGTTTTTTTTTTTCAGGTGAAGACGTTCTTTAAGAGTTTTTTTTTTTAATTCTAATTAGGTATATTACCTACTTACTAAAACACGCCGTCTCGTCGCAGTGAAAAGCTGCTCTATCGTAAAACAGGTTTTTAAACAAGGCTCTATTCATTTGCCAAGCTGTACCTATCTAAAATTCTACATCGTTTAAACTAACAAGCACCCAATAAAAACAAAAGCCAAATCGATATTTCTACTCAATAACAATTTGTGAAACTATTACGCTCGTTGGGTCAGTAAATTTAGCGGACCCGACGATAGATGACAGCACTCGTAAATATTTTGACAGCATTGCTGCCGTCTGAATGCAAATGGCCAATAATGCGATTAGCATCGGTTACAAATCACATGATGGCTCCGTGCTCATCAAAACGTAAGGAAGCGAGAGTTAACTCGAATTACGCAGTGGACTAGATAGAGTACTCTGATGTTTACTGGTGTGACTATTAAAGGTATTACTAGATAAATATATCTAAATGCCCCATTTACATGTTTTGTGTAGAGTTTGTGTAGGGTAGTTAAATTAAATTCAAATTCTTGCTTATATAATTGACTTGCCACTCCTTGTGGGCTCACCTCACTCAACAAAGAATTTAGTTTTATATCTTTTTTACAACGCAATATGCTTTTATTGTCAAATATTTGAAATAATAGGCTATAGAGCCTCCGGGTTATGCAGAGGTGTATATATAAAATACCTACATTTTGCCAATTTTGTTTAAATACCAACAAGAATGTTGTTGGATGATGACCTGGAATGTTGCGGGGATCCACTGGACGCGATTCGCACGGGACCGGTCAATGTGGTGACACCTGGGAGAGGCCTATGTCCAGCAGTGGACGTCTTTCGGCTGAAATGATGATGATATTGATGAAGTATGTTGCTGTTTATTGTGGAATAATAACAAATAAATTCTTAGGCTGAGATTAATTTGAGAGCTTTTACAGGGTATCAAAATGCTGCTGCAGGGGCTGCTTTGACGCCGAAGAATCAGCTGCCCACGTCATCCTGGAATGCGAGGCCGTGGCTACCCAACGCAAACAAATCCTCGGAACGGTGAGGTCGCTCCGCGAAGCCTGTGATGATCCCAGAAAACTTCTGTGCTTCTGGACGGAGCTAGGCTGGCTAACTTAGCCAGGACACCTACGCACAACGGACCGAATGAGAGTCTAAGTGCGGAAAATGGAGTCCCTACTCTACTCTACTCTACAGGGTATCAAAAAAATGATGATATAGTTGACGTTTAAACTATAAGTATAGTTACTGCCTTTTTGATAAAGTTTTGTTACTCTCATACATAACTTTACTATTTATTCTTGAATATTTACTTTAAGTGAGAACCAAGTCAAGATTCAAGACCAAAAACAAGTCGAGTTTCCAACTCAATAGCTAGTCTATTTAGTATTTAGCCAACTTGGTATCTGTATCACTGAAGTGAAACTTTGACAGCTAGTGCGTTACATTTAGCTAGCCTCGCTAGTTAGGGTTTAGGACTGAACTGTTATACCAGCTTCTGAATGTAATTGGTCAAAAAAGATCTGTGTGAGATAAAATAAATAAATAAAAATTTTATTCACTTCGCATAACAAGGTACAATATTAAAAAGCTAGAAACAAAAAAAACAATGATCCTTAAGCACTAGATTTTTACAAATTCCCTGGACTCCACACTAGGATACAGGTCGCGGCACGAAAGTCTAGCGGTGACCGTTATTGCGCAGAAGTAAAAAATAAGAATGTCTTGGGGCGTGCGTTGCGCCGATTGGCTCTCCAGTTGTATAAAATGCGCAGATATCCCCTCCACGTTTCGTTCACCGCTAGACTTTCGTGCCGCGACCTGTACCCTGTGTCGTGGGGTCCAGTCTCTTCCCAAGTAAAAGTAAAGCTTTAACTGAACTACTTAATTACAAAGGAAATAAAATATAGGTAAATTAAGATAAATAAATTAACAACTAAAAACTATTATAACAATATTTTTAAAACGAAAAATTTAAGGACAAGAGGTTTGATGTTTTTGGAAGTGTGTGTGTGTGTGTGTGTGCGTGTGTGGATGGGTGAGGTGTGGTGGGTGCTAGGATATGTATGGCGTATACGAGTGGGTGTGGTGTATATGGTGGGTGAGTACGGTTGTGTTTCTCTATATTTTTTTGTTACAATTTTACGACTGTATATAAAATAATAATAAATAATAATCTCTTTAATTCAGAATAAAATTCCATAATTATAATTTAAGTAAATACAAAGATGTTAGTAACAAAAAAAAAACTTAATAACTATGTTAGTAGACATTAATAATATTAACGGGAGCATGAAGCTGACCTAAATACCAGATCAAAGGACAATCCAGTTTGTTGGCAATGACATTCAGGAGACTGTTGGTACTGGCTAGCACCCTGTGCAACAAAACGCTGCTCGCTTGCGTCTGATTGCAGCGAAGCTGTCAGTGTGGGCGTCCGCGAACATCCCTGAGGCACTACAGAAGCGTGGCAGCCCCAACAGCATCCTGAATGCATTATTGTACTGGACGCGAAGAGCATTAACGGCCTTTTGAGTAAAGCTAGTCCAGAGGCTACACGTGTAAAATACTTGACAGTATGCCTTGAAAAGGGTTATTATATACAAAAGGTGTTTTGTTTTAGACTAGACTAGACTTGTCATCATCAATGGTGCCGATTCCCTTGTTCACAAACTAAACTAAATTTAAGTTCAGTGCATCTTTTTCTTTCTATTTCATTAAGAAAAGGACAGAAGATAAATTTTAGTTATGTTCTGTCAAATTAATCAGCGCCATACAAGTTTTAGACGCGATTAAAAAGTTGACTACTAAAATTACATCAAATTACGTCAGGTGCTGACTAATTTGACAGGATTAAACTAATATTTATCTTCTGTCCTTTTCATAATGAAATAGAAAGAAAAAGATGCATTCAACTTAAATTTAGTTTAGTTTGTGAACAAGGGAATCGGCACCATTATCATTCTTTTGCCCTAATCTAAATTTATTTGGGGTCTGCGCAGCATATCTCTTTCTTCATTACTTCTCTACTACACGTTACATCTCATCAGACACTTCCGTTTTTGCCATGCCATCTTTCACACAGTCCATCCATCTTTGATGATGTTATAAAGACTGTTATCAAAATGAGTAAGATATTCTACTATTTTCGGAATTGCACTCTACAGTCCGGCACATTTTTCTTTAGGTATAATCATTCTTCGCTCATTTCTAACTACAATTTGTAGCCGAAAATCACAAAGATAACCATAATGTATGATTATATCTCAGGCTCTAGTTTGTACAGACCCAGACGTGTGTACGATGTGTTTAGTGGTTTATGAAGGTCGATAAACTCTTGCTTCTGTCTTTCAATTGTCTGTCTTGTCTCACTGATGTAGGATATAAATCTAGGTTTTCGTGCCTACAAGTGCCTAAGATTTGTTCGGGAAAGGTTCATGGCGATAAATAGAAAAGCGAAAAGTAGATTCGTATAAACTCAGCGCATATACACGTCTATTTTAAATTTATTATTACGTAGAGTTCTTAAAAATATTATAGTTATTATTTAATCAAAACTCCTGCAACTTTTTCTATGTTAATAGTTTTCGGAATGGTTATATTTACATTATTTACACACTATAACTCTACAATGGTAATAAAAATATGTACAAGTATCAAAATGGGTTACAGGGAGCCAAAAAAAATAAATTATTTTTCTTAACTAAGAAATTAAATCGACGGCTATTCACAGCCAGCTCTTTCCTAATAAACTCTCGTTAAAGTTTCTCTTTAAAGTTACGCTAGAGATTTTTCCACTCTGTGGTTATTCCGGGTAAGTAAGCTTGTAACAAATATGCTCTGGGTAGAAAAGTGTATCAGTAAATGTGGGGAATTGCCCGTTACGTCATTACCGAGCTACTGACGTCTTCCAGCCTTCCATGTCCAAATTCAAGACACGATGACGTCAACAAACTTTTTATAGAGTTACGACACTTTATAATTACGATATATAGAGCTTTCTCATCGTTCTAAGTCGTGACGGATTTCTATAGGTAGTGGAGCGAATGGTAACACACACGTGGACGAACGAAAGCCTCGATTAAAACACATAAATAAGTAGGCTAATGATGTAGAAAATGTAGATGTGTTCATTATGTTTTAAACGTTCAGAGCGACCATCTAAATTCAATGAGTTACACCAATAAACCTAGTTGATGTTTGTTTAGTTTGATATATTTATTCGTCAAATAGAGTATTTTACATGTAAATATTATGGACGTGCTGAAGTTAAATAATCACATCATCGAACGTTTTCATACAATATTCGAACATAATTTTCCGGAAACGCGCAACAGTTTATTTATTTAAGCTCGAATTGTATTACATTATCTCGTCTGTTTATTGGGTGACCTCACTGCATTATTTACAAACAAAGGAACACAATATCATCCTGTGCACGGATGTAACCAATTTTCCTTGTAACGATATCTCTTGAACTGTGTACCAGGAGCACAAAGATCATAGGAAGCACTGCAATAAGCGTAAACCATATTCATTTGCTATTAATTGAGACGTGACGAGACAACGGTCGGAGAACATACGTCACTACCGCCACACCAAGCCAACCTTATAATCAAGGTATAAGGTTCATTTTTGTGTCTCCAATTGTTGTTAGGGTTGTGCGATGCTGTCGGCCACCAGAACAACAACTGTTAGTTTGTTCTCACGCCCTGTTTGTGGCTTTCAAAGCCCTGCTGTTGGCAAATATAGATTCAATAAATGTTTTGACTGTCTCTGATTGATCGGAATTCAGAGTTAACAGTTCAGGAATCCGTTTTAAGCAAGTTTATTTCGCTTTAAAATACATTTTTATTGGAAATTCCTGGGAATCCCTTTGTGTTTTCTGTGCGTTGTCATTTTGAGTTGAGTTTTATTTTGTTTGAAGTGTTTTATTGTCGCAGTGTGGTGCATTGCTAGGATAGTGTTCACTTTGTGGTATTGGGTAGGAGACTCTAACACGAAAAACGGAATATTTACCATGTTTACTATTTGTTTGAGTTCCCGATATTTCCCGTTTTTTTTGTTAATGATATTGTTAGTGACCATGTCAGTTTAAAAGCAGACTAATTATTCGATAATAATTACATTCATTGTTTAGTCTAAACATGTAACCGAAGATTCTAATGGTTTTTCACTCAAAGACAACCGTAAGCTCTATTCTTCCATATTAAAACACTAGAAGCAAACAGTAGAAAACACCCCCGAAGAAAGGATAATGTTCTAATCTAAATTCCACTACCAACAGACAGGTGAGAAGATTTCCCGCGCGCAGTTGACACAATATACACCACTAATGTCACCCAGTTAGTACAGTTTACACAAATAGTGGCTTGTCAGACGCCAGTTATGTTACTTTACGTCTCTGAGCTGTGAACAACATTCTCTCCAGTTGATTCTAAACGACGTTTCCTGTGAAAAGGCGGATAACTTACTCTTGTGCTTTTCTTTTCAGTTCCGAGCTGAAGTTAAAGAGTGGATTGTCTTTGCGATGTTGTGTTTAAGTGTTGGCGATCTTGTAGTGTTAATAAGAGTTGTAGTAGTTAGTATAGTAGTTCTTCACGAGGAAGACAAATGTCGATAAACGGCTAGATAAGTATACGCTAGTAAAAGTGCGTTTACGGGTTTTTGAATTTTAGGTCATTACGGATTTTTACATAGGATTTTTGAACATAATTAGCATTAACTTATGATGCAAAAGAAAAAAGGTTTTCTCAACGAACTCAAAAATAAATTGTTTTTTGTTCATGTTTACATGAACAAAAAACAATTTCTTTCGAAGAAATAATGTCTACTCGAATAGTAACAAAACAAACAACAAGAACATGCGTAAAAGAACAAAATAATTTTCCCAGAAAGCAGCATCTGGCAAGTCTCAACCCTGAAACGCCAGACTGGTATAATTGAGGCACAAAGATGACTGTTATCTGTAGTCTAAGGCACCGCCAGGCACCCCATTCAGCCTTCTAAAGTACTAAGTTGACGTACTATGTTGTACTTACTTGAATAAACTTATTTAGTTTCAAGTAACGTCGTACTTACATAGTAAGTTACCGTTAGTTGGACGGGTTGCAGGAAATTGAGTTATACAAGTTAAGAGTTGCTTTTGATATGGTATATTAATTTGGGATAATCTTGTTTTCTTAGATACTAAATAACTTAAGATGTCTAATAGATACAAGAATCCATAATGCAGTGATCTCACTGCCAGCAAGTGACGGAATTGCGACAAGCTCATTAATTGTTGTCGTTACAACAAACCCTCGTCTTATATGGGGGAGGCTAATGTTCGCCAGTGTGGACATGTAGGGGTTAATATGGCATGAGGATAATGACACGATATGTCTGTATTTCGGGAATCCTCAATTATGTGAAGTAATCTCGTCCTCATTTAGTACTTGTAGTTTGCACTTCCTGCTAACTCGCTATCACATTTTTTAAAGATGAATCGATTTCATCAACATGAAAATGTTGTCTGTGGTCCGGTCTTGGCGCGCTCTGTCTGACATCTGTCAACTCATTGTACTTTTTTGTGAAGCGCGCAGGTCACGTTTCCGTTAATAAAGTTCCTAAAATGTTGTAATTACCAAACCGAGATGGGAAAACACCGAAGAAAACGAGACGAAGAGATGAGAGAACTCAACGAACGTTTGCGAGAACTAGAAAATCGGTCGAGCAAGCGAAAACGGAGTCGTCACCGAAACTCTGGTAAGCTTTTTTGTTTAAGTACCTACCCACTCGTCTTTTCCAAGAAGTACCTGGCACCCTGGTCTAAGATGCACATGTCTCTAGGGGTTTCACGAGAGGTTAACCATGAGAACACCAATTGTGCCAACCTATTAGACATCATTAGAGCTTTCACGAGAGGCTAGCCGATGATCTTAGCCATCTAACAAAATGACGACAACATCACAAGACATGACATGATGATGTTTAATATAACGACATCACAAGAGCTTTCACGAGAGGTCAGCCGATGGTGTATACGTTCAGTTGTTCGCACATGTCTCTAGAGTTTTCACGAGAGGTTAACCATGAGTACACCAACTGTGCCCACATTAGTAAGATATCACTAGAGCTTTCACGAGAGGTTAGCCAATGATCTAAGCCATCCTACAATAGAACGACATCACTAGAGCTTTCACGAGAGGTTAGCCGATGATCTAAGCCATCCTACAATAGAACGACATCACAAGAGCTTTCACGAGAGGTCTGCCGATGATGTACACATTCAGTTGTTCATAGTCTCGTCCCTACTGCATCCCTTGAGCTACCACGAGAGGTTAGCCGTGGATTTAAACTCGACCAGGCAGAGGTCTAACTTTAACTATCCTTTGTACACAAGTATGAAGCCCGCTCCAGTCGAACACGCTCGAGAAGCCGTGGTTATTGCGACCGATGTTGTGAGACACGTTTTAAAACCCGACGCAGCCTGACTCGCCGTGACAGCTATTCCTCATAACCACCACTTCTGAGTACAAACACTTGTCCTATATCACTTAATGAAGGAAATATTTAAAATGATTAAGATTTAATTTCAATATGCTTTAATAACTTTATTGAATATTAATATCCTTCTCTAAGACGGCCCACTGACCGAAATCAGAAAGAGGCAGAGATGAGGGGGCGTAGCCAACATAGACACCTATAGAACTTCACGCCAGCCTGGCCACGCGGTGGTCAGCAGTAATTGTGAAGGGTTTAAATGAAACGGCAGCTTGTTGCACCCACCAAAACTAAATGAAGAAGTGGCAGCCACACTTAGGATGGTGGAGTGATCAGTGGGCAGCAAATCACCTCAGCTGCTGCCATTACATCAATAGGCAAAGTGTTAAACAATCTAATCGCCAACCGAGAGAGTAGTGATCAAATTATAACTCTTTATGTGATGCAGCCAGACTACTTTGTCACATTTATCATGCAACTGCATCACCAGACTCTCCCTAATCCTGCCTGGCCTCAATAAGGAAATGAAGGAGCTAATGGGGCAGACACTCCAATATCTGAGTACCTGTTCGGGGATAAGCTGCAGGACAAGAATTGAAGAACACACCTGCAAGACCTCTAACGCAGTGCTGAAGCGGAACAACCAGGTGAAACTAGCAACACGCCCGAGGCACTCACCACAGAGGCGCCAGCCGCGACGTCGGCGTCGGGGACAAGAATGCGTCTAGCTCAGGTAGAAACTGGAAGATTACAGTATTTCACTGAAGTCTGGAATAATGTTACCACCTATCCAACAATACAATGATTGGATCAAGGGTTATAAACTACTTACACTTTTATGAAATTCCAGTTCAAACTTCCATTCTTAAAAACAATAACTTCAGTCAGAAGAAAGTAATCTTATTTTATGGAAATTAATAAACTCGTGTATTGAATGATGTTTATCCGCAGATATTCAATTTTTATCCAGCATATTTTTGCATCCAAAATCAGATGGCACTTGGATTTATATTAAATCTCAAAAAACTTAATAAATATATTAATACACATCACTTCAAACTAGAAGACTTATGGACAGCAACCAAACTCATGACCCCAGGTTGATTTTTGGCAACTATAGATTTGAAAAATGCACCATGCCCACGGTGCATTGTTATTTTAATTGTGTCTGTAATTGCGGGTATCTAAGTGCTACACTTCTTACCCATAAAAAATATGATAGATTTCTCCGGTATCAGTTTCAAGATACATTGTAAGTTTACATGCCTTCCATTTGGGCTTAGCATAGCACCATAATGTATTCACAAAGATTATGAAGCCAGTTATGTGTCACCTGAGGCCATTGGGGTTACTTTTCTATACGGTGATATTTTGTGCCTTGCTGATTCTTATACTAAGTTTTTTCTTAAAAAATCTAGGGTTTATTATCAATACTAAAAAGAGTGTCTTAGAACCCAGACAATGCTGTCAGTATATAGGATTTCTGTTAGATTCAGTTCAATTTAATATCTCACTTCGTCGGAAGAAGATAGATAAATTTCATCCCTAACTTATTAAATAATTTTAAGTCTAAGAGGATATGCAAAATAGTAGAATTTGCTCAGTTGCTAGGTAAAGGTATCCTTGTTGCTGCTTGCCCAGCAGTGGAATATGGTTGGCCTTACACCAAGGTTATGGAAAGTAACAAAACAACAATGAAAATTACAAGGCTCTGCTACCTATCACAAGAGGAATTAGGATAGGACTAGTAGAACAGTATAAAACTATTTGACCTTGTTCTAGAAATATTTTCTGATGCTTGACAAACTGGCTGGGGTCTGGTATGTAATGATGTCAGAAGCCATGGGCATTGGGCAACTGATGATAAAAAGTTTCATATAAATTACCTTGAACTACTAGCAGTATTTATAGGGCTCAAAATATTTGCAAGCACACTCAGACACTGTGAAATTTTACTTAGAATTAAATAGATAACACAACAGCCATAGCCTACATCAATAAAATGGGTGGCACTCGTTTTACCCACCTTAATAATTTAGCCAGAAAGTTGTGGCAACGGTGTGAGGAAAGACACATTTGGATCTATGCATCTTACATCAGTTCTAAAGAAAACACTATCGCAGATCTCTAATCTAGGCATCCAAACAGAAATTGAATGGAAGTTATGTGATGTAGCCTACAAGACTATTATTGTTTAACCTCAGATTGATCTGTTTGCAAACAAGTTTAATACTAATTGTCAGAATTATATATCAGGCACTGTCAAATGGTATGGTGATTTCTTTTATACATTACCACCATTTGCACTTATTAGTAAGATGTTACAAAAAAAAAAAAAAAAAAAAAGAGGGGAAGGGGCAACAGGCATTGTTGTAGTACCTTGGTGGCCCTCACAATCATGGTTTCCCTTATTTGAGCCCATGGTTATATAATAATGGAACCCCATCATAAAAGCGATATGAGTCTGCTTTGAATCAGGGGATTTCCTATTGTCAGAACCAAGATATTGACCCTCTCCTAGACTCAGTTCCCACTGTGATATCTTTGCTGACTAAAATTTAATAAGGGCTGTCATATAGCTCACTCAATACCATTACGTTAGTTATTTCCCTAGTTCTAGGGTTATTTCCCACATTGGCTCAGATGACCGACTGTCAAGGTTCTTCAGAGATTTATTTAGGTTAAGACCTAAGAACCCCAAATATGAAGTAGTATGGGATCTCAGTATTGTTTTGAATTATTTGTCTAAACTATTTCCTAATGAAATCCTTAGTCTAGAACTAATTACCAAAAAGTTAATTACCATAATAGCCCTTATAATAGCACACAGAATTCAAACCTTGTCCCTCATAAGTATACTGATAACATTTCTTATAATCAGGATAATTATTAACATAAAAATTCCAGAAATTATTAAAATCTCTGAACCTGGTAGATATCAACCCAATTTGATATTACCATTTTTTTAAGGAGAATTTGTCTGTGTGCCCTGCTACTACCCTTTTGTTCTATTTAGATATTACAGAAAATATAAGACAAGATTATAAATCACTAATTATAACTAAGTATAAGAAAACCATATCATGCCGCCACTACTGCAACTATTAGTAGGTGGATAAAACAAATTCTGGAATAAATACTCCTAAATTCACATCACACAGCACAAGGCACGATTCTGCATAAAATGCCTCTGAAGTGGGTATTAATATTGAAGTTATAAGAAAAGCAGCTGGTTGGACCACAAGTTCCTCAACTTTTGCTTGCTTTTTTTATGAGAACTATAGTTAGTGATTCTAATGCTTTTGCACAATTAAGCAGTGTGTTCTAGTCTATAAACTATAAAACACACTGTTTGTTATTATTGGTTGATTAAATTTAATGTCAATGGTTACTGTCTGATTAAAGTAAGTATGTTCTATAAAAGATTATTACGATACTGGTTGACACTAGAGTTAGAGAAAATTTATGTTATTTTACCTTTTATTTAAGTAAATGTGTAATTAGTACCCAAGTAATAATACTCAGAATAGTATGTTATGCTGCAGCATAACATACTATTCTAACAATGCATTGTTCAATGATTAAAAGATGTTGATTATATTACCAACACAACTTCTTTGAACATCTACAAGTACTAAATGAGGACGAGATTACGGAGCATAATTATATAGATCGGACTAACTTACCTAGTGACGTCCGATCCTTAATTATGTGAAGTAATCTCGTCCTCATTGTATCCCAACCCTTCCCAGAAGATCAGCCTACTTATATGTGTTTTAAAGTGTCTTATCTACACCCCTTTTTAAAGTTGTGTTGACTAATGTATCGGGACTACGATAGATAACCGTATCGGTCATCTTGAAGTCCCGATCATGTGCTTTGAAAGAATGAGTTGACAGATGTCAGACAGAGCGCGCCAAGACCGGACCACAGACAACATTTTCATGTTGATGAAATCGATTCATCTTTAAAAAATGTGATAGCGAGTTAGCAGGAAGTGCAAACTACAAGTACTAAATGAGGACGAGATTACTTCACATAATTAAGGATCGGACGTCACTAGGTAAGTTAGTCCGATCTATATAATTATCTACGAAATGTCGTTATTCTTTTTCCTTTTATAAAACACTAGCGGACGTCACGCGGTTTCACCCGTGTAGTTCCCGTTCCCGTGGGAGTACGGGGATAAAATATAGCCTTTGTTACTCAGGGTGAATTTAGCTTTCTATTGGTGAATGATTTTTTGAAATCGGCGCAGTAGTTTTGGAGTTTATTCATTACAAACATACACACTCAAAACACAAAAATACAAATCTTGCCTCTTTCTAATATTATAGTGTAGATTTGCCCACGTTATTATTTCTTTGAATAATTAAATGTGGTTTCAGTCGTGGTTTATATTTAGATTGTTTATAAAAAAATATAGACGCGACGGAAGACTGTCGGCAAGGCTTTGTTTTACTTTACAGCAAAAGCTGAAAGGCCTGAGGTACGAATATAGCTATTCCAAGCAAAAGTGCGTATTTTATGAGAGAGTGCAGGTTTCTCAGCCCTCTCAACCGAGAGTTTATGATTTGCCTAAGTAAATTATTTATAAAAACATGGCGCAAAAAGGGAATACGTAAATAAATTAGATGTTTTACCCAACAAATCGTTTATATTTACATACGCAATTGTACACGTACTAAATGTAATTCAGTAGCAACGACAAATTCCCTAAAACGCAAAACCACCCTCATCCAAACAATATGAAACGGCAAAAACAGGAAACAGAACGTTTACAGGATTGTCGGTGTATAAAAAGCGATTTTCTACATAGTCGGGTTGGCGGCGTAATGGTCCGCGCAAAGAGTGTCGTCCGTATTTCGCAGTATCGAGTTCACGCTTGCTCTCTCCAAATAAATTACCACCCAGATTGACCTAGAAAGCTTCTGGCTGTGCGGAACAATGATCTGCACTACGTTCGATAAAATCTGTTGATTTATTTACGGTTCCCTATGAAAAGTACTACGACTGTGACGGAGTCGTTGTGGGCGATAATCGTTCGTTTCGTATGCCCCTTATGTTTGGTTGACACTAATCTTCTGTCTGCTTTATAGTTCGTAGAATGTCTCGTAGATGGAGGACACAGATAACTCCGTCGTGAATTATGCTGTCGCTCGCAAATTAAATAAGTATAAATAGGGTCGAGGAATTAAGCCAATTTGAACAAATATAAGACAGCTAAAGTTTATGATTGATTGCGATTCGCGACCTATAAACTAATATTGTTGTCATATAAAAGTTACCAAATTCTGGCACACGTTCAACTACGTTTTAAAAAGTTTTCCCGGTATAAACTGAGGTCAATAAATTCCAGTTAAAAATCGGATGATACCGTTTAGTTACTTTATACCAATATTCAAGTAATTCGGTTATAATTTGTAGTTATTTGCAGCGTTGAATTGAATTCCGAATGCGTTGCGTGACGCAATTTTCTCGTGTATTTATGGCAAATGTTGGCGTGAAATATTTAGAAGTTTTGTCGTCTATATGGAAATAACAGCTGAGATATTTCTTGGTTTCTGAGTCCTCGGAAGCCTTCAAAAAAGAAAACTTGGTGCGCTAATTTCAAATAAAATAAAGTAAGTTTACATTAGAATAGAATATTCTTTATTAACATATAAGTAACTATCATAAAAGAAATCATTTCGCATAGGGTGACAGAATGGACAAGACATGGGTGGTGACATTATGATCTAAGAATAAAGGAAAATAGGTACCTACTTATGTTGGTTGTTTATTTTGCCGGCTAGTTGTGAGTTGTGACTGTGCAGCCGTTTGAGCAGCAACTTACGAACAGTAGGTCGTGAGTTCGAACCCAGGCAGGCGCATTACTTTGTGTAATTTATTTCATTACCGCACTGCTCTCAAAACGGTGAAGGAAAACATCGTGAGGAAGCCGGCATGTCCTAGAACCAAAAATTAGAAATATGTGACATCCACCAATCCGCACTGGGCCCGCGTGGTGGATTATAGCCCATTCCCTCTCATAGAGACCTGTGTCCCAGCAGTGGGAACATTAATAGGCTGATGATAATCAGCCTAATGGTGGCTCTGGAAAATGAAATAATCAGCTTACTACGTTATTTGTCCGGCGGCGGTTGGTTGACCATCCGTCATGTTTATGTAATACACCGATTAATAATCGTTGATAAATCTTAATCAGCTTTCGAATTAAATATTATGTTTTGAATGGAACTAGGAGCAATCTAGCAGACAGTATCAGACTTATTTTCATTAATTATTTATATTCGCTTAGCTATTTGCATTTTAAGGGTTCCGTTTCCAAAGGGTAACCAACGGGATCCTATTACTAAGCCTCCGCTGTCCGTCCGTCAGTCTGTCTGTCAGCGTCTATATGTCATGATCCGTAATAGGTAGACAGTTGAAATTTCACAGAATGTGTTTTTATGTTGCCGCTATAACAATAAATCATCATCATCTGCTGAGCCTTTTCCCAACTATGTTGGGGTCGGCTTCCAGTTTTACCGGATGCAGCTGAATACCAGTATTTTACATGGAGCGACTGTCTGTCTGACTTCCACAACCCAGTTAGTACCGGGTAATGCGATACCCCTTGGTAAGACTGGTTGTCAAACTTTTTTTGGGCCTCTGACTACCTAACGACTGTCAAAGATCTACAAATGACAGCCGGGACCAACTGCTCAACGTGCTTTCCGAGGTACGGAGGAAACTCGGTTTGCAATGGGTGGTCACCCATCCACAGACCAACCTAGGCAAGCACAGCTTAACCTAACGATCGACCCGAGCGGCTGTTATTATTTAGCCACGAGCTCCTCAACATATAACAATAAAAATAAATTAATGATTGAAGCCGGCTCCCTTAATTCGATAGTAGGAACCGGAACCCTTCATGCGCAAGTCCGACTCACACTTAGCCGGCTTTTTTATATCGCAATCTGAGAATCAAGTAATTATTTACTTGGACATTACCAATAGAGGCTTGACATAAATGCTGATTAGATTTGACATGGTGATAAAATCCGGATTAGGTCAACCACTGAATGATTTAATCAACGATTGAATATCTTATTCAAATCAATATTCTATAGGATCGATTACATCATTATCCTAATCGTTATCATTATCGATCTACTAACTGCTTGTAACGATAATCGTAAATAGGCACGTGCGGTCGTCTTGAATAAAAAGTCGCTGGGTAATATAGAAAGCTTCGACAAAGCGCCCGTTGATCAATAAACGATAAGATACCAGCATTTATGTTAAGAAAATCTACGGTTATATCTCAATATTGTATATAGAAATACCTATGATCGCAAGAACAAATATTATTCGATAAAGGTGTATAATTCGGCATAACTCCGGGGTTTGAGCGCATGAAATGTATGAATTATGTATGTACGGTTCGGGAGTACGGGCGCCCCGGACAGCGATACCCGCTAATAATGTTACTACGAAACTCGCCGTGCCTTTACGTCATAGTGATATACCTTGATGGAGAGTATTTTGATAACGTATTTTTTATGATGTTGCTTTATAGGGTGTAAAAAACCTCTTAACGAAGCCGAAAGCCACTTGTTCTCCCTATCATTACGATCATTTTTTTGTTCCACACCATACCTGGGAACCTTCTAGTTACGGAGATATTAGGGGTGAAAGTATTAACAACATTTTCACAAGTTTTTTTTAAATACGTGTTTTTAGTGTAAGATTTTTACTTTAAACACCTTCACGATCCCCATACTATTCAATCCATCCATCAGCACAATATTTTAAGTGCGTTACATTGATTCCTACCGAAAAATGTGATTTTTCATCCCAGAAAAAAGTCATTTCCCAGCAATGTTTTTTGCTTAGAGTTATTTAGTTTGATGTACCGAATGCTTGGTTGACGGCTTCGTGATGAGGTTGTTTACACCCTGTATAGTTTATTTTTATTTGTTTGTAGATAAAGAAAAAGTGTTAAAAGTACCCAGCTACAGAGGCATCTTGTTTGTATAGTACCTAGTTTTATTTCTAAAAATGTCCATAAGTAATAGAAACCTGCCCAAACAACACATTATATAAAGTAAACATTATCGGGCAGCCTTCGGCACGGTTAGGTTAAAAAGAGCCCATTGTAAACAAGCATCAAAATCAAGGTTTAATAAATGTAGGTGGGTCAATGACCGCTATTCTCATCTTAACTGGCACCAACTATACACAGTTGAAATTTTCACAGATGATGTATTTCTGTTGCCGCTATAACAACAAATACTAAAAACAGAATAAAATAAATATTTAAGTGGGGCTCCCATACAACAGTGTTTCTTTTTGCCGTTTTGTCCAATGTTGTTTAGATAATGGTACGGAACCCTTTGTGCGCGAGTTCGACTCACACTTGGCCGGTTTTTTTTTAAATAAAGTAAAGTAAAAGTAAAAAAGTAAAAAGTTTTTATTTTGGAACATAGACAGTTGGCACAATTACAGTGGAAACGATGATAGCTACAAAAGTTTATAACTATGTCGCAACTATCAACGCCCATATAAACAAGAAAACAATTATTCCAGACTTAAACTATAAGTACAATATAAGCAACATTGGGGTAAGCTTTCGTAAAAAAAGGGGGTGGGGTGGAAGTGTGTGCGTGAGTGTGTGTGTGTGGTTGTATGGAGTGTGCGGTGTATCAGTTTGTGAGTGAGTTTGTGTGTGTGTAAGTGTTTTTGCTAGTTAAGTTTCCACAATCTTTTCAGTTGCGTCATATGACAATGATTTCAACCATTCAGTCAACTCCTTTCTCAAGAGACTACGGGGTAAATGATAAATATAGAGCGTCAGAGTACAAGTATAAAATGTTGTAACTTTACCTACCTTAAATACCCCCAAGTGGCGAAGGTTCCATATAACTCGATTCCTAGCGGATTCCCTTTGAAAATGGCACAGTCAGTATTCTATAGACAAATAATATAATCACGTTAAAGATATGTACTTCAGCTTACCTCTTACAAAAGTTGACCCTTCGCTACTGAATTACCCCCATGACCCCTGTACTATTGAATGCATCCATCAGCACAATGTTTTGAGTGTGTTTCCTTGAATCGTCCTACCGTAAACAAAGAATTTTCACCCCAAAAAAAAGATTCCTAGAATAATTTTTTCCCCAGATTTATTTAGGTTGATGTACAGAATGTTTCGTTGAAGATTTCTTGGGAGCTTGGGAGGCCTTCGCAATTATACCTTTAGGAACCATCTACGTTAATAATATTATATTATACTATAATAGGTTATCATCATCTGCCTATATAGCCTTTTCCCAACTATGTTGGGCTCGGCTTCGATGCAGCTGAATACCAGTATTGTACAAGGAGCGACTGCCTATCTGACCTCCACAACCCAGTTTATAGTACTGGGTAATACGATACCCCTTATTAAAACTGGTTACCAGACTTTTTGGGCCACTGACTACCAGTAACGACTGTCAAAGATCTACAAATAACAGCCGGGACGGGGGTGAAATTGACCAAAATACTAATATTAGCATGGATTAGGAAAAAAGCAAATTTTATCTAGCCTAGGGTAATTTAGGAACAGTCACATGTCACCAACAGTTGAACGTGCTTTCCGAGGCCGGAGGAAACTCGGTATGTAAGGGTGGTTACCCATCCACGGACCCACCTAGGCAAGCACGGCTTAACCTAAAGATCGACCCGAGCGGCTGTTATTATTTAGCCACGAGCTTCTATATTCCTATAATATACTAGGTAAGATATGATTATGCTTCTACGGTAGTTGCCTTTCTATTTCTGGCAATTGTTGGATACAACCAATCTTTTAGATAGCCCTTTGAACCATTGAAAGGTCAGACCTTTTTTTAGCGAGACCACACCAGTGGTTAATAAGGAAACCGCCCGTATTACTCATACTACAATATTTATTCGTTTCTACGATATAAAGATGGTGATTTGTATTAGAGTAGTATGCTCACGTAGCAACGTTTCCTTACAATAATTCAAATGGAATGGGTATGTATTATACATGGCTGTTTCCGTTATTTTTTGGCGTCATTCCACAATTCTCAGTTTATTATACGCTTTGAAGAATCTCTCATTTTTCAGTAGTGCGTGTTTGTTTAAAAATCTTAAATCAGTTTAAAAACAATGCTCGAAAAAAAAAAGGGTTGTGCCTCATTTATCAATACGGAATCTATCAAAATGGAGAGTGCTGTCGATCCTACCGCATGCTATAGCACTTCCACTCTCTTTCTCGCTCTAATAAATGACGTTCTAGTCTCCGTGCAAATAGACGAGGTTCAACCCTGAACATTAAGTCTTGGATGTAACCGAAAGTTTTCTTTTCAATAGTGCAAATGGTCTAACATCTTGGTAAATATAGCGTGTTTGAACATTAAGTCGAGGAAGAACTTCGTTTAGATGCATGACTTTGTTGACATTATAGGTTTATAGCTCTCGAGACTTCACAACGACCGATCTGACGACCGCACAAACCTCGGAATTAAAGCTCGCGTAACATTTATCTATACTAATAATATTACTAAAAGGTAAAATTTGTTTGTAAGTATGAAAGTTTGTATGTAGGCGGTAATCTCCGGAACTAAAGACCCAATTCCAAAAATGCTTTCACTGGCAGTAAGCTACATTATTCGTGGATGCTATAAGCTATAACTATATTTATATCATGCATATTAGCCGAGCTATCGCAATTTTTACGAACGAAATCGGAGGCGAAGTGCTAGTAATTAAACAAAATAGAGACGGTTTGAGTTTACCAGATTAAAAACTATAGTTGGTGCCAGTTAAGATGAGAATAGCGGTCATTGCCCTTTTCATAATATCTCTTCGGACGAACCAAAACAAATAAACCATGTATCGTTTTTCATTACAAAAAATGTTGAAGAGCACTACAGATGACGATTTAAGACTTGAGCAGGCTTATTTGAGCAGGCTTATTTTTGGTTTTCAAAGTTAAGAAGTTTAATAAATGTAGGTAGGTCAATGACCGCTATTCTCATCTTAACTGGCACCAAGTGTACACGTCACAAGGTACGGTAGCGAAAATTTAATTCAATTTTCATTAAAGTGAATGATATGGAACCAATTCAACGTGTCCATCGACAAAATGAGCGTGCCGCGTGTAAACTGAGTACCAAGCTATTAATGTCGGTTTCGTATAGCGGCCATGGTGTTAAGGTATTCGTTCACTTATACGATAAATTCACATGAGGTTCTGCTGTTTACTAACTAAACTTAAGTAAGAATAGTGATGTCGTTTATTTAAAGGAAGATTGAGAAAAAGGCATTAATGGAAAATATCATCAGAGGTGTACGGTACACCTATACTATACACCACGAAAATTTTGATGCTGAAAACAGTATTTTGTATACTTTATTTTTTTTTCAACAGTAAAAAGTATAATGTAGTGAAAAACAGTAGTTTTTAACAGTATAGTTGGCAACCCTAGGTGTACCCAATAGTTCACTCACATTTCCCCAGTTATGTTTAAGTCCCATAAAAGTGGGCGTGCCTATCGCCATCAACCGGGCACAAATCTAGACTCCGTGGTTACTTGTAACAGATCTTCTTGATCCTATTAAAATAAAAGGATAAGCAGACTTGTTCAAATACAATTTTAATTTAGGAATGATAAAAAATACAGCTAGTTATAAAAAACTACCTAGCACGCACTCAGTTTTAAAGTTTATGCACTTAGATGGACAATAATGAGTTTACCACACTGTAAGAACGGGAACAGGCGTCAGGGTAGCAGGTCGATACCGGAGTAACCTTGAAGTTGTGCTCTGAAGCAGTAGAAACGGCGGCAGCGCAGATCTCAGAGTTCACTAGGACAGCTCAGCAGCAAGACAGTGCAGAACTCAGGGCCAGACGTAGGACAGCCCTGCGAGACCAGTAGACGGACAGGCACGTAGTGGGAGTGGGATACGTGGGAGTAGAAGTCCCAGGAGAAACTTTCGTTGGATCCCCTGGACAGTTTAAGAATCTCACCGCCAAAACCAAGCTGCTCTCTGATACCCTCAAATCAGATTTCCAGAGTAGACTTTTCAGCCGTCCGTCAGCTCGTTTCTCCCAAAGTTGTCTTCTTCTTTCAAATCTTAGTTTTCTTAGTGTGGCCATCATCTCAACTGACAAGTGTAGTCGGCCAGGACGTATACATGAGTGCGTAAAGAATTTTATAAATATAATCATTTAATATTAAGTTATTAAACAATCGTAATAATTTATAAAATACATTGGCTAAGCATATTAATAAAAATAATTTAAATTATACAAACCAAAAAGAGAAATCATAGAGCTAGACCATAGACTGAGCAGAAAGAGAATTAAAAAACTAACTGACAGTTTGACAATTTGACGCTTGACGTAAATATCACAACATGAAAATTATAATAATATTTTATTTCAGCTATTTCCAAGTTAAAGAATCGTATTTAAATCGATTTGCTGAGTGTAGATATATAAACAAATAAAAAGCATGATAAATAGTATTATGAATGATGAATATGAAGCATATAAGTATAGCATAATACTATATTTCCCCATTTAAATACGATTCTTTAACTTGGAAATAGCTGAAATAAAATATTATTATAATTTTCATGTTGTGATATTTACGTCAAGCGTCAAAATGTCAAACTGTCAGTTAGTCTTTTAATTCTCTTTCTGCTCAGTCTATGGTCTAGCTCTATGATTTCTCTTTTTGGTTTGTAAAATTTAAATTATTTTTATCAATATGTGTTTAGCCATTATATTTTGTAGATTATTACGATTGTTTACTAAATAACTTAATATTAAATGATTATATTTATAAAATTCTTTACGCACTCATGTATATGTCCTGGCCGACTACACTTGTCAGTTGAGATGATGGCCACACTAAGAAAACTAAGATTTGAAAGAAGGACACTACTTTGGAGAAACGAGCTGACGGACGGCTGAAAAGAGGACTCGAAAATCTGATTTGAGGGTATCAGAGAGCAGCTTGGTTTTGGCGGTGAGATTCTTAAACTGTCCAGGGGATCCAACGAAAGTTTCTCCTGGGACTTCTACTCCCACGTACCCCACTCCCACTACGTGCCTGTCCGTCTACTGGTCTCGCAGGGCTGTCCTACGTCTGGCCCTGAGTTCTGCACTGTCTTGCTGCTGAGCTGTCCTAGTGAACTCTGAGATCTGCGCTGCCGCCGTTTCTACTGCTTCAGAGCACAACTTCAAGGTTACTCCGGTATCGACCTGCTACCCTGACGCCTGTTCCCGTTCTTACAGTGTGGTAAACTCATTATTGTCCATCTAAGTGCATAAACTTTAAAACTGAGTGCGTGCTAGGTAGTTTTTTTATAACTAGCTGTATTTTTTATCTTTCCTAAATTAAAATTGTATTTGAACAAGTCTGCTTATCCTTTTATTTTAATAGGATCAAGTAGATCTGTTACAAATTGGCGCCCCCCGTAAAATCAACTCGAACCCACTCATTTATTTTCAAAATTCTAAAAAAACTAGCACTAGTATTTCTTTTTGGACTTCTTATTTGGCTTACCTACTCTTTTTAATATTAACTTAACTTATTTTTCTTCTTCAGCTCTCCTGTTAAAGACTCTTTTATTCGACTCAACTCTTCTACACCTAAACATCATCTAGGTACTCTTCACCACTACACACATACTGATATCGAAAGATAATTGGCACCCTTTCGGCCTCTTGGGAGTGTTAACCCACTTGTGAGCACTAACAAGGTTGGAGACTGGCATACTCTACGACGTACTATTGGAGAATATCCTGTGGACATTTTTACAAACCTATACATCTACGTAACTCCTATTACAAATACTTCACTATCCTCCTACACACTTATTATATATATTTATACATATTTCATCTGGGAATCATACCAAAACAAGTTCAGTTACGTGGGCTCTTAAAATATTTTTCAACTTACCTTACCTTTGGTTGCTAGGTAACAGGCCATGGAGTATTATGGGCATGGAGTACTAGTCTTTTTTGCGCGGTGGCAAAAATAGGTACTAAAGTATAACAAACTTTACGGTGGCAATCATGTATACTACACTTTATGCTTTAGTTCCGAATTTTACCACCAACACAAATAAGTTTTTCTTGGTTTACGATTTTTAATTTTCTTTTCTTGTATTATCATTAAATCGATCCTCTTTAGACTCTAATGTCTTACTCTTAAATTTTTAAACACTTTTGGACCGTGTCCAACACTCAGACTCTCTTGACGTTTTACTCGGAGCTTACCGGCTACTGTATTGCGGGAGCTGCCCTTACGTTTACTCGGAGCTTACTTACTGCTGCCCTTGACGTTTAACTCGGAGCTTACCGACTACTGTATAACGGGAGCTGCCCTGACGTCTACTCGGAGTTTACTGTCTGCGGTGTTGTGGTTCTGACCTGACCCCTCTTTCCCTCCTTCTCTCTTAAACTCCATGGGTACTTGAATGCCTTCATCCACTACAAGTTGGCTACTTTAGAATCCTATTTCAGAACTCAGATCCTATATATTCCAAGTTTATGTTCTTTTACACTGTTTTGCTATCCTTATACTAGTATTTTGCTATTTTCATATACTTACTCATGACTCATCTCTTTCTTCTTTCCTTCTTCTATAATAGAGTTCTTTTCGATTTATTAAAACTCTATTTATTTTATAATTCGTTCATCGGCTCATTAAAAGATTATTTTGTAATCTTTCCTCATATCTATTCTTTTCTACAAGTTAGTATGTCTAATTTGTTTCTAACTATCAACTCTAAAAGTTGATTGGAGCGGATGACAACTCCATAAAAATAAGCCCTTGTTAACTATCAACTCTAAAAGTTGATTGGAGCGGATGACAACTCCATAAAAATAAGCCCTTGTTAACTATTGACTCTAAAAGTCGATTGGAGCGGCTGACAACTCCATAAAAATAAGCCCTTGTTAACTATTGACTCTAAAAGTCAACTAAATATCAACTAAAGTTGATTAGGAGCGGATGACAACTCCGTTAAAAATAAGCCTTTGTTAAAATCTTTCTATTTTCATCTCATTAGTGGTTTTAGACGCGAGCGGATTACAACTCCTAAAATAAGCCTTAAAGTTATTGATTTATCAGGTTGAGTAGTGATCATTGAATGTGAATCCTACCTGACCTAACTTCGTAAGATGTCGGTGTGTTTGAGTGAGTTATGTAAGTTTTGTGAATGCTGTAATACTTTAACTTTAGCAAAATTTTTGTTCTAGGCCAAAAATTTTCTCGGGGTCGTTGGGGAAATATAGTATTATGCTATACTTACGCTTCATATTCACCATTCATAATACTATTTATCATGCATTTTATTTGTTTATATATCTACACTCAGCAAATCGATTTAAATACGATTCTTTAACTTGGAAATAGCTGAAATAAAATATTATTATAATTTTCATGTTGTGATATTTACGTCAAGCGTCAAAATGTCAAACTGTCAGTTAGTCTTTTAATTCTCTTTCTGCTCAGTCTATGGTCTAGCTCTATGATTTCTCTTTTTGGTTTGTAAAATTTAAATTATTTTTATCAATATGTGTTTAGCCATTATATTTTGTAGATTATTACGATTGTTTACTAAATAACTTAATATTAAATTATATTATAAAATTCTTTACGCACTCATGGATATGTCCTGGCTGACTACACTTGTCAGTTGAGATGATGGCCACACTAAGAAAACTAAAATTTGAAAAAGAAAGACTACTTTGGGAGAAACGAGCTGACGGACGGTGGAAAGGTCTACTCTGAAATCTGATTTGAGGAGTATCAGAGAGCAGCTTGGTTTTGGCGGTGAGATTCTTAAACTGCCCAGGGGATCCAACGAAAGTTTCTCCTGGGACTTCTACTCCCGATGTTCGGAAGCTAACTACGTGCCTGTCTGTCTACTGGTCTCGCAGGGCTGTCCTACGTCTGGCCCTGAGTTCTGCACTGTCTTGCTGCTGAGCTGTCCTAGTGAACTCTGAGATCTACGCTGCCGCCGTTTCTACTGCTTCAGAGCTTTACTTCAAGGTTACTCCGGTATCGACCTGCTACCCTGACGCCTGATCCCGTTCTTACAGTGTGGTAAACTCATTATTGTCCATCTAAGTGCATAAACTTTAAAACTGAGTGCGTGCTAGGTAGTTTTTTATAAGTAGCTGTATTTTTTATCTTTCCCCTTTATTAAAATTTAATTGAACAAGTCTGCTTATCCATTTATTTTAAATAGGAGTAAGTAGATCTGTTACAAATTGGCGCCAATTATCTTTCGATATCAGTATGTGTGTAGTGGTGAAGGGTACATAATTTATTTGTAGAAGAGTTGAGTCGAATAGAAGAGTCTTTAACAAGAGAGCTGAAGAAGAAAAATAAGTTAAGTTAATATTAAAAAGAGTAGGTAAGCCAAATAAGAAGTCCAAAAAGAAATACTAGTGCTAGTTTTTTTAGAATTTTGAAAATAAATGAGTGGGTTCGAGTTGATTTTACGGGGGGCGCCAATTTGTAACAAATCTACTTGATCCTACTCATTTATTTTCAAAATTCTAAAAAAACTAGCACTAGTATTTCTTTTTGGACTTCTTATTTGGCTTACCTACTCTTTTTAATATTAACTTAACTTATTTTTCTTCTTCAGCTCTCTTGTTAAAGACTCTTCTATTCGACTCAACTCTTCTACAAATAAACATCATTTATGTACTCTTCACCACTACACACATACTGATATCGAAAGATAATTGGCGCCCAACGTGGGGCGCCAATTTGTAACAGATCTTCTTGATCCTATTAAAATAAAAGGATAAGCAGACTTGTTCAAATACAATTTTAATTTAGGAATGATAAAAAATACAGCTAGTTATAAAAAACTACCTAGCACGCACTCAGTTTTAAAGTTTATGCACTTAGATGGACAATAATGAGTTTACCACACTGTAAGAACGGGAACAGGCGTCAGGGTAGCAGGTCGATACCGGAGTAACCTTGAAGTTGTGCTCTGAAGCAGTAGAAACGGCGGCAGCGCAGATCTCAGAGTTCACTAGGACAGCTCAGCAGCAAGACAGTGCAGAACTCAGGGCCAGACGTAGGACAGCCCTGCGAGACCAGTAGACGGACAGGCACGTAGTGGGAGTGGGATACGTGGGAGTAGAAGTCCCAGGAGAAACTTTCGTTGGATCCCCTGGACAGTTTAAGAATCTCACCGCCAAAACCAAGCTGCTCTCTGATACCCTCAAATCAGATTTCCAGAGTAGACTTTTCAGCCGTCCGTCAGCTCGTTTCTCCCAAAGTTGTCTTCTTCTTTCAAATCTTAGTTTTCTTAGTGTGGCCATCATCTCAACTGACAAGTGTAGTCGGCCAGGACGTATACATGAGTGCGTAAAGAATTTTATAAATATAATCATTTAATATTAAGTTATTAAACAATCGTAATAATTTATAAAATACATTGGCTAAGCATATTAATAAAAATAATTTAAATTATACAAACCAAAAAGAGAAATCATAGAGCTAGACCATAGACTGAGCAGAAAGAGAATTAAAAAACTAACTGACAGTTTGACAATTTGACGCTTGACGTAAATATCACAACATGAAAATTATAATAATATTTTATTTCAGCTATTTCCAAGTTAAAGAATCGTATTTAAATCGATTTGCTGAGTGTAGATATATAAACAAATAAAAAGCATGATAAATAGTATTATGAATGATGAATATGAAGCGTAAGTATAGCATAATACTATATACTACTGAGTAATTATTAATGAAAAAACCCAGTAACACTTTGCCCAACCCGGAAATCGTACCCAGGACCACATGCTCAGCATGCAGTCGCGCTTGAGACCACTAGACCAACGAGGCAGTCAGTTTTAAGAAGTCAATTTAAATTTTATATTGTGACAATTTCAGACTTGTACTTTAAATCTGTATTTCAGTAGCGAAGGGTCAATTTATGTAAGAGGTAAGCCGGAGTACATATCTTTAATGTGATATATTATTTGTCTAGATAGAATACTGACAGTGACATTTTTCAAAGGGAAGCCGGTAGGAATCGAGTTGTATGGAACCTTCGCCACTGCTGTATTTGATAGTTTTTCTTAATGTTATTTTAGGGGATTAGAAAAAAATAAATTCTATTAGTGCCAGCGATGTTGGTTATTTCAAAAACGTGTGGGATTCACATAGAACTACCGAAAATGTGTGGGATTCACATATAACTACCGAAAATGTTTGGGATTCACATAGAACTACCGAAAATGTGTGGGATTCACATAGAACTACCGAAAATGTGTGGGATTCACATAGAACTACCGAAAATGTGTGGGATTCACATAGAACTACCGAAAATGTTTGGGATTCACATAGAACTACCGAAAATGTGTGGGATTCACATAGAAGTACCGAAAATGTGTGGGATTCACATAGAACTACCGAAAATGTGTGGGATTCACATAGAACTACCGAAAATGTTTGGGATTCACATAGAACTACCGAAAATGTGTGGGATTCACATAGAACTACCGAAAATGTGTGGGATTCACATAGAACTACCGAAAATGTGTGGGATTCACATAGAACTACCGAAAATGTGTGGGATTCACATAGAACTACCGAAAATGTTTGGGATTCACACAGAACTACCGAAAATGTGTGGGATTCACATAGAACTACCGAAAATGTGTGGGATTCACATAGAACTACCGAAAATGTGTGGGATTCACATAGAACTACCGAAAATTTTATCTATGTTTCTCGACGGCATCGTAAAGCCAAGTCAGAGGCCCATGGGTGGCATAAAAACTCTGACACCAGATTAGGCACTAAGCACACGATAAAAAAAGACCGAAAATAATATATCAATCTTATTCTGAGTTGTAGAAATACGAACCGCTTTGAAAGCAATTGCTACTTGTCCAGGATCTCAGATTTCAGTAAGTGTCAATAAATACGCACTGCAATCGAATTTCGCACTATTTTATGTTAATTCGCTCAAGTGTTGGCACATGCGCCCATACTGCTAATGCGCATAATGATTGAAATGAATGACGCGATCATAATGCATAGCATTGCATTCTTCGTTGCGTTTGTTTTTACACTGCCGACTTCCGATACGTAGTCTGGAATAAATGCACGCTCTTCCATAGGAATTCAGACGGACAGACGGGCTAATTCTGTGTCTGCTACGCGGTCTGTACTATAAATAGACGCGTAACAACTTCCCGTAATTGTCTAAAGTTAGGGACGATAAGCGTTTTGGACACGATTGCTTTAATATTTTGACTGCCTTTATCAATGTAATTGGTTCAGTTAAATCTGAACTAGTGAACGTTTTGAGAAAGCTGTACCAAACTGGACACTATCTGGTCGAGTCACTGTTCAGTTAATAGGCTGCAAAATCTGATCACAGGCCTTGTGCTAGTCTTAACAATAGATTGGACAGTAAACTAAATTAAAAGGGATCATCATCTGCCTAGCATTTTCCCAACTATGTTGGATCGACTTCCAGGCTAACCGGATGCAGCTGAATACTAGCATTTTACATGGAGCGACTGCCTATCTGACCTCCACAACCCTAACTGGGTTCTGGTACTGGATAATACGATACCCCTTGGTAAGACTGGTTTTCAGACTTTATACTGGCTACCTAGCCAGTGGCCCATAAAGACAATAACGACTGTCAAAGATCTAGAAATGACAGCCGGGACCAACAGCTTAACGTGCTTTCCGAGGCAAAGAGGAAACTCGGTATGTAAGGGTGGTCACCCATCCACAGACCAACCTAGGCAAGCACGGCTTAACCTAAAGATCGACCAAAGCGGCTCTTATTATTTAGCCACGAGCTCCTCATTAAAAGGTCAAAGATATCCGATGCAAAATGTGAGCAAATAAATATTATTTAACCCGTATGCTCCCGGCCGTGCCTCCAGAGGCACGGTGCATTGTTATTTTAATTGTGTCTGTAATTGCGGGTATTGAAGTGTTAATATTGCAGTCACTTATACAGTCTCCTTCTGGGTACTACCTAAAACAAAACAAAGTTTGTCTTTGAAACTGCAATTGCCAATTTCTTTACTCTATTAGCAGTCTCGTCCCCAATCATCTGTTACACCGAAGTGCTCAAGAACCTTTACGGCGTAAGCGGTATTACCATGTATTACGTAGTGGGCGGGCGGCGTCATCGTGACGTCACACCGCCCGCCCACCACAACCTGCAGCTAGATTACTTTTTTATACTTTTCAACCTATTTGTTAATTTAGTCAGCAACACTGTGCAGATTTTGTCTCTTGATTTAAATATTTATGTGGGTTAAGTCAAGGTAAATTAAAGCAGTCTGAAAATACGGAAGTATTTTGGAATGTAGGTAAGTAAGTCTTCCTGCTACATTTTACTTTAGAGACATATCATTGTGCTGTAGAATAAGTCCTGGGATGAGTTAACAGAAGTCCGGTTGATAGCAATAAGCTTGCTCTTATTATACAAATTCACATTAATTTAATAATATCTCTTCACTAAACATGACTTAATAAGTGCAGCTTAAAACTAAGGTACAAAAGTTTGTGAGAGACTGGTTGGTAGATTTTCTAACTGGGTTTATGTATAACATTAGTATAGTATATAATGTATATTTAGCCACTACGTCACTATTTCCATTATTTCTAAATCAATCCTCAATGCCGAACCTTTCATTACCATGTAATTACTACCAAGCCTTTCATCCCCTAACGAAAATAACTACTACGTAACAATATCATTTTAGTACTGGAATAACAACGACATTGCAATTGATACGTGGGTTGTTATAAGCCTGACATTTTCAGTGAGTGGGCCGCTGCATTAATGGATTTTGACGAACCTATGTGCGAGTTACGACTGTTCCTAAAAGAAATAGAGTGGAAAAATAAAGGTTTGTAATGTAAATGAAAATATGAACTTATGTAAGGTCCTGAAAATGTTGATGAAACGAACTTTTGAATAGAATAGAATAGAAGAGAATATAATAGAATATATTTATTGTAAAAACATGAGTATACATCAAATAATATGTGCAAGGTATTAAAATAACAGGTAGATCTGCATGTTTTGCCATTAATGGCGTACAAAATAACATTATTTGGTTTAGAATAAATCATAAATTTAATTTGATTAGGAATATAAATACCTACTTACTTAGTGCAGAATTCTGCCAACAGGAAGGTTTATCATTGTCTGTGAGTATTCAATTCCATTTCTTATTTTCAATTTAATAAGGTCACATCCGTAGCCGTGTGGTATCCGGCAGGGTAGAATAGAACCAACCCATCACACTCACGGGTGTCGTATAAGGCGACTAATATCTGAGGCAGAACACCTCGCCTCCATAGACCAGAGAATGGGCAGCAGCGTTTTCTGTTAGTCTTTCATCACTGCGATCTCCAATCCGCCTGCCAAGCGTGGAGATTACGGCAAATTCCTCCCATCATGGGAGAGGCTTATGTCCAGCAGTGGACGTTATGGGCTGATGTAGTAGGTCACATCACTGCCTTGTTGGTCGTGTGGTCGCAAGTGCGAATGCTGAGCATCGGGTCCTGGGTCGGGCAACGTGTTATTGGGGTTTTCCATTAGGAATTTCTCAGTAGCAGCTACGGAGTCTGAATTTGTGCCCGGATGATGGCAATAGGCTCGCCCCCTATTACATGGGACTTAAACATAACTGGCGAAATGTAGGTGTACTAATAGGTATATCTGCCTATTGACGTATTAGTAGTTATGAAACTTAATTCAATCATCAACAGTTTTTCTCGAAAACTATCGTTCAATTTACAGATATATACCTATGAATTTAAAAAGGAAACCTTTTAAACAATAATTGGATGAACAGTTTTCCAATTGAAGTATGTACACTGTGGGCGGATCGTATATTCTGACATTTTCTTACACGTGGGAACACTTCAAGGCTCGTTCACACGGTAAGTTTCTCGCCGTTCTAATTACACTTTTGCATATACTGAAGAGGGAAACAAAAGTTTACCATTCAAAATTTCTTGAATTGTGAATTATTGTAATGTGTTAAAAACTCGATACTTTACTTGACTTTTATTTTGTAAATTAATATTTAAAAAAAATACTTTAACACATTGTTATAAACTTGATAAGGTCAGTGGGTTCTGAAGTACTCTACTCAAAAAAGATTCAGCGAAAGAGGTGAAAGTCTTTTAAAGTCCATACATGGTTCCAATATTGAAAAGGCTTTTCATCGTGGTTGGTAGTTCTTGATTTTCCCCCAAAATTCTATATTTTATATTTCTTAATTTCTCAAATTTTATAGCCGGGCCTTTTATAGAATCCCCAATCTAACAACGCTGCTTACGACATGCGTAATTATATATACATAAGGTTTACACGAGACAACTTTGTATCTTCTTTCGCGAAACTTCAATGTGCTTCAATAGTGTTAATGGGCCTTTGCGTAACAGCATCCGATTTGTTAGTGAATACTGAGAAGTACCAATAACAGTTTCGCGGAACAGACACTGTTGTTGATTCTGTTTCCAGGTATTTTCAGATAAATTGAACTAGCTATCACCGACATTCTTAGTAATTGTTGCTTTTGTAAGCTGCAAAGTAATTGTAGTTGGTATTTTGATGAATACCTAGTTCGTTCGGGATAATTTAATCAATAATGCTTATGCTGATGCTTATTATATACTGGCAGACTAAGCACTGCCTAACTTGCTGGGCAAAAAACATAAAATTCGGCACGAGAGTTAATTTTATAACGTCGTTGAGCAATAAGGGGATTTTTGAAAAAGCCACCACTGTATGGGTTTCATAAAGGGCGAATGTTTAATTAGAAGTTGTTGTTATTCGGCACAAGAGTTCTTTGCACATTTCGCCAATTATGTTTTAGTCCCATGTAAAAGGGGGGGCGAGCCTTTTGCTATCAAATAATTCACATCATCGTCATCTATAAAAAGCATTACACTTAAATCAATCACTCTTATTTGATAATTTCATAACTACAAAAAAGCATTACACTAGGGTCAGTCATATTCAACCATGATTGATTAAACAAACATAACAATGTTCGTACATAATTATATAACAAGCAAACAAAAGCGATGTTTAAAAATTTCTACGACAAGAATTTCATACATTTTAATATTATGCTAATTGAACGTTGTAAAGTCGATATTATTCGTTGATCCGAATTTTCGATATAAGGAAGCAGTATAATACCAATCAAGATACACGAATGATAAGGTAGCATTTTCATTAAACAGGTTTTGTTTATAAGATATGGAATAAATTATAATAAAAGTCGTGAATCTCGAGTTACATGAGAAATCGTGTGAAAAACTCCGCTTTAGTCATAAAATTGATAATAAAAAGAGATGTAAAATCACGGAATGACATTAAGAATGAACTTAAGTACGATTCTTTAGGAGTTCCGTGATGTAAAGAAAGCATTGAGCGAAAATAGCGATTTTGATCACAGTTAGTGCTAGTATAAGCTTTTTTCAATAAATCTAGTGCAGAGCGTTGAACTGAAGAGCTTTGATTGAAATCGTAAGTTTGCTCGGAATCTCGAATATTGAAGATTTGTGTCTTCCTTTTTCTAATCTATGCAAATATGTAGCGTGTTCTAAAAACAAGTTTCGTACGAGATTTTCAATTAAAGATACATCACATTCCTTCTTAGTGGGCATTACCAATTGTGTATGGAAAGATTTAAATAAATAATAACATTCGAGTAGCAATCAGTCACAGCTCCACGACAATAAAACAATAAATAAATCTCAGTGACGACTCTATCTTATTTTTTGTCGACATCTTGTCAACTTAATGTTTTTTTAATCAAACAAAAAGTTGTCTTATGTTTGAATAATACATTTGTTCACAGATAACTAATCAAGGCTTTACGACTGGCAATCTGATTAGGTTACTAAAATATTCAGCAGTCTTTTGTTTTGTTTTGTTAATGAAGACTCTATTATTGAATGCTTGTCAGATTTACTTATTGGATTTTTTTGCTTTTACTGTTTTATTTTGGATGATTAAAATTAGGTACTTATTTTTTATAACTATGCAGTTAAATATGAAATTATATTTATCTATGCAGTTAAATATGAAAATATATTTATGAGACATGACTTCCTGGGTTCGATTTTCGGGTCGTGCTATTGAGTTTTTCGATCAGGGATTTCTCAGCCCGGAGTCTGAATTCAGTAAACAGGCCTGAATTTAGAATTATGATTGGAAATAGGCACGCCCCTATTGTACATGGGATTTAAACAAACATATGGGTGGTTATTAACATGATATTGACAGAAACAAAAAGAGTTTTTTATGCTTGACCATTTATATGTTTCATTCGTCGTGTCATTTTTTAACACGACTGTACAATTTCTGCCGTAATGCGAATCTGCCGTAAAGCAAATGTCGTTAAGCGAATCTGTCCTAAGGCGAATCTGTCCTAAAGTGAACAAGGGGGAGAAATATAGGTATTTATCATTTATTGTGAAAAAAATTCAATTAGATTTTAGGATTTATATAACTATCTGTTTCTTATATTCATGTTTTAAAATCACAATACACAAACAAACAAATGGTAATTTAAACTCGATTCCGCAGTATGTCACAGGTCAATATACCCTTATCACCAAACGAGATATAAATAAAACCTTAGTTTAACATGACCTTTGTGTGGGTGTTGCTCCACTCTGACTGACCTTTGACCTTTCTACTGGGGAATACGTGGGAGTTGGCGGGAAATGCGAAATTCTGTCGCGGCCATATTGTTGTTACATAGAAACTTACCCGTATGGGTATTTTTGGCAACGTTGTTGGAAATAAGGTGGTTATGGTTGGTTTGGGTTAAAATAATAATGTTACGTATTTATTTTTGTGATGTTATTTTAATATTTTATTATTCTAGCCTGCTGGTATTGATAATTCCGAAAGTATACATCGAAATGTTCTATTTAATTATTTTTGGACTTAATTATGTGCCTTCTGAATATGTTTATTTACTGACATGTTTAGGTATTTATTAAATTATGTTTATGACAATTTTATGCCCTAAACCCACACAAATATTCCGAAATATTCGACATTTAACACATGTTAAATTGTTGGACAATTAATAAATAAAATCATGCTGATATCATTATGGAAACAGATGAAGCATAAAAGCCGACAGTACAACAGATTAACAAGTGAAAACCCTCACGCGACGACATCTACAAGTAATAATACAATCGTTATCGATAAAACGTAGATATCTATAAATACAGAAGAACAAAAGGTGCGCGCGCGACGCGACGGTTACGACACTTCCGTTCTGCACATGTGTGCCCGCCATATTCGGATGATATGCGTCATTTATTGAAATTCACTTTATTTGCTGGTATTGCATTGCATGGTAGGTTTTTTCGTATTCCATTAGGTAATATTTTCTTAAATATGTATGATGATCGGATATAAAAAAGGGGAGGCCTAAGTATACCCAGGAGTGTCTGATTCCGGGCCGATATGATGTCCTGATACGAATGATCGGATGTAATTATCTAAGTGCATGAGATTTCAGGAAAGGAGATATCTATCAGACAATTTGGAATTGTTTATTAAAAATCCGTGGGGCCAAGGATGAGTTATTGTGGTTGACGGAACGAAAGAAGGCGTCATTCGCCTTATTTCGGTCCGTTCAATTTGGCCAACGATACACCAATCACACTGTATAATTTTCTTTTGTTCTTAATATATTGTTTTTATTTTTATTTTTTAATCAATAAACACTGTTTACAAATATTTTAAACACACAAAGTACCTAATTTTGTCAATCTCCTTGAATGAGCGTTCAGCAAAGATTTTGTTTGTGGAATGTTACACAAAATGACACAAGCTAACCGCAACTGAAACGTACAACCTAACGGCAACTGAAAAAGACGATAACAATAAATAGCAAAGCGCTTGACCATGCAAAAAGTCCTATAAAACTGAAATTAGTTCAACGAAAAACCTGAGTAAAAACTTGCAACTTTAACAATTTTAACAGCCGAACAACCAACCTACAATAAAGCGCTAGTCTTACCCACTTTGTACTTTAAAAATGTATTAGGTAAAGATGTAGGTACAGGCTATAAAATCCCATTCGCGGGGTTGGGAAATATGGCCAAAGCGACGAAGCAAGCGTAGTGTGGCCGTGCCAGTAAGGTATTTTACGACGTACAGCAAATTGGGTCACTACAGACGGCATGTTTAATTTACCATACAAAAAGTTTAAACGTGTATTTGATTATAAAGTTCTAACGTGAATCGTGTTTATTAACTCACTGATACTTCATGTTGGTTATTTTATTGCGCTTTGCGTTCGGGTCATTTTAAGGAAGTCATTTACACATTTTATCGGCGCTGGAATGACCGTGAAACTTGTTTACGGGAGCATTCTTTAAGCTTGTTTCCCAATCATTAAAAAGCAATAATTAAGGTATAATATAAATTCCATCAACGAAAGAAGTTGATTTTAAACGTTCCGACGCAAAAAAATGTCCTTTCATGATTAATTTTAATAAGGCCCTGCATCTCTTTACCTCTCTATCAATATCAATTCATCCCACAAGTTCCATCAGGGCTTTGAAACTTAACGAGTCTTTTTTAGGAAATTGACTGTAGGAAGAGGGAGACATAATAATAGAAGAAGAATTATTAAAACTAGTGATTACATTTCAGACTGAGAGATCGAAACTATAAGGATTCTGAGAACATCTTAGTTATTCGAAAAGTGTATCATTAATTTAATTTTAGAAAACTGTTTGAAGTTGGTTTATTATGACAGAGAACATGGAAAGTTAGGCTAAATAATCTTTTTCTGAAAAATACCCTACTACGGTATGTTGTGTTAGACGATATCATTTTCATATTATTTAAATTGAGTCTAGCTTCTTGGAATACCATAGACTGAAAGAAATAAATACGCAATGCCTAATAAATACGGAGGTAGTTACAAAAACATCAAAGGCCCTCAAGAAAAAAAGATAAAGAGTCTAAAGAGATAATAATTAGGTGGGTAGATGGATAGGAATGTCGAGATTTCAAGATCTTTCGCTAAAAAAGTCG